>JAWNLD010000463.1:0-749388 GCA_035041545.1 Drosophila colorata
AGAACGTTTGAAATTATAACCGGCTTATCTCCTCTGGTGTGGGTGGTGACAGATCCGTTGGGAGTGGCGAATGGTCCGTTGGAGGTGGCAGCAGGTCCGTTGGGGGTGGCGATGGGTCCGTTGGCGGTGGCGATGGGTCCGTTGGGGGTGGCGAATGGTCCGTTGGAGGTGGCAGCAGGTCCGTTGGTGGTGGCGATGGGTCCGTTGGGGGTGGCAATGGGTCCGTTGGGGGTGGTGATGGGTCCGTTGGCGATGTTGTTGCTTCTAAACACAACATTATCGAAGTAATTCGGGATGCTGTTGCGACCCACGTTCTTATTATAACTAATATAATTGAACGTTTGGTCGCAGTCAGCGTTGGAGTTGTTGTTGTTGTTGCACTTGTTGAAAGCCATTTTTAAACAAAACGATTTTTTTTAAGTTTGAGGATTTGAGGTTTTAGATAGACGATAGTTCAGGAACTACTGATGCGGGTTCAATGAAGGAAAGGAGCCTTTATAGCTCAGGGACTGATTTTTCTATTACTTCATTCAATTGATAAATATTAGAGATAGGGACAAACAGGTTTAAGAGGACATAGGGTATGATCCGGTGCATCTACAATACAAGCGTGTACACTTTTTGAAGAAACTTCTCACGCCCAAAGTCATAAAACAATCAAAATAATGTGAAGATGAAAGAAGATATCCTAAAAATCAGTGAAATCTGGGGCATTCGATGAGTCTGATACTAAAAATTGACACGTAAACCGCAAGTCATAAAACTATAATATTTAGGAGAAAACAATTACAGAAGCCCATCCATACATTACCTGAATACATGATTAGTCCTTTACCCTTGGCACACGCACCCATAATAGAGCTGTTTACCCTTGTCAGTAGGTGTCTATAGGCGTGAAATTTACGATCGAACCTTTTTCTCTAACAAAACCTGTTTACAAGTGTGCGCCGCACTTGTGTTCCTTCGCCGTGTAGAAAAATCGACACTCTTCAGAAAAGGGAGAGTAAATTAAATGCGCACGTGCCTGATCGAGCTCTCAACCCACCCCTGAAAAAGTAAATGAACAAGTCGATGCGTGCACTTGTGCGCACGTGATCTCATAACCCCTCCCAATTAAAATCTGAATTTTAATGAGCGGCCTCTTATTAAACCAGTTTTTAATGATCGGTCCCTTTTCCCACCCCCGAAAAAGTAGATGAACAAGTCGATGCGTGCACTTGTGCGCACGTGATCTCATAACCCATCCCACTTAAAATCTGAATTTTAATGATCGGGCACCCACGCTACTTCAGAAAAGGGACAGTTACTAAAATGTAACGGCCACTTTCCTCAGCTCCCCCCTCATCAAAAGGTCACAAAGGCCCATGACGATTGGTTCCCTCACTTGTCCCTCCCTAAAAAAGGATCACGTACCTGCATATTAACGATCGGTCCCCTCACACCCCTCCTTCAAAAAGGGTCAGGTGCCTGCATATTAATTAGGGTCACGTAGGGTCATAAATCATTAATTATTCACATCACGTAATTAAATTGACAGCAACTTCCTGTCACAGAACATACAGTTCCCTACTACTAATGCCATTCAATTCATATCGAATTTCATCAAACAATTATTTTTTAATTTATCAGCGTTAGTAGGTGTGTTGTCAGCCAAACAAATCGAGCCCTCAATATTAATAAAACTCTCGCTCGGTAATACATAAAGATCCTGATTTTGGATTGTAATTCGAACTTCATCATTAGTCTTAAATGATTGAAGGTAGGGTGAGTAACTATGATATTCTTTTTTATTATGCTCTCGTCGGAATAGGGCTTCTCTCGAACATTCAAGATATCGCTCATTGCGTTCTGATTGTAAGACCCAAAGACTTTAAAAATAATCTGTTTGCAGGTGTAAGAGTTCTCCTTACTGATCTTGTTTCCTCTATGTTAGAACTCGGAATGTTTGAGGTGGGGTTATTACACGCATATTTATTGTAAATAATCATTGTCGTGGTCTTAAATGTAAGCGAACTGTAACGCTCTCTTCACGTAAATTAACTAAATTTCCGTCTTGATCAACAATCCGTAAAATTAATGACTGAATCTCTCTCGTGTTCACTGGCAAATAAATCAGGTTGATAGGTTTCTCGCTCATTTTATAGCCTGGTGGTACGTTGAGAGTAAATTCATGCAACGCATGACTTGATTCTTCGTTCACATATGATCCGCTTACAATATTACACTCCAAGCGAATTGTATTCACTTTCAATATATCGACAGGTTGATCTGAGGTATGTACGGTATTTGACTTTAGCTCCCTTTTATAAAATCCAAATAATTTGCCAATAGTACGCTCTCTGTCAAAATATATGGGATGTTCCTTAGTTGAAATCATGACCTGAAGTGTGTTGTTGTTGCTCTCGATAAGTGGATGATTTATTTTTTTGGGTTCTACTTCCTTCATTTTCTCTAATATAACATTACTTATGTCATTTAGCTCGTAGGATCCCACGGGAATCTCGAATACATGTTCTCCAATATGGAATAAATTATTATCATGATCCACATTTGGAATCGAGTTATACATGTGAAAATCGATAAGAGCACATTCATAATCCGTATGTAGTATAATAGGCGGAAAGTAGTTTGCCGATAAAGTTGAACTGCATCCTGTTAACGTAAGTGTTGTTGACATTTTGACAAGTTGCGTGTAAGTGAAGTATCAATGAACGTTCTTGTCGTTATATTTCAAATTCGAATGAAGTCTGCAAATCCTCGTCTATACCGTCCGTTATCTATGGGGTCATCTTTACAAATTAATAGAAAGCCATATCTTTCTTTCCAACATAATTGACAAATTTCCTTAAAACAATCGAAATTCATATCAACGCCTACATGATCCTGATAGACGTGCTTCATATTTAGGGCATCTTGTTTAAACATTAGAATTAGGTTTGCATTATCACGCACAAGATGTTTCGGAATACGTGTGTATGTTTGGCATAAATAAAACGCATCGATGTTGCTATGTCGCCCCATGCAAAAGTACGCACGAATATTATTTTGTTTTTCACACGCTACATCATCAAATATCATTATCGAGTTCTTTTTGGCCTTGTCTGGTGCTATTACACTTTCATTTTCAGAATATGTAAAATAGCCCATGCCTTTGATCGGGCCTACAAGTTTTTTTAAATATTCGTATTTAGGTTGAAATAACGACTTTGAATACAAATAAATATTTTCAAATTTTAGTCCATTGGGACTCTCGATCAAACTAATCATTACATTTGTTTTCCCACAGTTAGAAGGTCCAACAATTAGGGCTCTAATTGAACTGGGTAAAAGGCTACTGTGCCTGATCGTTTGGTTTTCATTATTTTTTAAATCGAAATTTCTCACTTCAATGTTCGTTTTTTGCTTTATTAAACGCATATTAGTTAAGGTTTTTTCATAAGCACGTCACTCATTAACAGCTCTTTGAAGAATAATGAGCTAATAAAATGGTAATGCACTTTTATAAACCATTTAGTAATAAAATTAACGTCTACCACGGAGGAGGTATCATTAATAAAATAATAAACTCACTGCCAGTAGAATTACACTTGCCAGGCTATCAGTTTTGTGGGCCAGGAACAAAACTCCAGTCACGTTTGGAGCGCGGCGATAAGGGAATAAATCCATTAGACGCCGCCTGCAGAGGCATATATAGCAAACGATATCGACGTCTAGCGAAAGAGTTAGGAAACGTCATAAGCGTCTGACAGCAGTTTTGGAGAAAAAGCCGCAGCATATCTCGTAACTAACGCAATGAAAGCAAAGAAAAAATTCGGCATGGCCTCAATCAAAGGAAAAAGAAACCAACGCAATATGAAAAAAGAAAAAATTGGGCATGGGACTGAAGCAGAGGAAAAAGAAGCCAAAACCATGTGAAAAAAAGAAAAAATTTATGCATGTAGTTAGAGTGGCTTCAAATATGTTAAAAAAGAAGAAACCTTATGATATTCACTCGGCAATCCAAATAGCTAAGAAAGTCATAGACAACTCAATTGGAGATAAGAAAAAAGATGTAATAATCCCGAGAATAATAAGTGTGCCTAAAGTGGGCGGGTTCTTGCCGCTTGTACCGATTTTAACAGCAATCGGTGCCTTAGGAGGGCTTGCGTCCGGTGGTTCAGCTATTGTTAAAACTATTAACAGTGCTAATACCGCCAGAAAACAGCTAGAGGAGAATAAGCGACATAATAAAAAAATAGAAGCAATTGCTTTAGGCAATGGTCTGTATCTCAAGCCATACCAAAAGGGATACGGTATATCAACTCTTCAAAAAAACTTCTAGCGCAGCTACCCAATAAACCACTTTCAAACATTGATATTATGAACTTCCCGTACGCAACATATTCCTAATTTCAGAGGTGTATTTATGAGAGACTCACTTCCAAAACGTGTTCGTAAAAGGGAGTGTGGCATCATTAATTTAGACTCTTCGACAGGAGGTGGGACACATTGGGTAGCTTTTTATAAAACAGAGAAGGAAAGTCGATATTTTGATAGCTTCGGGAATTTACCACCACCTTTAGAGCTAATCAAATATTTAGGAGATAAAATTAAATACAATTATAAACGAGAACAACGGTTCGATACTTTTAACTGTGGACACTTGTGTTTAAGGTTTCTACTATTGAATTAAAGAATATTTAATAAAGATTTATAAAAATTAAATTCAACTAGTATTTTTGTATTTTTTAATGCATGGGACTATATAACTTTTAATATCTTTTATATTTAATCAGTCTGAGATGAACAACAGCTTGATAAACAGCAATAAACAATAAATAAACAGCAAATAAACACAAATAACAACAATAAACAACAATAAACAACAATTAAACAGCAAATAAACAACAATAAACAACAAATAAACAACAAATAAACAACAAAAAACAACAAAAAACAACAATAAACAACAATAAACAACAAATAAACAACAAATAAACAACAAAAAACAACAATAAACAACAAATAAACAACAAATAAACAACAATAAACAACAATAAACAACAAATAAACAACAAATAAACAACAAATAAACAACAAATAAACAACAATAAACAACAAATAAACAACAAATAAACAACAAATAAACAACAAATAAACAACAATAAACAACAAATAAACAACAAATAAACAACAATAAACAACAAATAAACAACAAATAAACAACAATAAACAACAATAAACAACAAATAAACCACAAATAAACAGCAATAAACAACAATGAAACAACAATTAAGAAGCAATTAACAACAACAAGAAACAGCAATAAACAACAAATTTCAAAGCAAAATAAGGAACAATAAAGAACGAATAACAACAAGAAACACATTTAAACAACAATTACGCAACATCTAAAAAACCATCACAAGAAATATACCACTGGATCAGCATTTAAGACGAATGAAAGAACAATCTGAAGATTAACAAAGACAAGAAATTAAAACGAAGATCAAAGCTATATAATGTACGCAGAGAATAAAATGAATATCATAGAAGACAATTTAAACTCAATTACGCAACCTCTTGAAAACTATATGAATATCTATCAATCAGCATTCTGAAAAGCAATGAAGATCATTCATATCTCAACCTCTTTGTGTCAACTAATGAAAGCAATAATCAGCATACTGTAACAAGCAATGTGAGTTATAATTAAATCTGAGTGAGCTAGAGCGAAAGGGCAGCTTGATAAAGCCTTTGCTACAAGAAAAGCGGAGAAATGAAATTGGGAGCAACTAAAATAATTGTAGATGATAATGAAATAATATTAGAAACCGGTGAAAGGTGGAAACTAACACCGGGATTATATTCTTTAATCTACCGTAAAAACCCCCAAGGCTATGACGAAATGGATTTGGAATCATATCAGAAAATTTTAATAAAAACCAATGCTCATAGAAGAAATCACTTACATAATGATGCTCTTAAGGGTAATCGCTCTAAAAAATATCTCACAATCATAAAAAAACTGTTTCCATCAATGAACGCGCCTAGTGCGATGTCTACACCTAACCGCCGTACAAAATCTATTCATGAAGGGGGCGGTCTAATGACACTTAATACAAGTAAACCAAATTATGTATACTGGGATGATCCGAATGAGATCGTTAATAGACTGAGACTTCTAGTTGCATCACAATCAGCTGGTCAGTATTACATCAATTGAAGAGCTGCAGAAGCAAAATAATTTTTTAAATAAAAATGATAGTTCAATAGATTTCAGACAATATAAAAATGTCGCTTGACAAGTTCGGACATTTTTCCTCCAGCAACATTACAAACCAAAATTATACTATGAAGAAATCTATTCCTGGCATATTGATAGATAATGAAAGTAATATTATTTTTTCAAACAAAAGACTTAAAAATGTAGGTGAACCCCTAGAAGACAATGATGTATGCACAAAAATATTTATGGAACGTAAAATAAAGCAAACGATGAGAAAGAAAGATAAACTCTTAATGGAGCAAATTACATCGAACGAGAAACTGATAGGCGAGATAGCATCTAGTTTCCAGAATATAAAAGCTGAGAATAAAAGTGAAATTCAAAACACAGATAAATCACTTAAAGAATACGTGAACATAGAAATTGAAACATTACGTCGTCTAATTAGCACTGAAAATCGAAAGATGCTATCTGCAATGGAGACATTAAAAACCCATATATTTACATATTTTAAACAACACGCAGTTTAGGGGAGAACTATAAATAATGCATGCACTTGTGAGGTATAAGGTAAAGACTTAATGGTCGTCGACAAGTTCGGTCACTTCTCTAATGAGTGACACAACAGGAAATATGATCTCCAGTTGTTGGACTTGCATATGGATAATAAGCAATATGTTGATGCACAAAACAGGCGAATTAAAAACATCAGTAACGCAATGGACGAAAAAGACACGGTTAATACAAATTTTCTACAATCGAGAATCAACGAAGCGACACAAGGCTTGCACACGCTTATAAACATCTAATATGAAAAAACCGTAAAAAATAAATATATAAAAAAAATCAATATTGAAAGTCTCATTATTAACATACGCACCAAGTGAAGTTGACATTAAGAACAGAAAATATATAGATGGAAAAAATAAATCAATGGGAAAACATGACTAAAAGAGATTTAAATAATGAATTACATGCACCAGCCCGTAAAAACTTTAGGCGTCGACGTGTTGTTATAAAAGGAACCTTTGGCAAGCAGATTTGGTAGAAATGGGAAAGTACTCGTCATCGAATAAAGGCTATAAATTTATATTGACGGCTATCGACACATTCTCTAAATATGCATGGGGAGTTGCATTGAAATCTAAATCAGCTAAAGACGTTACTAACGCTTTATCATTTTTAAATTTGGACGAATTCCTAAGAATTTACAAACCGACGATGGGAAAAAGTGGGTTAAAAGCGTCTATTGTTGACCGTTTTAATAGAACCCTCAAGGAAATGATGTCGAGAGTTTAGTGTTCAAAGGAACATATCATTGGATTGAAATGTATAATAAATTGATTGATGAGTATAATCGAAAACATCATAGATCTATTAAAATGGAACCGATAAAAGTGACCTCATTAAATGAAGATAATCTGTTAAACACTGTTTACAATCATATTAAAATTTTTCACGGGGCAAAATTTCATGTGGGTGACTATGTTCGTATAAGCAAGCATAAACATACATTTGAAAAGAGATATACTCCCAACTGGACAACGGAAATTTTTAAAATAAAACGAATACAAATGACAAATCCAACTACATACATATTAGAAGACTATCAGGGTGCACCCTTCAGGGGGTTTCTATAAAGAAGAGCTAAGGAAAACACGTTATCCAAATACTTATCTAGTTGAAAAGATAATAAAACGAAAAAACGATCGAGTTTTTGTTAAATGGTTGGGGTTCCCTAATGAACACAACTCTTGGATACACAAGAACGAGGTGCTCTAAATGGCGACAGATCATCAACGACGAACCCTGAAACCATCACACTCAACACACACACACACACACACACACACACACACACACATACACACACAGCAATATTATACCAATTAATTTTCAAAAAAAGACATTCAAATTAAATTCATAATGCGTATTTATTTATTCATGTTTATTTATTTATTTATTTATTTATATATATATTTTTTTCTTATATATCTACAAATCACAATTAGCTTATGAACTTATTCTATAATGACCCCAAGCATATGTTTGGATGCCATCTTCTCTTATTTTTCTCTTATCATCTAATCCACTTAAAGTGGTTTTCTTAACTCTATGCGTATTTAAATTATGGAACTTAGTTCTAAACATTAGCATACTATCACATAACTTCTTATTTTCAAATAAACATTCCTTATAACTATTTAAATTTAATTTATCTAACGCAGATTTTTTGACTCCTTTAGATTTTGTTATGCACATTCCGCCTTCAAGCGATAAGGAGTACATCTTTGCCCTTAAACCTACAAACTCGACCATACTTTTGCCGCAGTTTTCGTCTTTCATCATTCCTAACACCTTTTTATTGCACCTTTTTATCCCGTATTTAACCGCTAAATCTTCGGGCTATTCCGAAGTATCAAACTTCATATCCACATCTTTGCTTATATCCACAAAGAAATCATTTGTTTGAATGGAATAAATAAATGAGTCTGTATCCATATAATTTAATTCGACTGCCTCTTGGAATTTGGGCTTCATGTAATCATAGTGGAAATCATACATTTTCCACTTTGATAATTCTAAGACTGTGAACCCTAAATACATCGGCTTATCATAAGTATTATGAAGTCGCTTCATTTGTATGGCATACATTTCTTCAGCAAATTGTGCAGAGCTATGAAAACTAGCCTTTGCAATCAGCGCTCGTGCTCCCAACCGATTGCAGCTCACTGTTTCCCAAGACGTGACTAGCTTGACATTTTTCCGTTCAACGTTTTCCATCGTTTTCCCATAAACGGCATTGTTCAATAGCTTGAAGAAATCTTTCTCGAAATTGTTCTGTGCCATTGTTCTATGATGTGTGTTAAAATCAATGTATTTTTTCAGCCAAGCCGACTGTTTGAATCTTAACACACGATGGATCTTTGTCAGCTCTAGTCCGTTTATCAAGCACTGCTGCAAATTTCTATTTTACTTTGGACCTCAGGTCAGCAATTAGTTTGTTGACTTTTGCTGCCGGTGTGGCCCTTTGGTTAAGCGGACAAAACGGAAGATCATTATGTAAATCGTGTAGGTTTGATGGATACATTAAATCAACCTCAAGAATATAACCATATTCTGAGGTTTCTCCAATATTTATAACATCTAATGATGAAATTTCATCTTCGGTCAATCACTGAAAACCTGTATAAGGGAGACATTGCGACATGGCCCAACCGTATAGATTGTTTGCATCTAAATACATTAAGTATTCAGACGGTTTGCTGGCATCGTATTCAGAGAGATATTTATGATTGGCTTTTGAGTACCTTTTACAGCACTGTACAAGCCCACCACAAATACCGCTCTGAATAAATCTATACATATCAATGTCAGTTAGCAGCTCAAGCTCAATTTCTGTTGTCTTGAGCATAGCATCCCAAGACAGACCAGGAGTTGTATAATAATGAGCCGGATCAAGAGAGTAAATTTTCTGACAAATTTCTCTGAAATTTTGGAAAATGTCTGCTAACAAAAGCACATCAGTTTTAAGATACAATTCCATGTAATCTTTTAAGGTTTGACAACCAAAAACTGTCCAGACATGTTGAGCATGTGCATAATCTTTCTTCTGTACATTCGGAGTTTGTGAGGCTATTAAAGAAATTTTCTCTCGAAGGTAGAGAGCTCTCACTTAAACGACTCTCTGAGTCTAAATATTCGTATGGGAACACCCCCTTTCTATGAACCAGGTTGAATTGGTCATCAAGTGGGAAGAAACGTCTGACACTTTCAAACCTTTCAACACTTAAGTTTGCGCTTAGCGCATCTAAACTTGTTGCCATGAAACGATATGTATCGAGAAATCTAATTTCAAGATTTTTATCGTGGGAGGCAATGTGTGTATATTTAGAAAGGGATATGTACAATTCCTTATTCAGTGGCAGCACCTTGATTTCACCATCGACTTTGTTTAATTCTCTAACGAATAAATGTGAATCATACTTAGAGAAGTTATGGAAAAATACAGGGACAAAAGGTGCAATTTGGAAATTAATGTTGCAGGCATTATGCGCTGCGCCTCTAAATTTACCAGTTAAATGGCAATGATCTCTAACGCGATCAGCTCCTAACGCCTTTTTACAAATATGGCAGTTAAAAGCCATCCTAAAACCATTTTCCCCTTCAGAACTCATTGTTATGGGCCTAACTGTACTCAGGTATGAGGTGTAAATTTCGTTCACATCTTTTATTAGAGATTTAACGAAATTTTCACCTGCATTTTCACCTGTCTCCATAACAAATTTGTCTAAATTGGAATTAATGGCGCATTTGATGAAATACGAGAATGCAATGGGAACATGTTCATGTGTTGCCACTACATTCTCACTAACTCTAGAGTTTAAGGGCTTTAACATGCACTCGAAATCTGCATAGACTACGAAGGGTACATCTAAACTACGATTAAAATTTTTAAAACTTAGACTTGCCTTTTCCGCCGTTGGCAAGGTCGATACCATCTTTCCACACTGCCGTTTATGCTCCTCGTGTAGTTTTATGCTGTGGGAATAGTTTAGGCACGTGCCAAAGAACAGGAGCTCTTCTGTGTGGCTTGTTAATTGTGTGCGTACAAGTCTGAAAATATAAATATATGCATATGTTTATTTATATTTGACTACATACCTTGATAAATTTCTTATCCATACAAAATGGGCCCGACCTTCCATCTCCAACAGCATTAGGCTCACGTGGGATTGTTTCTCCTCCTTCGTTAAATATAACGGCCCAATAACTGCTCCAATCTCCTCGTCGAATCCGAAAACATTTACGCTTATGGTCGGGTTTTGCTCTTCAAACACTTTGAGTTGTTTCAAAGGGAGAGGAAACTCCATGTTTTCAAAATTAAGCGTTAAATGCTCGCTTAATTGGATGACGGTGGCGTTAATATCGTCAATGGTATAGCTGCTGCTTCTATTCGCATTGCCTTGCGGTGTTTTAAAAGCGGAAATTAACGCCCACTTGAAGCAAAACTCATCGGAATTTTTACGTTTACCAATGCTTTTTTCGCCTTAAGCGTTTTTGGTAAAGCGATCCAACTCGATACTTTTAATGGAGTATATTTATTCACATTAAGCTCCATGCGAAGAATTTTTGCCAGGCTCCAGCCACTATCCTTCTCCTGGAATTCATCCATTTTCGCCTTTATACTCGCAGAGTGATCTATGAATGCATCCTCAAGGCTGGTTGACTGCGTTACAACACCCATTTCTGTTTGATGCGACTTCACAGATCTTATCAGCTCCTCATCAACATATTTTACATACTCTGCGAAGAGCTCGAAATTAGACTTCACAGAAGTATGCATATGTAAAATATTTTTAAGGAGAGGGAGTAGAGCCGCTGATGCATCGCTCATAAATTCTTCCATCCTTTCTGTTCTCGAAAGAATATGTGCATATGCGGTTCTTGTGTGAAACACGGATCTTGTGAGCATTTGACCTGAAGTGCGTGCTCCATATCGCTTGTAGCATGTACACATCACACGCAGAACAATAAATAGCATGCTTGGGTGTTGGCATAGCAGTTTTATTGTAGCTGGTGGTTGAAATTGGGTTGCCGGTGCTAGATCCAGTGGAGTAGTTGGAGTGGGTGGTGAAGCTAGGGTTGAAGGCGTTAGATGCGGTGGCGAAGTGGGCGTTGAAGGTGGGATTGGCGATTGTAGATCCGGTGGCGTAGTCGAAGTGGGCGTTGAAAGTGTTGGAGTTGATGTTGCCGTTATAGTTGTTGTAGTTGTAGGTGGCGATGGGTCCGTTGGGGGTGGCGAAAGGGCCGCTAGCGTTGGCGGTAGGCCCCCTGAGGAGAACGTTTGAAATTATAACCGGCTTATCTCCTCTGGTGTGGGTGGTGACAGATCCGTTCGGAGTGGCGAATGGTCCGTTGGAGGTGGCAGCAGGTCCGTTAGGGGTGGCGATGGGTCCGTTGGCGGTGGCGATGGGTCCGTTGGGGGTGGCGAATGGTCCGTTGGAAGTGGCAGCAGGTCTGTTGGTGGTGGCGATGGGTCCGTTGGGGGTGGCAATGGGTCCGTTGGGGGTGGTGATGGGTCCGTTGGCGATGTTGTTGCTTCTAAACACAACATTATCGAAGTAATTCGGGATGCTGTTGCGACCCACGTTCTTATTATAACTAATATAATTGAACGTTTGGTCGCAGTCAGCGTTGGAGTTGTTGTTGTTGCACTTGTTGAAAGCCATTTTTAAACAAAACGATTTTTTTTAAGTTTGAGAATTTGAGGTTTTAGATAGACGATAGTTCAGGAACTACTGATGCGGGTTCAATGAAGGAAAGGAGCCTTTATAGCTCAGGGACTGATTTATTATTACTTCATTCAATTGATAAATATTAGAGATAGGGACAAACAGGTTTAAGAGGACATAGGGTATGATCCGGTGCATCTACAATACAAGCGTGTACACTTTTTGAAGAAACTTCTCACGCCCAAAGTCATAAAACAATCAAAATAATGTGAAGACGAAAGAAGATATCCTAAAAATCAGTGAAATTTGGGGCATTCGATGAGTCTGATACTAAAAATTGACATGTTAACCGCAAGTCATAAAACTATAATATTTAGGAGAAAACAATTACAGAAGCCCATCCATACATTACCTGAATACATGATTAGTCCTTTACCCTTGGCAAACGCACCCATAATAGAGCTGTTTACCCTTGTCAGTAGGTGTCTATAGGCGTGAAATTTACGATCGAACCTTTTTCTCTAACAAAACCTGTTTACAAGTGTGCGCCGCACTTGTGTTCCTTCGCCGTGTAGAAAAACGGTCTGTTCACACTCTTCAGAAAAGGGAGAGTAAATTAAATGCGCACGTGCCTGATCGAGCTCTCAACCCACCCCTGAAAAAGTAAATGAACAAGTCGATGCGTGCACTTGTGCGCACGTGATCTCATAACCCCTCCCAATTAAAATCTGAATTTTAATGAGCGGCCTCTTATTAAACCAGTTTTTAACGATCGGTCCCTTTTCCCACCCCCGAAAAAGTAGATGAACAAGTCGATGCGTGCACTTGTGCGCACGTGATCTCCTAACCCCTCCCACTTAAAATCTGAATTTTAATGATCGGGCACCCACGCTACTTCAGAAAAGGGACAGTTACTAAAATGTAACGACCACTTTCCTCAGCTCCCCCCTCGTAATCATTAATTATTCACATCACGTAATTAAATTGACAGCAACTTTCTGTCACAGAACATACAGTTCCCTACTACTTGTAACCACTAACATTCTATAGTTATGTTCTCTGGTAATTTATGGCTTCAAAAACAAAATGCAGATTGATGTTATTTATATACTGATTTCAGCAAAGCTTTTGACTCAGTAAACTACTCCTTGTTACTCCACAAATTATGCCTATTCGGCTTGCCAGTAAATCTTATTTCGTGTTACTTATATTTTTCTGAAACAAACGGTGTTTTTTTTTATACCCTGAACCCATTGAAAATGGGTAAAAAGGGTATAATGGTTTTGTGCAAATGTATGTAACAGGCAGAAGGAAGTATCTCCGACCCCATCAAGTATTATATTCTTGATCAAGGCGACGAGCTGAGTCGATTTAGGCAAGTCCGTCCGTCCGTCTGTCCGTCCGTCTCTCCGTCTGTATGAACGCAGCGATCTCGGAAACTTCAAAAGTTAGAAACCTAAACTAAACGACTATAGATTCTCCTAATCCATACGCAGTACAAATTTAACATTTTTTTCGATATCTTGCTCCGTTTCATTATTATCGATCAAAATCGATTTTAAGACTTGTTTTTCTTGGCATATCTTGGAAACTATAAGAGCTAAAGCCATCAAATTTAGTTATTTATGTGCTCGTAAAGGATTTTGGATACCTCCCCCATTCGCCCCCATATCAAATCAAATACTACAGACTTGCGCTTTGGTTTGAACATATATTTGGATGCTTTTATAAAGCACTGAAAATTTCATAACGATCATACTCTTAGTTTAGAAGTTTTTCAAGAATTCATTTTCAATAGTGGGACCAAGCGCAGCCAATGTGTAAAGTGCTCAGTTTGCTGCGTGCGTCTGTGTGAGTGTGTAGGTGTGCCTTTGTGAGTGTGTGTATGAATGTAAAGAGGTTTACATATATGTAACGACACTCGCCGCTGGGTTTAGAGTATCTCCTAGTCGGCGGCACCGACTAGAGCCATCTTACTTGATTTATTTTTATTTTATCTATTAATTTTTAAAATTATGAATTTATTTACTGTTTGCTTTTTCCGTGGTCGTGTCGCGAGTGCATGCCATGTATTAAATTAAAAATGAGTCACCATCTAGCATACCCTGTTGGCTTTGTGATAACGTTGTACATGCGAAATTTGCAGGTTATTCGGGCTAATGAGGGATGCTATAGCCCAACGTAATGGCTTATTGTATAGTATAGTAAAGAAGGTGAAATGCGAGCTTTTATGACGCAAACGAGGACGGGCTATAGAGGTCTGATCGTTGGTTTTCGCAAACTTAACTTATCACAGCCATTGATACTTAATTCAATGGTTTTAAACTATTGAGTGGGTCTCCTAGGCGTAAGAAGTCCGCTCCTCGTGATCTGCCCTTGCCAAGCTCCCTTCAGCCTTCGAATACGAGTCTGTGTTCCACCTGAACTATTTACCAACATTTGTTTTAAACAGTTTTGGCCTAAACACTCAATTATCTTAAATAAAGAGTACAAAGCCAAAAAGAACAAGTAAGATGGCTCTATTCGGGTGTCCCCGACTAGGAGATAGCCTGAACCCAGCGGCGACTGTCGTTATATACATTTAAAGCTCTTTGCATTCATACACACATTCACAAAGTCACACATACACACACATACAAACGCATGCAGCAAACTGAGCACTTTACAAATCGCTCCGCTTGGCCGCACTGTGGAAAATTAATTCTTGAATAACTTCTAAGCTAAGAGTATGATCGTTATGAACTGTCTTGTCTTAATAAGGCTTCCAATCAATGTACTAACCTAAGCGCAATCTTATAAATATGGTCTGCTAATGACATATGCTCAAAAAACGGATCAAAAAAACCGATAAATATCGATAGTAAGAAAACGGGGCGGGTTATCGATAATTTTAAATGGCCTTAATCTGTCTATGGTATTAACGAACTTAAAGAATTAAACTTTAGTCCCTAGCTATTATTGCAGCACTTGCTGCACATTGGATTCTCAAATTGGTCAAATTTTATCACACGTTTTCTTTAATAACTTCTGTGTTTCTTAACCGATTTTGATAAATCTTAATGTAATAGATTCTAGTGCTATAGTATATATAAACATTCATTCGAATCAAATGTTGTGTCACTAGGTCTCATAATCTATGAAATAAGCTTAACAAATTTGAGGTTGTTCTAGATTTTTAATCGATTTTAGGAAAACGTTGTGGGTTATCGATCATTTGAAACAACTTGATCTGCGCGTGCCATGGACGAGTCTATAGTTGGTCTCTAGCTCTTATAGTTTCCGAATCAACGCATTCATACGGACGCACAGACGGACGGACAGACGGACAGACAGACATGGCTAATCGACTCGGCTGTTGCCATCAGAACATCTTTATGAGGTCGGAGATGCCATTATACCCTTTTTACCCATTTTCCAATTTTGTTACCACCACCTTCCATCGGCGCCACAACCTCGGTTGCAGCGTCAAAAACCTATAACCTCCATCGAGCTTGCCTATCAAAACGTTAGTGTCGAATACTCAAGGTTGACGACGATGGAAAATAGTAGTAGTAGTATTTTATTCTGTAGAAAATACAGCTTAGTACAATATTAAGAATACAACTTAGTTCATACCGCAGTGACTTCCTCCCATTCCGCGTGCTCACGACAATACACTCAAATTCCAATACGAGCGCTTTTATACATAAAGGTGTGACCAGCACGGTGGGGAAATACAATACCAAATGCACATTACAATGCTCTTTCGACTATCGATAAATACTATAACTACGTTACTATTCGATTCTTAATTCGTCCCGCGACAGTTAGAGATCTTAATTCTAAACTCACGAATCTCTGTGTAGATAGTGTTTCTTTTGATTTAAATATAATTGCTTTTACCAAGATTAAAACCGGTTAAAATCGAAAATGTTCGAAAATTTCAGATTCGGCAGTTTTTGTTTCTAAATATAACTGGTTTAGATGCGATGGAGTCTCTCGTGCTGGAGGAGGTGTCCTTATAGCAGTCGAGTCCGCCTTTTCGTCTGAGCCCCTTCAGCCTCCACCTTTGGACATTGAGTTCGTTGAAGTAAAAGTCTGTTTGGAAAATTTTTGTATTTATATCACTTGTTCTTATTTACATCACCTTTCCGCTATCCAATCAATCTCTTCCCTACTATCTGATAGGGACCTTTTGTTTGTTCTTGGCGATTTGAATCTTCCCGACGTGGCCTGGTCATTTCTTATGGATTCAAATTTTCTTTTGCCTTCTAAGTCACATGATTTTATTGATGGCCTACATGAGTTGTCCCTTGCTCAGGTTAATCCAGTGCGCAACTCAAAAGATCTCTTGATTTGATTTTTGTATTGGACTCCTCCAGCAATGTTGTACGCAGGATTGACCCCCTTTTAAGACCTGAGGACCCTTTTCATCCTACTCTGAATCTGGTCATTGATATACCTGCTCCCGTGCCTATTGCGGTACCAAAACATGTGGATCGAACCCGTTATTTTCGTAAGGCTGAATTTGTTAAGCTTAATGATCTAATTCAGCATACATTAAACTTTTTACTAATACCCTGAACGTGAGTTCTTGTGTATCCGGCGAAGTCCAAGCAGCTCCCCTGGTTCTCAAAGGAATTACTCAGATTAAAAAAAATGTTAAGTCACGGTATTATAAAAATGTAAGAAATCGGGAAATCCTGGTGATTTCGCCCGTTGTGCAGTTGCTAGATCTGACTTCTTTAAGCTTAATATCGTAAGCTACAAACATTATCTTCGCCATTGTCGCCTTCAGTTTTCACAAAATCCACAGCTATATTTTAAATTTGTTAACTGCCTTCCAAAATAACGTTTGAAAACGCGAGTGTGAACACTTGCGAACACTTTGCGACCTTAACACAATCAAACCAGTGTGTTCACCTGGTTCTGATGGCGTTCCTGCCTGTGTACTCAGGTAATGTGCAAAAACACTTTGCTACCCCATCCTAAAACTTTTTAAGTTGTCTGTTGATTTCTCATATTTCCCTGCTATTTGGAAGGAATCTTTTATCATTTCTCTCCAAAAAAAGGCAAACAGACTGTTTTCGAAACTTATTATTATTATTATTGGACGTACATGTACTAACGGCTGTACATACAAGTGGCCCAACGATACCAAGCAAAGGCTTGTTAACGCGCGGACCCAGGCAAAATGCCACCCGCCTCCCGCCCAACCGACCGAGGGGCGCGCGGCATAACGTGCGGTAACGAAAATCGCGAACACATAGAAAGATGACTTAACAAAAGAGTTTTTAGACTATGCATGGAAGTAGCATTACTTATTATATAGAAAAGATTATTATAGTTGGAACATAAGATCCGAAATGGGTTATGGTTACTATTACAGGTTTGAAGAGAAAGTGGTAAAAAGTTTCTAGTAATTGATATAGAGGTATCTCCAAATTGTCTGCAATTCCAAAAACTTTTGGGAGAATTTTAATTTTAACATCTTAACTGCAACATTTATGCAGCTCTATTATTTCACCTTCCCAGCAAGGGTTTATGAAACGTAGATCTGTAACCACTAACATTCTATAGTTATGTTCTCTGGTAATTTATGGCTTCAAAATCAAAATGCAGATTGATGTTATTTATATACTGATTTCAGCAAAGCTTTTGACTCAGTAAACTACTCCTTGTTACTCCACAAATTATGCCTATTCGGCTTGCCAGTAAATCTTATTTCGTGTTACTTATATTTTTCTGAAACAAACGGTGTTTTTTTTTATACCCTGAACCCATTGAAAATGGGTAAAAAGGGTATAATGGTTTTGTGCAAATGTATGTAACAGGCAGAAGGAAGTATCTCCGACCCCATCAAGTATTATATTCTTGATCAAGGCGACGAGCTGAGTCGATTTAGGCAAGTCCGTCCGTCCGTCTGTCCGTCCGTCTCTCCGTCTGTATGAACGCAGCGATCTCGGAAACTTCAAAAGTTAGAAACCTAAACTAAACGACTATAGATTCTCCTAATCCATACGCAGTACAAATTTAACATTTTTTTCGATATCTTGCTCCGTTTCATTATTATCGATCAAAATCGATTTTAAGACTTGTTTTTCTTGGCATATCTTGGAAACTATAAGAGCTAAAGCCATCAAATTTAGTTATTTATGTGCTCGTAAAGGATTTTGGATACCTCCCCCATTCGCCCCCATATCAAATCAAATACTACAGACTTGCGCTTTGGTTTGAACATATATTTGGATGCTTTTATAAAGCACTGAAAATTTCATAACGATCATACTCTTAGTTTAGAAGTTTTTCAAGAATTCATTTTCAATAGTGGGACCAAGCGCAGCCAATGTGTAAAGTGCTCAGTTTGCTGCGTGCGTCTGTGTGAGTGTGTAGGTGTGCCTTTGTGAGTGTGTGTATGAATGTAAAGAGGTTTACATATATGTAACGACACTCGCCGCTGGGTTTAGAGTATCTCCTAGTCGGCGGCACCGACTAGAGCCATCTTACTTGATTTATTTTTATTTTATCTATTAATTTTTAAAATTATGAATTTATTTACTGTTTGCTTTTTCCGTGGTCGTGTCGCGAGTGCATGCCATGTATTAAATTAAAAATGAGTCACCATCTAGCATACCCTGTTGGCTTTGTGATAACGTTGTACATGCGAAATTTGCAGGTTATTCGGGCTAAGAGTAATGGCTTATTGTATAGTATAGTAAAGAAGGTGAAATGCGAGCTTTTATGACGCAAACGAGGACGGGCTATAGAGGTCTGATCGTTGGTTTTCGCAAACTTAACTTATCACAGCCATTGATACTTAATTCAATGGTTTTAAACTATTGAGTGGGTCTCCTAGGCGTAAGAAGTCCGCTCCTCGTGATCTGCCCTTGCCAAGCTCCCTTCAGCCTTCGAATACGAGTCTGTGTTCCACCTGAACTATTTACCAACATTTGTTTTAAACAGTTTTGGCCTAAACACTCAATTATCTTAAATAAAGAGTACAAAGCCAAAAAGAACAAATAAGATGGCTCTATTCGGGTGTCCCCGACTAGGAGATAGCCTGAACCCAGCGGCGAACTGTCGTTATATACATTTAAAGCTCTTTGCATTCATACACACATTCACAAAGTCACACATACACACACATACAAACGCATGCAGCAAACTGAGCACTTTACAGATCGGCTCCGCTTGGCCGCACTGTGGAAAATTAATTCTTGAATAACTTCTAAGCTAAGAGTATGATCGTTATGAACTTGTTTTGCTTAATAAGAGCATCCAACTCAATGTACAAATCAAAGCGCAAGTCTGTATTAGACTATGAGCTCTAATGACATATGCTCAAAAAACCGGATCAAAAAAAACCGATAAATATCGATAGTAAGAAAACGGGGCGGGTTATCGATAATTTTAAATGGCCTTAATCTGTCTATGGTATTCACGAACTTAAAAACTAAACTTTAATCCCTAGCTATTATTGCAGCACTTGCTGCACATTGGATTCTCAAATTGGTCAAATTTTATCACACGTTTTCTTTAATAACTTCTGTGTTTCTTAACCGATTTTGATAAATCTTAATGTAATAGATTCTAGTGCTATAGTATATATAAACATTCATTCTAATCAAATGTTGTGTCACTAGGTCTCATAATCTATGAAATAAGCTTAAAAAATTTGAGGTTGTTGTAGATTTTTATCGATTTTAGGAAAACGTTGTGGGTTATCGATCATTTGAAACAACTTGATCTGCGCGTGCCATGGACGAGTCTATAGCCGAAAAGTTGGGTCTCTAGCTCTTATAGTTTCCGAGATCAACGCATTCATACGGACGGACAGACGGACGGAAGACGGACAGACAGACATGGCTATATCGACTCGGCTGTTGATCCAGATCGAGAACATATATACTTTATGGGGTCGGAGATGCCATTATACCCTTTTTACCCATTTTCCGATTTTGTTACCACCACCTTCCATCGGCGCCACAACCTCGGTTGCAGCGTCAAAAACCTAATAACCACCATCGAGTTTGCCTATCAAAGCGTTAGAGATCTTAGTTCTAAGCTCACGAATCTCTATGTAGATAGTGTTTCTTTTGATTTAAATATAATTGCTTTTACCGAGATTAAAACCGGTTTTTATATAAATTGTTCTTATTTACATCACCTTTCCGCTATCCAATCAATCTCTTCCCTACTATCTGATAGGGACCTTTTGTTTGCTCTTGGCGATTTAAATCTTCCCGACGTGGCCCTGGTCATTTCTTATGGATTCGAATTTTCTTTTGCCTTCTAAGTCACATGATTTTATTGATGGCCTACATGAGTTGTCCCTTGCTCAGGTTAATCCAGTGCGCAACTCAAAAGATCTCTTGATTTGATTTTTGTATTGGACGCCTCCAGCAATGTTGTACGCAGGATTGACCCCCTTTTAAGACCTGAGGACCCTTTTCATCCTACTCTGAATCTGGTCATTGATATACCTGCTCCCGTGCCTATTGCGGTACCAAAACATGTGGATCGAACCCGTTATTTTCGTAAGGCTGATTTTGTTAAGCTTAATGATCTAATTCAGCATATCGACTGTTCTCAACTGTACAATTGTGCAGATATTGATGTTGCCATTAAACTTTTTAATAATACCCTGAACTCACATTTTGAAGTCCAAGCAGCTCCCCTGGTTCTCAAAGGAATTACTTTAGATTAAAAAAAATGTTAAGTCACGGTATTATAAAAATGTAAGAAATTGGGAAATCCTGGTGATTTCGCCCGTTGTGCAGTTGCTAGATCTGACTTCTTTAAACATAATATCGTATGCTACAAACATTATCCTCGCCATTGTCGCCTTCAGTTTTCACAAAATCCACACCTATATTTTAAATTTGTTAACTGCCTTTTAAAAACAAAGTTTGAAAACGCGAGTGTGAACACTTGCGAACACTTTGCGACCTTAACACAATCAAACCAGTGTGTTCACCTGGTCCTGCCTGTGTACTCAGGTAATGTGCAAAAACACTTTTCAGTCCTAAAACTTTATCAAGCTGTCTGTTGATACCTCATATTTCCCTGCTATTTGGAAGGAATCTTTTATCATTTCTCTCCAAAAAAAGGCAAACAGACTGTTCTCGAAACTTATTATTATTAATATTGGACGTACATGTACTAACGGCTGTACATAAAAGTGGCCCAACGATACCAAGCAAAGGCTTGTTAACGCGTGGACCCATGCAAAATGCCACCCGCCTCCCGCCCAACTGACCGAGGGGCGCGCGGCATAACGTGCGGTAACGAAAACCGCGAACAAATAGAAAGATGAGTTAACAAAAGAGTTTTTAGACTATGCATGGAAGTAGCATTACTTATTATATAGAAAAGATTATTATAGTTTGAAGAGTTAAGATCCGAACTGGGTTATGGTTACTATTACAGGTTTGAAGAGAAAGCGGTAAAAAGTTTCTAGTACTTTATATAGAGGTATCTCCGAATTGTCTGCAATTCCAAAAACTTTTGGGACAATTTTAATTTTAACATCTTAACTGCAACATTTATGCAGCTCTATTATTTCACCTTCCCAGCTTGGGTTTATGAAACGTAGATCTGTAACCACTAACATTCTATAGTTA
Source organism: Drosophila colorata (assembly GCA_035041545.1). Lineage (NCBI taxonomy): Eukaryota > Metazoa > Arthropoda > Insecta > Diptera > Drosophilidae > Drosophila > Drosophila colorata. The sequence continues at coordinate 22,047 of JAWNLD010000463.1, forward strand.
TCTTCTCTGCTTATATATGGCTTCAAAAACAAAATGCAGATTGATGTTATTTATATACTGATTTCAGTAAACTACTCCTTGTTACTCCACAAATTATGCCTATTCGGCTTGCCAGTAAATCTTATTTCGTGTTACTTATATTTTTATGAAACAAACGGTGTTTTTTTTTATACCCTGAACCCATTGAAAATGGATAAAAGGGTATATTGGTTTTGTGGAAATGTATGTAACAGGCAGAAGGAAGTATCTCCGACCCCATAAACTATTATATTCTTGATCAAGGCGACGAGCTGAGTCGATTTAGGCATGTCCGTCCGTCCGTCCGTCTGTCCGTCTGTATGAACGAAGCGATCAAAATCGATTTTAAGACTTGTTTTTCTTGGCATATCTTGGAAACTATAAGAGCTAAAGCTGGGTTTAGAGTATCTCCTAGTCGGCGGCACCGACTAGAGCCATCTTACTTGATTTATTTTTATTTTATCCATTAATTTTTAAAATTATGAATTTATTCACTGTTTGCTTTTTCCGTGGTCGTGTCGCGAGTGCATGCCGTGTATTAAATTAAAAATGAGTCACCATCTAGCATACCCTGTTGGCTTTGTGATAACGTTGTACATGCGAAATTTGCAGGTTATTCGGGCTAGTGAGGGATGCTATAGCCCAACGTAATGGCTTATTGTATAGTATAGTAAAGAACGTGAAATGCGAGCTTTTATGACGCAAACGAGGACGGGCTATAGAGGTCTGATCGTTGGTTTTCGCAAACTTAACGATCAGCTCACAGCCATTGATACTCAATTCAATGGTTTTAAACTATTGAGTGGGTCTCCTAGGCGTAAGAAGTTCGCTCCTCGTGATCTGCCCTTGCCAAGCTCCCTTCAGCCTTCGAATACGAGTCTGTGTTTCACCTGAACTATTTACCAACATTTGTTTTAAACAGTTTTGGCCTAAACACACAATTATCTTAAATAAAGACAACAAAGCCAAAAAGAACAAGTAAGATGGCTCTATTCGGGTGTCCCGACTAGAGATGACTAGGAGATAGCTGAACCCAGCGGCGAACTGTCGTTATATACATTTAAAGCTCTTTGCATTCATACACACATTCATAAAGTCACACATACAAACGCATGCAGCAAACTGAGCACTTTACAGATCGTCTCCGCTTGGCCGCACTGTGGAAAAGTCAATGTACAAACCAAAGTGCGGCGAATGGGAGCAAGTATCCAAAATTCATATTTGTGATCTGCCTATCCTTAACGAACACATATTAAACCAAATTTGATGACTCTAGCTCTTATAGTTTCTGACATATGCTCAAAAAACCGGATCAAAAAAAAACGATAAATATCGATAATAAGAAAACGGGGCGGGTTATCGATAATTTTAAATGGCCTTAATCTGTCTATGGTAATTACGAACTTAAAAAACTAAACTTTAATCCCTAGCTATTATTGCAGCACTTGCTGCACATTGGATTCTCAAATTGGTCAAATTTTATCACACGTTTTCTTTAATTCTGTGTTTCTTAACCGATTTTGATAAATCTTAATGTAATAGATTCTAGTGCTATAGTATATATAAACATTCATTCTAATCAAATGTTGTGTCTCTAGGTCTAATAATCTATGAAATAAGCTTAAAAAATTTGAGGTTGTTGTAGATTTATTATCGATTTTCGGAAAACGTTGTGGGTTATCGATTAACGTTGTGGGTTATCGATTATTTGAAACAACTTGATCTGCGCGTGCCATGAACGAGTCTATAGCCGAAAAGTTTGGTCTCTAACTCTTATAGTTTCCGAGATCGACGCGTTCATACGGACGGACAGACGGACAGACAGACACGGCTATATCGACTCGGCTGTTGATCCAGATCGAGAACATATATAGTTTCTGGGGTCGGAGATGCCATTATACCCTTTTTACCCATTTTCCGATTTTGTTACCACCACCTTCCATCGGCGCAACAACCTCGGTTGCAGCGTCAAAAACCTAACCCTATAACCACCATCGAGTTTGCCTATCAAAACGTTAGAGATCCTAGTTCTAAGCTCACGAATCTCTATGTAGATAGTGTTTCTTTTGATTTAAATATAATTGCTTCTACCGAGAATAAAACCGGTTAAAATCGAAAATGTTCGAAAATTTCAGATTCGGCAGTTTTTGCTTCTAAATATAACCTGTTATAGATGCGATGGAGTCTCGCGTGCTGGAGGAGGTGTCCTATAGCAGTTAAGTCCGCCTGTTCGTCTGAGACCCTCAGCCTCCACCTTTGGACATTGAGTTCGTTGAAGTAAAAGTCTGTTTGGAAAATTTTTGGATTTATATCAATTATTCTCATGCTCCTCCGCTGTCCGATATGTCTATTTATTTACATCACCTTTCCGATATCCAATCAATCTCTTCCCTACTATCTGATAGGGACCTTTTGTTTGCTCTTGGCGATTTTAATCTTCCCGACGTGGCCTGGTCATTTCTTATGGATTCAAATTTTCTTTTGCCTTCTAAGTCACATGATTTTATTGATGGCCTACATGAGTTGTCCCTTGCTCAGGTTAATCCAGTGCGCAACTCAAAAGATCTCTGGATTTGATTTTTGTATTGGACTCCTCCAGCAATGTTGTACGCAGGATTGACCCCCTTATAAGTCCTGAGGACCCTTTTCATCCTACTCTGAGTCTGGTCATTAATATACCTGCTCCCGTGCCTATTGCGGTACCAAAACATGTGGATCGAACCCGTTATTTTCGTAAGGCTGATTTTGTTAAGCTTAATGATCTAATTCAGCATATCGACTGTTCTCAACTGTACAATTGTGCAGATATTGATGTTGCCATTAAACTTTTTAATAATACCCTGAACTCACATTTTGATGTCTGCGTTCCTCTTGTGTATCCGGCGAAGTCCAAGCAGCTCCCCTGGTTCTCAAAGGAATTACTCAGATTAAAAAAAATGTTAAGTCACGGTATTATAAAAATGTAAGAAATTGGGAAATCCTGGTGATTTCGCCCGTTGTGCAGTTGCTAGATCTGACTTCTTTAAACATAATATCGTAAGCTACAAACATTATCTTCGCCATTGTCGCCTTCAGTTTTCACAAAATCCACAGCTATATTTTAAATTTGTTAACTGCCTTTTAAAAACAAAGTTTGAAAACGCAAGTGTGAACACTTGCGAACACTTTGCGACCTTAACACAATCAAACCAGTATGTTCACCTGGTCCTGCCTGTGTACTCAGGTAATGTGCAAAAACACTTTGCAGTCCAAAAACTTATCAAGTTGTCTGTTGATACCTCATATTTCCCTGCTATTTGGAAGGAATCTTTTATCATTTCTCTCCAAAAAAAAGGCAAACAGACTGTTCTCGAAACTTATTATTATTAATATTGGACGTACATGTACTAACGGCTGTACATACAAGTGGCCCAACGATACCAAGCAAAGGCTTGTTAACGCGCGGACCCAGGCAAAATGCCACCCGCCTCCCGCCCAACCGACCGAGGGGCGCGCGGCATAACGTGCGGTAACGAAAACCGCGAACAAATAGAAAGATGAGTTAACAAAAGAGTTTTTAGACTATGCATGGAAGTAGCATTACTTATTATATAGAAAAGATTATTATAGTTGGAACATAAGATCCGAACTGGGTTATGGTTACTATTACAGGTTTGAAGAGAAAGCGGTAAAAAGTTTCTAGTACTTTATATAGAGGTATCTCCGAATTGTCTGCAATTCCAAAAACTTTTGGGACAATTTTAATTTTAACATCTTAACTGCAACATTAATGCAGCTCTATTATTTCACCTTCCCAGCTTGGGTTTATGAAACGTAGATCTGTAACCACTAACATTCTATAGTTATCTTCTCTGCTTATATATGGCTTCAAAAACAAAATGCAGATTGATGTTATTCATATACTGATTTCAGCAAAGCTTTTGACTCAGTAAACTACTCCTTGTTACTCCACAAATTATGCCTATTCGGCTTGCCAGTAAAGCTTATTTCGTGTTACTTATATTTTTATGAAACAAACGGTGTTTTTTATACCCTGAACCCATTGAAAATGGATAAAAGGGTATATTGGTTTTGTGGAAATGTATGTAACAGGCAGAAGGAAGTATCTCCGACCCCATAAAGTATTATATTCTTGATCAAGGCGACGAGCTGAGTCGATTTGGGCATGTCCGTCCGTCCGTCCGTCTGTCCGTCTGTATGAACGAAGCGATCAAAATCGATTTTAAGACTTGTTTTTCTTGGCATATCTTGGAAACTATAAGAGCTAAAGCCATCAAATTTAGTTATTTATGTGCTCGCAAAGGATTTTGGATACGTCCCCCCATTCGCCCCCATATCAAATCAAATACTACAGACTTGTGCTTTGGTTTGAACATATATTTGGATGCTTTTATAAAGCACTGAAAATTTCATAATAACCATACTCATTTAAATTCAGATTTTAAGTGGGAGGGGTTATGAGATCACGTGCGCACAAGTGCACGCATCGACTTGTTCATTTACTTTTTCAGGGGTGGGTTGAGAGCTCGATCAGGCACGTGCGCATTTAATTTACTCTCCCTTTTCTGAAGAGTGTGAACTACACGGCGAAGGAACACAAGTGCGGCTCACACTTGTAAACACGTTTTGTTAGAGAAAAAGTTTCGATCGTAAATTCTAATGTATGGGATAAAAGAAAGACAACATGTTTTCCTTTTACAGATTTTTTGTCAATTTATTTATTGGTTTGTTTATACTACAATTTATCTAAATTAATTTTTCTAGCTTAGGATTAAATAGTTTTATGTATCATTCTATTACTACATTTAGTGTACTGTGATATAAGGCGTTCTAGTTTTTGTATTCGTATAATATAAAAGTGACAGGCGCAGGTGTCACATCCAGTTATTGTCTGATCTGAGGACCAGGGACATATTGTTAAATGTTCTCCGTATTGCGATGTTCTAATGTGAGATTTTTCGTATTTGGTGAAATATTCTCGGTATTCCGCCAACAGCCGTTGATGCTCAGGAAAAATCATCCCATCAAATTCGGCTAGAAAATCATCAATTTTCTTTACAATGGAGATGTAGCCAAATTTTGAAATTAATCCCATTTCTGTACTGTACTTCTTCAAAATAAAATTAGAACTGAATGCAGCCTTGATACTGGGAGCCTACTTATACAGCTGACTCTTTTTTTAAAAATATTTCTCTATAGTTGTTTACACCTCTTTCTATTTCTCGTCCCATCTTTTTAGAAACTTCAAAGCATAAACGAGTTAAATCTATTTCTTCGTCATTTCTATAAGTTACATTTAAATCGGTGAACCGTATATCATTTTTTTGAGTCATTGCACATTTGGGAATAATATGGTTATAATATATACTTGTAATTTGATTTTTCAATAATGTATTCCAACATAAGAAAGATGTAAAAAATATACCCAATCGCCAGGATTCGCCAACAAACTCAATTTTATTACCATATTGATTTAATACTAAAATACATTGATTTTCCAGTTTTCTATACCTAAAATGACACGTTACTGTATCAAGTAGGGGTGATCAACTATTGTATCAGGCATTAAGAACTCAAACTGTTCAAGCCTTAACTGGATATATTCCTTGTGCGTTAACAATCGAATCCACTCCTCCTTTTCTAGGCCAATGAAATTTCGTTTATGTTGTTGCATCCAGATCATGGGTGTAAATGCTCTTGTAGTTGAAAATCCACACTTTACTTTTAGCTTAAGATCTACATAATATTCAAATCCGAAAATTAATTCATGATCTTGAGGCTTCCTACACTTTCTCGCTTTTTTTAACTGTTGCGTGGTCATGTTGGTTGACATCTGAATCAAACTAACTCTAAATTAACGTACGCGCACCTTTTAAGGCACCGACTCTCATTAAATCTTTTCAGTATGTTACATAAAGTTGAGGCAAGATGTTGAAGGTAGATAGAAACTCTTGCGTTTTGGTTGATTTCCAATATATATTTGGAAACGATAATCAGGTTTTCGTTAAGGAACTAGCATTCATGCAGGGTGGTTCGGTTATTCCAAATTTCTTTCACTTCAAACCACCCTACAATATAATAGAGCTGGATGAAGTAAATCAAAAGACTAATTTAATAGCCCAAGAATGTGTAGATGGTTTGGATTGGTCGGATGGAGATATTTCATATTTAGGTCTGGAGGATATATTAACGCCATTAAACAGTTTCGCCTCAATCATTGTAAGGGGCGATGCTAAGAAACAATTTTTAATGAAATATTTATCTTCAAACATAATTGATTTGGAGCTTGAAGAAAGTTTAATACACTTCCCAAACTATTTCACAAATTGCAGAATACATAAAAAATCTTTAAACCAATGCGCACTTAATAATTTATTCAAACTTTTTGTAATTATGGAATGTTCAAATTTCGAAATTTATGGAAAATAAAAATGCATAAATTTTATATTTTTTTAATTGAGCTGTTTTTGTTTATTTATTTATTTTCTTAATAACTATAATAGGTATAATATGGTGCATTCAAATGATGCATAAAATCCTTGAACATCAATAGCAACTCGCTCCAGATCCATTTTTAGACGTTTGTTTTTGATGCTTATACTAGACGATGCGCTGAACTAATCCAGTCAACGGAGAATATTCAACTAATCGATCATGCATAAGCAAACAATATACTTTTGTGTTCCTAGAACTTGCATTCTCCAGTTCGATAGAAACTCTCACATCAATTGGTCCCGTTTTAACAGCCTCATTCTTATGCGAAAGATCAATAACAATAATCGGCGCCTTTTCCTTAAACTCGCTAGGTGAAAGCAGCGGCCGAGACTCTTTCATATAATAGCTTTGTTGGAAATTTGCATACATGTCGAAGAGGCTAGCGAAACGTTCTCGTCCAAAATTAACATTCATGTCATCATATGGATACGTTTCAAAATTCAAGTACACTTTTATGTTTCTCAAGTGATTTTGAATTAGTGCTCCATTTAGTGTAAATGCTATTATCGCAAAACGGGGGCGCTCCCTGTTGGCTGCAAGCTTAACATTCCATATATGATGGGAGCCCTCCGCTAGTGCGGGATTAAGATAGCAGTCCCAGCTACGAAATGCTATTGGTAACGAACCACCGTCTTTAGTCAAACTGAACATTGCCAATTTCTTTTCATCGCTAAGTGCTACATGTGGTATTTTCCATGTTATATTGGAAATATTCAGTTTAAATTCAACATCTCCAATTTTCGAATAAAATACATCTTCCATGCTTTTAGTCATGAGTAGTATAAGCTCATGTTTAAAATTTAACAAGACTTTATTATAGTCTTCTCCAAATCCAAGTAAGAATTTAAGAGGAACGGAGAAATTAAAATATCCACCGTTTGCTAGCTGTCTATCAGATCCATTAAACCATCCAGAGTTACTAAGCATGTGACTCTCGCTCTTGTTGATTGAAATGTAGTTTTTTAAGGTGGTCGTTGTACCAACAAATCGTGTGCGATCGATTTCAATGCCATTTAATTCATATCGAATTTCATCAAACAAATAACCCATACAATTGTTTATTAATTTACCAGCGTTAGTAGGTGTGTTGTCAGCCAAACAAATCGAGCCCTCAATATTAATAAAACTCTCGCTCGGTAATACATAAAGATCCTGATTTTGGATTGTAAGTCGAACTTCATCATTAGTCTTAAATGATTGAAGGTAGGGTGAGTAACTATGATATTCTTTTTTTAATATGCTCTCGTCGAAATAGGGCTTCTCTCGAACATTCAAGATATCGCTCATTGCGTTCTGATTGTAAGACCCAAAGACTTTAAAATTAATCTGTTTGCAGGTGTAAGAGTTCACCTTACTGATCTTGTTTCCTCTATGTTAGAACTCGGAATGTTTGAGGTGGGGTTATTACACGCATATTTATTGTTAATAATCATTGTCGTGGTCTTAAATGTAAGCGAACTGTAACGCTCTCTTCACGTAAATTAACTAAATTTCCGTCTTGATCAACAATCCGTAAAATTAATGACTGAATCTCTCTCGTGTTCACTGGCAAATAAATCAGGTTGATAGGTTTCTCGCTCATTTTATTGCCTGGTGTTACGTTGAGAGTAAATTCATGCTAGACGTGCTTCATATTTAGGGCATCTTGTTTAAACATTAGAATTAGGTTTGCATTATCACGCACAAGATGTTTCGGAATACGTGTGTATGTTTGGCATAAATAAAACGCATCGATGTTGCTATGTCGCCCCATGCAAAAGTACGCACGAATATTATTTTGTTTTTCAAACGCTACATCATCAAATATCATTATCGAGTTCTTTTTGGCCTTTCTGGTGCTATTACACTTTCATTTTCAGAATATATAAAATAGCCCATGCCTTTGATCGGGCCTACAAGTTTTTTTAAATATTCGTATTTAGGTTGAAATAACGACTTTGAATACAAATAAATATTTTCAAATTTTAGTCCATTGGGACTCTCGATCAAACTAATCATTACTTTTGTTTTCCCACAGTTAGAAGGTCCAACAATTAGGGCTCTAATTGAACTGGGTAAAAGGCTACTGTGCCTGATCGTTTGGTTTTCATTATTTTTTAAATCGAAATTTCTCACTTCAATGTTCGTTTTTTGCTTTATTAGGCGCATATTAGTTAAGGTTTTTTCATAAGCACGTCACTCATTAACAGCTCTTTGAAGAGTAATGAGCTAATAAAATGGTAATGCACTTTTATAAACCATTTAGTAATAAAATTAACGTCTACCACGGAGGAGGTATCATTAATAAAATAATAAACTCACTGCCAGTAGAATTACACTTGCCAGGCTATCAGTTTTGTGGGCCGGGAACAAAACTCCAGTCACGTTTGGAGCGCGGCGATAAGGGAATAAATCCATTAGACGCCGCCTGCAGAGAGCATGATATAGCATACTCAAACCACAAAGAATTAAGGAAACGTCATATAGCCGATCTGGTTCTAGCGGAAAGAGCGTGGGAGCGAGTTAAAGCATCTGACAGCAGTTTTGGAGAAAAAGCCGCAGCATATCTCGTAACTAACGCAATGAAAGCAAAGAAAAAATTCGGCATGGGCCTCAATCAATGGAAAAAAAAACCAACGCAATATGAAAAAAAGAAAAAACTGGGCATGGGACTGAAGCAGAGGAAAAAGAAGCCAAAACCATGTGAAAAAAAGAAAAAATTTATGCATGTAGTTAGAGTGGCTTCAAATATGTTAAAAAAGAAGAAACTTTATGATATTCACTCGGCAATCCAAATAGCTAAGAAAGTCATAGACAACTCAATTGGAGATAAGAATAAAGATGTAATAATCCCGAGAATAATAAGTGTGCCTAAAGTGGGCGGGTTCTTGCCGCTTGTACCGATTTTAACAGCAATCGGTGCCTTAGGAGGGCTTGCGTCCGGTGGTTCAGCTATTGTTAAAACTATTAACAGTGCTAATACCGCCAGAAAACAGCTAGAGGAGAATAAGCGACATAATAAAAAAATAGAAGCAATTGCTTTAGGCAATGGTCTGTATCTCAAGCCATACCAAAAGGGATACGGTATATCAACTCTTCAAAAAACTTCTAGCGCAGCTACCCAATAAACCACTTTCAAACATTGATATTATGAACTTTGCACGCAAGCATATTCCTAATTTCAGAGGTGTATTTATGAGAGACTCACTTCCAAAACGTGTTCGTAAAAGGGAGTGTGGCATCATTAATTTAGACTCTTCGACAGGAGGTGGGACACACTGGGTAGCTTTTTATAAAACAGAGAAGGAAAGTCGAAATTTTGATAGCTTCGGGAATTTACCACCACCTTTAGAGCTAATCAAATATTTAGGAGATAAAATTAAATACAATTATAAACGAGAACAACGGTTCGATACTTTTAACTGTGGACACTTGTGTTTAAGGTTTCTACTAATGAATTAATGAATATTTAATAAAGATTTATAAAAATTAAATTCAACTAGTATTTTTGTATTTTATAATGCATGGGACTATAACTTTTAATATATTTTATATTTAATCAGTCTGAGATGAACAACAGCTTGATAAACAGCAATAAACAATAAATAAACAGCAAATAAGCAACAATTAAACAACAATAAACAACAATTAAACAGCAAATAAACAACAATAAACAGCAAAAAACAACACCAAACAACAAATAAACCACTGGTTTCGTATTTAAGAAAATGAAGGAACATATTCTGAAGGAATTAACAAAGACAAGAAACGCATTAAAACGAAAATTTCAAAGCATTAAATTAGGGAGAGAAAAGAATGAATATCAATTAGAAGAGACATTTAAACCAATTACGCAACCTCTTAAAAAACTCATCACTGGAAATATACTACCCAATCAGCCTTTAAAGACGAAGAAAGAAGAAAATGAAGATTATACAAAACAAGAAATTAAAGTAGATCAAAACTATAGTAATGTATCTCATGATACATATGATGAGGAAATCACAGAAGATCAATTCTATTCTCAACCTTTTGTGTCAACTAATGAAAGCAATAGTCAGCATTCTGTAACAAGCAATGTGAGTTATAATTTAAATCTGAGTGAGCTAGAGCGAAAGGGCGAGCTTGATAAAGCCTTTGGAAAAGCCTACAAGAAAAGCGGAGAAATGAAATTGGGAGCAACTAAAATAATTGCAGATGATAATGAAATAATATTAGAAACCGTGAAAGGTGGAAACTAACACCGGGATTATATTCTTTAATCTACCGTAAAAACCCCCAAGGCTATGACGAAATGGATTTGGAATCATATCAGAAAATTTTAATAAAAACCAATGCTCTTAGAAGAAATCACTTACATAATGATGCTCTTAAGGGTAATCGTTCTAAAAAATATCTCACAATCATAAAAAAACTGTTCCCATCAATGAACGCGCCTAGTGCGATGTCTACACCTAACCGACGTACAAAATCTATTCATGAAGGGGGCGGTCTAATGACACTTAATACAAGTAAACCAAATTATGTATACTGGGATGATCCGAATGAGATCGTTAATAGACTGAGACTTCTAGTTGCATCACAATCAGCTGGTCATAGTAATCATAACAATGAAATAGTTTCCATAATTGAAGAGCTGCGAGAAGCAAAAATAATTTTTAAATAAAAATGATGTGTTCAATGATTTTAGCAACAATATCAAAATGTCGCTTGACAAGTTCGGCCATTTTTCCTCCAGCAACATTACAAACCAAAATTATACTATGAAGAAATCTATTCCTGGCATATTGATAGATAATGAAAGTAATATTATTTTTTCAAACAAAAGACTTAAAAATGTAGGTGAACCCCTAGAAGACAATGATGTATGCACAAAAATATTTATGGAACGTAAAATAAAGCAAACGATGAGAAAGAAAGATAAACTCTTAATTGAGCAAATTACATCGAACGAGAAACTGATAGGCGAGATAGCATCTAGTTTCCAGAATATAAAAGCTGAGTATAAAAGTGAAATTCAAAACACAGATAAATCACTTAAAGAATACGTGAACATAGAAATTGAAAAATTACGTCGTCTAATTAGCACTGAAAATCGAAAGATGTTATCTGCAATGGAGACATTAAAAACCCATATATTTACATATTTTAAACAACGCACAGTTTAGGGGAGAACTATAAAAAATGCATTCACTTGTGAGGTATAGACTTAATGGTCGTCGACAAGTTCGGTCACTTCTCTAATGAGTGATACAACAGGAAATATGAGCTCCAGTTGTTGGACTTGCATATGGATAATAAGCAATATGTTGATGAACAAAACAGGCGAATTAAAAACATCAGTAACGCAATGGACGAAAAAGACACGGTTAACACAAATTTTCTACAATCGAGAATCAACGAAGCGACACAAGGCTTGCACACGCTTATAAACATCTAAAATGAAAAACACGTAAAAAATAAATATAAAAAAAAAAATTTAAATTGAAAGTCTCATTATTAACATACCAAGTGAAGTTGACATTAAGAACAGAAAATATATAGATGGAAAAAATAAATCAATGGGAAAACATGACTAAAAGAGATTTAAATAATGAATTACATGCACCAGCCCGTAAAACTTTAGGCATCGACGTGTTGTTGTAAAAGGAATCGACGACCTTTGGCAAGCAGATTTGGTAGAAATGGGGAAGTACTCGTCATCGAATAAAGGCTATAAATTTCTATTGACGGTTATCGACACATTCTCTAAATATGCATGGGGAGTTGCATTGAAATCTAAATCAGCTAAAGACGTTACTAACGCTTTATCAAGTATTTTTAAATTTGGACGAATTCCTAAGAATTTACAAACCGACGATGGGAAAGAGTTCTTTAATACTACTTTCAAAATATTATGTGAAAAAAATAACATCAACCACTATTCGACATATAGTGGGTTAAAAGCGTCTATTGTTGAACGTTTTAATAGAACCCTCAAGGAAATAATGTGGCGAGAGTTTAGTTTCAAAGGAACATATCATTGGATTGAAATGTATAATAAATTGATTGATGAGTATAATCGAAAACATCATAGAACTATTAAAATGGAACCGATAAAGGTGACCTCATTAAATAAAGATAATCTGTTAAAACCTGTTTACAATTATATTAAAATTTTTCACGGGGCAAAATTTCATGTGGGTGACTATGTTCGTATAAGCAAGCATAAACATACATTTGAAAAGAGATATACTCCCAACTGGACAACGGAAATTTTTAAAATAAAACGAATACAAATGACAAACCCAACTACATACATATTTGAAGACTATCAGGGTTTCTATAAAGAAGAGCTAAGGAAAACACGTTATCCAAATACTTATCTAGTTGAAAAGATAATAAAACGAAAAAACGATCGAGTTTTTGTTAAATGGTTGGGGTTCCCTAATGAACACAACTCTTGGATACACAAGAACGAGGTGCTCTAAATGGCGACAGATCATCAACGACGAACCCCTGAAAGCATTACACTCAAACACACACACACACATACACACACAGCAATATTATACCAATTAATTTTCAAAAAAAGACATTCAAATGAAATTCATAAAATGCGTATTTATTTATTCATGTTTATTTATTTATTTATTTATTTATATATATATATATATATATATATATATATATTTATTTTTCCTTATATATCTACAAATCACAATGAGCTTATGAACTTATTCTATAATGACCCCAAGCATATGTTTGGATGCCATCTTCTCTTATTTTTCTCTTATCATCTAATCCACTTAAAGTGGTTTTCTTAACTCTATGCGTATATAAATTATGGAACTTAGTTCTAAACATTAGCATACTATCACATAACTTCTTATTTTCAAATAAACATTCCTTATAACTATTTAAATTTAATTTATCTAACGCAGATTTTTGACACCTTTAGATTTTTTTAGGCACCCTCCGCCTTCAAGCGAGGAGTACATCTTTGCCCTTAAACCTACAAACTCGACCATTCTTTTGCCGCAGTTTTCGTCTTTCATCATTCCTAACACCTTTTTATTGCACCTTTTTATCCCGTATTTAACCGCTTAGTCTTCGGGGTATTCCGAAGTATCAAACTTCATATCCACATCTTTGCTTATATCCACAAAGAAATCATTTGTTTGAATGGAATAAATAAATGAGTCTGTATCCATATAATTTAATTCGACTGCCTCTTGGAATTTGGGCTTCATGTAATCATTGTGGAATGATGATGTATGATACATTTTCCACTTTGATAATTCTAAGACTGTGAACCCTAAATACATCGGCTTATCATAAGTATTATGAAGTCGCTTCATCTGTATGGCATACATGTCTTCAGCAAATTGTGCAGAGCTATGAAAACTAGCCTTTGCAATCAGCGCTCGTGCTCCCAACCGATTGCAGCTCACTGTTTCCCAAGACGTGACTAGCTTGACATTTTTCCGTTTTTCAACGTTTTCCATCGTTTTCCCATAAACGGCATTGTTCAATAGCTTGAAGAAATCTTTCTCGAAATTGTTCTGTGCCATTGTTCTATGATGTGTGTTAAGATCAATGTATTTTTTCAGCCAAGCCGACTGTTTGAATCTTAACACACGATGGGTCTTTGTCAGCTCTAGTCCGTTTATCAAGCACTGCTGCAAATTTCTGTAGTGTATGGGGTATTTTACATTGGACCTCAGGTCAGCAATTAGTTTGTTGACTTTTGCTGCCGGTGTGGCCCTTTGGTTAAGCGGACAAAACGGAAGATCATTATGTAAATCGTGTAGGTTTGATGGATACATTAAATCAACCTCAAGAATATAACCATATTCTGAGGTTTCTCCAATATTTATAACATCTAATGATGAAATTTCATCTTCGGTCAATCACTGAAAACCTGTATAAGGGATACATTGCGACATGGCCCAACCGTAGAGATTGTTTGCATCTAAATACATTAAGTATTCAGACGGTTTGCTGGCATCGTATTCAGAGAGATATTTATGATTGGCTTTTGAGTACCTTTTACAGCACTGTACAAGCCCACCACAAATACCGCTCTGAATAAATCTATACATATCAATGTCAGTTAGCAGCTCAAGCTCAATTTCTGTTGTCTTGAGCATAGCATCCCAAGACAGACCAGGAGTTGTATAATAATGAGCCGGATCAAGAGAGTAAATTTTCTGACAAATTTCTCTGAAATTTTGGAAAATGTCTGCTAACAAAAGCACATCAGTTTTAAGATACAATTCCATGTAATCTTTTAAGGTTTGACAACCAAAAACTGTCCAGACATGTTGAGCATGTGCATAATCTTCTTCTGTACATTCGGAGTTTGTAAGGCTATTAAAGAAATTTTCTCTCGAAGGTAGAGAGCTCTCACTTAAACGACTCTCTGAGTCTAAATATTCGTATGGGAACACCCCCTTTCTATGAACCAGGTTGAAGTGGTCATCAAGTGGGAAGAAACGTCTGACACTTTCAAACCTTTCAACACTTAAGTTTGCGCTTAGCGCATCTAAACTTGTTGCCATGAAACGATATGTATCGAGAAATCTAATTTCAAGATTTTTATCGTGGGAGGCAATGTGTGTATATTTAGAAAGGGATATGTACAATTCCTTATTCAGTGGCAGCACCTTGATTTCACCATCGACTTTGTTTAATTCTCTAACGAATAAATGTGAATCTTAGAGAAGTTATGGAAAAATACAGGGACAAAGGGTGCAATTTGGAAATTAATGTTGCAGGCATTATGCGCTGCGCCTCTAAATTTACCAGTTAAATGGCAATGATCTCTAACGCGATCAGCTCCTAACGCCTTTTCACAAATATGGCAGCTAAAAGCCATTCTAAAACCATTTTCCTCTTCAGAACTCATTGTTATGGGTCTAACTGTACTCAGGTATGAGGTGTAAATTTCGTTCACATCTTTTATTAGAGATTTAACGAAATTTTCACCTGCATTTTCACCTGTCTCCATAACAAATTTGTCTAAATTGGAATTAAAGGCGCATTTGATGAAATACAAGAATGCAATGGGAACATGTTCATGTGTTGCCACTACATTCTTACTAACTCTAGAGTTTAAGGGCTTTAACATGCACTCGAAATCTGCATAGACTACGAAGGGTACATCTAAACTACGATTAAAATTTTTAAAACTTAGACTTGCCTTTTCCGCCGTTGGCAAGGTCGATACCATCTTTCCACACTGCTGTTTATGCTCCTCGTGTAGTTTTATGCTGTGGGAATAGTTTAGGCACATGCCAGAGAACAGGAGCTCTTCTGTGTGGCTTGTTAATTGTGTGCATACAAGTCTGAAAATATAAATCAACGTATTTCATAAGTATTTTTTCTAAATATATGCATATGTTTATTTATATTTGACTACATGCCTTGATAAATTTCTTATCCATACAAAATGGGCCCGACCTTCCATCTCCAACAACATTAGGCTCACGTGGGATTGTTTCTCCTCCTTCGTTAAATATAACGGCCCAATAACTGCTCCAATCTCCTCGTCGAATCCGAAAACATTTACGCTTATGGTCGGGTTTTGCTCTTCAAACACTTTGAGTTGTTTCAAAGGGAGAGGAAACTCCATGTTTTCAAAATTAAGCGTTAAATGCTCGCTTAATTGGATGACGGTGGCGTTAATATCGTCAATGGTATAGCTGCTGCTTCTATTCGCATTGCCTTGCGGTGTTTTAAAAGCGGAAATTAACGCCCACTTGAAGCAAAACTCATCGGAATTTTTCACGTTTACCAACGCTTTTTTCGCCTTAAGCGTTTTTGGTAAAGCGATCCAACTCAATACTTTTAATGGAGTATATTTATTCACATTCGCTCCATGCGAAGAATTTTTGCCAGGCTCCAGCCACTATCCTTCTCCTGGAATTCATCCATTTTCGCCTTTATGCTCGCAGAGTGATCTATGAATGCATCCTCAAGGCTGGTTGACTGCGTTACAACACCCATTTCTGTTTGATGCGACTTCACAGATCTTATCACCTCCTCATCAACATATTTTACATACTCTGCGAAGAGCTCGAAATTAGACTTCACAGAAGTATGCACAGAGTAGAGCCGCTGATGCTTCGCACATAAATTCATCCGGCAGAAGAAGTCCATCCTTTCTGTTCTCGAAAGAATATGTGCATATGCGGTTCTTGAAACCGCTTGCGATCAGCTTTACCTGCTCATTCACTGGTGTGAAAACACGGATCTTGTGAGCATTTGACCTGAAGTGCGTGCTCCATTTCGCTTGTAGCATGTACACATCACACGCAGAACAATAAATAGCATGCTTGGGTGTTGGCATAGCAGTTTTATTGTAGCTGGTGGTTGAAATTGGGTTGCCGATGCTAGATCCAGTGGAGTAGATGGAGTGGGTGGTGAATGGGGTTGAAGGCCTTAGATCCGTTGGCGAAGTGGGCGTTGAAGGTGGGATTAGCGATTGTAGATCCGGTGGCGTAGTCGAAGTGGGCGTTGAAAGTGTTGGAGTTGATGTTGCCGTTATAGTTGTTGTAGTTGTAGGTGGCGATGGGTCCGTTGGGGGTGGCGATAGGGCCGCTATGGTTTGCGGTAGGCCCCCTGAGGAGAACGTTCGAGATTATCACCGGCTTATCTCCTCTGGTGTGGGTGGTGACAGATCCGTGGGGGGTGGCGAAAGGGCCGCTAGCGTTGGCTGTAGGCCCCCTGAGGAGAACGTTTGAAATTATCACCGGCTTATCTCCTCTGGTGTGGGTGGTGACAGATCCGTTGGGAGTGGCGAATGGTCCGTTGGAGGTGGCAGCAGGTCCGTTTGGGGGTGGCGATGGGTCCGTTGGCGGTGGCGATGGGTCCGTTGGGGGTGGCGAATGGTCCGTTGAAGGTGGCAGCAGGTCCGTTGGTGGTGGCGATGGATCCGTTGGGGGTGGCAATGGGTCCGTTGGGGGTGGTGATGGGTCCGTTGGCGATGTTGTTGCTTCTAAACACAACATTATCGAAGTAATTCGGGATGCTGTTGCGACCCACGTTCTTATTATAACTAATATAATTGAACGTTTGGTCGCAGTCAGCGTTGGAGTTGTTGTTGCACTTGTTGAAAGCCATTTTTAAACAAAAATATTTTTTTTGAGTTTGAGGATTTGAGGTTTTAGATAGACGATAGTTCAGGAACTACTGATGCGGGTTCAATGAAGGAAAGGAGCCTTTATAGCTCAGGGACTTATTTTTCTATTACTTCATTCAGTTGATAAATATTAGAGATAGGGACAAACAGGTTTAAGAGGACATAGGGTATGATCGGGTGCATCAACAATACAAGCGTGTACACTTTTTGAAGAAACTTCTCACGCCCAAAGTCATAAAACAATCAAAATAATGTGAAGATGAAAGAAGATATCCTAAAAATCAGTGAAATCTGGGGCATTCGATGAGTCTGATACTAAAAATTGACACGTAAACCACAAGTCATAAAACTAGAATAATAAGGAGAAAACAATTACAGAAGCCCATCCATACATTACCTGAATACATGATTAGTCCTTTACCCTTGCCACACGCACATATAATAGAGCTGTTTACCCTTTTCAGTAGGTGTCTATAGGCGTGAAATTTAAGATCGAACCCTTTTCTCTAACAAAACCTGTTTACAAGTGTGCGCCGCACTTGTGTTCCTTCGCCGTGTAGAAAAACTGTCTGTTCACACTCTTCAGAAAAGGGAGAGCAAATTAAATGCGTACGTGCCAGATCGAGCTCTCAACCCTCCCCTGAAAAAGTAAACAAACAAGTCGATGCGTGCACTTGTGCGCCTGTGATCGCATAACCCGTCCCACTTCAAATCTGAATTCTAATGAGCGGTCCCTTAATAAACCGGTTTTTTAATGATCGGTCCCTTTTCACCACCCCTGAAAAAATAGACGAACAAGTCGATGCGTGCACTTGTGCGCACGTGATCTCATAACCCTCTCCCAATTAAAATCTGAATTTAAATGAGCGGCCTCTTATTAAACCAGTTTTTAATGATCGGTCCCTTTTCCCACCCCCGAAAAAGTAGATGAACAAGTCGATGCGTGCACTTGTGCGCACGTGATCTCATAACCCCTCCTACTTAAAATCTGAGTTTTAATGATCGGGCACCCACGCTACTTCAGAAAAGGGACAGTTACTAAAATGTAACGGCCACTTTCCTCAGCTCCCCCCTCATCAAAAGGATCACGCACCTGCATATTAACGATCGGTCCCCTCACACCCCTCCATCAAAAAGGGTCAGGTGCCTGCATATTTATTAGGGTCACGTAGAGTCATAAATCATTATTTATTCACATCACGTAATTAAATTGACAGCAACTTCCTGTCACAGAATATACAGTTCCCTACTACTGTTAAGTCACGGTATTATAAAAATGTAAGAAATCGGGAAATCCTGGTGAGTTCGCCCGTTGTGCAGTTGCTAGATCTGACTTCTTTAAGCTTAATACCGTAAGCTATAAACATTATCTTTGCCGATGTCGCCTTCAGTTTTCACAAAATCCACAGCTATATTTTAAATTTGTTAACTGCCTTTCAAAAACAACGTCTGAAAACGCGAGTGTGAACACTAGCGAACACTTTGCGACCTTAACACAATCAAACCAGTGTGTTCACCTGGTCCTGCCTGTGTCCTCAGGTAATGTGCAAAAACACTTTGCTACCCCATCCTACAACTTTTTAAGTTGTCTGTTGATTTCTCATATTTCCCTGCTATTTGGAAGGAATCTTTCATTTCTCTCCAAAAAAAAGGCAAACAGACTTTTTTCGAAACTTATTATTTTTATTATTGGACGTACATGTACTAACGGCTGTACATACAAGCCCCATACCAAGCAAAGGCTTGTTAACTCGCGGACCCAGGCAAAATGCCAGCCGCCTCCCGCCCAACCGACCGAGGGGCGCGCGGCATAGCGTGCGGTAACGAAAATCGCGAACAAATAGAAAGATGACTTAACAAAAGAGTTTTTAGACTATGCATGGAAATAGCATTACTTATTATATAGAAAAGATTATTATAGTTGGAACATAAGATCCGAAATGGGTTATGGTTACTATTACAGGTTTGAAGAGAAAGTGGTAAAAAGTTTCTAGTAATTGATATAGAGGTATCTCCAAATTGTCTGCAATTCCAAAAACTTTTGGGAGAATTTTAATTTTAACATCTTAACTGCAACATTTATGCAGCTCAATTATTTCACCTTCCCAGCAAGGGTTTATGAAACGTAGATCTGTAACCACTAACATTCTATAGTTATGTTCTCTGGTAATTTATGGCTTCAAAATCAAAATGCAGACTGATGTTATTTATATACTGATTTCAGCAAAGCTTTTGACTCAGTAAACTACTCCTTGTTACTCCACAAATTATGGCTATTCGGCTTGCCAGTAAATCTTATTTCGTGTTACTTATATTTTTCTGAAACAAACGGTGTTTTTTTTTATACCCTGAACCCTTTGAAAATGGGTAAAAGGGTATAATGGTTTTGTGCAAATGTATGTAACAGGCAGAAGGAAGTATCTCCGACTCGCATAAAGTATTATATTCTTGATCAAGGCGACGAGCTGAGTCGATTTAGGCAAGTCCGTCCGTCCGTCTGTCCGTCCGTCTGTCCGTCTGTAAGAACGCAGCGATCTCGGAAACTTCAAAATTTAGAAACCTAAACTAAACGACTATAGATTCTCCTAATCCATACGCAGTACAAATTTAACATTTTTTTCGATATCTTGCTCCGTTTCATTGTTATCGATCAAAATCGATTTTAAGACTTGTTTTTCTTGGCATATCTTGGAAACTATAAGAGCTAAAGCCATCAAATTTAGTTATTTATGTGCTCGTAAAGGATTTTGGATACCTCCCCCATTCGCCCCCATATCAAATCAAATACTACAGACTTGCGCTTTGGTTTGAACATATATTTGGATGCTTTTATAAAGCACTGAAATTTTCATAACGATCATACCTCTTAGTTTAGAAGTTTTTCAAGAATTCATTTTCAATAGTGGGACCAAGCGCAGCCAATGTGTAAAGTGCACAGTTTGACCATAAAGTGCCCATAACGTGCGGTAACGAAAATCGCGAAAATGTAAGAAATCGGGAAATCCTGGTAAGTTCGCCCGTTGTGCAGTTGCTAGATCTGACTTCTTTAAGCTTAATACCGTAAGCTATAAACATTATCTTTGCCGATGTCGCCTTCAGTTTTCACAAAATCCACAGCTATATTTTAAATTTGTTAACTGCCTTTCAAAAACAACGTCTGAAAACGCGAGTGTGAACACTAGCGAACACTTTGCGACCTTAACACAATCAAACCAGTGTGTTCACCTGGTCCTGCCTGTGTCCTCAGGTAATGTGCAAAAACACTTTGCTACCCCATCCTACAACTTTTTAAGTTGTCTGTTGATTTCTCATATTTCCCTGCTATTTGGAAGGAATCTTTCATTTCTCTCCAAAAAAAAGGCAAACAGACTTTTTTCGAAACTTATTATTTTTATTATTGGACGTACATGACTGACGGCTGTACATACAAGCCCCATACCAAGCAAAGGCTTGTTAACTCGCGGACCCAGGCAAAATGCCAGCCGCCTCCCGCCCAACCGACCGAGGGGCGCGCGGCATAGCGTGCGGTAACGAAAATCGCGAACAAATAGAAAGATGACTTAACAAAAGAGTTTTTAGACTATGCATGGAAATAGCATTACTTATTATATAGAAAAGATTATTATAGTTGGAACATAAGATCCGAAATGGGTTATGGTTACTATTACAGGTTTGAAGAGAAAGTGGTAAAAAGTTTCTAGTAATTGATATAGAGGTATCTCCAAATTGTCTGCAATTCCAAAAACTTTTGGGAGAATTTTAATTTTAACATCTTAACTGCAACATTTATGCAGCTCAATTATTTCACCTTCCCAGCAAGGGTTTATGAAACGTAGATCTGTAACCACTAACATTCTATAGTTATGTTCTCTGGTAATTTATGGCTTCAAAATCAAAATGCAGACTGATGTTATTTATATACTGATTTCAGCAAAGCTTTTGACTCAGTAACCTCCGCCTTGTTACTCCACAAATTATGGCTATTCGGCTTGCCAGTAAATCTTATTTCGTGTTACTTATATTTTTCTGAAACAAACGGTGTTTTTTTTTATACCCTGAACCCTTTGAAAATGGGTAAAAAGGGTATAATGGTTTTGTGCAAATGTATGTAACAGGCAGAAGGAAGTATCTCCGACTCCATAAAGTATTATATTCTTGATCAAGGCGACGAGCTGAGTCGATTTAGGCAAGTCCGTCCGTCCGTCTGTCCGTCCGTCTGTCCGTCTGTAAGAACGCAGCGATCTCGGAAACTTCAAAATTTAGAAACCTAAACTAAACGACTATAGATTCTCCTAATCCATACGCAGTACAAATTTAACATTTTTTTCGATATCTTGCTCCGTTTCATTATTATCGATCAAAATCGATTTTAAGACTTGTTTTTCTTGGCATATCTTGGAAACTATAAGAGCTAAAGCCATCAAATTTAGTTATTTATGTGCTCGTAAAGGATTTTGGATACCTCCCCCCATTCGCCCCCATATCAAATCAAATACTACAGACTTGCGCTTTGGTTTGAACATATATTTGGATGCTTTTATAAAGCACTGAAATTTTCATAACGATCATACTCTTAGTTTAGAAGTTTTTCAAGAATTCATTTTCAATAGTGGGACCAAGCGCAGCCAATGTGTAAAGTGCACAGTTTGACCATAAAGTGCCCATAACGTGCGGTAACGAAAATCGCGAACAAATAGAAAGATGACTTAACAAAAGAGTTTTTAGACTATGCATGGAAGTAGCATTACTTATTATATAGAAAAGATTATTATAGTTGGAACATAAGATCCGAAATGGGTTATGGTTACTATTACAGGTTTGAAGAGAAAGCGGTCAAAAGTTTCTAGTAATTGATATAGAGGTATCTCCAAATTGTCTGCAATTCCAAAAACTTTTGGGAGAATTTTAAATTTAACATCTTATCTGCAACATTTATGCAGCTCCATTATTTCACCTTCTGTAACCACTAATGTATGGCTTCAAAAACAAAATGCATATTGATGTTATTTATATACTGATTTCAGCAAAGCTTTTGACTCAGTAAACTACTCCTTGTTACTCCACAAATTATGATTATTCGGCTAGCCAGTAAATCTTATTTCGTGTTATTATACAAAGGGTACAATGGTTTTGTGCAAATGTATGTAACACGAAGAAGGAAGTATCTCCGACCCCATAAAGTATTATATTCTTGATCAAGGCGACGAGCTGAGTCGATTTAGGCAAGTCTGTCCGTCCGTCTGTCCGTCTGTATGAACGCAGCGATCTCGGAAACTTCAAAAGTTAGAAACCTAAACTAAACGACTATAGATTCTCCTAATCCATACGTAGTACAAATGTAACATTTTTTTCGATATCTTGCTCCGTTTCATTATTATCGATCAAAATCGATTTTAAGACTTGTTTTTCTTGGCATATCTTGGAAACTATAAGAGCTAAAGCCATCAAATTTAGTTAATTATGTGCTCGTAAAGGATTTTGGATACCTCCCCCCATTCGCCCCCATATCAAATCAAATACTACAGACTTGCGCTTTGGTTTGAACATATATTTGGATGCTTTTATAAAGCACTGAAAATTTCATAACGATCATACTCTTAGTTTAGAAGCTTTTCAAGAATTCATTTTCAATAGGTGGGACCAAGCGCAGCCAATGTGTAAAGTGCTCAGTTTGCTGCGTGCGTCTGTGTGAGTGTATAGGTGTGCCTTTGTGAGTGAGTGTATGAATGTAAAGAGGTTTACATACATGTAACGACACTCGCCGCTGGGTTTAGAGTATCTCCTAGTCGGCGGCACCGACTAGAGCCATCTTACTTGATTTATTTTTATTTTATCTATTAATTTTTAAAATTATGAATTTATTCACTGTTTGCTTTTTCCGTGGTCGTGTCGCGAGTGCATGCCGTGTATTAAATTAAAAATGAGTCATCATCTAGCATACCCTGTTGGCATTGTGATAACGTTGTACATGCGAAATTTGCAGGTTATTCGGGCTAGTGAGGGATGCTATAGCCCAACGTAATGGCTTATTGTATAGTATAGTAAAGAAGGTGAAATGCGAGCTTTTATGAGGCAAACGAGGACGGGCTATAGAGTTCTGATCGTTGGTTTTCGCAAACTTAACGATCAGCTCACAGCCATTGATACTCAATTCAATGGTTTCAAACTATTGAGTGGGTATCCTAGGCGTAAGAAGTCCGCTCCTCGGGATCTGCCCTTGCCAAGCTCCCTGCAGCCTTCGAATACGAGTCTGTGTTCCACCTGAACTATTTACCAACATTTGTTTTAAACAGTTTTGGCGTAAACACTCAATTGTGTATCTTAAATAAAGAGTACAAAGCCAAAAAGAACAAATAAGATGGCTCTATTCGGGTGTCCCCGACTAGGAGATAGCCTGCACCCAGCGGCGAACTGTCGTTATATACATTTAAAGCTCTTTGCATTCATACACACATTCACAAAGTCACACATACACACACATACAAACGCATGCAGCAAACTGAGCACTTTGCACCTCGGCTGCGCTTGGCCGCACTGTGGAAAATTAATTCTTGAATAACTTCTAAACTAAAAGTATGATCGTTATGAAATTTTATTGCCTAATAAGAGCATTCAAATCAATGTACAAACCAAAGCGCAAGTCTGTAGTATTTGATTTGGGTTTTTTTTTATTTGGGGGGTGAATGGCGGTACGTATCTAAAATTCAAAATATTTGTGATCTGCCTATCCTTTACTTTTATGGCTATAGCTCTTAAAGTTTCTGAGATATGCTTAAAAACCCAATAAATATCGATAATAAGAAAACGGGGCGGCTAATCGATAATTTTAAATAGCCTTAGCCTGCCTATGGTATACACGAGCTTGAAAAACTAAACTTTAATCCCTAGCTATTATTGCAGCACTTGCTGCACATTGGATTCTCAAATTGATCAAATTTTATCACAGGTTTTCTTTAATAACTTCTGTGTTTCTTAACCGATTTTGATAAACCTTAATGTAATAGATTCTAGTGCTATAGTATATATAAAAATTCATTCTAATCAAATTTTGTGTCTCTAAATCTCATAATCTACGAAACAAGTTTAAAAAATTTGAGGTTGTTGTAGATTTTTATAGATTTTAGGAAAACGGTGTGGGTTATCGATCATTTGAAATAACTTGATCTGCGTGTGCCATGGACGAGTCTATAGCAAAAGTTGGCGAAAATTTGGGTCTCTAGCTCTTATAGTTTCCGAGATCGACGCATTCATATAGACGGACGGACGGACGGGCGGACGGACAGACAGACGGACATGGCTATATCAACTCGGCTGTTGATCCTGATCAAGAACATATATACTTTATGGGGTCGGAGATGCCATTATACCCTTTTTACCCATTTTCCGATTTTGTTACCACCACCTTCCATCGGCGCCACAACATCGGTTGCAGCGTCAAAAAACTAATAACCTCCATCGAGTTTGCCTATCAAAACGTTAGATATCATAATTCTAAACTCACTAATCTCTATGTAGATAGTGTTTCTTTTGATTTAAATATAATTGCTTCTACCGAGAATAAAACCAGTTAAAATCGAAAATGTTCGAAAATTTCAGATTCGTCAGTTTTTGCTTCTAAATATAACTTTTATAGATGCGATCGAGTCTCTCGTGCTTGAGAAGGTGTCCTTTCAGCCTCCACCTTTGGACATTGAGTTCGTTAAAGTAAAAGTCTGTTTGGGAAATTTTTGTATTTATATCACTTGTTCTTACATTCCTTCGCTGTCCGATATGTCTATTTATATACATCACCTTTCCGCCATCCCATCAATCTCTTCCGTACTATCAGGTGGGAACCTTTTGTTTGTTCTTGTTTGGATTCAAATTTTTTTTTGCCTTCTAAGTCACATGATTTTATTGATGGCCTACATGAGTTGTCCCTTGCTCAGGTTAATCCAGTGTGTTGGACTCCTCCAGCAATGTTGTACGCAGGAATGACCCCCTTATAAGACCTGAGGACCCTTTTCATCCTACTCTGAATTTGGTAATTGAAATACCTGCTCTCGCGCCTATTGCGGTACCAAAACATGTGGATCGAACCCGTTATTTTCGTAAGGCTGATTTTGTAAAGCTTAATGATCTAATTCAGCACACCGACTGTTCTCAACTGTACAATTGTGCAGATATTGATGTTGCCATTAAACTTTTTAATGATACCCTGAACTCACATTTTGATGTCTGCGTTCCTCTTGTGTATCCGGCGAAGCCCAAGCAGCTCCTCTAGTTCTCAAAGAAATTACTCAGATTAAAAAAAATTTTAAGTCACGGTATTATAAAAATGTAAGAAATCGGGAAATCCTGGTGATTTCGCCCGTTGTGCAGTTGCTAGATTTGACTCCTGAAGCTTAATATCGTAAGCTACAAACATTATCTTCGCCATTGTCGGCTTCAGTTTTCACAAAATCCACAGCTATATTTTAAATTTGTTAACTGCCTTCCAAAATAACGTTTGAAAACGCGAGTGTGAACACTGAACACTTGCGAACACTTTGCGAACACTTTGCGAACACTTTGCGACCTTAACACAAACAAACCAGTGTGTTCATCTGGTCCTGTTGGCGTTCCTGCCTGGAAATGGTACTCAGGTAATGTGCAAAAACACTTTGCTACCCTATCCTAAAACTTTTTAAGTTGTCTGTTGATACCTCATATTGCCCTGCTATTTGGAAGGAATCTTTTATCATTTATCTCCAAAAAATAGGCAATCAGACTGTTTTCGAAACTTATTATTATTATTATTGGACGTAGATGTACTAACGGCTGTACATACAAGTGGCCTAACGATTCCAAGCAAAGGCTTGTTAACCAGGCAAAATGCCACCCGCCTCCCGCCCAACCGACCGAGGGGCGCGCGGCATAACGTGCGGTAACGAAAATCGCGAACACATAGAAAGATGACTTAACAAAAGAGTGTTTAGACTATGCATGGAAGTAGCATTACTTATTATATAGAAAAGATTATTATAGTTGGATCATAAGATCCGAAATGGGTTATGGTTACTATTACAGGTTTGAAGAGAAAGCGGTAAAAAGTTTCTAGTAATTGATATAGAGGTATCTCCAAATTGTCTGCAATTCCAAAAACTTTTGGGAGAATTTTAATTTTAACATCTTATCTGCAACATTTATGAAGCTCTATTATTTCACCTTCCCAGCATGGGTTTATGAAACGTAAATCTGTAACCACTAATGTATGGCTTCAAAAACAAAATGCATATTGATGTTATTTATATACTGATTTCAGCAAAGCTTTTGACTCAGTAAACTACTCCTTGTTACTCCACAAATTATGATTATTCGGCTAGCCAGTAAATCTTATTTCGTGTTATTATACAAAGGGTACAATGGTTTTGTGCAAATGTATGTAACAGGCAGAAGGAAGTTTCTCCGACCCCATAAAGTATTATATTCTTGATCAAGGCGACGAGCTGAGTCGATTTAGGCAAGTCTGTCCGTCCGTCTGTCCGTCTGTATGAACGCAGCGATCTCGGAAACTTCAAAAGTTAGAAACCTAAACTAAACGACTATAGATTCTCCTAATCCATACGTAGTACAAATGTAACATTTTTTTCGATATCTTGCTCCGTTTCATTATTATCGATCAAAATCGATTTTAAGACTTGTTTTTCTTGGCATATCTTGGAAACTATAAGAGCTAAAGCCATCAAATTTAGTTAATTATGTGCTCGTAAAGGATTTTGGATACCTCCCCCCATTCGCCCCCATATCAAATCAAATACTACAGACTTGCGCTTTGGTTTGAACATATATTTGGATGCTTTTATAAAGCACTGAAAATTTCATAACGATCATACTCTTAGTTTAGAAGCTTTTCAAGAATTCATTTTCAATAGTGGGACCAAGCGCAGCCAATGTGTAAAGTGCTCAGTTTGCTGCGTGCGTCTGTGTGAGTGTATAGGTGTGCCTTTGTGAGTGAGTGTATGAATGTAAAGAGGTTTACATACATGTAACGACACTCGCCGCTGGGTTTAGAGTATCTCCTAGTCGGCGGCACCGACTAGAGCCATCTTACTTGATTTATTTTTATTTTATCTATTAATTTTTAAAATTATGAATTTATTCACTGTTTGCTTTTTCCGTGGTCGTGTCGCGAGTGCATGCCGTGTATTAAATTAAAAATGAGTCACCATCTAGCATACCCTGTTGGCATTGTGATAACGTTGTACATGCGAAATTTGCAGGTTATTCGGGCTAGTGAGGGATGCTATAGCCCAACGTAATGGCTTATTGTATAGTATAGTAAAGAAGGTGAAATGCGAGCTTTTATGAGGCAAACGAGGACGGGCTATAGAGTTCTGATCGTTGGTTTTCGCAAACTTAACGATCAGCTCACAGCCATTGATACTCAATTCAATGGTTTCAAACTATTGAGTGGGTATCCTAGGCGTAAGAAGTCCGCTCCTCGGGATCTGCCCTTGCCAAGCTCCCTGCAGCCTTCGAATACGAGTCTGTGTTCCACCTGAACTATTTACCAACATTTGTTTTAAACAGTTTTGGCGTAAACACTCAATTGTGTATCTTAAATAAAGAGTACAAAGCCAAAAAGAACAAATAAGATGGCTCTATTCGGGTGTCCCCGACTAGGAGATAGCCTGCACCCAGCGGCGAACTGTCGTTATATACATTTAAAGCTCTTTGCATTCATACACACATTCACAAAGTCACACATACACACACATACAAACGCATGCAGCAAACTGAGCACTTTGCACCTCGGCTGCGCTTGGCCGCACTGTGGAAAATTAATTCTTGAATAACTTCTAAACTAAAAGTATGATCGTTATGAAATTTTATTGCCTAATAAGAGCATTCAAATCAATGTACAAACCAAAGCGCAAGTCTGTAGTATTTGATTTGGGTTTTTTTTTTATTTGGGGGGTGAATGGCGGTACGTATCTAAAATTCAAAATATTTGTGATCTGCCTATCCTTTACTTTTATGGCTCTAGCTCTTAAAGTTTCTGAGATATGCTTAATAAACCGATAAATATCGATAATAAGAAAACGGGGCGGCTAATCGATAATTTTAAATAGCCTTAGCCTGCCTATGGTATACACGAGCTTGAAAAACTAAACTTTAATCCCTAGCTATTATTGCAGCACTTGCTGCACATTGGATTCTCAAATTGATCAAATTTTATCACAGGTTTTCTTTAATAACTTCTGTGTTTCTTAACCGATTTTGATAAACCTTAATGTAATAGATTCTAGTGCTATAGTATATATAAAAATTCATTCTAATCAAATTTTGTGTCTCTAAATCTCATAATCTACGAAACAAGTTTAAAAAATTTGAGGTTGTTGTAGATTTTTATAGATTTTAGGAAAACGGTGTGGGTTATCGATCATTTGAAATAACTTGATCTGCGTGTGCCATGGACGAGTCTATAGCAAAAGTTGGCGAAAATTTGGGTCTCTAGCTCTTATAGTTTCCGAGATCGACGCATTCATATAGACGGACGGACGGACGGGCGGACGGACAGACAGACGGACATGGCTATATCAACTCGGCTGTTGATCCTGATCAAGAACATATATACTTTATGGGGTCGGAGATGCCATTATACCCTTTTTACCCATTTTCCGATTTTGTTCCCACCACCTTCCATCGGCGCCACAACATCGGTTGCAGCGTCAAAAAACTAATAACCTCCATCGAGTTTGCCTATCAAAACGTTAGATATCATAATTCTAAACTCACTAATCTCTATGTAGATAGTGTTTCTTTTGATTTAAATATAATTGCTTCTACCGAGAATAAAACCAGTTAAAATCGAAAATGTTCGAAAATTTCAGATTCGTCAGTTTTTGCTTCTAAATATAACTTTTATAGATGCGATCGAGTCTCTCGTGCTTGAGAAGGTGTCATTTCAGCCTCCACCTTTGGACATTGAGTTCGTTAAAGTAAAAGTCTGTTTGGGAAATTTTTGTATTTATATCACTTGTTCTTACATTCCTTCGCTGTCCGATATGTCTATTTATATACATCACCTTTCCGCCATCCCATCAATCTCTTCCGTACTATCAGGTGGGAACCTTTTGTTTGTTCTTGTTTGGATTCAAATTTTTTTTTGCCTTCTAAGTCACATGATTTTATTGATGGCCTACATGAGTTGTCCCTTGCTCAGGTTAATCCAGTGTGTTGGACTCCTCCAGCAATGTTGTACGCAGGAATGACCCCCTTATAAGACCTGAGGACCCTTTTCATCCTACTCTGAATCTGGTAATTGAAATACCTGCTCTCGCGCCTATTGCGGTACCAAAACATGTGGATCGAACCCGTTATTTTCGTAAGGCTGATTTTGTAAAGCTTAATGATCTAATTCAGCACACCGACTGTTCTCAACTGTACAATTGTGCAGATATTGATGTTGCCATTAAACTTTTTAATGATACCCTGAACTCACATTTTGATGTCTGCGTTCCTCTTGTGTATCCGGCGAAGCCCAAGCAGCTCCTCTAGTTCTCAAAGAAATTACTCAGATTAAAAAAAATTTTAAGTCACGGTATTATAAAAATGTAAGAAATCGGGAAATCCTGGTGATTTCGCCCGTTGTGCAGTTGCTAGATTTGACTCCTGAAGCTTAATATCGTAAGCTACAAACATTATCTTCGCCATTGTCGGCTTCAGTTTTCACAAAATCCACAGCTATATTTTAAATTTGTTAACTGCCTTCCAAAATAACGTTTGAAAACGCGAGTGTGAACACTGAACACTTGCGAACACTTTGCGAACACTTTGCGAACACTTTGCGACCTTAACACAAACAAACCAGTGTGTTTATCTGGCCCTGTTGGCGTTCCTGCCTGGAAATGGTACTCAGGTAATGTGCAAAAACACTTTGCTACCCTATCCTAAAACTTTTTAAGTTGTCTGTTGATACCTCATATTGCCCTGCTATTTGGAAGGAATCTTTTATCATTTATCTCCAAAAAATAGGCAATCAGACTGTTTTCGAAACTTATTATTATTATTATTGGACGTAGATGTACTAACGGCTGTACATACAAGTGGCCCAACGATTCCAAGCAAAGGCTTGTTAACCAGGCAAAATGCCACCCGCCTCCCGCCCAACCGACCGAGGGGCGCGCGGCATAACGTGCGGTAACGAAAATCGCGAACACATAGAAAGATGACTTAACAAAAGAGTGTTTAGACTATGCATGGAAGTAGCATTACTTATTATATAGAAAAGATTATTATAGTTGGATCATAAGATCCGAAATGGGTTATGGTTACTATTACAGGTTTGAAGAGAAAGCGGTAAAAAGTTTCTAGTAATTGATATAGAGGTATCTCCAAATTGTCTGCAATTCCAAAAACTTTTGGGAGAATTTTAATTTTAACATCTTATCTGCAACATTTATGAAGCTCTATTATTTCACCTTCCCAGCATGGGTTTATGAAACGTAAATCTGTAACCACTAATGTATGGCTTCAAAAACAAAATGCATATTGATGTTATTTATATACTGATTTCAGCAAAGCTTTTGACTCAGTAAACTACTCCTTGTTACTCCACAAATTATGATTATTCGGCTAGCCAGTAAATCTTATTTCGTGTTATTATACAAAGGGTACAATGGTTTTGTGCAAATGTATGTAACAGGCAGGAAGTATCTCCGACCCCATAAAGTATTATATTCTTGATCAAGGCGACGAGCTGAGTCGATTTAGGCAAGTCTGTCCGTCCGTCTGTCCGTCTGTATGAACGCAGCGATCTCGGAAACTTCAAAAGTTAGAAACCTAAACTAAACGACTATAGATTCTCCTAATCCATACGTAGTACAAATGTAACATTTTTTTCGATATCTTGCTCCGTTTCATTATTATCGATCAAAATCGATTTTAAGACTTGTTTTTCTTGGCATATCTTGGAAACTATAAGAGCTAAAGCCATCAAATTTAGTTAATTATGTGCTCGTAAAGGATTTTGGATACCTCCCCCCATTCGCCCCCATATCAAATCAAATACTACAGACTTGCGCTTTGGTTTGAACATATATTTGGATGCTTTTATAAAGCACTGAAAATTTCATAACGATCATACTCTTAGTTTAGAAGCTTTTCAAGAATTCATTTTCAATAGTGGGACCAAGCGCAGCCAATGTGTAAAGTGCTCAGTTTGCTGCGTGCGTCTGTGTGAGTGTATAGGTGTGCCTTTGTGAGTGAGTGTATGAATGTAAAGAGGTTTACATACATGTAACGACACTCGCCGCTGGGTTTAGAGTATCTCCTAGTCGGCGGCACCGACTAGAGCCATCTTACTTGATTTATTTTTATTTTATCTATTAATTTTTAAAATTATGAATTTATTCACTGTTTGCTTTTTCCGTGGTCGTGTCGCGAGTGCATGCCGTGTATTAAATTAAAAATGAGTCACCATCTAGCATACCCTGTTGGCATTGTGATAACGTTGTACATGCGAAATTTGCAGGTTATTCGGGCTAGTGAGGGATGCTATAGCCCAACGTAATGGCTTATTGTATAGTATAGTAAAGAAGGTGAAATGCGAGCTTTTATGAGGCAAGCGAGGACGGGCTATAGAGTTCTGATCGTTGGTTTTCGCAAACTTAACGATCAGCTCACAGCCATTGATACTCAATTCAATGGTTTCAAACTATTGAGTGGGTATCCTAGGCGTAAGAAGTCCGCTCCTCGTGATCTGCCCTTGCCAAGCTCCCTGCAGGCTTCGAATACGAGTCTGTGTTCCACCTGAACTATTTACCAACATTTGTTTTAAACAGTTTTGGCCTAAACACTCAATTATCTTAAATAGAGAGTACAAAGACAAATAGAACAGGTCGGGTGTCCCCGACTAGGAGATAGCCTGAACCCAGCAGCGAACTGTCGGTTTATACATTTAAAGCTCTTTGCATTCATACACACATTCACAAAGTCACACATACACACACATACAAACGCATGCAGCAAACTGAGCACTTTACAGATCGACTCCGCTTGGCCGCTCTGTGGAAAATGAATTCTTAAATAACTTCTAAACTAAAAGTATGATCATTATGACATTTTTTTTGCCCAATAATTTGGTTTGGGGGGTGAATGGGGGTAGGTATCCAAAATTGTTTTGCCTAATAAGAGCATCCATTTCAATGTACAAACCAAAGCGCAAGTCTGTAGTATTTGATTTGGGTTTTTTTGATATGATGGCTCTATTCGGGTGTCCCCGACTAGAAGATACCCTGAACCCAGCGGCGAACTGTCGTTATATACATTTAAAGCTCTTTGCATTCATACACACATTCACAAAGTCACACATACACAAACATACAAACGCATACAGCAAACTGAGCACTTTGCACATCGGCTGCGCTTGGCCCCACTATGGAAAATTAATTTGGTTTGGGGGGTGAATGGGGGTAGGTATCCAAAATTCAAAATATTTGGGATCTGCCTATCCTTAACGAGGACATATTTAACCAGCTTTGATGGCTCTAGCTCTTATAGTTTCTGAGATCGACGCATTCATACAGACGGACGGACGGAAGCACAGACGGACAGACAGACGGACATGGCTATATCGACTCGGCTGTTGATCCTGATCAAGAACATATATACTTCATGGGATCGGATATGCCATTATACCCTTTTTACCCATTTTACGATATTGTTCCCACCACCTTCCATCGGCGCCACAACCTCGGTTGCAGCGTCAAAAAACTAATAACCTCCATCGAGTTTGCCTATCAAAACGTTTGAGATCTTAATTCTAAACTCACTAATCTCTATGTAGATAGTGTTTCTTTTGATTTAAATATAATTGCTTTTACCGACAATAAAACCAGTTAAAATCGAAAATGTTCGAAAATTTCAGATTCGGCAGTTTTCGTTTCTTAATATAACTGTTATAGTTGCGATGGAGTCTCTCGTGCTGGTGGCGGTGTCCTTATAACAGTCGAGTCCGCCTTTTCGTCTGAGCCCCTTCAGCCTCCACCTTTAGACATTGAGTTCGTTAGAGTAAAAGTCTGTTTGGGAAATTTTTGTATTTATATCACTTGTTCTTACATTCCTCCGCTGTCCGATATGTCCATTTAAGTACATCACCTTTCCGCCATCCCGCTCAAATCTCTTCCGTACATCTGATGGGGACCTTTTGTTTGTTCCCCTTTTGTTTTGCCTTATTTTTACATGCGGATCGTATCCGTGGTTTTCGCGAGGCTGATTTTGTTATGCTTAATGATCTAATTCAGCATACCGACTGGTCCCAACAGTACAATTGTTCAGATATTGATGTTGCCATTAAACTTTTAATGATACCCTGTACTCACATTTTGATGTCTGCGTTCCTCATGTGTATCCGGCGCAGTGCAAGCAGCTCCTCTGGTTCTCAAATGAATTACTCAGATTAAAAAAATGTTAGGTCACGGTATTATACAAATTTAAGAAATAGGGAAATCCTGGTGATTTCTCCCGTTGTGCAGTTGCCAGATCTGACTTCTTTAAGCTAGTCTCGTGAGCTACAAAAATTGTCTTCGCCATGTCGGCTTCAGTTTTCACAAAATCACAGCTATATTTCAAATTTGTTAATTCTAAATGAAAGCTGTCTATTTTGCCTTCCAAAATAACGTTTGAAAACTCGAGTGGGAACACTGATCTTTTCAAACTCATTATTCCACATCCACTAGAAATAATCAGCCTTATCCACATCAGTTACATTTGTTACCTTATCACAATCAACCCAGTTCATCTGGTAATGATGGCGTTCCTGCCTGTGTACTCAGGTACTGTGAAAAACACTTTGCAACCCTATCCTACAACTTTTGTCTGTTGACACCTCATATTTCCCTGCTATTTGGAAGGAATCTTTTATAAATACTCTCCAAAATAAAGCAAAAATACTATTTTCGAAACTTATTATTATTATTATTATTATTTGACGTAGATGTACCAACGGCGGTACATTCAAGTGGCCCAACGATACCAAGCAAGGGCTTGTTAACGCGCGGACCCAGGCAAAATGCCACCCGCCTCCCGCCCAACTGACCGAGGGGCGCGCGGCTTAACGTGCGGTAGCGAAAATCGCGAACAATTAGAAAGATGACAAAACAATAATTATTACCTTTTACCTTACCTTTTATATTATATATATTAAAAGAATATTATAGTTGGAACATAAGATCCGAAATGGATTATGGTTACTATTACAGGTTTGAAGAGAAAGCGGTAAAAAGTTTATAGTAATTGATATAGAGGTATCTCCAAATTGTCTGCCAATCCAAAAACTTTTGGGAGAATTATAACATCTAACCTTCTAGAGTTCTCTTCTCTGGTAATTGATTTCAGCAAGGCTTTTGACTCAGTAAACTACTCCTTGTTACTCCACAAATTATGCCTATTCGGCTTGCCAGTAAATCCTATTTCGTGTTACTCATATTTTTCTGAAACAACCGGAGTTTTTTTTTTACCCTGAACCCATTGAAAATGGGTAATATTTCGGATATTGGACACCTCCCCCCACTCGCCCCCCATAACAAAAGAACCCAAATCAAATACTACAGACTTGCACTTTGGTTTATATATTGATTTGGATGCTCTTATTAAGCAAAACAATTTCATAACGATCATTCTATTAGTTTAGAAGTTATTCAAGTTCTAATTTTCAATAGTGGTGCCAAGCGCCGATGTGTTAAGTGCTCAGTTTGCTGCGTGCGTCTGTGTGAGTGTGTAGGTGTGCCTTTGTGAGTGTGTGTATGAATGTAAAGAGGTTTACATATATGTGATGGCTCTAGTTCTTATAGTTTCTAAGATATGCTCAAAAAAACGGATCAAAAAAACCGATAAATATCGATAATAAGCAAACGGGGCGGATTATCAAAAATTTTAAATAGCTACTTAATACTATTGGCTATTACTACAGAACTTGCTGCACATTGGATTCTCAAATTGGTCAAATTTTATCACACGTTTTCTTTAATAACTTCTGTGTTTCTTAACCGATTTTGATAAATCTTAATGTGATAGATTCTAGTGCTAGAGTATATATAAACATTCATTCTAATCAAATTTTGTTTCTCTAGGTCTCATAAGTTTAAAAATTGAGGTTGTTGTAGATTTTTATCGATTTTAGAAAAACGGTGTGGGTTATCGATCGTTTGAAATAACTTGATCTGCGCGTGCCATGAACGAGTCTATAAAAGAAAAGTTGAAGTCTCTAGCTCTTATAGGTTCCGAGATTGACGCGTTCATACAGACGGACGGACGGACGGACAGACGGACGGACCGACAGACGGACAGATGGACAGACAGACGGACATGGGTATATCGACTCGGCTGTTGATGCTGATCAAGAACCTTCCATCGGCGCCACAACCTCGGTTGCAGCGTCAAAAAAGTAATAACCTCCATCGAGTTTGCCTATCAAAACGTTTGAGATCTTTATTTTAAACTAACTAATCTCTATGTTGATAGTGTTTCTTTTGATTTAAATTTAATTGCTTTTACCGAGAGTAAAACCGGTTAAAATCTAAAATGTTCGAAAATTTCAGATTCGGCAGTTTTTGCTCCTAAATATAACTGTTATAGATGCGATCGAGTCTCTCGTGCTGGAGGAGGTGTCCTTATAGCAGTCGTTCAGCCTCCACCTTTGGACATTGAGTTCGTTAAAGTAAAAGTCTGTTTGGGAAATTTTTGTATTTATATCACTTGTTCTTACATTCCTTCGCTGTCCGATATGTCTATTTATATACATCACCTTTCCGCCATCCCATCAATCTCTTCCGTACTATCAGGTGGGAACCTTTTGTTTGTTCTTCTTTGGATTCAAATTTTTTTTTGCCTTCTAAGTCACATGATTTTATTGATGGCCTACATGAGTTGTCCCTTGCTCAGGTTAATCCAGTGTGTTGGACTCCTCCAGCAATGTTGTACGCAGGAATGACCCCCTTATAAGACCTGAGGACCCTTTTCATCCTACTCTGAATCTGGTAATTGAAATACCTGCTCTCGCGCCTATTGCGGTACCAAAACATGTGGATCGAACCCGTTATTTTCGTAAGGCTGATTTTGTAAAGCTTAATGATCTAATTCAGCACACCGACTGTTCTCAACTGTACAATTGTGCAGATATTGATGTTGCCATTAAACTTTTTAATGATACCCTGAACTCACATTTTGATGTCTGCGTTCCTCTTGTGTATCCGGCGAAGCCCAAGCAGCTCCTCTAGTTCTCAAAGAAATTACTCAGATTAAAAAAAATTTTAAGTCACGGTATTATAAAAATGTAAGAAATCGGGAAATCCTGGTGATTTCGCCCGTTGTGCAGTTGCTAGATTTGACTCCTGAAGCTTAATATCGTAAGCTACAAACATTATCTTCGCCATTGTCGGCTTCAGTTTTCACAAAATCCACAGCTATATTTTAAATTTGTTAACTGCCTTCCAAAATAACGTTTGAAAACGCGAGTGTGAACACTGAACACTTGCGAACACTTTGCGAACACTTTGCGAACACTTTGCGACCTTAACACAAACAAACCAGTGTGTTTATCTGGCCCTGTTGGCGTTCCTGCCTGGAAATGGTACTCAGGTAATGTGCAAAAACACTTTGCTACCCTATCCTAAAACTTTTTAAGTTGTCTGTTGATACCTCATATTGCCCTGCTATTTGGAAGGAATCTTTTATAATTTATCTCCAAAAAATAGGCAATCAGACTGTTTTCGAAACTTATTATTATTATTATTGGACGTAGATGTACTAACGGCTGTACATACAAGTGGCCCAACGATTCCAAGCAAAGGCTTGTTAACCAGGCAAAATGCCACCCGCCTCCCGCCCAACCGACCGAGGGGCGCGCGGCATAACGTGCGGTAACGAAAATCGCGAACACATAGAAAGATGACTTAACAAAAGAGTGTTTAGACTATGCATGGAAGTAGCATTACTTATTATATAGAAAAGATTATTATAGTTGGATCATAAGATCCGAAATGGGTTATGGTTACTATTACAGGTTTGAAGAGAAAGCGGTAAAAAGTTTCTAGTAATTGATATAGAGGTATCTCCAAATTGTCTGCAATTCCAAAAACTTTTGGGAGAATTTTAATTTTAACATCTTATCTGCAACATTTATGAAGCTCTATTATTTCACCTTCCCAGCATGGGTTTATGAAACGTAAATCTGTAACCACTAATGTATGGCTTCAAAAACAAAATGCATATTGATGTTATTTATATACTGATTTCAGCAAAGCTTTTGACTCAGTAAACTACTCCTTGTTACTCCACAAATTATGATTATTCGGCTAGCCAGTAAATCTTATTTCGTGTTATTATACAAAGGGTACAATGGTTTTGTGCAAATGTATGTAACAGGCAGGAAGTATCTCCGACCCCATAAAGTATTATATTCTTGATCAAGGCGACGAGCTGAGTCGATTTAGGCAAGTCTGTCCGTCCGTCTGTCCGTCTGTATGAACGCAGCGATCTCGGAAACTTCAAAAGTTAGAAACCTAAACTAAACGACTATAGATTCTCCTAATCCATACGTAGTACAAATGTAACATTTTTTTCGATATCTTGCTCCGTTTCATTATTATCGATCAAAATCGATTTTAAGACTTGTTTTTCTTGGCATATCTTGGAAACTATAAGAGCTAAAGCCATCAAATTTAGTTAATTATGTGCTCGTAAAGGATTTTGGATACCTCCCCCCATTCGCCCCCATATCAAATCAAATACTACAGACTTGCGCTTTGGTTTGAACATATATTTGGATGCTTTTATAAAGCACTGAAAATTTCATAACGATCATACTCTTAGTTTAGAAGCTTTTCAAGAATTCATTTTCAATAGTGGGACCAAGCGCAGCCAATGTGTAAAGTGCTCAGTTTGCTGCGTGCGTCTGTGTGAGTGTATAGGTGTGCCTTTGTGAGTGAGTGTATGAATGTAAAGAGGTTTACATACATGTAACGACACTCGCCGCTGGGTTTAGAGTATCTCCTAGTCGGCGGCACCGACTAGAGCCATCTTACTTGATTTATTTTTATTTTATCTATTAATTTTTAAAATTATGAATTTATTCACTGTTTGCTTTTTCCGTGGTCGTGTCGCGAGTGCATGCCGTGTATTAAATTAAAAATGAGTCACCATCTAGCATACCCTGTTGGCATTGTGATAACGTTGTACATGCGAAATTTGCAGGTTATTCGGGCTAGTGAGGGATGCTATAGCCCAACGTAATGGCTTATTGTATAGTATAGTAAAGAAGGTGAAATGCGAGCTTTTATGAGGCAAACGAGGACGGGCTATAGAGTTCTGATCGTTGGTTTTCGCAAACTTAACGATCAGCTCACAGCCATTGATACTCAATTCAATGGTTTCAAACTATTGAGTGGGTATCCTAGGCGTAAGAAGTCCGCTCCTCGTGATCTGCCCTTGCCAAGCTCCCTGCAGGCTTCGAATACGAGTCTGTGTTCCACCTGAACTATTTACCAACATTTGTTTTAAACAGTTTTGGCCTAAACACTCAATTATCTTAAATAGAGAGTACAAAGACAAATAGAACAGGTCGGGTGTCCCCGACTAGGAGATAGCCTGAACCCAGCAGCGAACTGTCGGTTTATACATTTAAAGCTCTTTGCATTCATACACACATTCACAAAGTCACACATACACACACATACAAACGCATGCAGCAAACTGAGCACTTTACAGATCGACTCCGCTTGGCCGCTCTGTGGAAAATGAATTCTTAAATAACTTCTAAACTAAAAGTATGATCATTATGACATTTTTTTTGCCCAATAATTTGGTTTGGGGGGTGAATGGGGGTAGGTATCCAAAATTGTTTTGCCTAATAAGAGCATCCATTTCAATGTACAAACCAAAGCGCAAGTCTGTAGTATTTGATTTGGGTTTTTTTGATATGATGGCTCTATTCGGGTGTCCCCGACTAGAAGATACCCTGAACCCAGCGGCGAACTGTCGTTATATACATTTAAAGCTCTTTGCATTCATACACACATTCACAAAGTCACACATACACAAACATACAAACGCATACAGCAAACTGAGCACTTTGCACATCGGCTGCGCTTGGCCCCACTATGGAAAATTAATTTGGTTTGGGGGGTGAATGGGGGTAGGTATCCAAAATTCAAAATATTTGGGATCTGCCTATCCTTAACGAGGACATATTTAACCAGCTTTGATGGCTCTAGCTCTTATAGTTTCTGAGATCGACGCATTCATACAGACGGACGGACGGAAGCACAGACGGACAGACAGACGGACATGGCTATATCGACTCGGCTGTTGATCCTGATCAAGAACATATATACTTCATGGGATCGGATATGCCATTATACCCTTTTTACCCATTTTACGATATTGTTCCCACCACCTTCCATCGGCGCCACAACCTCGGTTGCAGCGTCAAAAAACTAATAACCTCCATCGAGTTTGCCTATCAAAACGTTTGAGATCTTAATTCTAAACTCACTAATCTCTATGTAGATAGTGTTTCTTTTGATTTAAATATAATTGCTTTTACCGACAATAAAACCAGTTAAAATCGAAAATGTTCGAAAATTTCAGATTCGGCAGTTTTCGTTTCTTAATATAACTGTTATAGTTGCGATGGAGTCTCTCGTGCTGGTGGCGGTGTCCTTATAACAGTCGAGTCCGCCTTTTCGTCTGAGCCCCTTCAGCCTCCACCTTTAGACATTGAGTTCGTTAGAGTAAAAGTCTGTTTGGGAAATTTTTGTATTTATATCACTTGTTCTTACATTCCTCCGCTGTCCGATATGTCCATTTAAGTACATCACCTTTCCGCCATCCCGTCAATCTCTTCCGTACATCTGATGGGGACCTTTTGTTTGTTCTTGTTTTCTTATTTTTACATGCGGATCGTATCCGTGGTTTTCGCGAGGCTGATTTTGTTATGCTTAATGATCTAATTCAGCATACCGACTGGTCCCAACAGTACAATTGTTCAGATATTGATGTTGCCATTAAACTTTTAATGATACCCTGTACTCACATTTTGATGTCTGCGTTCCTCATGTGTATCCGGCGCAGTGCAAGCAGCTCCTCTGGTTCTCAAATGAATTACTCAGATTAAAAAAATGTTAGGTCACGGTATTATACAAATTTAAGAAATAGGGAAATCCTGGTGATTTCTCCCGTTGTGCAGTTGCCAGATCTGACTTCTTTAAGCTAGTCTCGTGAGCTACAAAAATTGTCTTCGCCATGTCGGCTTCAGTTTTCACAAAATCACAGCTATATTTCAAATTTGTTAATTCTAAATGAAAGCTGTCTATTTTGCCTTCCAAAATAACGTTTGAAAACTCGAGTGGGAACACTGATCTTTTCAAACTCATTATTCCACATCCACTAGAAATAATCAGCCTTATCCACATCAGTTACATTTGTTACCTTATCACAATCAACCCAGTTCATCTGGTAATGATGGCGTTCCTGCCTGTGTACTCAGGTACTGTGAAAAACACTTTGCAACCCTATCCTAAAACTTTTGTCTGTTGACACCTCATATTTCCCTGCTATTTGGAAGGAATCTTTTATAAATACTCTCCAAAATAAAGCAAAAATACTATTTTCGAAACTTATTATTATTATTATTATTATTTGACGTAGATGTACCAACGGCGGTACATTCAAGTGGCCCAACGATACCAAGCAAGGGCTTGTTAACGCGCGGACCCAGGCAAAATGCCACCCGCCTCCCGCCCAACTGACCGAGGGGCGCGCGGCTTAACGTGCGGTAGCGAAAATCGCGATCAATTAGAAAGATGACAAAACAATAATTATTACCTTTTACCTTACCTTTTATATTATATATATTAAAAGAATATTATAGTTGGAACATAAGATCCGAAATGGATTATGGTTACTATTACAGGTTTGAAGAGAAAGCGGTAAAAAGTTTATAGTAATTGATATAGAGGTATCTCCAAATTGTCTGCCAATCCAAAAACTTTTGGGAGAATTATAACATCTAACCTTCTAGAGTTCTCTTCTCTGGTAATTGATTTCAGCAAGGCTTTTGACTCAGTAAACTACTCCTTGTTACTCCACAAATTATGCCTATTCGGCTTGCCAGTAAATCCTATTTCGTGTTACTCATATTTTTCTGAAACAACCGGAGTTTTTTTACCCTGAACCCATTGAAAATGGGTAATATTTCGGATATTGGACACCTCCCCCACTCGCCCCCATAACAAAAGAACCCAAATCAAATACTACAGACTTGCACTTTGGTTTATATATTGATTTGGATGCTCTTATTAAGCAAAACAATTTCATAACGATCATTCTATTAGTTTAGAAGTTATTCAAGTTCTAATTTTCAATAGTGGTGCCAAGCGCCGATGTGTTAAGTGCTCAGTTTGCTGCGTGCGTCTGTGTGAGTGTGTAGGTGTGCCTTTGTGAGTGTGTGTATGAATGTAAAGAGGTTTACATATATGTGATGGCTCTAGTTCTTATAGTTTCTAAGATATGCTCAAAAAAACGGATCAAAAAAACCGATAAATATCGATAATAAGCAAACGGGGCGGATTATCAAAAATTTTAAATAGTCTTAATCTATGGTATACACGAACTTGCTGCACATTGGATTCTCAAATTGGTCAAATTTTATCACACGTTTTCTTTAATAACTTCTGAGTTTCTTAACCGATTTTGTTAAATCTTAATGTGATAGATTCTAGTGCTAGAGTATATATAAACATTCATTCTAATCAAATTTTGTTTCTCTAGGTCTCATAATAATATTGTAGATTTTTATCGATTTTAGAAAAACGGTGTGGGTTATCGATCGTTTGAAATAACTTGATCTGCGCGTGCCATGAACGAGTCTATAAAAGAAAAGTTGAAGTCTCTAGCTCTTATAGGTTCCGAGATTGACGCGTTCATACAGACGGACGGACGGACGGACAGACGGACGGACCGACAGACGGACAGATGGACAGACAGACGGACATGGGTATATCGACTCGGCTGTTGATGCTGATCAAGAACCTTCCATCGGCGCCACAACCTCGGTTGCAGCGTCAAAAAAGTAATAACCTCCATCGAGTTTGCCTATCAAAACGTTTGAGATCTTTATTTTAAACTAACTAATCTCTATGTTGATAGTGTTTCTTTTGATTTAAATTTAATTGCTTTTACCGAGAGTAAAACCGGTTAAAATCTAAAATGTTCGAAAATTTTCGATTCGGCAGTTTTTGCTCCTAAATATAACTGTTATAGATGCGATCGAGTCTCTCGTGCTGGAGGAGGTGTCCTTATAGCAGTCGAGTCCGCCTTTTCGTCTGAGCCCCTTCAGCCTTCACCTTTGGACATTGAGTTCGTTAGAGTAAAATTGTGTTTGGGAAATTTTTGTATTTATATCACTTGTTCTTACATTCCTCCTCTGTCCAATATGTTTATTTACATCACCTTTCCGCCATCCAATCAATCTCTTCCCTAGTATCTGATGGGGATATTTTGTTTGTTCTTGGCGATTTTAATCTTCCCGACGTGGCTTGGTCAATTCTTACTGGTATACATGAGTTGTCCCTTGCTCAAGTTAATCCAGTGCGCAAGTCAAAAGATCTCTTGTTTTGATCTTTGTGTTGGACTCCTCCAGCAATCTTGTACGCAGGATTGACCCCCTTTTAAGACCTGGGGACCCTTTTCATCCTACTCTGAATCTGGTCATTGATATAGCTGCTCCCGTGCCTATTGCGGTACCAAAACATGTGGATCATACCCGTTATTTTCCTAAGTCTGATTTTGTTAGGCCTAATGATCAAATTCGGCATACCGACTGTTCTCAACTGTACAATTGTGCAGATATTGATGTTACCATTAAACTTTTTAATGATACCCTGAACTCACATTTTGATGTCTGCGTATCTGTCTTGTGTATCCGACGAGGTCCAAGCAGCTCCTCTGGTTCTCTAAGGAATTACTCAGTCTAAAAAA
Organism: Drosophila colorata; assembly: GCA_035041545.1. Taxonomy (NCBI): domain Eukaryota; kingdom Metazoa; phylum Arthropoda; class Insecta; order Diptera; family Drosophilidae; genus Drosophila; species Drosophila colorata. Next base: position 65,665 of record JAWNLD010000463.1, read on the forward strand.
ATGTTTAGTTTTTCAAACTACTTATTCAACATCCACTAGGAATAATCAGCCTTATCCACATCAGTTACAGTCGTCAAACTGCTTTTTGTGACTTATAATTACGGAAAGTTCGCTATTTGCGACCTTAACACAATCAAATCAGTGTCTTCACCTGGTACTGATGGTGTTCCTGCCTGTGTACTCAGGTACTGTGAAAAACACTTAACTACCCTATCCTACAACTTTTTAAGTTGTCTGTTGACACCTCATATTTGCCTGCTATTTCGAAGGAATCTTTTATGATTTCTTCCAAAAAAAAAAGGCAAAAAGAAAATTTTTTTAAAATTAATATTTCTATTATTGGACGTAGATGTACTACCGGCTATACATTCAGGTGGCCCAAAGATACCAAGCAAGGGCTTGTTAACGCGCGGACCCAGGCAAAATGCCACCCGCCTCCCGCCCAACCGACCGAGCGGCTCGCGGCATAACGTGCGGTAACGAAAATCGCGAACAAATAGAAAGATGACTTAACAAAAGAGTTTTTAGACTATGTATGCAAGTAGCATTACTTATTATATAGAAAATGTTATTATAGTTGGAGCATAAGATCCGAAAAAGGGATATGGTTTGAAGAGAAAGCGATAAAAGTTTCTAGTAATTGATATAGATGAATCTCCAAATTGTCTGCAATTCCAAAATTTTGACATCTTCACTGCAACATTTATGCAGCTCTATTATTTCACTTCCCAGTATGGGTTTATGAAACGAAGATCTGTAACCACCAACCTTCTAGATTTCTCTTCTCTGGTAATTGATAGCTTCAAAAACAAAATACAGATTGATGTTATTTAAATTTATGTTCAGCAAAGCTCTTGACTCAGTAAACTACTCCTTGTTACTCCACAAATTATGCCTACTCAGCTTCGTAGTAAATCTTATTAACTGGATGTCAGAGAAATAAATCCCAAAGGGTTCTTTTTAGAAATGCATATTCTAACTGTATCAGGGTGACGTCTGCGGTTCCACAGGGTAGTCATCTTGGTCTGCTTCTCTTGACTCTTGTCATCAATAACCTTCCCTCGGTACTTTCACAGTCCCACATGCTAATGTACATCTATGATGTGAAATTGTGCATTACATTTAAGAATACGGCTTCGAGTAATCTTACCAGCTGAACTTGACGCATTTGAGTCCTGGGGTCAAGATAACCTACTAAACCTTAATTAATTAATTAAGCTAGGTACCATACCGATAAAGTTATTAATGACCTAGTCGTCGTTTATTGTCAAAAACTCCGTTGACACTGTGGGACTCGAACTCGCGTCTGTTAGCGCGCCAGGCAACATCTCTACCACCGAGATACAGCAGCATTTTGACTGCCTATGTCCAAATCTGAGATTATAAACACACATGCTAAAACAATCGGTTGAGAATTCAAAAAAGAGCCCACGCATATGAATGTGCTTAAAAGTACATATGTATGTAAGCCAAAGCTGACACCACATGCAGAAAACGTCTGCCAATATACTAATACATTTTCTGCAATAACTTTTGTGTTACTGAACCAATTTTGTTTTAATGCATTCTCATTGTACTATAGCAGCCTACCTTTGGTGGCTCTGGCTCTTATAGTTTCTGAGATATGCTCATGCAACTGCGCTTCGCCCACATTTTGAAAAGTTAGTTCTTAAATAACTTCTAAACTAAGAATAGGATCGTTATGAAATGAACAACAAGAGCGTTGAAATCTGTGTACAAACCAAAGCACCAGTCTGTAGTACTTGATTTGCGGATCTTAAGATTTTTTTCATTTGGGGGGCAAAGGTATCCAAAATCCGATATAATAATATTAATAATATTAATATTTGCGTATTATTCACGGGAACATATTAAAAAAAATTTGGTGGCCCTAGCTCCTATGGTTTTTGAGATATACTAAAAACAATTTTAAAAAAATCGATTCACACAGATTATAAGAAAACGGGGCAAGTTATCGATCATTTGACATGAGCTTGATCTGCGCATAATATACACGAATCTTTTTTACGAAATCCAAGTTCAGTTCTCTAGCCCTCGTAGTCTCTGAAATCGACGCGTTCATACAGACAGACGGACGGACGGGCAGACGGACAGACAGACTGACATGTCAAGATTGTCTTGGCTAGTGATGCTGATACTTCATGGGGTCCTTCTGCCTGTTACATACATTTGCACAAAACCATTTTACCCTTATTACCCATTTTCCATTACCATTTTGTTGGGGTCACTGCGTCTCCGTCTTTTAGCCTTTGCCAAAGTTACACGAAGCCGATGCCGAAGCTACGAACAAGGCCGGGTCGAAATGCCGCGCCACTACAAACTACGGGAGAATTAGGTACAAACTACGAAATTCTGCCGGGGCAAAATCCGCGGTCGAACCAATGGTCAATTACCGGGGCAGGCTGTCGCCGGTGTCTACGATAGTTCGTTATTTTGCTACGTAGCGAAGGATTTTCCACGACGAAGTCGGTACATTTTAGGTTAGGATAAAGGGGGATTAGTGGGGTTCCGTGTACAAACGACAATGTAAAGAAAATAATAATTTGGTGAAGCTTCTGATTTGGTTTATTACAATTTTAAACCCTACATATTAAACCGTGCTGCACCGTTCTTATGTACGTATCTTCACACTTACACAATTTGACTTTCCTGTCGTTCTAAAACCTTCACACTCTGTGGTTTTTCACTTTCAATCCTCGTGCGCGTTTGTCTCTGTGCGTCTCGCGATCGCACGTCTATTCGCTCAGTTTTCCCGATACTAATTAATTTCGCTCACTCTCGCTTTCCGAGCTCTCGGCCCTCCCGAGCCCTTTTTCACCACGGAGCTTTTGCTCTCGTGGTGTACAGCTGGGCTTGAGGATCGTTCGCAGCTCCTCTTCTCACGGTCTCCAACCGTTGCACAACCCCTTGCCTCCTTAATAATAATTCATCGTAATCTTTTCATAGTGCGCTCCTTGTTTCTTTTCTATAATTATCCATGTAACCAAAAATAAAAACTAAACAATATATTTACTTACATACTAGAAAATAATAACTAATGACTTCATTTCATATTCTCTTACACACTAATTAATAATTATCGACTAACTTTAAAATTTATTGTGGCGCGGGATTGGCCGTGTCACACCCACCCCTTTCTTCGCGAGGGACGACCGTTACGGTACGGTCCCAGTGGATTGTCACCCTGTAGTCCATTCCTCCATCGATGATCGACGTCTCGGGCAGAAGTTCGTCCCACAAGCTTTGGTGGCCCTCGATAAACTACGCTACCATTGTTTTTACAGTCCTGTTGGTACGTTCGGTTGGATTCTTTTGGTTACAGTATGGGACTGTATACTCTCTGTACTCTACACCTAACGACTTTAGGTAGGCCCTGAAGATCCGGCTGGTGAATTGCACCCCTTTGTCGCTTACGAATTTTCGTAGGATCCCGAACTTACTCAAAATCCTCTCCCGAAAAGCCTTCTGTAACTGGGCCGCGGCTGCTCTTTTCACCCACTTCGTAAAGACATCGTGAAAGACCAAAAGCATCGTATTGTCATGCTTAGAACGAGACAGAAAGCCCACAAAATCGGAGCAGAGTACTGCTGACGGTTCTGCTACCTGTCTCGTTAGGATTCAGCCGGCAGGTTTAAGTTGCTCCACCTTGAACTTTTGTCGCAACACTTGACGTATCTGGCGGCGTCTCTGCACATACACGATCAATAATATCGTTGGACGAGTCAAGATATCGTCTTCCTCACTCCTTGGTGCCCTGCCGTGGGTGCGTCATGGCACTTCTGCAAGACTCTCCTCCGATGATCACAGGCAACATATAGTTTCCATGGAATATAATTCTCATCGTCCGCCCTGTGCCCCTGGTGCCAGTAAAGCTGATCATTCTCGATGCCATAATCCGAAAACTTTTCGGGATCTTGCGCGATCCGCGTGAGCATACATGGGATTCACCAGCAAGGGGAATGTACTTGGTCTACCTGTTGGAATGCCCCGAATGGCTGTCTCGATAACGCATCGGATACTACGTAAAGTTTCCCACGGCGGTATCGCCTGTATTGCTATCGCCAAGCACTCCTTCTCCGTGACAGAATAGTTAATCTCTGCTTTCAATAATTTTCGGCTGGCGTAAGCTATAACCCGTTCTTCGCCGTTGGCCTATTGCGTCAGCACCTCTCCAAGTCCGTGATCACTGGCGTCTGTCCGCAGCCCAAACTTTTCAGCAAATCGGGATAAGCGACTAAAGGGGCTGTCGTCAATTCCTCCTTCAATCGGTGTAACTCGAACTGTTGTTCCTCCCCCCACGTCCATGCCTCAGCAGTGCTTCCGTTGGCTGTTGGCTGGACAACAGCCGCGAAGTTTGGTACGAAACGTCTGTACCACGACATCATTCCCAAACACTGCCGTAACTCCTTGCAATTTGATGGGGGCTTCAGGTTCCGAAAGGCTGAATCTTTTGAGGGGTGCGCTTTTATTCCCTCGCCGCTCACCACGTGACCCAGATAAACCAATTGCTTTTGAAAGAAGCAAAACTTCTTTCGATTTATCTTCAAGTTCGCCACCCTGACCCGTTGGAAGAATTGTTTCAGATTTGCGAGGTGTTACTCTTTCGTGGCTCCTATGACAATTATATCGTCTAAGTAAGAAGGCGTACGGCTCCATTTCCGGCTCTATGACGGTATCTAATGCCCTCTGGAAAATCGCGCAAACTGAGTGAAGTCCAAACGGCATCACTTTTCACTGGAATTAGCCCCTTCCGGGCACCGTGAATGCCGTGAACGGTTTACTATTTTCGGCCATAGGGATTTGCCAGTAACCGTGCTTCAAATCGAGCGTCGATACAAACCGGGCATGTCGCAGGCGTTCCAATATGTGGTTAATGCGTGGTACGGGGTATGAGTCCGGAACGGAGTGGGCATTGAGCTGCCGATAATTCACACTCATACGCCATTCACCAGTCTTCTCTTTGACCAGGACAATGGGCGCGCTATGCTGGCTTCGTGACGGCTCGATGGCACCCGTCCGCATCAGCTCCTCCATCTGCTCGTCGATAATCCGTTGCATTGCTGGGTTCTTCGGAAAGTACCGTTGATTCACTGGCTTGTCGTCTCGCATGATTATCTTGTGCTCGGCTACGTGCGACACACCCTGTAATCCGTCAAAAAGACTCTAGTTCCAATTCCAGAAACTCCTGTAGTTCTGGCTCTCAATCGGCTGGCCAATGCCTTCCTCCTCCGTCGGCTCACTTTCCACGACGTCGGCGGCAGTATTGGCCATTCTGACCGAAACTTCGTCTTCTCCCTTTGAGTTTACGACGATCGGACGCGGGATGCCGCTTGGAAGCCTTTTGACCTCCACCTTCTCGCCGATGTAAGCCTTACTCTCCGGACCTGACCCGACGGCCCCTTTTTACAGTTTCTCCTATCCTGCGGTTCTCCAAAGCCTGGGCGCGGGATTCCGGTTAAGGACTCCTCGGCGTGTGCCACCTAATCCTAACGACGCCCCCTGAGTGCTCAACCGCTCCTCCATTCCAGTCACCTTTGACCGCGGGACACCGTTCGCCGGCTCCTCGACGGTAACAGGTAGCCTAGCTTCCGTGCTAGGACGCAACACCGCCCTCAAGATCACTTCGGTCTCCCCACAGAACAGCCTGGTTCCCATGACACATAAGAAATCCATCCCTAAGATCACCTGATCTAACATTGAGGGCATGATTAACCAAGACATGATGATCTTCCGGCCGGATACACTTACCTCGTTTCGGATCATGCGTGCTACCTGCGGATCTGGGTACTCCGGCGCTATACCTGACCCCGTTCTGGGTAACGCCGCTGAAAGTTTCCCTGACCTGGGTGTCGACAGCAATCGCTACTGTATATCCCCTTGGTCCCGCACTGTCTGCAGAATATAGCCCGCGGATTAGGGCATTCCCGTGCGAAATGATCTCCTTGTCCGCAATTGTGACAAGTCCGGCGCGGATCAAATTGGGACCCGCCCTCTTGTCCGATCATGCGATTAGTTGCTTCCTCCTGACCCGACGGTGGCGCATTGGGGATTGTACCTCCGTTCGTAGCCACCGGCATGGATCTGGGGCTAGCTCGGAACGGATTATTTAATATTTTCGGTCTCTGCACTGAGACAATCTTTCCTGGCTCATTATAAGTTTGGGACGGCGTGGTAACCGCGCGCTCTGCGAATACTCTTGGCTTTGACGTCTCACACCTTCGTACATCCACATCCATCTGAGTTAGCAGGGATAAAAAAGAGAAGTCATGCCTCCGGATATACAATTTATATTCGGGAGCTGCGTTCTCGTTCACCCTATTTAATTCCCTATCCGGGGCGTATCCCGCATCGTGCATCAATGCTCTCAACTCTATCAAGAAATCTTTGAAGCCTACCGCCTGCCGCTGATGCCTATTACGTAGGAAAATTGAAAGGCAGGCAGTGCCCGCGGTACGCCCCCCAGTCGGCTGGACCGTGCTGACCACGGACGGACTGATCGATCCGCGTCTGCTAGGGCGCATCCGGATACAGATACAACGGTTCAACCTGAAGAGTCGGCGAAACCGGACGTCGATCATCGAGGGAGGAGTACAGTACAGAGTACGATCCACCGGGACCGTACCGTGACGGTCGTTCGTCGCGAAGAAAGAGTATAAGAGTTACCCGATAATTATTAATTAGTGTGTAAGAGAATATGAAATGAAGTCATTAGCTATTATTTTCTAGTATGTAAGTGAATATATTGTTTAGTTTGTATTTTTTTTTTTATTACATGGATAGTTATAGAAAAGACGAGGAGCGCACAATGAAAAGACTACGATGAATTATTATTAAGGAGGCAACCGGTTGCGCAACGGTTGGAGACCGTGAGAAGAGAAGCTGCGAACGATCCTCAAGCCCAGCTGTACACCACGAGAGCAAAAGGTCCGTGGTGGAAAAGGGCTCGGGAGGGCCGAGAGCTCGGAAAGTGAGCCAAATTAATTAGTATCGGGAAAACGAAGCGAATAGACGTGCGATCGCTAGACGCACAGAAACAAACGCGCACGAGAATTGAAAGTGAAAAACCACAGAGTGTGAAGGTTTTAGAACGACAGGAAAGTCAAATTGTGGAAGTGCGAAGATACGTATATATGAACAGTACAGCAGTGTTTAATAAGTAGGGTTTAAAGTTGTAATAAACCAAATCAGAAAATTCACCATTTTATTATTTTCTTTATATTGTCGTTTGTACACGTAATCCCTCTAATATCCCCTTTATATAAACCTTTGTAATTGGTAGTTAGAGCGAGGGGAAAATTTGCCGACTTCGTCGTAGACAATCCTGCGCTACCTAGCAAAATAACGAACTATCGTAGACACCGGCGGTAATTAAACATCGGTTCGACCGTCGATTTTGTCCTGGCAGAATTTCGTAGTTTGTACATAATTCTCCCGTAGTTTGTAGTGTCGCGGAATTTCGACCCAGCATTGTTCGTAGCTTCGGCATCGGCTTCGTGTAACTTCGGCGAATGGGCCCAAAGACGGAGACGAAGTGACCCGAACAAAATGTACGAATTCATAATATGTTTTATTGTTCCCTTTAACACCGCCACCCTTGTATCAGGTTAGTGTCTCGGCACATTTACAAATTTCATGTAAATCTGGACCCGGTTAGACTTTGATCTGATCCTCGGCTCAGAACACTACTTTACAGTCTATAAAAATTAACGATTGTTTAACTGAAAATGTTTTTTTATACCCTGAACCCATTGAAAATGGGTAATAAGGGTATAATGGTTTTGTGTAAATGTATGTAACAGGCAAAAGGACCCCATAAAGTATATATATTCTTGATCAGCATCACTAGCCGAGTCGATCTAGAGGTGATCTTGAGGGCGTCCTAGCACGGAGGCTAGGCTACCTGTTACTGGCGAACGGTGTCCCGCGGTCAAAGGTGACTGGAATGGAGGAGCGGTTGAGCACTCAGGGGGCGTCGTTAGGATTAGGGTCGGGGTTTCGGACAGACGTGCGTAAGGTGGTACACGCCGAGGAGTCCTTAACCGTAATCCCGCGCCCAGGGTTTAGAGAGCCGCAGGATAGGAGAAACTGTCAAGAGGGGCCGTCGGGTCAGGTCCGCAGAGAAAGGTTTACATCTGCGAGAAGGCGGAGGTCAAAAGGCGAAGAACCCAGCAATGTAACGGATTATCGACGGATGGAGGAGCTCATGCGGACGGGGGCCATCGAGCCGCCACGAAGCCCGCAGCCCGCAGCCCGCGTCCATTGTCCTGGTCAAAAAAAAGACTAGTGAATGGCGTATGAGTGTGAATTATCGGCAGCTCAATGCCCACTCCGTTCCGGACGCATACCCCGTACCACGCATTAACCACATATAGGAACTCTTGCGACCGAAGATAGTAAACCGTTCACGGCACTCACGGTGCCCGGAATAGCTAATTCCAGTGAAAACTGATGCCGTTTGGACTCCACTCAGCTTGCGCGACTTACCAGAGGCCATTAGACACAGTCATAGGGCCGGAAATGAAGTGATACGCCTTCGCTTACTTAGACGATATAATTGTCATATAAGCCATGAAAGAGCAACACCTCGCAAGCCTAAAATAAGTTTTCCCACGGCTCAGGGTTGCGAACATGAAAATAAACCGAAAAAAGTGTTCCTTCTTTCAAAAGGAATTGGTTCATGGCAAGTCATGGCCATGGGGGAAGGAACAACAGGCGGAGTTACACCGATTGAAGGGGGAATTGACGACAGCCTCTTTAGTCGCTTATCCCGACTTGTTGAAAAGTTTGTGCTGTAGACAGCCGCCAGTGATCACGGACTTGGAGCGGTGCTGACGCAATAGGTCAACGGCGAAGAGCGGGATATAGCTTACGCCAGCCGAAAATTATTGAAAGCAGAGATTAACTATTCTGTCACGGAGAAGGAGTGCTTGCCGATAGTTTGGTCGATCCGGAAACTCAGGTGATATTTGGAAGGCTACCAATTCGACGTGATCACCAACCATATGACCCTGAAGTGGCTGAATTCGATCGAAAGCCCTTCAGGCCGAATTGCGCTGTAGGCCCTCAAGTTACAGCAATTCCAGTTCGATGTACACTACCGCCATGGGAAACTCAACGTAGTAGCCGATGCGTTATCGAGACAGCCATTCGAGGCATTCCAACAAGTAGACCAAGTACATTCCCCGTGCAGGTGCATCGGAAGTATGCTCCCGCGGATCGCGCAAGATCCCGAAAAGTTTTCGGATTATGGGATTGAGTATGGTCAGATTTACCGGTACCAGGGACACACCGGAAGAGGGCGGACGATGAGCATTATATCCCATGGACACTATGTGTCGCCAGTGATCATCGGAGGAGAGTCTTGCAGGAGTGCCATGACGCTCCCACGGCAGGGCACCAAGGAGTTAGGAAGATGATATCTAGACTCGCCCAGCGATATTATTGCCCGGATATGTTCAGGGACGCCGCCACATACGTCAAGTGTTGCGACAGAAGTTCAAGGTGGAGCAAGTCAAACCGGCCGGCCGAATCCTAACGAGACAGCTAGCAGAACCGTTGGCAGTACTCTGCGCCGATTTTGTGGGCTCTCTGCCTCGTTCTAAGCATGACAATAGGATGTTTTTGGTCTTTCACGATGCCTTCACGAAGTGGGTGGAGTTAAACCCCCTGCAAAGAGCAACCGCGGCCCAGTTTATCGAGAGGCTCCAAAGCTCGTGGGTTGAACTGGGTCGCTGGCCATTAATTCGAGCGGGGCAGACTCGAATGGATATTCGCCGGCATTCTTTGTGCAAGGGAGAGAGCCACGCCTCCCTTCCGCTTTGTACGACGAGGTCACGCCGGGTCGGCGAACATCCAACAGACCTCCAAAGAGAAGGCCGAACGACTGAAAGATATATTTGAAATCGTACACAGCAACCTGCAACGGGCGTCCTGCGATCAGGGTCGACACTATAATTTTCAGCGGGGAGAATGGTGACCGACCCTCGATTCGTTGGTGCTTCTGCGGCAGCATCTTCTTTCGAAGGCAGCCGATGGGCTCGCGTCGAAGTAAGCACTGAAATTCGACGGACCCTACCAGGTGGTGCAATTTATGTCACTCAACATCATACGCCTAGCTCACGCCGGCAGCCAGAAGAGACGTGCTGCGAACATCGCTCAACTCAAGCCGTTCTACCAAGAGATAGACACAGAAGACGATAACCACGGAGACGAAACCCAGAAGGACCACCCAGGAAAGACGTTCACGCCACTCGGCGCAGTAGAGTAGCACAACCCTACCATTAACATGTAATAATACTAATCAATAAGTAGAAACCCAGGTGTAAGCTGCACTGTAAAGAAATTATTAATCATTTTACCGATAAGTTAATATAAAGAGAAATTCCTCAGATACAAATGGACATTGAGATCATTGGGATCAGCGACGAGGAGATGGCCGTCGACGAGAGGGACTCGCCTGCGACAAATCCTGTCAACGAGGCAGGTGTCATCCAGCGATCGTTGGCCAAGCCGACACGGTAGCCCGCATGACGCGTGCGAGGACGATGAGCCGTGGTGCCGTCAAGTGAACAAGACGGGCCGGGGTTCACTGTAAAGGACGTGGACGAGCAGGAAGACGACTGAGACGGTCAGCGAGGTGTGCCCCCGCTGCCGGCAGTCGACCACAAAATTTCCTTAAACAGGGAAGGGTTTATCGAGATGTATGACGGATTCGTAACGTTCAACCTGGTCGATGCATAGACGGGTATAGAACAGTTGGCTCAACCCCGCCTCGTAGGCGCCGGAAGGACAACAAGCGACGTAGTCTGCCAAACGGAAGAAGACACCTGGCCCACGACGATATCTCGTCAGGACCCGGGAGACCACCCTAGCTTGACGCCGCTCTCGGAGGGTCCACGGGATATCCAATCCGGCGCCCACCCCTATTGTTACACGGAACCGCAGTCGGACCAGGAGGAGACTATGGACAACTCATCTTCAAGGTGGAATCCGAGAAGGAGCATGAGGGTCCGTTGTTCCGGCGGGTGTTTCCTCTGGCGCATTTGGAGGTAACCTTAAGAGGTCTTTCCCTCGCGTAAGCATGCGATTGGCGCCAGACGTGCCCCCACTACCGCTGTCCCCCATATATGTCGAGCCGAGAGAAGAGAGGCGAGCCAGCCCGGAACCGACGCGAAAGCAGGGCAAGGGGGTAAGCAGTGCCGCCAGCTCCCCACAGCCGTTGGCAGCGTTGAGGGGCCAGGGGCCTTCGGAAATTGGCGTCCGACCCTCCACCCAGGCTCAAGCGAGGACCGGAAGGCATATGGTTCCCCACCCCCGTTGGTCCCATTGCACGCTAGCGAATATACGTGCGATCGCGAGACGCACAGAGACAAACGCGCACGAGGATTGAAAGTGAAAAGCAACAGAGTGTGAAGGTTTTAGAACGACAGGCTTAGAGCGAAGATACGTATATATGAACAGTACAGCAGGGTTTAATAAGTAGGGTTTAAAGTTGTAATAAACCAAATCAGAAGCTTCACCAAATTATTATTTTCCTTACATTGTCGTTTGTACGCGTAACCCCACTAATCCCCCTTTATCCTAACTTTTGTAATTGGTAGTTAGAGCGAAGAGAAAATGTACCGACTTCGTTGTGGAAAATCCTTCGCTACGTAGCAAAACACCGAACTATCGTAGACACAGGCGGCAGCCTGCCCCGGTAATTGAACATCGGTTCGACCGCGGATTTTGTCGAGTCGCGGCATTCTTCCCTTTAACACCGCCACCCTTGTTGCAGCTTAGTGTCTCGGCACATTTAACAATTTCCCTTAAATCTGGACCCGGTTAGACTTTGATCAGTTTCTCGGCTCAGAACATTACTTTACAGTCTATACAAATGAACAATTGATAGTAATAGTATAATGGTTTTGTGCAAATGTATGTTACAGGCAGAAGGAGGCATCTCCGACCCCATAAAGTATATATATTCTTGATCAGCATCACTAGCCGAGTCTATCTAAATATGTCAATTTATCTGACCGTCTGTCAGTCCGTCCGTCTGTCTGTATGAACGCGTCGATTTCAGAGACGACAAGGGCTAAAGAGCTGAGCTTGGACTTCGTAAAGAAGATTCGTACCATACGCAAATCAAGTTCATATCAAATGATCGATAACTTGCCCCATTTTCTTATAATCAGTGTTTATCGATTATTTGACCCGGTTTTCTGAGTATATCTCAAAAACTTTAGGGGCCAAAGCCACCAAATTTGTTTTAATATGTTCCCGTGAACAATACGCAAATTATGAATATTTCGGATTTTGGATACCTCTGCCCCCAAATCAAAAAAATCATATGATGCCCTAATCAGGAACTTCAGATTTCAATGCTCTTTTTACGTACTGAAAAGCTCATAACGATACTATTCTTAGTTTAGAAGTAATTTAAGAATTCCCTTTCTATGGTGGTGGCCAAGCGCAGCTGCTTGAGCATATCTCAAAATGAAAATTTTGAGAGAAATTTCACGAATGTCTGCAAATATTAGCGAGCGCGCATTTAAGATTTATTTGAGGCGGTGGGTTCTGATTAATTATACACATTCACGAAGTGAAACTATTATATTGGGTTTGGGCAATGTCCGTCATACTTTCCGTCCGTCCGTAAAAACGCAATTTTTTTCGCCGCTATTAAAACTTGAAATTTTTAATATATTCTCGTGTATACCTTCGTCAGCTAAAATGTTAAAGGTTTCGGGTTGCGCTCACGGTGGGCGTGGCAGTTCGATTAAATCAATATATATGCCCCACTTTTAAAGCTAGATGCATAAAGTAAATACTGACAGATTGCTGATGACCTCCTCTAAAGATCGCATCCAACCTTTTGTGGCTTCGCCTACTACCACCCCCACGAGCACAAATAATCATGCGAGACGACAAGCCAGTGAAGCAACGGTACTTTCCGAAGAACCCAGCAATGTAACGGATTATCGACGAGCAGATGGAGGAGCTCATGCGGACGGTGGCCATCGAGCCGCCACGAAGCCCACAGCCCGCAGCCCGCAGCCCGCGTCCATTGTCCTGGTCAAAAAAAAGACTAGTGAATGGCGTATGAGTGTGAATTATCGGCAGCTCAATGCCCACTCCGTTCCGGACGCATACCCCGTACCACGCATTAACCACATATAGGAACTCTTGCGACCGAAGATAGTAAACCGTTCACGGCACTCACGGTGCCCGGAATAGCTAATTCCAGTAAAAACTGATGCCGTTTGGACTCCACTCAGCTTGCGCGACTTACCAGAGGCCATTAGACACAGACATAGGGCCGGAAATGAAGTGATACGCCTTCGCTTACTTAGACGATATAATTGTCATATAAGCCATGAAAGAGCAACACCTCGCAAGCCTAAAATAAGTTTTCCCACGGCTCAGGGTTGCGAACATGAAAATAAACCGAAAAAAGTGTTCCTTCTTTCAAAAGGAATTGGTTCATGGCAAGTCATGGCCATGGGGGAAGGAACAACAGGCGGAGTTACACCGATTGAAGGGGGAATTGACGACAGCCTCTTTAGTCGCTTATCCCGACTTGCTGAAAAGTTTGTGCTGTAGACAGCCGCCAGTGATCACGGACTTGGAGCGGTGCTGACGCAATAGGTCAACGGCGAAGAGCGGGTTATAGCTTACGCCAGCCGAAAATTATTGAAAGCAGAGATTAACTATTCTGTCACGGAGAAGGAGTGCTTGCCGATAGTTTGGTCGATCCGGAAACTCAGGTGATATTTGGAAGGCTACCAATTCGACGTGATCACCAACCATATGACCCTGAAGTGGCTGAATTCGATCGAAAGCCCTTCAGGCCGAATTGCGCTGTAGGCCCTCAAGTTACAGCAATTCCAGTTCGATGTACACTACCGCCATGGGAAACTCAACGTAGTAGCCGATGCGTTATCGAGACAGCCATTCGAGGCATTCCAACAAGTAGACCAAGTACATTCCCCGTGCAGGTGCATCGGAAGTATGCTCCCGCGGATCACGCAAGATCCCGAACAGTTTTCGGATTATGGGATTGAGTATGGTCAGATTTACCGGTACCAGGGACACACCGGAAGAGGGCGGACGATGAGCATTATATCCCATGGACACTATGTGTCGCCAGTGATCATCGGAGGAGAGTCTTGCAGGAGTGCCATGACGCTCCCACGGCAGGGCACCAAGGAGTTAGGAAGATGATATCTAGACTCGCCCAGCGATATTATTGCCCGGATATGTTCAGGGACGCCGCCACATACGTCAAGTGTTGCGACAGAAGTTCAAGGTGGAGCAAGTCAAACCGGCCGGCCGAATCCTAACGAGACAGCTAGCAGAACCGTTGGCAGTACTCTGCGCCGATTTTGTGGGCTCTCTGCCTCGTTCTAAGCATGACAATAGGATGTTTTTGGTCTTTCACGATGCCTTCACGAAGTGGGTGGAGTTAAACCCCCTGCAAAGAGCAACCGCGGCCCAGTTTATCGAGAGGCTCCAAAGCTCGTGGGTTGAACTGGGTCGCTGGCCATTAATTCGAGCGGGGCAGACTCGAATGGATATTCGCCGGCATTCTTTGTGCAAGGGAGAGAGCCACGCCTCCCTTCCGCTTTGTACGACGAGGTCACGCCGGGTCGGCGAACATCCAACAGACCTCCAAAGAGAAGGCCGAACGACTGAAAGATATATTTGAAATCGTACACAGCAACCTGCAACGGGCGTCCTGCGATCAGGGTCGACACTATAATTTTCAGCGGGGAGAATGGTGACCGACCCTCGATTCGTTGGTGCTTCTGCGGCAGCATCTTCTTTCGAAGGCAGCCGATGGGCTCGCGTCGAAGTAAGCACTGAAATTCGACGGACCCTACCAGGTGGTGCAATTTATGTCACTCAACATCATACGCCTAGCTCACGCCGGCAGCCAGAAGAGACGTGCTGCGAACATCGCTCAACTCAAGCCGTTCTACCAAGAGATAGACACAGAAGACGATAACCACGGAGACGAAACCCAGAAGGACCACCCAGGAAAGACGTTCACGCCACTCGGCGCAGTAGAGTAGCACAACCCTACCATTAACATGTAATAATACTAATCAATAAGTAGAAACCCAGGTGTAAGCTGCACTGTAAAGAAATTGTTAATCATTTCACCGATAAGTTAATATAAAGAGAAATTCCTCAGATACAAATGGACATTGAGATCATTGGGATCAGCGACGAGGAGATGGCCGTCGACGAGAGGGACTCGCCTGCGACAAATCCTGTCAACGAGGCAGGTGTCATCCAGCGATCGTTGGCCAAGCCGACACGGTAGCCCGCACGACGCGTGCGAGGACGATGAGCCGTGGTGCCGTCAAGTGAACAAGACGGGCCGGGGTTCACTGTAGAGGACTTGGACGAGCAGGAAGACGACTGAGACGGTCAGCGAGGTGTGCCCCCGCTGCCGGCAGTCGACCACAAAATTTCCTTAAACAGGGAAGGGTTTATCGAGATGTATGACGGATTCGTAACGTTCAACCTGGTCGATGCATAGACGGGTATAAAACATGGGATATCCAATCCATGGGATATCCAATCCGGCGCCCACCCCTATTGTTACACGGAACCGCAGTCGGACCAGGAGGAGACTATGGACAACTCATCTTCAAGGTGGAATCCGAGAAGGAGCATGAGGGTCCGTTGTTCCGGCGGGTGTTTCCTCCGGCGCATTTGGAGGTAACCCAAAGAGGTCTTTCCCTCGCGTAAGCATGCGATTGGCGCCAGACGTGCCCCCACTACCGCTGTCCCCCATATATGTCGAGCCGAGAGAAGAGAGGCGAGCCAGCCCGGAACCGACGCGAAAGCAGGGCAAGGGGGTAAGCAGGGCCGCCAGCTCCCCACAGCCGTTGGCAGCGTTGAGGGGCCAGGGGCTTTCGGAAATTGGCGTCCGACCCTCCACCCAGGCGCAAGCGAGGACCGGAAGGCATATGGTTCCCCACCCCCGTTGGTCCCATTGCACGCTAAAGTAACGGAGGCCGCCAACAAGGATTGGTCAGGATGGTCACCCGATACCGTAGAGCTGTGGGAGGAGGTCAACGGGCTGTTCGACGGAGTAGCCAGATGGGAGTCGGACCTGGAAGACTTAGTGGGCTGAGTTTTGTCGGAACCCGAGGCTTTGCCGGAACCCGAGGCTTTTCCGGAACCCGAGGCCCGGCCCGATATTGCCGGAACCTCGCCATCACCGAAAATACAAGGCAGGCAGTGCCCGCGGTACGCCCCCCACTCGGCATGACCGTGCTGATAAGGGACGGACTGATCGATCCGCGTCTGCTAGGGCGCATCCGGATACAGATACAACGGATCAACCTGAGGAGTCGGCGAAACCGGACGTCGATCATCGAGGGAGGAATGGACTACTGTACAGAGTACGATCTACAGGGACCGTACCGTGGCGGTCGTTCCTCGCGAAGAAAGAGTCTAATAGTTAGCCGATAATTATTAATTAGTGTGTAAGAGAATATGAAATGAAGTCATTAGTTATTATTTTCTAGTATGTAAGTAAATATATTGTTTAGTTTGTATTTTTGATTACATGGATAATTATAGAAAAGACGAGGAGCGCACTACGAAAAGACTACGATGAATTATTATTAAGGAGGCAACCGGTTGCGCAACGGTTGGAGACCGTGAGAAGAGGAGCTGCGAACGATCCTTAAGTCCAGCTGTACACCACGAGAGCAAAAGCTCCGTAGTGAAAAAGGGCTCGGGAGGGCCGAGAGCTCGGAAAGCGAGAGTGAGCGAAATTAATTAGTATCGGGAAAACGAAGCGAATATACGTGCGATCGCGAGACGCACAGAGACAAACGCGCACGAGGATTGAAAGTGAAAAGCAACAGAGTGTGAAGGTTTTAGAACGACAGGCTTAGAGCGAAGATACGTATATATGAACAGTACAGCAGGGTTTAATAAGTAGGGTTTAAAGTTGTAATAAACCAAATCAGAAGCTTCACCAAATTATTATTTTCCTTACATTGTCGTTTGTACGCGTAACCCCACTAATCCCCCTTTGTCCTAACTTTTGTAATTGGTAGTTAGAGCGAAGAGAAAATGTACCAACTTCGTTGTGGAAAATCCTTCGCTACGTAGCAAAACAACGAACTATCGTAGACACAGGCGGCAGCCTGCCCCGGTAATTGAACATCGGTTCGACCGCGGATTTTGTCGAGTCGCGGCATTCTTCCCTTTAACACCGCCACCCTTGTTGCAGCTTAGTGTCTCGGCACATTTAACAATTTCCCTTAAATCTGGACCCGGTTAGACTTTAATCAGTTCCTCGGCTCAGAACATTACTTTACAGTCTATACAAATGAACAATTGATAGTAATAGTATAATGGTTTTGTGCAAATGTATGTTACAGGCAGAAGGAGGCATCTCCGACCCCATAAAGTATATATATTCTTGATCAGCATCACTAGCCGAGTCTATCTAAATATGTCAATTTATCTGACCGTCTGTCAGTCCGTCCGTCTGTCTGTATGAACGCGTCGATTTCAGAGACGACAAGGGCTAAAGAGCTGAGCTTGGACTTCGTAAAGAAGATTCGTACCATACGCAAATCAAGTTCATATCAAATGATCGATAACTTGCCCCATTTTCTTATAATCAGTGTTTATCGATTATTTTACCCGGTTTTCTGAGTATATCTCAAAAACTTTAGGGGCCAAAGCCACCAAATTTGTTTTAATATGTTCCCGTGAACAATACGCAAATTATGAATATTTCGGATTTTGGATACCTCTGCCCCCAAATCAAAAAAATCATATGATGCCCTAATCAGGAACTTCAGATTTCAATGCTCTTTTTACGTTCTGAAAAGCTCATAACGATACTATTCTTAGTTTAGAAATAATTTAAGAATTCCCTTTCCATGGTGGTGGCCAAGCGCAGCTGCTTGAGCATATCTCAAAATGAAAATTTTGAGAGAAATTTCACAAATGTCTGCAAATATTAGCGAGCGCGCATTTAAGATTTATTTGAGGCGGTGGGTTCTGATTAATTATACACATTCACGAAGTGAAACTATTATATTGGGTTTGGGCAATGTCCGTCATACTTTCCGTCCGTCCGTAAAAACGCAATTTTTTTCGCCGCTATTAAAACTTGAAATTTTTAATATATTCTCGTGTATACCTTCGTCAGCTAAAATGTTAAAGGTTTCGGGTTGCGCTCACGGTGGGCGTGGCAGTTCGATTAAATCAATATATATGCCCCACTTTTAAAGCTAGATGCATAAAGTAAATACTGACAGATTGCTGATGACCTCCTCTAAAGATCGCATCCAACCTTTTGTGGCTTCGCCTACTACCACCCCCACGAGCACAAGATAATCATGCGAGACGACAAGCCAGTGAAGCAACGGTACTCTCCGAAGAACCCAGCAATGTAACGGATTATCGACGAGCAGATGGAGGAGCTCATGCGGACGGGGGCCATCGAGCCGCCACGAAGCCCGCAGCCCGCGTCCATTGTCCTGGTCAAAAAAAGACTAGTGAATGGCGTATGAGTGTGAATTATCGGCAGCTCAATGCCCACTCCGTTCCAGACGCATACCCCGTACCACGCATTAACCACATATAGGAACGCTTGCGACCGAAGATAGTAAACCGTTCACGGCACTCACGGTGCCCGGAATAGCTAATTCCAGTGAAAACTGATGCCGTTTGGACTCCACTCAGCTTGCGCGACTTACCAGAGGCCATTAGACACAGTCATAGGGCCGGAAATGAAGTGATACGCCTTCGCTTACTTAGACGATATAATTGTCATATAAGCCATGAAAGAGCAACACCTCGCAAGCCTAAAATAAGTTTTCCCACGGCTCAAGGTTGCGAACATGAAAATAAACCGAAAAAAGTGTTCCTTCTTTCAAAAGGAATTGGTTCATGGCAAGTCATGGCCATGGGGGAAGGAACAACAGGCGGAGTTACACCGATTGAAGGGGGAATTGACGACAGCCTCTTTAGTCGCTTATCCCGACTTGTTGAAAAGTTTGTGCTGTAGACAGCCGCCAGTGATCACGGACTTGGAGCGGTGCTGACGCAATAGGTCAACGGCGAAGAGCGGGTTATAGCTTACGCCAGCCGAAAATTATTGAAAGCAGAGATTAACTATTCTGTCACGGAGAAGGAGTGCTTGCCGATAGTTTGGTCGATCCGGAAACTCAGGTGATATTTGGAAGGCTACCAATTCGACGTGATCACCAACCATATGACCCTGAAGTGGCTGAATTCGATCGAAAGCCCTTCAGGCCGAATTGCGCCGTAGGCCCTCAAGTTACAGCAATTCCAGTTCGATGTACACTACCGCCATGGGAAACTCAACGTAGTAGCCGATGCGTTATCGAGACAGCCATTCGAGGCATTCCAACAAGTAGACCAAGTACATTCCCCGTGCAGGTGCATCGGAAGTATGCTCCCGCGGATCGCGCAAGATCCCGAACAGTTTTCGGATTATGGGATTGAGTATGGTCAGATTTACCGGTACCAGGGACACACCGGAAGAGGGCGGACGATGAGCATTATATCCCATGGACACTATGTGTCGCCAGTGATCATCGGAGGAGAGTCTTGCAGGAGTGCCATGACGCTCCCACGGCAGGGTACCAAGGAGTTAGGAAGATGATATCTAGACTCGCCCAGCGATATTATTGCCCGGATATGTTCAGGGACGCCGCCACATACGTCAAGTGTTGCGACAGAAGTTCAAGGTGGAGCAAGTCAAACCGGCCGGCCGAATCCTAACGAGACAGCTAGCAGAACCGTTGGCAGTACTCTGCGCCGATTTTGTGGGCTCTCTGCCCCGTTCTAAGCATGACAATAGGATGTTTTTGGTCTTTCACGATGCCTTCACGAAGTGGGTGGAGTTAAACCCCCTGCAAAGAGCAACCGCGGCCCAGTTTATCGAGAGGCTCCAAAGCTCGTGGGTTGAACTGGGTCGCTGGCCATTAATTCGAGCGGGGCAGAATCGAATGGATATTCGCCGGCATTCTTTGTGCAAGGGAGAGAGCCACGCCTCCCTTCCGCTTTGTACGACGAGGTCACGCCGGGTCGGCGAACATCCAACAGACCTCCAAAGAGAAGGCCGAACGACTGAAAGATATATTTGAAATCGTACACAGCAGCCTGCAACGGGCGTCCTGCGATCAGGGTCGACACTATAATTTTCAGCGGGGAGAATGGTGACCGACCCTCGATTCGTTGGTGCTTCTGCGGCAGCATCTTCTTTCGAAGGCAGCCGATGGGTTCGCGTCGAAGTTAGCACCGAAATTCGACGGACCCTACCAGGTGGTGCAATTTATGTCACTCAACATCATACGCCTAGCTCAGGCCGGCAGCCGGAAGAGACGTGCTGCGAACATCGCTCAACTCAAGCCGTTCTACCAAGAGATAGACACAGAAGACGATAACCACGGAGACGAAACCCAGAAGGTCCACCCAGGAAAGACGTTCACGCCACGCGGCGCAGTAGAGTAGCAGAACCCTACCATTAACATGTAATAATACTAATCAATAAGTAGAAACCCAGGTGTAAGCTGCACTGTAAAGAAATTGTTAATCATTTTACCGATAAGTTAATATAAAGAGAAATTCCTCAGATACAAATGGACATTGAGATCATTGGGATCAGCGACGAGGAGATGGCCGTCGACGAGAGGGACTCGCCTGCGACAAATCCTGTCAACGAGGCAGGTGTCATCCAGCGATCGTTGGCCAAGCCGACACGGTAGCCCCCACGACGCGTGCGAGGACGATGAGCCGTGGTGCCGTCAAGTGAACAAGACGGGCCGGGGTTCACTGTAGAGGACGTGGACGAGCAGGAAGACGACTGAGACGGTCAGCGAGGTGTGCCCCCGCTGCCGGCAGTCGACCACAAAATTTCCTTAAACAGGGAAGGGTTTATCGAGATGTATGACGGATTCGTAACGTTCAACCTGGTCGATGCATAGACGGGTATAGAACAGTTGGCTCAACCCCCGCCTCGTAGGCGCCGGAAGGACAACAAGCGACGTAGTCTGCCAAACGGAAGAAGACACCTGGCCCACGACGATATCTCGTCAGGACCCGGGAGACCACCCTAGCTTGACGCCGCTCTCGGAGGGTCCATGGGATATCCAATCCGGCGCCCACCCCTATTGTTACACGGAACCGCAGTCGGACCAGGAGGAGACTATGGACAACTCATCTTCAAGGTGGAATCCGAGAAGGAGCATGAGGGTCCGTTGTTCCGGCGGGTGTTTCCTCCGGCGCATTTGGAGGTAACCCAAAGAGGTCTTTCCCTCGCGTAAGCATGCGATTGGCGCCAGACGTGCCCCCACTACCGCTGTCCCCCATATATGTCGAGCCGAGAGAAGAGAGGCGAGCCAGCCCGGAACCGACGCGAAAGCAGGGCAAGGGGGTAAGCAGTGCCGCCAGCTCCCCACAGCCGTTGGCAGCGTTGAGGGGCCAGGGGCCTTCGGAAATTGGCGTCCGACCCTCCACCCAGGCGCAAGCGAGGACCGGAAGGCATATGGTTCCCCACCCCCGTTGGTCCCATTGCACGCTAAAGTAACGGAGGCCGCCAACAAGGATTGGTCAGGATGGTCACCCGATACTGTAGAGCTGTGGGAGGAGGTCAACGGGCTGTTCGACGGAGTAGCCAGATGGGAGTCGGACCTGGAAGACTTAGTGGGCTGAGTTTTGTCGGAACCCGAGGCTTTGTCGGAACCCGAGGCTTTGCCGGAACCCGAGGCTTTTCCGGAACCCGAGATTTTGCCGGAACCTCGCCATCACCGAAAATACAAGGCAGGCAGTGCCCGCGGTACGCCCCCCACTCGGCATGACCGTGTTGATAAGGGACGGACTGATCGATCCGCGTCTGCTAGGGCGCATCCGGATACAGATACAACGGATCAACCTGAGGAGTCGGCGAAACCGGACGTCGATCATCGAGGGAGGAATGGACTACTGTACAGAGTACGATCTACAGGGACCGTACCGTGGCGGTCGTTCCTCGCGAAGAAAGAGTCTAATAGTTAGCCGATAATTATTAATTAGTGTGTAAGAGAATATGAAATGAAGTCATTAGTTATTATTTTCTAGTATGTAAGTAAATATATTGTTTAGTTTGTATTTTTGATTACATGGATAGTTATAGAAAAGACGAGGAGCGCACTACGAAAATACTACGATGAATTATTATTAAGGAGGCAACCGGTTGCGCAACGGTTGGAGACCGTGAGAAGAGGAGCTGCGAACGATCCTTAAGCCCAGCTGTACACCACGAGAGCAAAAGCTCCGTAGTGAAAAAGGGCTCGGGAGGGCCGAGAGCTCGGAAAGCGAGAGTGAGCGAAATTAATTAGTATCGGGAAAACGAAGCGAATATCTGTGCGATCGCGAGACGCACAGAGACAAACGCGCACGAGGATTGAAAGTGAAAAGCAACAGAGTGTGAAGGTTTTAGAACGACAGGCTTAGAGCGAAGATACGTATATATGAACAGTACAGCAGGGTTTAATAAGTAGGGTTTAAAGTTGTAATAAACCAAATCAGAAGCTTCACCAAATTATTATTTTCCTTACATTGTCGTTTGTACGCGTAACCCCACTAATCCCCCTTTATCCTAACTTTTGTAATTGGTAGTTAGAGCGAAGAGAAAATGTACCGACTTCGTTGTGGAAAATCCTTCGCTACGTAGCAAAACAACGAACTATCGTAGACACAGGCGGCAGCCTGCCCCGGTAATTGAACATCGGTTCGACCGCGGATTTTGTCGAGTCGCGGCATTCTTCCCTTTAACACCGCCACCCTTGTTGCAGCTTAGTGTCTCGGCACATTTAACAATTTCCCTTAAATCTGGACCCGGTTAGACTTTGATCAGTTCCTCGGCTCAGAACATTACTTTACAGTCTATACAAATGAACAATTGATAGTAATAGTATAATGGTTTTGTGCAAATGTATGTTACAGGCAGAAGGAGGCATCTCCGACCCCATAAAGTATATATATTCTTGATCAGCATCACTAGCCGAGTCTATCTAAATATGTCAATTTATCTGACCGTCTATCAGTCCATCCGCCTGTCTGTATGAACGCGTCGATTTCAGAGACGACAAGGGCTAAAGAGCTGAGCTTGGACTTCGTAAAGAAGATTCGTACCATACGCAAATCAAGTTCATATCAAATGATCGATAACATGCCCCATTTTCTTATAATCAGTGTTTATCGATTATTTGACCCGGTTTTCTGAGTATATCTCAAAAACTTTAGGGGCCGAAGCCACCAAATTTGTTTTAATATGTTCCCGTGAACAATACGCAAATTATGAATATTTCGGATTTTGGATACCTCTGCCCCCAAATCAAAAAAATCATATGATCCCCTAATCAGGAACTTCAGATTTCAATGCTCTTTTTACGTTCTGAAAAGCTCATAACGATACTATTCTTAGTTTAGAAGTAATTTAAGAATTCCCTTTCTATGGTGGTGGCCAAGCGCAGCTGCTTGAGCATATCTCAAAATGAAAATTTTGAGAGAAATTTCACAAATGTCTGCAAATATTAGCGAGCGCGCATTTAAGATTTATTTGAGGCGGTGGGTTCTGATTAATTATACACATTCACGAAGTAAAACTATTATATTGGGTTTGGGCAATGTCCGTCATACTTTCCATCCGTCCGTAAAAACGCAATTTTTTTCGCCGCCATTAAAACTTGAAATTTTTAATATATTCTCGTGTATACCTTCGTCAGCTAAAATGTTAAAGGTTTCGGGTTGCGCTCACGGTGGGCGTGGCAGTTCGATTAAATCAATATATATGCCCCACTTTTAAAGCTAGATGCATAAAGTAAATACTGACAGATTGCTGATGACCTCCTTTAAAGATCGCATCCAACCTTTTGTGGCTTCGCCTACTACCACCCCCACGAGCACAAGATAATCATGCGAGACGACAAGCCAGTGAAGCAACGGTACTTTCCGAAGAACCCAGCAATGTAACGGATTATCGACGAGCAGATGGAGGAGCTCATGCGGACGGGGGCCATCGAGCCGCCACGAAGCCCGCAGCCCGCAGCCCGCGTCCATTGTCCTGGTCAAAAAAAAGACTAGTGAATGGCGTATGAGTGTGAATTATCGGCAGCTCAATGCCCACTCCGTTCCGGACGCATACCCCGTACCACGCATTAACCACATATAGGAACTCTTGCGACCGAAGATAGTAAACCGTTCACGGCACTCACGGTGCCCGGAATAGCTAATTCCAGTGAAAACTGATGCCGTTTGGACTCCACTCAGCTTGCGCGACTTACCAGAGGCCATTAGACACAGTCATAGGGCCGGAAATGAAGTGATACGCCTTCGCTTACTTAGACGATATAATTGTCATATAAGCCATGAAAGAGCAACACGTCGCAAGCCTAAAATAAGTTTTCCCACGGCTCAGGGTTGCGAACATGAAAATAAACCGAAAAAAGTGTTCCTTCTTTCAAAAGGAATTGGTTCATGGCAAGTCATGGCCATGGGGGAAGGAACAACAGGCGGAGTTACACCGATTGAAGGGGGAATCGACGACAGCCTCTTTAGTCGCTTATCCCGACTTGCTGAAAAGTTTGTGCTGTAGACAGCCGCCAGTGATCACGGACTTGGAGCGGTGCTGACGCAATAGGTCAACGGCGAAGAGCGGGTTATAGCTTACGCCAGCCGAAAATTATTGAAAGCAGAGATTAACTATTCTGTCACGGAGAAGGAGTGCTTGCCGATAGTTTGGTCGATCCGGAAACTCAGGTGATATTTGGAAGGCTACCAATTCGACGTGATCACCAACCATATGACCCTGAAGTGGCTGAATTCGATCGAAAGCCCTTCAGGCCGAATTGCGCCGTAGGCCCTCAAGTTACAGCAATTCCAGTTCGATGTACACTACCGCCATGGGAAACTCAACGTAGTAGCCGATGCGTTATCGAGACAGCCATTCGAGGCATTCCAACAAGTAGACCAAGTACATTCCCCGTGCAGGTGCATCGGAAGTATGCTCCCGCGGATCGCGCAAGATCCCGAACAGTTTTCGGATTATGGGATTGAGTATGGTCAGATTTACCGGTACCAGGGACACACCGGAAGAGGGCGGACGATGAGCATTATATCCCATGGACACTATGTGTCGCCAGTGATCATCGGAGGAGAGTCTTGCAGGAGTGCCATGACGCTCCCACGGCAGGGCACCAAGGAGTTAGGAAGATGATATCTAGACTCGCCCAGCGATATTATTGCCCGGATATGTTCAGGGACGCCGCCACATACGTCAAGTGTTGCGACAGAAGTTCAAGGTGGAGCAAGTCGAACCGGCCGGCCGAATCCTAACGAGACAGCTAGCAGAACCGTTGGCAGTACTCTGCGCCGATTTTGTGGGCTCTCTGCCTCGTTCTAAGCATGACAATAGGATGTTTTTGGTCTTTCACGATGCCTTCACGAAGTGGGTGGAGTTAAACCCCCTGCAAAGAGCAACCGCGGCCCAGTTTATCGAGAGGCTCCAAAGCTCGTGGGTTGAACTGGGTCGCTGGCCATTAATTCGAGCGGGGCAGAATCGAATGGATATTCGCCGGCATTCTTTGTGCAAGGGAGAGAGCCACGCCTCCCTTCCGCTTTGTACGACGAGGTCACGCCGGGTCGGCGAACATCCAACAGACCTCCAAAGAGAAGGCCGAACGACTGAAAGATATATTTGAAATCGTACACAGCAACCTGCAACGGGCGTCCTGCGATCAGGGTCGACACTATAATTTTCAGCGGGGAGAATGGTGACCGACCCTCGATTCGTTGGTGCTTCTGCGGCAGCATCTTCTTTCGAAGGCAGCCGATGGGTTCGCGTCGAAGTTAGCACCAATTTATGTCACTCAACATCATACGCCTAGCTCAGGCCGGCAGCCGGAAGAGACGTGCTGCGAACATCGCTCAACTCAAGCCGTTCTACCAAGAGATAGACACAGAAGACGATAACCACGGAGACGAAACCCAGAAGGACCACCCAGGAAAGACGTTCACGCCACGCGGCGCAGTAGAGTAGCACAACCCTACCATTAACATGTAATAATACTAATCAATAAGTAGAAACCCAGGTGTAAGCTGCACTGTAAAGAAATTGTTAATCATTTTACCGATAAGTTAATATAAAGAGAAATTCCTCAGATACAAATGGACATTGAGATCATTGGGATCAGCGACGAGGAGATGGCCGTCGACGAGAGGGACTCGCCTGCGACAAATCCTGTCAACGAGGCAGGTGTCATCCAGCGATCGCTGGCCAAGCCGGCACGGTAGCCCGCACGACGCGTGCGAGGACGATGAGCCGTGGTGCCGTCAAGTGAACAAGACGGGCCGGGGTTCACTGTAGAGGACGTGGACGAGCAGGAAGACGACTGAGACGGTCAGCGAGGTGTGCCCCCGCTGCCGGCAGTCAACCACAAAATTTCCTTAAACAGGGAAGGGTTTATCGAGATGTATGACGGATTCGTAACGTTCAACCTGGTCGATGCATAGACGGGTATAGAACAGTTGGCTCAACCCCGCCTCGTAGGCGACGGAAGGACAACAAGCGACGTAGTCTGCCAAACGGAAGAAGACACCTGGCCCACGACGATATCTCGTCAGGACCCGGGAGACCACCCTAGCTTGACGCCGCTCTCGGAGGGTCCATGGGATATCCAATCCGGCGCCCACCCCTATTGTTACACGGAACCGCAGTCGGACCAGGAGGAGACTATGGACAACTCATCTTCAAGGTGGAATCCGAGAAGGAGCATGAGGGTCCGTTGTTCCGGCGGGTGTTTCCTCCGGCGCATTTGGAGGTAACCCAAAGAGGTCTTTCCCTCGCGTAAGCATGCGATTGGCGCCAGACGTGCCCCCACTACCGCTGTCCCCCATATATGTCGAGCCGAGAGAAGAGAGGCGAGCCAGTCCGGAACCGACGCGAAAGCAGGGCAAGGGGGTAAGCAGTGCCGCCAGCTCCCCACAGCCGTTGGCAGCGTTGAGGGGCCAGGGGCCTTCGGAAATTGGCGTCCGACCCTCCACCCAGGCGCAAGCGAGGACCGGAAGGCATATGGTTCCCCACCCCCGTTGGTCCCATTGCACGCTAAAGTAACGGAGGCCGCCAACAAGGATTGGTCAGGATGGTCACCCGATACCGTAGAGCTGTGGGAGGAGGTCAACGGGCTGTTCGACGGAGTAGCCAGATGGGAGTCAGACCTGGAAGACTTAGTGGGCTGAGTTTTGTCGGAACCCGAGGCTTTGCCGAAACCCGAGGCTTTTCCGGAACCCGAGATTTTGCCGGAACCTCGCCATCACCGAAAATACAAGGCAGACAGTGCCCGCGGTACGCCCCCCACTCGGCATGACCGTGCTGATAAGGGACGGACTGATCGATCCGCGTCTGCTAGGGCGCATCCGGATACAGATACAACGGATCAACCTGAGGAGTCGGCGAAACCGGACGTCGATCATCGAGGGAGGAATGGACTACTGTACAGAGTACGATCTACAGGGACCGTACCGTGGCGGTCGTTCCTCGCGAAGAAAGAGTCTAATAGTTAGCCGATAATTATTAATTAGTGTGTAAGAGAATATGAAATGAAGTCATTAGTTATTATTTTCTAGTATGTAAGTAAATATATTGTTTAGTTTGTATTTTTGATTACATGGATAATTACTACGAAAAGACTACGATGAATTATTATTAAGGAGGCAACCGGTTGCGCAACGGTTGGAGACCGTGAGAAGAGGAGCTGCGAACGATCCTTAAGTCCAGCTGTACACCACGAGAGCAAAAGCTCCGTAGTGAAAAAGGGCTCGGGAGGGCCGAGAGCTCGGAAAGCGAGAGTGACCGAAATTAATTAGTATCGGGAAAACGAAGCGAATATACGAGCGATCGCGAGACGCACAGAGACAAACGCGCACGAGGATTGAAAGTGAAAAGCAACAGAGTGTGAAGGTTTTAGAACGACAGGCTTAGAGCGAAGATACGTATATATGAACAGTACAGCAGGGTTTAATAAGTAGGGTTTAAAGTTGTAATAAACCAAATCAGAAGCTTCACCAAATTATTATTTTCCTTACATTGTCGCTTGTACGCGTAACCCCACTAATCCCCCTTTATCCTAACTTTTGTAATTGGTAGTTAGAGCGAAGAGAAAATGTACCGACTTCGTTGTGGAAAATCCTTCGCTACGTAGCAAAACAACGAACTATCGTAGACACAGGCGGCAGCCTGCCCCGGTAATTGAACATCGGTTCGACCGCGGATTTTGTCGAGTCGCGGCATTCTTCCCTTTAACACCGCCACCCTTGTTGCAGCTTAGTGTCTCGGCACATTTAACAATTTCCCTTAAATCTGGACCCGGTTAGACTTTGATCAGTTCCTCGGCTCAGAACATTACTTTACAGTCTATACAAATGAACAATTGATAGTAATAGTATAATGGTTTTGTGCAAATGTATGTTACAGGCAGAAGGAGGCATCTCCGACCCCATAAAGTATATATATTCTTGATCAGCATCACTAGCCGAGTCTATCTAAATATGTCAATTTATCTGACCGTCTATCAGTCCGTCCGTCTGTCTGTATGAACGCGTCGATTTCAGAGACGACAAGGGCTAAAGAGCTGAGCTTGGACTTCGTAAAGAAGATTCGTACCATACGCAAATCAAGTTCATATCAAATGATCGATAACATGCCCCATTTTCTTATAATCAGTGTTTATCGATTATTTGACCCGGTTTTCTGAGTATATCTCAAAAACTTTAGGGGCCAAAGCCACCAAATTTGTTTTAATATGTTCCCGTGAAAAATACGCAAATTATGAATATTTCGGATTTTGGATACCTCTGCCCCCAAATCAAAAAAATCATAAGATCCCCTAATCAGGAACTTCAGATTTCAATGCTCTTTTTACGTTCTGAAAAGCTCATAACGATACTATTCTTAGTTTAGAAGTAATTTAAGAATTCCCTTTCTATGGTGGTGGCCAAGCGCAGCTGCTTGAGCATATCTCAAAATGAAAATTTTGAGAGAAATTTCACAAATGTCTGCAAATATTAGCGAGCGCGCATTTAAGATTTATTTGAGGCGGTGGGTTCTGATTAATTATACACATTCACGAAGTGAAACTATTATATTGGGTTTGGGCAATGTCCGTCATACTTTCCGTCCGTCCGTAAAAACGCAATTTTTTTCGCCGCCATTAAAACTTGAAATTTTTAATATATTCTCGTGTATACCTTCGTCAGCTAAAATGTTAAAGGTTTCGGGTTGCGCTCACGGTGGGCGTGGCAGTTCGATTAAATCAATATATATGCCCCACTTTTAAAGCTAGATGCATAAAGTAAATACTGACAGATTGCTGATGACCTCCTCTAAAGATCGCATCCAAACTTTTTTGGCTTCGCCTACTACCACCCCCACAATGTCCATAACTCGATATGTGCACAACATCAATGATGCCAGTGCAACGTTGCTAACGACATCTATTGCGTACTTTCGTGTTTATTATTTGGATTCATTAGAAAAGTGTTGGATAACTGTTCAATTAGGAACAGGGAACACATGGGAAATTAAGTGGTCAGTGACCACTGGTCGGTAGATGGCGCTTAGATGCTAGACTTTTTAGCATTCTTAGATTTGTGTGCGGCTGTTTGCGATTGTGCACTTGTCATATAACTTGAGTTGAGTTTTGTCACAACTTTTAGTATAAAATGCAGCTAAAATTATTATTTCTAACTAATTATTCTATTTTAAAACATGTAAACACTCATGGACAAAGTAATATGACAGATGATTATAGGAATAAAGTTGAACTATTTTCTTTTTTATCAAACAAATGATAAACTAAGAAATTTCAGAAAAAAAACGAATGTCTTAGCATGTATATTGAATTTCGTCACACCAAAAACAAGTGATCGATGATGCTCGGGTTCAATTCTCGCCCTTGTTGCAAAGGCTGGTCTTGATTCTTCTAATAATTGAACATTTTCCAGTTCATAACAATTTCTCAAAATTATATTATTTTTGCATTGCGCGGAAGCAAATTCCTGTTTAGTTTTTTACACTCGTTTATTATTTTTTTGTGCACCCTTATTGCTAGTTTACATGTTTTCGTTGTTATTAAACCGTGAACGAGTATTCCGCTGTCGGTTACACCCGACTGCAACGTTCTTGTTTTCTACTAAGTTGTTGACGAGAGAATGGGTATCGAGTTACTAAACTTAGAGGAACATTTTTGTTTGTTTTTTTTTTTGGTTTTTTTTTTTGTACGCGCTATGAGTGGCATCTTACCTCCCACCAAACCGACCGAGAGGCATGGTCGTATAACATAGGACACGAGTCGCGAAGCATAAATCTAATATAAACTATCTTCAATCTACTTGTGAAATAGCTTAGGAGTAATGACTTAATTCGAGGAAGGGTTGACTCCGAACTGATATCTCTGTAATGTTTATTAAAATCATCACAAAGGACGCGGAAGGGTTCATGCAGGGCATAGTTAGTTAAGCAATGGTTAAGCACTAAGGGATTAAAATTACGTGTTAGTCTGGTTGGAACTGAGAAATTTAATTGGCTTATCAACTCAGATGAATCGATTTCGCCAGTAATTAAATTATGGACAAAGATTACGACAAGCAAAGTTCTCCAATTTGTTAAAGAAGGGAGATTTATTAATTAGAGCATACATGGGTATGATGGTAACCGAGCATCAGGATCCCAATTTAGGTCCCTTGAAAAAACTTCGTTAATTCGTAGAGTTTCCATACATTTTCGTCCCCTCGCTAATTCCTTGTTTTTTTTGCCATTCAATGAACATATAAGCTCTTATAAATTGTAATTCATTTTTAAAAACCTCTGATAATTCGTAATACAAAAAAAAAAAAAACAAGTAAGATGGCTCTAGCCGGGTGTCCCCTACTAGGAGATACCCTGAACCCAGCGGCGAGCTGTCGTTACATACATTTAATTAAACCCCTCTGTATTCATACTTATTTTACTTAGTAAAATAAAATGCGCGATCGCTAATATTTGCAGACATTTGTGAAATTTCTCGCAAAATTTTCACAGAATAGGAAACTATATCTTTTAAATGTTGGTTGCAGTTGATCTGCGAAACCTTTTTGAGAGTATGCATGCCAAATACCAATCTTTTCCCATTTTGTTTCTTTAGAATATTTAAAATCGCCGATATCCCAGCATTAAGATGCACTTGGACCAACAAGTGTGTTAAGTTCAAAAAATTAGAAAAAAATTAATAAAATAAAAATTTAAATAAAAAGTACAAAAACTCCGTTGACACAGCGGGACTCGAACGCGCGTTTGTTAGCGTGCCAGGCAACATCACTACCACCGAGATACAGCATCATTTTGACAGCCTATGTCCAAATCTGAGATTATAAACACACATGCTAAAACAATCGGTTGAGAATTCAAAAAAGAGCCCACGCATATGAATGTGCATGTAAGTACATATGTATGTAAGCCGAAGCCGATGCCGCATGCAGAAAACGTCAACGCTTGCCGCTTGCCACCACGTGCTGGCAATATACTAATACATTTTCTGCAAAAGCTTCTGAACCGATTTGGACGAAAATTGTTTTAATCCATTCTCATTGTACTATAGCAGCCTTAACCAAATTTGCTGGCTCTGGCTCTTATAGTTTCTGAGATATGCTCTTGCAACTGCGCTTGGCCCCCATTTTGAAAAGTTAGTTCTTAAATAACTTCTAAACTAAGAATGGGATCGTTATGAAATAAACAACAAGAGCGTTGAAATCTGTGTACAAACCAAAGCACCAGTCTGTAGTACTTGATTTGCGGATCTTAAGATTTTTTTGATTTTGGGGGCAAATCCGAAACTTGATAATTTGCGTATTGTTTACGGGAACATATTAAATCAAATTTGATGGCCTTAGCTCCCAAAAAATGGATAAACACGGATTATACGAAAACGGGGCAAGTTATCGATAATTTGATATAAACTTGATCTGCGTATCTTATATACGAATCTTCTTTACGAAGTTGAAGTTCAGCTCTCTAGCCCTTGTAGTCTCTGAAATCGACGCATTCATACAGACAGACGGACGGACGGACAGACGGACATGGCTAAAGCGACTCGGCTCGTCGTCCTGATCAAGAATATATTTACTTGATGGGGTCGGAGATGCCTCCTTCTGTCTGTTACATACATTTGCATAAAACCATTATACCCTCATTACACATTTTCAGGGTATAAAAAAAACATTTTCAGTTATTATCATTATTATTATTGATAGAGTCTGGTGCACTGGGGTCTATTGTGCCTCTCACTAATGAATTATAACGCAGTCCTAACTCTTACAAAAATTCAACGATTTTCCCTGGCTTAAGAGATCTATTTTCTCTTGTGCTAAGAGTCCCCAGCTGAGTCAGTCTTGACCTGAATGCTGCTGGACCGTCCTCTAGGATATGTTCCGGTATTTCGTCACCTTCCAAACACCATCTACAAGGCCCGTCCTCCACAATCCTTAGCTTGTGTAGGTGTTTGCGTAGCCTGCTGTGCCCTGTCAGAAAGCCCGTGATAATGCGAAGTGAGTTTTTGCTCAAATTCATACATTCATCGGTTCGTGTCTTGTTATAACTGCCTAATAGTTTCTTACTTTGTCTAGCACCCTATGACATTTGCCAGTATTTTTCGCAATTACGTCGTAAGTTCAGTAAGCTTGGTCCTATTCCACGATGTTTTTGCAACCTGATTGATGTGGATTTGTAGGGGCGGTAGCCCAAGTAAAACGTGATCTAGGATAACTCCCAGATATTTGACTTTCATGGATAGTGGTATTGTCACATCCCCAATTCTGATTGGTCTAAGTGCGTTAAGCTTGTACCGATTTGTGAGGGCCACAATTGTTGTTTTAGCTGGATTTATGTTCAGTCCAACAGACCTGCACCATTTTAGACTTACGTGCAGTCCCAAAATAATCCTGTCACATGGGGTGTGCTCAAATTTGCCTTTGACGATAATGGTTATGTCGTCAGCATATCCCTGACATTCTATGCCATTATCTGTGAGTTTATTAAAAAGCTCGTCCACTACCAGACTCCACAGTAGAGGTGATAGTAGTGATAGTGAGAGCTCTGACTGTTATTGTGCTAACTGTCACCTCCGCTATCCTGGTCTCTAAAAGTTGTCCCAGCCATCTTAACAAGGTCTAGGTCAACATTCCTTTTTTGGACTGCCCTGACTATTACATCATGCGCTGTGTTATCCAAGGCGCCCTCAATATCCATGAAGGCACAGAGGGCCTCTTCTTGCCTTCCACTGATTTCTTGAGTGCTTGTGATTTCTTCTAGCGCAGTCTGTGTTGATCTGCCGGCTCGATATGCGTGTTGTTTAAAGTGCAGTGAATGGTTTCTTAAGTAGCTATGCCTTATGTAGTTGTACACTTTTCTATCTTTTCTAATGTTTTAAGCATGAAAGTGGTCAGGCTTATTGGCCGCAAGGATTTTGGTTGGAAGGTTGTGCTTTCCTTAATGTTGAATAGTATGATCCTATGGTCCGACATTGAAGGCGCAGAAGAGATCCTCCAGTTTTGTACCAATCTGAAGAATCACGCATTGTCGAAGGTTATGTCTAGCACTTCGGCCCTTAGTTATGGGTTCTGACGCCAGGTTGAAGATGGTAAGGTCCATCACTAGAATATAATTAAGCAGGTACTCACCCCTGCTATTGTCGTCTGTGCTGCCCCAAACTGTGTTGTGTGCGTTGGCGTTGCATCTCAGCAGCGGTGGCAGTCTCTTGCTGTTGCAGTACTCCACCAGAGATTGTACTTCGACGGCCGGTGCTGTTGCTTCATCGCCCGGAAAGTACGCTGATGCGAGCATCGGCTGTTTGCGGAGGTCTGTGTCGGCAGTGATGAAAGTAAATTTAAATTTTTCTTTATCTAGATACAAGCTGTCGGTTGGGTCTCTTGGACATCTGTAACGTAACCTGCACGCTTTCATGGCGCAGACCACAGATTCTCGCGTTGTGCAGGTTTATTTGTGCCACGCTGGTTCACATCTTAAGCTCACCTTCCGA
The DNA here is from genome assembly GCA_035041545.1 of Drosophila colorata. Classification (NCBI taxonomy): domain Eukaryota; kingdom Metazoa; phylum Arthropoda; class Insecta; order Diptera; family Drosophilidae; genus Drosophila; species Drosophila colorata. The sequence continues at coordinate 99,789 of JAWNLD010000463.1, forward strand.
GAGCGTCAGATCTGCCTCTGACAATTCGTTGGTGAGCGTCTGCTTGTCGTCCAGCTCTTCGTCGCCAGCACGCTGGACGTCACTATACACCCTAAGAGCGTCGAGGTACAGGCTTCTGCTTTGGCGATCACATTCCGAGCCGGGCAGTTGCTGCTGACAAGGTTGGTGTTGCTCCCAACCTTGTCTGGCGTCTCTACTTCCTTCTCCTCTACACATTTCTTTTTGTGCAGTAATTCGAGCTGCCCGAAACGGTAACTAACCAGCATACCGTTCGCTTGGAGGAGCTGCAGAGTTGGCTGCTTAACTCCAAGGGTGATAGGCTTGCCTCCCTTCGTCTCGCTGCACCTTATCACCGTCCACGTTTCTGGAAGCAGATCTCTCTTTCTTCCTTCGCTTCCTCTACACCAGCTGTGCGTTGCAGGTAGACGGTGACGATGTCCAGTACCGGGATCTGTTCGCACACCTTCAGCACTCCATTCTTGATGGGGATCTTTCTGACGATCAGTTCCATACTTTGGCATTCTCGTCATTGCACTCCACGATGATTAGGCCTGGCCTAAAGCGCATCCTGTTGAAGTTCAGGCTGGTCGTCTAGCCCTTTAGCATTTCGGTAATCATCGTGCCCTCAGTCGCGGTGAGCTCCTCCTTAGACAATTGTCACCTCGGGTAGTCCTCTGCCATTATGGCTACCTTGATGGCCTTGGTATCGTTGGCATAGGATACTCGAGTCCTTTTGGCGCTTTGTGCCGGGCCTTGCCCGTTTCTCACAGTGCGGTTTTCAGTTTTGCTTTTTTGCTTCTATGGTAACGTCTTCAGCTCCATGTTTGGTGAGGTCTGGTGCAGCGACCGCTTGTTACCACTTGCTGCTTGGCTTTCGACTCTCGCCACGGGGGACACAATTTTGGCCGTGTGCATCAACGGACGCATGCCCCTCCCCAGATACCTGCGATACAATGTGCGGCTTGCTCCGCTTAGGCCATGCCTGAGCGGATCCAAGGACCGCCAGGTTGTCCAGGTTCGGGTATGGGAGGATGCGTTCTCCTCGGTGCAGCAGTGGGCTTACTGCTGGCAGCTACTGCCGGCTGGCCCCCTGCTGCGCGGTGCCGGGCACCGTTTTTCCACCCCCTACGTCCGTCCGTACTGTGGTAGCATTCATTGCCACTTGTGGTGCGAAGACCTCTGCTCTCCCGGTGGAGCCTTGCCTATGGGGCGAGCCCCGTTTAGATGCAGCTGCAGCTTTGGAGTGAGGGGCGGTGCCCCAGCGCGGTGTCAGCCTACCACCTTCGTCCAGAGACGCCTCTTCCATTCGCTCTGCCATCTGCGTTGCCGTCATATCCCGCCTGTTTGTGATTTTACGAAAATTGTCCAATAATTGGTCCCACGAGTGTGGGGGACAGTATGCCCGGCGGGTCATAGCCCCCATTGACACGGTAAGGCCTGTGTGTACTCATCAAGGCGGCCAGGTATCGACGAGGGTCCGTACGTAGACAGTCGGTTACCCCTGACCATTGGGGGTGCTAACACAGTTTCATCGCAGAACGAACTTAGCCGGATCCTTCCTGTGTTCACAGAAAACTGCATGGTCGACACTCTCGAAGAGGGTTCAGTTGGGGATTTTGTCAACAGTTTCAGTTGAACATTCGTAAATTTTTATAGACAATTTTGTTGCCTTCCTGTCGCCTTCGTGTTGCCTTTATGTCGCGTTCGTGTTGCCTTCATGTCGCTTTATACACCACACATTTTTGTTAAATTCTCTGAATTTGTTTTTTTAGCTTACTTATATATTTCCTTCAAAGCTTTAAGCTTTAACGTGAAAATGGAAAACATACGTATGCAAAAAATATTATCCATTACTGAAAAATAAGGCATAATTGCAGCAATTAACAGCGGAGCAAATAAATTGAGGTTCGAAATCGCACCGTCAACACTCACTTCAATTAAAAAAAAAAAAAACAATTTGTTATGGTAACATCCCCACGCAGTAAGGTTAAGCGGCAAAAAACAATCTGAATATCCTTAAATAAAAAAGTCTCTTCTTTTGTGGCAGACACTATACCGTCATTGTTCTCATTGGCAGCCAATTATTAACCGAAAAACTTCTGTTTTTTGCCATCGTAATTTCCTATTATTCTATTTTAACCTCGATAAATCGAAACATCGATAGTTCGAAAACCCCCTCTAATTCCTAAAAATGCTGTTCCCTTGCAATCGGAACTCGACTGTATAAACAAGTAAAATGGCTCTCATTTCCACAAAACCATTATACCCTTTTCACCCACTTTTAATGGGTTAACGGTATAACAAGTGAGAACGTTGCAGTCGGTTGGAACCGACAGCAGAATAGTCGTTCCCCATGTGTATTAATAATTTGTATAATTATTATTTGTAAGGGCTCTCACAGCAGAGATTTTAGTGGCACAGTGAGCAAATTGCGGTCTTTTGTGCCAAGGGGCCCCCTATGGGGACAAGAGACGCTCTGCCTGCCTTATGAAGGAGAGCAGATCGCTTGTCAAGGAATTTCTGATCTGTGCTGGAGTAACAAATTCTCTGCACAGATACTTCCTCCTACTCCAAATAATGGCTGGGCAATCACATAAAATGTACTTTGTTGTCTCGTCATCCTCTCTGCAGATTCTACACTCTGTCTCAGGGGATAGGCGCATTTTGTGGAGGTGATGCTTGACTGTGTGCCGTCCCATAAGATAGGACACCAATGTGGGCTGACCAGCTCTTTAGCTTGTCGTAACCCAGGTCTCGTTGACCAGTAAATTCCCTCTCCTTCTTTGACAATTCAATCAACTCTTTGGCAGAGGCTCAGCTTAACCCACAAAAGGGTTTAGGTCCAAGAAGAGGGGTTGCGGAACCAGTCCTCGCTAGCCGGTCCGCAACTTCGTCGGCGGAAATTCCGGAATGCCCCGGGACCCAAGACTGTGACCTGTTTTCGAAGTGAGAGGTGCTGGAGACAATTCCAGCAATCCGCAACTAGTCTCGACGTAATCATCCATGAGGAAAGAGCTGGAATGACTGCTTGGGATTAGTTGATTAGTTTTTGATCCGTCTGTGAACCACTGCAGGCTAATGCGACCATTGCAAGGGTTGCCATCATCCCCATCATTACAGGGATTTTCCGGGTTTATAACAGTACCAGGGAAATGCACCGCGTCCAATGCGTCTAATGTTCTTATTATACTCAGTGAGAGCGCATCTGTATGTGTCCCATGAGTCTCTTTTTGACTTGACCCTGTTAAAAAGCCATCTGACCTCCTTCCTTTAATTTGCCAGACCTTCGCTCCACCAGGGAACCTCACGTTTCGCCTGATGGGGTCTTAGGGCCGCACTATCATGGTAGGAGGTTAAAAGCACATTTTGAGGTGGTCTTGACGCCAATTCTATCTCCCTCGTGGAGTTATAGAAGGCAGCAAATTGATCAGCTTTCGAAGCTACTAAAGCTTTGTACAGGTCCCAACTTGTTTTCTTTGGGTTAAAAGAATTGGAAAGGAGTTCCGCTGTGAGGGGCGTTGGCGTCACAGCCAATGACTAGCTCTTTGTTCTTCCTTCGGCAGAAGTCGATGAGCCGCTGAACCTCCATCGACGGTGCGTCGTCGGTGTCGCCAGGGTAATACGCAGACGCCACTAAAATTTCCTTCGCTCCTTCTACCGTAGCCACCTCAATGGTTGACGAAACTAGGTCCCTGGAGATACATTTTGTTAGAGGAAAGTGCGTTTCGCTTTTATCCAGAAGGATTGCTGCGCGAGGCGCTCCACTCAATCGGTCATATAACAACTTACATGAGCCGCAACTTAACTCTCGGACTTGGCCACCAATCAATCATGGTTATTGGAGGAGAGCCACGTTGATGTTTTCCTCGGCAAAAATTCTGCACAAGGTGGCCGACGCTTCTCTAGCGTGGTGCAGGTTCGCCTGAAGCACCTTGATTGTGCTCACATCTCCTTCGTAGAGTGTTGGACAAGGCTTTGCCATGTCGGGAGTCGTTCCCACGAACACCCTTCGGTAGCTTTGACGCTTTGTACCTGATTGTACTTTGCGCCTTTCTAGCTGCCAGTCACTGCTGCTGCGGCCCCGGCAGCAGCGTTGCGTCATCCACCATGATGACTTAGTGCAGCATGGCGCCACTCGTGGTCCGCTGCACTACCCTCCATTGGCTGGTGCTGAAGTCGTTCTGTGCACCTATGTGCGCCAGAACCGTCTCGTTGGGTAGCTCCAGGCTGTTGCCGAAGTAACCTCGGATGAGGTGCGACCGGGACAATTGGCTTTCCTCCAACAGCTCAACTTCAAGCAAGCCTTGATTAGGCTGAAGTTCGCCCTCACCCACTCGGCTGCGTTGTTGTCGTAGCAGACGAGCATGAGCCAATCCGATCTCGGAACAACACATTCGAACTTTGGCCTCACACCTGTCGTCACACACGTCAGGGTGGACGATAAGATCGCCGCCTTTAGAGTTGCCATTTGCTCCGCTGTCAGAGGTGAAAAAAATAACAAAAAAAAATTCCTCTGTGCGGTCACAACTGTCACCTAACCTAATCAACACCATTTTGCTTTCGACGAAATTCACGTTCAGATATCGAATAACCTAGCATATCCAATAAGAATCCACATCAAATTCCAATTAAAACTGAACGAGTATAACAAGGGTTTCTGGCTTGAGTGGCTGTTTCGAAATTCGGCCGGTATAGCGCCACAGAGATCGCAGCGGTTAGTGCATATGATAAACACTAAGTTACAATAACAAGACAAAAACTGAACTACGATAACATATCAAATTATGTTGCGTATAATAATTTTGAGTTTTATATACATTTATATTTATGTGTGTATATTTGGTTATATATGGCCGTATATAAATGCTAAGAAAATTGTTTTTTCTGAAATTTCTTAGGTAATCATTTGTTTGATAAAAGAATAGACTGAAATTTTTTTCCTATAGCCTGTCATATTACTTTGTCCAAGAGTATTTACAGATAATTAAATAATTAACAAGTGAGATAGCTCTAGTCCGGTGTGCCCGACTAAGAGATACCCTTAACCCAGCGTCGAGCTTTCGTTACATACATTTAAAGCTCTCTGCATTCAAACATCCATTCACAAATTAACATAAACACACACACACAAACGCACGCACCAAGCTGCACACTTTAAAGATCGGGTGCGCTTGGCCCCACTATGCAAAATAAATTTTGGAATAACTTCTAAGCTAAAAGTATGATCGTTATGAAATTTCCCGTGCTTAATAAAAGCATCCATCTATGTACAAACCTAAGCGCAACTCTGCAGTACTTGATTTGCGTTTTTTTGGTATGGTGTTATATTATATTCATAATCTGCGTATGCATTACGAACACATATTAAACAAAATTTTGGTGACGCTAGCTCTTCTAGTCTTCGAAATAAACCAAGAAAACTAAGTCTTAAAATCTATTTTTATCGGCAATGAAACTGAGCAAGATATCAAAAAAAAACAAGTAAGAACGTTGCAGTCGGGTGTAACCGACAGCGGAATAGTCGTTCACGGAGTAATAACAACGAAAACATTTAACCTAGCATAATGGGTGCACAAAAAAAATAATAAACGAGTATAAAAAACAAAAAAGGAATTTGCCTCCACGCGGCCACAATTAACACGCAGACCCCGCGTTAGACACCAACGCCACCAATCATTCAACCTAAAGTGTGACGAAATTCAAAATAAAGTATTTAATAAGAATTATATGAAAAATTCTAACAGAAAGCAAAATGAATATAATTTTAAGATTTTGTTATGAACTGGAAAAAGTTTGAATTATTAGAAGAATCAAGACCAACCTTTGCATCAAGAGCGAGAATTGAACCCGAGCGCCATCGATCACTTGTTTTTTTTCTGAAATTTCTTAGGTAATCATTTGTTTGATAAAAAAGAAAATAGTTCAATTTTATTCCTATAATCATCTCTCATATTACTTTGTTTACCGATATAATATACAAATTAATTAGAAATAATAATTTTAGTTGCATTTTATACTACAAGTTGTGACAAAACACAACTCAAGTTATATGACACACAAATTCTAAGAATACGAAAAGGTCTAGCATCGAGCGCCATCTACCGACCAGTGGCCACTGACCACTTAATTTCCCATGTGACAAACTAATTAAACAGTTATCCAACACTATTCTAATGAAACCAAATAATAAGTACCAAAAAGAATGCAATATATGGCGCTTGATACGTTGCATTGGCTTAAAACCCAATATACTAGTTTCACTTCGTGAAAATGTATAATGACTAACTGGTTCTGCGTATGGTTTAGCACAATCTAAAGTCTAAAAGTTTAGGTCTCTAGCTTTTGTAGTTTCTGAGATCGCTGCGTTCATATAGACGAATGGACGGACGGACATGGCTTTATCGACTCGGCTAGTGACGCTTATCAGAAGAATATATATACTTTATGGGGTCGGAGATGATCCCTTCTGTCTATTACATAAACCTGCACAAAGCCATTATACCCTTTTTACACATTTTCAATGGGTTCAGGGTAAAAAAAAAAAATTTTAGCTGCATTTTATACTGCACCGTGTGGTGGTGCCAGCTACCAGTTGATCAAGTTTTGACATAATTCAACTCAAGTTATAGGACAAGTGCAGAATCGCAAACAGCCGCATAAACATTCTAAGAATACGAACAAGTCTGGCAACTAAGTGCCATCCACCGACCAGTGATCAGTGACCACTTAATTTCCCACGTGACTTAATTTCCCATGTGACAAAATTGAACAGTTATCCAAAACTGTTCTTATGACAACGAAACAAAAAGTTCCAAAGTATGCAATGTGTGGCTCCTGCAATGTTGCAGTGGCATCATTGATGTTGTGCACAAATCGAGTTTTGGACATTGTGGGCGCTGTAGTAAGCGAAGCCAAAAAATGTGATCTTTAGAGTAGGTCATCTGTCGGTATACATTATATGCATCTAGCTTTAAAAGTGAGGAAGATATAAATATTTAATCGAATTGCCACGCCCCCAGCGGGCTCACACCCAAACCCCTAACGCTTTATCTGACGCGGGTATACATGACTATACATTTAAAATTTCAAGTCTCCAGCTTCAATAGCGGCAAAAAAAATTGAGTTCATACGGACGGACAGCATGACGGACATTGCACAGCCCAATAATCTAGTTTCACTTCATGATCGAGTATAAAAGACATGAATTTAAACCACTTATAAGCAATTCAACCTGGCGGAGAAAGCGGCCAACATTTTGGCGACCGTGACAGAATGAAAATTGAAAACAGATAAGTTTTCGTCCAATTGATGATATTGTGAATTTGTTTGTTTTAACAATTTTGATTTGGTTGGTACAGTTTAGCCAAGCGGAATTGGAGCTTTCATCCAAAGGTCATCAGAAGGTTGAAACGTTGGAAGATGTACAAAGTTTTTCAGCTTACAATCATACATATTTCACTCCACCACATAATTCTCCACACAATAGAAAAACTGCAAGTATAAACCACAAATATGTGCATACATACGAAATACATAAACACATTTTCTGATTGCAATTTGGTTGTTGGTAACCGACAGATGCACATGCCAAAGTAACGGTGATCACTCTTATTGATTCTCAACGTGTGTATATAAATACGTAGGCAAGCGAAGTGAGTTTTAACTCATGCGACTGCGACTATTAACCGACTCGTATTTCTGCTATCGTTTTAAAGCATTACAATCTGGATCGATCAGGATACCGATAACACATACCGATCATCGATAAGCTGGTTAACAACGCATCAGCTTTATGTAATTCACTTATTTCGTTAGGGTCTGCTAAGGAAATTATTAATAACATCTCGATTCATATTGTTCTTACGAAGGTAGATGCTGAGGCGAAAACTAAATACGACAAGAAGCAAAGTTTTGAGAAACTTTCAGCGTCTAGAGAGTCGACGCGCAGTTCAGCCTAAACAGCGCAACTGCAACCAGAGAATTAAACAATCACCATCTTCGTAAATATACACGATGAATTGCTTGCAAATCATCTCAACTACATGGAGAATTGCAAAGCATTTACTGAGATGCCTTTGAGGAGACGTATATACAATCACGAGGGCTGAAGGATGATCTAACTAACATAGAGTTAAGAATTGACAGTCCAAATCGAGGTGTAAGGTGTGTCGATCGGCACATCACACACACTTTTGCATAAATTTGCTCAAAAGTCAATGCCTTCTGAAACTCAAGGTATTTCGACCAATCAACAATCAGCCACTCAACAGGTCAATACAACTTTACTAGCCCACGCCGCAAACAGGAGTATATTACCAACGGCACTAGTCCCACTAGTCCAGATAAAAGTCAGAGAGCTACTGGATTCATGCTCTGTGGTAAATTTTATTATAAAAGAGACTGCCATGCAGCTGAAAAAGCAACATGTACATCAAGACGTGAGTGGAATGTCCGATTCTAGGCAGAAGATCAAATTCAAATGTTGTAAAAAGAAGTTGTGTTAGGCCATACAGCATTTAACCTGCAGAATGCAATTTACCAACAAGAGTTGCAAACAGGATTCATCTTTTGATCAATGGAAAGAAAAATTTTCCGCGTAAATGTCCCATGTTTGTTGAACACAGCCTCCGGATGGATTAACGGCGCTAATATTGGACATAGCAACGTCAGTGGAGTCGAACGATGCTATACGATTCTAGAAGGGGCAGCAATTGACATCCTAGTAATGAAGTTCTGGGAGATAGACAGTGACCATACTATATTTCCCATCACTGTGTTTTGCGACCGCAGAGCAAAAATACAATCGGGAAACTCGCTAAACGAGATGGTCGATAAACGCGACAGATGTTACCAATTGATTCTATGGAGGCCTGATCCAACCATATCAATTAAGCACAATCACATACGCAATGTCGGCAGCACCATTTCTTGCAATCAGAGGATTGTATCATATTGCTGATCTGTACGAGAATGAGTATCCCATAGGTGCTGCACCAGTGCGAAACGACCTGTACGTTAATGATAACTTGACTGGTGCAGATACAATTAAGGATCTTCAACGAAAAAAGGATGAAACTGTTCAGCTGTTCAGCAGTAACTCTACATAGATTGGGCCACCGTCCGCCAACGAAGTTTTCATCATCGTCGAAGATCAAGATGTCACTAAAACGCTCTGAGTAGCATGGCAACCTAATTTTGATGTTTTTATATTTCGCTACGAATTTGAAAATTCACAGCCATATAAGAGAAAATCAATACTTTTTGTAGAAGCTCGAATGAACGTTTACGTTTAATGTTGGCAGAAATATTCGGCGCTTGTAGAATTATCCGTAATGTCTGCTTCTTACAGACTAGAATATGTATGCATGAAATAAAAGTCGTCGATCTGTTTCGTTTCAAAGTAGGCGAGGGACTATTTAATTGAAAGCAAACCAAAACTAATGAGCTAGAGTTGTGGAGTTGCCACTACGTTGTAAAGTCCACTCAATACTCCACCTCAATACTTGCATTACAAATTTCTTACATTATTGTAACCCAAGCAAACCAGTACATTTTGTGTGGTTTACTTTTTGCAAATTCTTTGTGAGTATATCAGCTACCATATCTTTTGTTGGCCAATATTTCAATTCAATTACATTATCTTCAAAACCATTTCGGATATGGTGATACTTAACATCTATATGTTTACTTTTGGCATGGTAAACTGGTTATACAAGATTAATCGCGCTTAGATTATCGCCATGTATAGTTAAATGTTAACTTCATTTCATTTATTAACTTGCTTAAATGCATTCCCTCTTCAGCAGCTTTAGACATAGCCACATACTCTGCCTCTGTACTGCTTAGCGCAACAGACTTCTGCTTCTTTGATGCCCAACAGAACGCAGAACCACCCCAAATGTAGATGTATCCAGTGTGCGATTTTCGGTCACTTGTTCGTTTGCCCAGTCTGCATCCGAGTAACCACAAATGGCCTCGCCCGTTTTCTCATACTTCAAATCTCAAATCTAAAGTTGTATGGAGATACCTTAACACCTGCTTGGCGGCTGCCAAGTGCTCGCTGTGAGGATTCACATTCCTCTGCGACAACTTACACACCAAGTGTAATATTTCCGTCCGTGATGATAACGCTATATACATAAGCGATCCAATAATGGATTGGTATTCCGTCACGTCGACCTTGCAACTTGCACTGTTGCAATTGACTTGGAAGTTTGGTTCTTTTGGCACACCAGCATTGCCACATCACGCATAACTTCAAGGCCTAAGAAGTTTGCAATTGGACCCTTGTCAACTACCTGAAATTCAGAAGAGATTTGTTTTTTCGCTTTTACTATGTCATCCAGGACAGAGCACGCCAACAACAAATCATCAACGTAAACGGCTATAACGTTGATCGTCTTCTCCTTTGTAATTTTTGTGTACAGGCATGGTTCACTTTCGCATGCCCTGTAGCCTATTTTCCTCAAAACACCATCCAGCTTTTCATTCCAGATACGGCCTGATAGTTTCAAGCCATACAATGATTTCTTTAACTTCAGTACGCTTCTCGATCATGCTTCATGTGCTTCCAGATCGCTATTTAATTACGCTGTCGATACCTTTGCTTTCCGATATCCTTGCTGATCATCATATTTAGCACATTGTATTTTTTACAAGGTCTTTCTCTTAGACCCGTTCTGATCAACTTGGGCCTTCCTGGTCCAATCTTGACTGCATCCATGTCAGCCGCCTGAGCATCGCTTTCAGTACCTTGGTCATCTGGTATATCGACCATGTCGTCATCAGTGTCCGCCTTATTCTGCGACTCTCTGTCGTGTTCAGTGTTCTCACTGCCTCAAGACTTACAGCCGTTTCTAGTACGCATCTCTCCACAAAGTATACGTCACGGCTCACTTTAAAGTCGCCTGTCTCCTTGTCATATAATCGATATGCTTTCGAAGTTTCAGAATACCCGACCATTATATACTGATTCTCTTTTTCTTGGAATTTTCTCTTTTGACTTTTGTTCAAAACAATAGCGATCGCTCTGAAAATTCTCAAGTGTTTTTTGCATATTCAAATGACTACTCGTGCCATTTTACCAATTCGTCATTTGCTTTACTAAAACACAATCTTTCACTTTTCTTTAACTCGCACATATACAAGCCATCAACATTTTTTGCTGTTAGTATCTGACCGTTGTCATTGAAAGTTGCGAGCTCTTTAGTAAATTTTACCGTGCATCCGTTTATGACCACCTTGCCAACTGATATAAAATTGAATTGCAGTTCTGGTACATACAGCACGTTGTTCAGAGTAATTTTAATATCTTTTTGACCACTTTACCACGTTCAATAGACGGTATTTGCTTCCGTTTTGCCCATTTGGCATTGGCATTTTTGAACTGATTCCAAAATAGTTCTCCAATGGCATCAAGTGCACGCCTCGAAACTTCAATGCTTCGTGGCCAATAGAGTTGCAGAGCTGCAAAGAAACGCCAAGAAACGCCAATTTATAGCACCGCTGATAGCGTCAAACCAAAATCGATTCTAACCAAATCAGAAAGAAATACTTATCCTACTCGAAAATCTTTCGCATATTATTCGGTCGCAGTTAACTCTGCAAAATCATTGGTTCTTAATAACATTGCCAATGCCCATCGCACCTTTGAAGAACTTTAAGCCGTATTTATAGCGTCGTATCAACTCAAGGCCTATAGCACCCATGTCAGACGATCCAAACGGGTGGCATTGTTGCGCTGCACACTGATTTTTCTTATGCATGTGTATGTTATCTACGCTCACCAGCAGCCAGCTGTGCGGTAACTTCGCTCTTATCTGTTGTCTTATGTCGGCAAAGTTGCCTACGCTTGTTTTAAGTTCTCAGTCATTATGTATGCTGCTTTATCTCTTGTCGCTGGCTTGTGCATTACATTTTGGTGTAATGCAGCTTCAAGGGCAATCTAACAATCACTATAATCTCGCATCGCTGCCTATGCAAAATAAATTTATATACATATTTTCAACTCGAACTAACTTTGTCTTTTTCGCAATAGCTAATAAAAAGCTTATTAGCTTTTCATTGGTGAACCCGACGTGAGTTTTGTTGTATTACTATTTATCTTTACGTAAATTAATAGTGCGCTTAAATCACAAACAAATGTTCGATAATTGCATGTACATATATGCAACGAGTTCAAGCACCTGACCGCTCAATTTTTATATTAACGCATATACAAAATTACTTTCGTGATCTCCTTACGGTATTTCGCTCAGCCTTTAAGCTTTTCGCTGTAACTAAGTTCGGTTGTGATTTCATTGCTATTGCCACGGAGGCAATTTCAACGGCAATCTATCGTCAATTGCTTAAGTTACAGAATGTGCTAACTAAAGACAAGTTAACTTGGTGTGAAAAAACTACCCTCACTGTGAGGTTAGAGCAGACTTAAGAGCTGCAAGTGACATTTAAACAAATGCGTAATGAGCTCCAAGAATTAGATTCTAACAAAATTTTGATGAACTTGTCATGTCGTTAAAAGTTGCGGTTCGCGATGAGATCTATAAGTGTATGTTTAACATGCCTCCGTATTCGAGATTTACGGAGAGCATTAATACTGCGTAATGCGTTCAGCAGTCTGCAATTCGACAAAGGCCAGCCCCGGTTTTGCCACCAATAAGACTGCTGCCAGTATTTAGCAGAGGATACGCCAATTGGTTGGACTTTTATTCTATGTATATGTATATACATATATATGTATATGTATGTATATGGATATGTATATGTATATACATATACATAGAATAAAAGTCCAACCTTTAGCCTATGTATATGTATATACATACGTATGTATATGTATGTATATGTATGTATATGTATATGTATATGTATATGTATATACATATACATAGAATAAAAGTCTAACCAATTGGCGTATCCTCTGCTGAATACTGGCAGCAGTCTTATTGGTGGCATATATATTGGTTGATTATGCAGTCGGTTACATTTTATTAAAATCAAGATTTGATAACTGACAATTAGTTTTTCATGCACACATCACAGAGATCTTGGGATTTACGGTGGTAGAAGGTGGATCAGTGGCTATGCTTTGTGGGCTCTCGGATAAATTCATATTCGTGCTTTAAAGGGCTTGGGGAAGATAGCTGATTGCATTATCGTGCTAGTTCATCTCCAGAAACTGGATTCAGCAAGTCAAGCGAGGTGAGAGTAACGCCTAGAAGGTACAGACCTTGTCAACCAGATTAGAAATGGGTATCCAAGGCAGCATTTCTGGAACAGCGCTGCAGGACTTTGGAGACTGTGGATTTCGCTGTGGCAACCTATGAGCCGAGCGCCCAGGTGGGCAAGAATAGAGAATAAAACAGTAGCTCCTCATTTATTACAACTGATTCAATTGCTTCTGGTTGCATTCTGTGCAACGATCTCGTTATTTATTACTGTCCAAAATTCAAGGATATGTCTCCCTCGATTAGACTTAAAGAGGCTTGTTCTCTGTATAAACTGTTTACGAATTGGGCATCAATTGCTCAAATGCAGCTCAAGCAAATGTCGAAGCACCTTACCCTTCTCCACCTTAGCTGCCCTGCCTCAACTTCTGCCCAAGGGCCATCGCCATTTTCACCCTCTACCTCCTCTGCACCTATAGCCCAGGATCTCAGCACCGATGTTGTTCTTCTAGCCACAGCAACAGTCCTGGTTAAAAATCAGTTTAGAGTCTTTGCTCCGTGTAGGGCTCTACTAGATTCAGACTACCAGCTGCATACCAGCTAATAATGTCTCCGTTTTCAAATCAACTATAACTCAGAAAGGTCCACAGTCTATAATATGGGCGATTCCAATTTCGTTATGGATGGATACTCAGTCAACGTTAGTTTCCAGTTTCGCACTTCTGACTATTCAACGTAATTCACAGCTGTAGTCACATCTAACTTCACTGATCGGCAGCCTAGCTTTAATATAGACATTGCTAATTGGAACATACCTGCAAAACATGATGTACGTGGATAACGAAGAGAGTGTGAGCATGTTGATTAGAGCAAGTCGGTTTAACGAACTTCTTTGCGTTGGATAAGTTAAGCTACTACCAGGACTGCCACTAATTCAGATAACGCAGTTAGGTTGGGTTGTATCTGGAGGCTGTTTCAACTTGAATGGTTCCTCATTGTTGGTTCCTTTGTGCGTTCTTACCTCAGCTTGTGAAAATATGGATGAGCGACTTGATGATTCTCTTCAACGTTTTTGGAAGGTCGATAATTGTACTGAGCCAATTCTTAATGCTTCCAAGGAGGATATAGATTGTGAAGCTTACAAAACACTTCATTCGACTGCCTGAAAGTGAGTATTGTCGATTATTGAAATTCCATTATGCTGCATTTATACAGGAGTATCTTGATTAAGGACATATGTCAGCAATCCCTGCCGAGTCAGTTAGACACTGCCGATACTTTCTGCCCAATCACTGTGTAATGAAGGAAAATATCGCTACGACCAAGCTAAGTGTCGTATTTGATAGATCCGCATCCACTTCATCCGGCTGGTTCAGTTATCCAACTCTCGTTCGATTTCGCTCGTACCCAATTCCAATCACAGGAGACATCTGCAAGATGTATCGCTTCGTGAGCTTGCTTCGGGCAGTGCATCCTCTGGAGTGACATTCCCCATGATGACTTGCAAATTTCCATGCTGGACACGGTGACTTACGGGACAAAGCCTGCCTCCTAAATATCTGTTAGAGCGGTGCATCAGTTGGCTATGGATGAGCAGGCAAGGTTTCCAATTTGATCAAAAATACTTCGTTGTGACTTCTACGCCTCATTTTTGGCGCTAGCTTTCAAGAAGATGCTTAAGAGATTATAAGACAGAAATTATGTCCAAAGCCATTTCAAGCTGAGGAAATGGTGCACGAATTTTCCTGCTGTTCTTGAAGGTGTTGCTGATGAGGATAAGGAGTCTTTCTTAAAGTTCGATGATGGCAGCGTCTTCACCAATACACAAGAACTTGCTTGGGATCCTTCTTCTGACCAATTTTACTTTTGATTTTCGGCATTGCAGTCGGAGTCTAAGCCGTACAGACGCTCAGTTTCGTTATCAACAGCCCGCTTCTACGACCCCCTTTGGACTTTTTGGACCTGTCATCAAGAAGTCCAAAATCTTCCTTCAGCATCTTTGTATGGAAAAGTTATCTAGGGATGAAAGCCTTTCGTATGCCCTTTGGGCAGATTCGTTGTGCTGGAGTTACTCGATTGGCTCTAACTCCAAACTATAATCTGGAAGCTGGAGCTTTGTGGAACAGAGTTGCTGGCTAGGCTCATAACTGACGAAAAATTATACCGAAACTAACAGATATTTATCGTAAACACACAAAAAATGTTATTTCTTAAAACCGATTGAACGAGTTATCGGATTTTAATAAGTAAGGTATCCTCTTTGTATGCCTGAACGAATTTCTAAAAGTCCCCAACGGTTCCATCAACTTCAAAAATGTAAAGTATTTCCGAATCACTTACAGCTATATATCTCAGGAGGTTAAAAGAAAGGTCAAAGGAAGGAGGTCAGACGGCTCTTCAAAAGAGCCAAGACAAATAGACTCGTGGGACTCATACAGATGCGTGCTCACTGAGTATAATAAGAATATATTAAGAACGAAAGTGTGTGAGGGGCTCCTAAAAAGAACAGATAGTCTTTACACACAGGATCGACGGCAAACGCTAGAGCTACTGCATCGGTGCATTTCCCTGGTTCTGTTATAAACCCGGAAAATCCCAGTAATGATGGGCATACTGAACCACCAGATAAACGTGATAGTATGTATGCATTAGATAGTCTGTAAGATTGGAAAGGCATTCGAGGCGAAGTAAATTGCTTTGTGCTCCTTCCTAGACCTCGAAGAGGCGTTCGGCAACACAGGCTATCAGTGAATAACCATGGCGTTGGCATCTGGAGAGGTTGACTCCTTCCCTATTACTTGGATAGAGAGAATGCTGTCCGCATCCGCGAGGTTAAGGGGTGTCCACAGGGCGGGGTTCTTTCTCCCCTTCTTTGGTTCCAAGTGATAGATGAACTACTGGTGAAACTATCGGAGCTAGGCATCGATACCAGAGGGTAAGCAGATGACCTGGCAATAATAGTCTACGAAAAGTTCGGCCTAACCATTACCGAATTGATGCAAACTGCACGCAACACGGACCTAAGATGGTGCACAGATGTGGGTCTCAATATCAACCCACAGAAGGCGATTATCGTTCTCTTCACAAAACGGTACAACATCGATGTCGTACAGCTCTACATAGGTGGGACACCCGTCGAGCTCCAGTGAATTCAAATATCTGGGTGTAAATCTGGATAAGAGAGTATTTGCACTTAGACAAAACGGTGACCAAAGGTACACATGCCATGTGGGTATGTCGTTCAGCTGACCCCCGTCATACAAAAATGCAGCAAAGTTCAGCGGCTCGTATGCCTATCCCTCACGGGTGTCATGCCTACATGTCTTACTGCAGCACTGGGGACAGTCTTAGAACTTAATGCACTGCATTTGAGCCGTCTTAGGATTAAACTCACAAATGGGTTGCTAGCAGTAGACATAGTTCATGCTAGTCTATTCTAGTAAAAGCAATTTCTGGCTTAGGGATCTGCGACAGAACGGATTTTAAGACCACTGAACTTTTCTTCGAGGCGAAATTCAGGACTCTTATTACAGACCGTAGGGAATTGGATTATGACAACCCTTGTAATGGTCGCATGAGCCAGCAGTGGTTCACAGACGGACAGGACCCAACACCAAAATCTCGATTGCAATGGGTACCTGGCCCAGTGTTTTTCAATCTGAGATCCACGTCATTGAGTCCTGCTCCAGACATATCCTTAGCAAAGGGATAAGAGGAGCCACCTTAAATATCTTTTCAGAACGCCAAGTCGCCATTCATTGTATTGCCTCCTACAACTATCACATAGAAACCGGGTCACATTTTATTCGGTCCCATGGTATTTCGGAATTTCCGGCAACAAAGTTGCGGACGGCCTAGCTGGAGCCGGTTACACAACTCCCCTTCTTGGACCTGAACTCTTTTGTGTGTTAGGCTTAGCCTGTGCCAAAGAGTTGATGGATGAATGGTCAAAGAAGGGGAGGAAATTTATTGTTCGCTGGTCAGTCCACATATAGGTAGAAAAAATCCAAAAATCTTTCAAAGGAGGAACTACGGCTCTTGGTGTCCTATCTCACAGGACACCACACAGTCAAGTATCACATCCACAAAATGCGCCCATCCCCTGAAACAGAGTGTAGACTCTGCAGAGAGGAAGACAAGACAACAAAGCACATTTTTTGTGATTGCCCAGCCATTTTTTGGAGTACGAGGAACTATTTATGCAGACAATTAGGCACTTTAGCAGATATCAGAAATTCCTCGCCTTTCGGTCGGTCGGCCTCTAAAATCTCTGTTGTGAGAATTCTGCACAAATAACCAGATCAGCTATCACTTTGGACAAGGGTAGGAAAACTTCAAAAGTTCGCCTGTACTGCAAACTATATACGGAACGGAACATACCGTTCAAACTGCAACGATCCAAAGCCTATTGATTATATGATCCGGATGCCAAAACTGTACTTAAGAGTCGCGATGTCGTGTTTACAAATCTGTTTGAAAATGAACACGAATTTGAACAGTTTGCAAAGCAGCAGAACGTCATTGATAAAGAATATATTACTGTAAGTCAGGAAGAAGAAGACCATCAACAAAACAAACGCATGACTCGGATATTAAATATGAGTCTGACAAAGAATTTTTTGAGGGCACATATCTGATAAGTCGCTGTGATGAAATAACTGCAAGTGTCGCTCTAAAGGGTCCAAGCACATCGGAAGGGAAAATCAATATAGTGCTTTACACAAGAAAAAAAACGTGGAAAATTGTAAATCGACAGGGAAAACAGAAGGTAATCGAGACCAAATGGGTTCTCCGCAAGGCGCGGCTAGTTGTAAGTGGCTTTACGCAAAGATTACAATGAGACACCGGTAGCTGATCAGTACGAACCATAATTGCACTGTCCGTCGAACTGCGATACATCAATTCGATTTTAACAGAGCGTACTTATACGGGGACATCGATAAAGAACTTAAAGAAATATTGACAGGCAAAGAGAAACATTTGTATAGTCAAGGAAACGTCTGTAAATTAAAGAAAGCTCAAGAAACTTGACAACAACCTGAAGGAAAAGAATCTCAAGTCGTTGCCAACTAATCCGACCGTGCATGAAAAGGGAAGTAAACGGGATCATCATTAATTAGCTTCATGTTGATCTCATTGTCGCAACCAACGATGAGCAAGTGATTAGGCAACTAAAATGGGAATTGTCCAATAATTTCGAAATGAAGGATTTAGGAATTGAATTGAAACAAAACAAAGAGAATAATAAGAATTTTATGAGTCAGCCGAAGTATATCAAATACGCCTTGATACAGTTCAACATAAAGGATCGCAAGCCAACAAGCACTTAAATCAACACAAGTGAAAAGCTATACGTCGACATGCGACTGAAAAAGAAATTAAAAATAATTCTGTTTCAAAACTTGGCGATTTAATGTGGCTCGCAGTTTCAACACTCCCCGATATTGCACATGCAGTTAGTGTCCTGAACCAATACAATGCAAATTATGGTAAGCAACACTTGGTCGCTGCTAAACGGGTACTACGTTACTTGAAATATTAATGATCGTAGATCTTTTACATGTTTTGCATCCAAGTATCCTGGCAGTATCCTGGGAATGCCAAAAGTAACGAACCTTTGCGCAGCATGTAGTTGTCCGAATCTTCAAAAGAAGCCGTCCATCTGAAAAGTTTTCTGAGAGAAAATATGGGCCAACTCCGTATATCCATAATCCACAACGACAACCAATGGGATGGGCAACTCATAAGGAATCCTATATTCCACAAGCACAATACACGTTAACAGATCTGGTAGAGAAGAATGATATTTTCATCAAATATGTTCCAACCACCGCAGATGTGTTCATTAAGGGACTAGCAAAGTCAATACATACCTCTTGCATAGCAGCATTGGGTTTGCAACAAATCCAATAGTACGCTGCCATCTGAGGGGAAGCATTGCGACTGCATCTGGCCACACCATCTGCTCATCCTCTGGCAACTAGTGTACCGATAGTCGATATCGTCAAGTTTAGATAAGTCGAGTACGTGAGCTGCCACAAGCCAGTCAGGCCTACTGTATAATTACCTCACACACACACAATTAAACTATGTATTATTTTATAATTGTTCACAAATAAACATTGCTCGATCTAAAACTCCAACACGAACTTTTTTGGTTTTTTAAGATGTGTTAACCAAAGTCAGCAATTTAAAATATCTGAATGTGCAACATTACAAAAATGTATGCACAGGGTCGTTTACGATACTGACAAGCTTACAATTTTATCTCGATACTATCGTGTATAGCCCGATTGTATTAAAACTGTTGTATAACCGCGGCAGCTTATCTCAGTAAATTGAGCAAATCATCTCTCACAGTTTTATGGTTACTCGCCAAATTCGTTTACTTTTTCTTGTCTTTTAAGAAACTTTTTTACAGTAAAACTATAGTAAAAATAACATCATTCGAACAGAAGTAGAGAATTAGTTGTACTTGTAATCAAAATTAAAAACAGTTAATGCTGTTTGATTTGTTATATTCGATTTCTTTTATATGCATGTATTACAATAAGTATTTTATAAGTTGTACAGGTAAACAAATCTTAAATATTCAGACATTCATTATTAAACAAATTGACGGTTTTTTAAGAACTCCAGCATACCCTGAACATTGGCGTTGACTTGTGTCTGAGATGACTGCTGTCCATTCATCATATTAGGCATGTTCGTACCAGGAAGCACTTGGGGTTGATTACTGAACCCTAGTCAACAAAACAAAAATTGTTAATTAAACTTAAACACGTACTACAAAATATTCAAACATTTACCTTGTCCGTTTTGCTGTTGAGTTTGAGCCAAATGTTGCAGAAATATGTCTTGTTGTTGCTGAAGTGGCATTTGAGCCTGATGCGGAAAAGACGAATATTGTCTAAAAGACAGAATAGCTGGATCCATTGCAGTCCAGTCGCTGTTACTATAACCTATATAAATAAATAGTAACAAATTTGATGTTTTTTTTAAATCACGAAAGTGCAATAGGTACTTAAAATAGTCGAATAGTCTCAATGATTATTGTAACCTTAAATCACTGACGTTTAAACTGTAACTTCAGGAAGTATCAATTTTGAAATGTGTAGGAGTGGAAGTGGGCATGGTCATATTAAGTTTTTCTATATTAGGAAAAATTGTGTAAGATGTAGATTCTCACTTGCCCCGAGCAACGTACTCAAAAAATCTTGTCAGTTGTTTTGACGGAATTTAGCCAGATATATGCCGAATTTAGGCCTCTATTTTCAATATACAGACGAATTAGTTTTGTATTGTTGACCTACTTTTTCTGACACATATACGCAAAAACCACCCTAAAATTGTAAGTACAGTAAAACGTTTCAAAAATTTAAAAATTTTGTATTTTTCAGTGCTTGTTCATAGCTGAACTTGAATTTTTGATCATTACTCGAAAATGTCGAACCCGATATTATATTTTAAACTCTTTACGTTTCCTGAAAGCTACTGAATATATTTCCTAATCAGTCATACACACTTTTAACACTTGCGATATTACCATTTCAGCAAACCTTCCCTGGTTTACAAAATCCCCAACACCCCTCTTAGAGGGTGTCGGCCAGGCAACGAGTTTTGTGTTAAAACAGGAAGGAGGTCCGGACACCATGGGGTCACATCACCCCCCTAAGCCAGGGTGTAATGCTACCCGTGCCCATTGGCTGGTTTGCAGTTAGGGGTAAATGTATACGTACGGAGCCTCGTCGGTACCTGGCCGCCTTGAGGAGTCAATTGAGCTATGACAAGGCGGACATTCTTTCCCTCACTCTCGATTGTCCATATTAATGGAAAAATGTAAAAAAAAAAGTATCTAAAATAGGCGGAATATGACCCCAACGCAGATGGCAGAGCGGATGGAAGGGGCAGCTTTGGACGAAGGTGGTAGGCTGACACTGGGACAACACGTCGCTAGGGGGCCTGATGGCGAAGAAGAGCTGGACGACGAGCGGACTCACCAGCGAGGTATCAGAGGCAGATCTGACGCTCTCGGAAGGCGAGCCAGATCACCGGCGCAGGCCGCCGAGGTACAATATACAGTAATTATATTAAAAAAAAATCAGGATCCTATAAGAGCAAACTGTCAACTCTATAAGTCGACTCTAGGATTAAATCTGAAGAAATTTAGATCAGCCGTAGCCGTAACTGAGGTACTCGATGAGATTAGAACAGATGCCTACCACGCACGTTGTCAAGAGAAGGAGACAACCCCCAAGATGGACAAGCCGTGGTGATGTCAGAGACTAGACAAACTTAAAATATAAGTTAGACGACGATGCAGCAAAGAGAAGCAGTGACAAATTGAATCAGGGAGGGTCATGGCCATGGCAAGTAAAATGGGCAGTGGGCAATTTCACGCCATACAAATCTCCAGAAGTAGATGGCATCCTGCCGATACAGTACATTCCTAAAGCGTGGAGAGAACCAGGGCCTGCACAAAGCCTTGGAAATGATAATGGACAACTACAGAAAGTTAATTTATTAAGTAACCATCCACTGCACTATAAAAAACAACGAGCAGATGGACAGACACTGCGCTAGTAAAAATCACAAGCACTCTTAAAAAATCAGTGGAAGCCAAAGTGGCCCCAGTGCCTTAATGGACATTGAGGGGCTTTTAAAAACACGGCGCACGATGTTGTAGTCCCCTGACTCCAAAAAAGAAGTGTCGACCTGGACCTAACAAGATGGCTGGGGCAACTTTTAGAAACAAGAATAGCGGAGGTGACAGTAAGCACCACAACAGTCATGGCTCGTAATACCAAGGGATGTCAGGAAGGGGATGTGTACTACAACCTTACTGTGGAGTCTAGTAATAAGCGAGACGACTGTAAGCCTGAATTTAAATCCAGCTAAAAGGACAATTGTGTCCTTCACAAATCGGTACAAGCTTACTCACTTAGACCAATCAGAGATGGGAATGTGACAATACAGCTCTCCTAGGAGTTCACGTATCTGGGAATCATCCCAGATCAAAATTGAAATGGAAGTCTCACACCGAACAAGTTATTAAAAAGTCCACTCTCGCTCTGATGAGCTGTAGAGCCCTTTCTGGTAAAATGTGGGTTTTATCTACAAAAATTCTAATGTGGATGTTGTGGCAAAGGTTCGACCCATCGTTAGCTATGGCGCTGCGGTATGGGCGGGTCGCACATAATATGAGAAAAAACTCACTTTAGATTACACGATATACCCATTAGGTCGCAATGCACTAGACTCTATCAATAATAATAATAAACCTTCCTTACGTTGCATTTTCAAATTCACTCATAAAAGTCATGGGTTAATTTGGCTCGGCTCGGAGGAATGTTCGACTTACGTCGTTGTTTTGGCCGGCTTTACTCAAGCCATACGCGCCCATCTACTAGTAGTCGCTACTCAGCTCCCACCCTCGCTGTTAATAAGCAAGATTCCAATGGTACAATGGCTAAATTGTTTGAATATATCAAATATAAAGGGATCAGTGGAAGGTCTGATGCGATTTGAAAGTTACAGGCAAGTTATCTGGATGGCAAGAGGTTATACAAAATATTGCTACATTCTCTGCATATGGGCTAGTCGAGCTCGCCATGAGCATTGCTAAAGGAGGGTTTGGCCAAGCGAGAAATACATACCTTGGGAAATTATAATGCTCAAACCGCGCCTTTAGTGAACATGGATGAAATAATATTGTCACCACTCCCAGTCAAGCTTGGACTGATAAAAACCTTGTAAGAGCATTAAATACGGAAGGTGGAGCACTAGATTGTCTAAAAACCGTTTTCCCACATCTTTCAAGAGCGCAAATTAGGGAGGGCGTATGTGCCATGGCAGATTTGAAAGCTAATGGGAAATGAGTATTTTTATTCTATTTTGATATCAGATGAAAAGGCAGCCTTGAACTCATTATGACAGCGGATCGGAGGAATCGTCAATATATTTATAAAAAATTATAATAATAACAATATTTTACTAAGTATCCAATTCCTGCATTCCCATTTGGTCTTTTACCGCCCCATTTTAAGTGATCTCAGCGATGAACACGGAGAACGATATCACCAACAATTAAAATCTATTGAGCGTCGTTTTCTAGTTTTGTGGAATCAGTACAAGATTACGTATGGGATCGCATACGATAATCTCATTCTAAAGACGTAAGCAGAAGGACACGATACCTGAACCATTTTTAAAATGTTCTGAACCAATGCTTGAAATCTTAAATAACATGTAATATCTTAAGGCCCGTTTTCACATCTTGCCGACAACTTTTCAGGGTGGATAAATTTGCCGATAAGAGACATTTGATTTTCACATATAAATTTAGTTAATTCCACGTAATAACTTATAGGGCAGATCATCCACCCTATAAGTGCTTAACACCGAGTTGAAAAATATAGCAACCTGGTTCAGTTTTCAGTGTTGCCCACTCGCTCAAGCTCTGCATATGACAATGTAGTTGATCTTTTGTTTTTGCACCACTTCCAATTCTACCGAGACATTTTTTTATTTGCTCGATTCACCAAAAAATGCACAATTCACACTCAAATGTCAAGCAACTTTTTTGAACATTTTCTACTAAAATTGGCAGCATTTGCTAGAATGTGACCTATTTAGGGGCCCCGAGACACCACATTGTCACAAATTTAAATGTTATGTTATGTTAAAATCAAGATGTGGGAACGAAAATAGTTAAAGGCTGCTTTTAGTGTAAGGACTATAACTACAGTACACTTTGTCAGCAAGATGTGAAAACGGGCCTAAGAATCAAATAGTAAACGATATTTTAATTGATGATCCATTAATATATTTATTTAATTATAAAATCAAGCGGTCAGAAAACTAAATTCGGACGGCATTCCTGGGACCTTAAATTTCGTAGACCGAATTTCGTAGAAATTTCCGTAAAGAAATCATCTACACTGGGGCGCATAAGTCTGCGTTGACCACCAACGTTTTTAATTTAGACTTTAGAGGCACATATTTCCGTTGTCGTAATATTTTTTAATTTAACTTTTTTTTTATTTGATATTTAACACATTTTACTAAACATATTTATTTCCTAATTTTGCTAACAATGTTTATATTTTTAGCTAATTTTTAACTTAAACCTTCAAACACAAGAATCTGCGTTCAATGACCAAATATGCGATTACCGTTAATTTCTTTGGACATTTTATATTCCTGGAAATTTGTTATGGCTGTTGTCGATGCACTTGAATATAAAATTAATTTGATCGAGAAAAACTAAATTTAAAATTAATGGAAGCGTAAGCAAAAGAAATCTGTACTGAAATCAGGAAATGTATCATAAATCTACGTGTTCAGGGTAAAAGCTGGCGAAACATTGGAGAATTGATTGATGGACCCTCATCATGTCAGAGAGAATATAAGTATATGTTCGACGGGTTCTATCTTATCAATGTTCCGTTGTGGCCGTCCATCTCTACTAACAAAGAGAGAGAATAACCATTTCGTCCAGTTAGTCCTCTTAAATCCAAGAATAACTGCCAATCAATTATGATTTGAAGTGGAAGAAAGGTTCTCTAAAACAATTTGCGATGATACATTTTGCAGAATTTTTAAAAATCTGTTTATCATAGCCAAGTTCCTGGTAGCAAGCCCCACATATAAAAAAAAAAATTGGAGTTCAGTGGTGTTGGAAAATTGACATTTATTGAATCGGTTATAAGCCAAAAAAAATTTTATCAGCTTATGGTATACACGAACTTAGTCCAAGACTAAAGTCCAAGCTTAACTCTCTAAATTTTGTAGTCTCTGAAATCTGAAATCTCAGACGGACGGAAATCAATCTTTACGGGGTCGGATATGCCTCCTCTTGGCTGTTTCATATATTTGCTCAAAACCATTATACCCAAAATATAATTTTTCCTCGAATTTTAAAGTAATAAATTGTAAAAATACTACACAAAAAACTAATTCAAAATTCTAAAATGATTTAAATTCAAAAGTATGCAAGACTGATAGATATATATATATATATATATTCATAAGCCGTCTGCAAGCAAAGATTAAAATTCGTTATCAAATTCGCGTGTATTGATCAAAAATGCATGTTCACCTCTGAAAAAATGTTTAAGAAAAAGAATATCATATCGAGAGTGACCGACTAGGAGATACCCTGAACCCAGCGGCGAGCTATAGTTACATACATTTAAGCCCCATTGTATTAATACATACACACAAATTCACACACACAATCGCACGCCGCACACTGCGCACATAACTCAGCAGCAGCGTTTGGGCCCACTGTAGGCACTACATTTTTGAATACCTGCTTATCTAAAAGTGTGATCCTTATGAAATTCTTAGAACTTAACACGAGCATTCAAATCTATGTAGAACTTAAAGCGCAAGTCTGCATTAATTGAATTACGTTTTTTCATATTTGGGGCTAGTGGGGCGAGGTAACCAAAATCCGAAATATTTTTTATCTGCGTATGACTCACGAAATTATTTTAAGCCTAATTTAGATGCTCTAGCTCAAATAGTTTCTGATATATGCTCAAAAACCGGGTCAACCGATAATTATCGATAAGAAAAGGGAGGGTTATCGATAATTTGAAATAAACTTGATCTGTATACCATACATACACGAACTTTACAAACAAAACTATAACTCTCTAGTTCGTCTAATCTCCGAAATCGACGCTTTCATAAAGACAAAAGGACATGACTAAATCTACTCGGCTAGTAATGCTGACCAAGAATAAATATATTTTATGTGATCGGAAATGCCTCCTTTTGCCTATTACATACATTGGCACAAAACCATTATAACCTTTTTACCCATTCTCAATGGGTTCAGGGCATAAGAGAAGTTAAGAGCTGAAAAATATGTCTGCTTGGGAAATTTTATTAACAAAAGTCACACACTCTCGGGACGGAAACTTTTCCACGCAAATGACATGGAAAAATGTTTGACAGTGATGTCAGTCGTATAAATTGAGTTGTGTTACGCGCTATTTAGCACATATGCACACCAGGCAACCAAAGTTATGCTTTAAATGCATCGGCAATTCGTGCAAGTTCAACATCTGGGTAGTGGAGCCTGAATCGGAAAGCTTAAAGCAGAGACACATTCAAAAATGCCGCCTTTTCAAACCATAAAAATCGCTTGCCACATCCGCAAATGCAGAGCATTTCAACAGCAGGAAGTATGGAAAACTTTAAGGCTGCACCATTTCCACACGTATTGGTGGAATAAAAGTATTACTGAAGCATGGTAAACTTGTATTCAGGACCGAAGGAGATACTAGCAAGCTCGCGGTAAGCTAAGCTATGCCGAAAAGCAGCTGGAATATCATATAGAAGACTCTCAAAGACTACACGGGAGAGGAAACAGTCATTTTGAAAAATTTTATGACGGCATTCACCGACTAAAACTCTAATAATGCGCTAATATTACAATCAAACCGGGCGATGAAATATCTGAAGCAGTCGTTTCTGAAATTTTTCTCAAAAAAGTAGCAGTCTTAGTAGTCTCAGTAGCAGCTGACGCGTGGACACAAACAACAATGACGCCGTTTTCTTATGAGTGTAAATAGAGCTGTATTTATGTTATAATGCACGCAATCTATCGCCTAAGTGATCTACGGGAATTTGTCACAGACTCTGTCGCTATCTATACAGTCTGAAATGGTAGCGGATGGATAACACATAGGATAACACTATCTGTGGAGCTAACTAAAGCCGTTCAGCCATGGCTGACATGACGTCATGACGACAGCGTTAATGCTCCCACCACATTGTATTTGACTGGGAACAATTAAAGCAAAATCAAGAGTTACTAGAGGAAGCTATGCGTGGACATAATGCTTCGCAGACGTGTTACAGGCAATATCCATTATCTAAAAGTTGATCACATATTGCTGCAAATTCTACTCCAATCTCAATTCTTAGAAATTAATTTTAATTGAAAAAAAAGGCCTACCCGCCCAAAGATATATGGATTTTATCGATTTGTCACGGCCCCAGTGAGCGTATCCGAAACATGTACTGCGTACATAACTTTGATGTTTATAGTCCGATCTTGATCACACTTTTTGGGAAATGTGTATGTATGTGTATGGAAATGTCGCCATCTGTCTGTTACACAATCAGGTACAAAACCACATTTTTATACCCTAAACCCATTAAAAATGGGTAAAAAGGGTATACTGGTTTTGTGCAAATGTATGTGACAGAAGGAAGCATCTCCGACCCATAAAGTATATATATTCTTGATCAGAACAACGATTTAGCTATGTCCGTCTGTCCGTCCGTCTGTATGAACGCAACGATCTCGGAAACTTCAAAAGCTAGGGACCTACACTTTTTAACTATAGATTCTCCTAATCAATACGCAGTACAAGTTTATCGTTTTTTTTTTCGATATCTTTCTCCGTTCCATTATTATTGATACAAATCGATTTTTAGACTTGGTTTTCTTGGCCTATCTCGGAGAGCTAGAGCCATCAAATTTAGTTTAATATGTGCTCGTAGTAATACGCATGTTATGATTATTTCGGATTTTTCCATTCGATTGGATGCTCTTATTAGGCACGGAAAATTTCATAACGATCATACTCTTAGTTTAGAAGTTATTCAAGAATTCATTTTTCATAGTGGAGCCAAGCGTAGCCGATGTGTAAAGTACGCAGTATGCTGCGTGTGTGTGTGTGTGTGTGTGTGTGTGTGCGTGTGTGTGTGTGCGTGTGCGTGTGCGTGTGTGTGTGTGTGTGTGTGTGTGTGTGTGTGTGTGTTTGTATGTATGTGTATTTTTGAATTTGTGTATGTGTATTTTTGAATTTGTGTATGTGTATTTTTGAATTTGTGTATGTGTATTTTTGAATTTGTGTATGTGTATTTTTGAATTTGTGTATGTGTATTTTTGAATTTGTGTATGTGTATTTTTGAATTTGTGTATGTGTATTTTTGAATTTGTGTATGTGTATTTTTGAATTTGTGTATGTGTATTTTTGAATTTGTGTATGTGTATTTTTGAATTTGTGTATGTGTATTTTTGAATTTGTGTATGTGTATTTTTGAATTTGTGTATGTGTATTTTTGAATTTGTGTATGTGTATTTTTGAATTTGTGTATGTGTATTTTTGAATTTGTGTATGTGTATTTTTGAATTTGTGTATGTGTATTTTTGAATTTGTGTATGTGTATTTTTGAATTTGTGTATGTGTATTTTTGAATTTGTGTATGTGTATTTTTGAATTTGTGTATGAATGCAAAGAGCTTCAGATGTATATAACGAGAGCTCGCCGCTGGGTTCAGGGTATCTCCTAGTCGGGGACACTAAGTGCTAAGTGGGTAAACTGCAAGGGCTTTTAATCTTTGGCATTCTTAAGACAAGTGTTCTTATCGTAGATCATAAGTTATAAATGTATTAATAAAAATCACATGCATTTTGAATACTATATTATATATTAAAGTATTTCGCTCTGCAATGAAGCTTTGTTTTACCGGTTGTCCCAATGACAACTAAATAATAAAGTAATTTTGTCTGGTTGGTCTTAGCCTGTATAACTGATAACACTAGGTCGCATTGTAGTACCGATTACTGATTTTAAAAAGCTTGACGTTTCCTAAAAGCTTTAGAATTAATCAGTCAAATGCACATTTAAATGTAAAATATTAGTTTTGCACCTATATAATTTTGAATTATAAAAATTATGATTTCACGTGCGGAATTGCTTACGATTTTTATACACTGAAGGTCAGCATCACTAGCCGAGTCGATTTAGCCATCTGCCCGTCTGACCGTCCGTCTGTATGAACGCGTTTATTTCAGAGACAAGAGTTAGAGAGATGAACTTAGACTTTTTAAGTTCGAGTAAACTATGCGAAGATCAAGTTTATTTAATATATTTAATGATCGCTCGCTGATGATAACACGCACTGTTTTTGAGCATATCTCAGAAACTATAAGAGCTAGAGCTACCAAATTTGGTTTAATATGTTGTCATAAAGGATACGTAGAATATACAAACATAAAAACATATTGGATTTGGATACCACCCCCATTCGCCACATAAAAAAAAATGAGAAAACGGAGTTGTCAAATTTTGCAACGTATTGGCAACATGTTGATAATTCAGCTTTGCTCATTTCGCTCATACTCTTAGAGAGTAAGAGAGTAAACGTGCCGTTTGCTTTGTGAGGATCGAGAGAGATGGCGAATTTGTGTTCAATTTTATCCCTCATTGTATGCTGCTTGTACTTCAAGACTTACATTAATACATACATTACATACATTGTTCTAGATTACCCATTTATATGTTATTTGGTTAGTGGTCTAAGCTATATGGAGAAAAGGTGTTGACAAATGTAGCAACGTCTGGACAACATGTTGTTTATTCTCATGTGCTTTAAGTCCAAAGTAAATGTAGCCAAGTTTCAACAGCACGATCAAGAGCATTTTATAAATGTTGCAACGCATCAGCAAAATGCTATTTATACAATTATGTACGTCCAAAATGTAAATATACCGAATTTAAATTCAGACGATTAAGCTCAAGATTACCCTAATAAATTCACATTACATATGGTAATTTTTCGTAAAATACGTATAACAACGGTTATAGCTACGAATGTAATGGAAGAACATAACAATATACAAATAACGCGAGTAATTGTACTTCATATGGTAATGTAAAGGAGATTGTGGCACTTTTAACAGAATTTAATCCATTGTCCGATAAATCCCTAGATCTACAACAATTCCTAAAACGCATTGAATCAATTCGTAACGCATATCAATGGGTGATCGGTCATTTCATCCAGACTTCGTTGGGACATTTTTGAGTCATTTTCCATGGATCGAAAACGCAGTTGATAAAAAGGGTGAGGTTCGACCATTTCGACACATCCTATAAACGTTAATTATGATTATAATTTAAAAAGAAAGATATATTATTTTGATTAATTCCGGTAGTTCTCAAACTCTAGTAGGAACAATGTTCGGTATCGCAAGTAGGTGTTACTATCGCAAGTAGTAACACTGCGCGGTGACTCTAAACGGATTTAGCGATGGAAAACTTTTTTGTAATCAAAAACTCGTTGCAAAATTATTCATTGATGCATTTATCGAACTGAAATGTTTTTAGTAGATGACGGTTTTATTAAAAACCTACAGTTGGGCAAAGAAAATTAATCATTTACAATAAAAAATGTGTTGAAAATCTCGGAACATGCTCATTAAAAAAATGGATTAACGCTTGCGTCAAACGTGCCTATCTTTACAAAGCCATATTAAATACCCTTCGCTCAAAACGAATATGATATTGGAATAATTAGATTGCGACATTATTTAACCGTCCAATTCGCAATACGCCTCTGGCAAAAACGTGGAGCATCGCATCGATTAAATTCTATCGCGACAAAAATATTGTTCCCCATGCCAAATTTGGAAGACCGGTTGGCACAACTGCCCGGTAATGAATATTGCACAATGTTAGATCTTTGTATGGGTTAAAGGTAATGCGGATTGTGTTTTGATGGACAGAATGAATTTAATAGAATGCCATTTGTGTTGATCAACGCGCCGTCCGTATTTCATTGTGTTATGAACAAAGTAATTAATCGAATTAACCGGAGAAGTACTTGAATACGATGCGGTACTACCGAGTAGAACAAATAAATAGGGAATTGAGTCCTTAAAAAAAAATCGTGCAAGCTATCACCAACGATGTCGACGACTGGCTTTAACTATGCAACTGCAACTTTGCAGGGGCTACAAGCAAATGAGAAAACACCGCATTTACGACAAAACTACGTTATAAATAATCTTTGCTTATATCGTAAAATAATTTATGCAGTTCGAATTGTGGTGCCTAAAGTGGTTAAATGGGGTATTGTAAAGCTGTGTCATTGTGATGCTGGACAATTCGGTTTGGATAAAACGATTGCGCGAATACAAGAACGTTTAACATTCCCAAAATTGAGAAAGTACGTGAAAGATTATATCTCGCCCTGCGTTTAATGCTGTTATTTTAAATCCAAGGGAGTAAAGCCAGAAAGAAGTCAGCATTAACATTCAGAAAGCTTCATGTGAATTATTTAAGACCATTCATTGAAGCAAACACGGAAATACCCATATATTTGATATCTTCTACTCGTTAAGCAAATTCCGACCGAGGAACCGTATTCATCTCCAAGGAGTTTGAAGAGTACTGTAGGCAGAATCAATGTCAACATAGTCAAAAGTGTAGTTCGTACTCCACGTACTAATGGACAAGTTGAACGCGTAAATCAAACGATCCTGCATTTTATACGTACTTCGAACGAATCGCTAAAGGAATGGGGCTTGACTCATCGAAGTCTGCAATGGACTATGAATTCGCACGCAACGACACTTCAGGATTTAGCACACACGATCTGGTTTTTGAGTTTAAAATCATTGACATTATTCACAATAATTTTACTTCCATCATACACGACGATGAGCACGAAAAGTACACATTGCCTGTGACCTAGTCGTAGTGCAGAATTAGCCACCAGCTACTGACGAATCACGAAAACTAGATCATCTGTACCGATGGCCATATCAAATGACCAAGACTCGGGATACAATCGCTACATTCCTGAGGACATCCCTGGTATGCATCCCTTAAAGAAAATACTCTTTTATATAAGCCCCAAATACGATGAAACATTGGTGCTCCAACATACCCGAGGTGAATGCAGAATCTGATGACGACGACAACCGAATCGAGGACGATTCAAAAGCAGGATTGGCCGAGTTGTCAATCGACAATTCATTGGTAACATCCAACCTGATCGATTTGCATACATCATCGAGCGAATGAAGTTCGTTGCCTGTCGAAGAGTGCGTGTTGAACATTGGCAGAGACCGGTCGAATCGAAAGCGTTTAACAGTTATGATGATGATGATGATTAGTTTATCACACCGCTATGCCTACAACATATTTAACATTTACCAAAATTGTAGGCGCCGTTTTTTTTTTAAATTATCAAAATGTGTAATTTTTTTCATCTGTAACTTTTGACCTGCGTACAAAAGAACAAAACAAACAATATATAGAACATACATCTTTTATGGTTTGGGAACTGTGGGGATGTCACTTTTAGTGAATTTTTGCGCTTTCCCGCCAAACTAGCGGGTTTTTTTCAAAAGTCATTCGACAAAAGTTTCTTGGTTACCGAAATTAACATTAACTTTTCGGAAACATACAATAATAACTGAACGAGTTATTGGATTTATATAGGTGCTATACCATTCAACGCGTATTCGAAACACACATTTTTAGATGCCTGAACAAATTTCTGCAAGCCCCAAATCAGCTCCAAAAATATAAATTTTTGCCGAATCATTTAGAGCTATATATCATGAACCAGATGAGCTCTATCACATGTTGTGCTATGTTTTTCTTCTAGTTTTAATGATACCTTTCGATCGGTTAATCATTCGATCTGATCGGACTATCGTAGCAAATCCTCAAAAGTTCGCGTATATATTGCTAGCCCCTGTTACACACTACGTCGTACTTCGCCCCTAGCCCCTAGGTTTGAACCAAACAGTACAGTTATAACTACCGCCGCATATCACATTATAGAATTTAAGGGATCTTACATATTTAAAAAATATCGACTATTTTCTCTATGTATTAATATGCTTACCTTTATTATGAGTGCTGGTAGCTTGAGAAATTTGATGTTGCAAATGAGAGTCACTTATCGGTTGTCCTGGGTGTTGATGTAATGTTGCCAAATGGGGATTCCAGCTTGTTGCAAGTTGGATTTGGTGTTGCTGATCGACTGGCGTACTATTGTTTCCAATCGGGTTGCCTGGCATATTAATAAAGGGAAGAATTTTACTCGAATGAACTCGGGGTGCACTGTCAAACCCTAAGGTATTCATGTGATTAAATCCAGGGGGTGGCATCCGGGCACGCTGCAGGTTATCAAGAAGTTGCTGATGAGCAGCTTGTGTTTGGTGTTGTTGTTTTGGTCCAACTATTCCAATATTGACATTTTGTTGAACTACTTCATTTTCCATAAGTTCTGCGAGTCCCTTTTGTGTTTCAGTAAACGGGTCAAATCCTAACATGAAAAATTTTAAACATGTTATATATAACCCATTAATAATCTTATATATATTTATATATATATATATATATATATATATATATATATATATATATATATATATGTATATATATATATTCTCCACAACATACTCAAGCTAACTGTACCTTACAGACACACACACACACACACCTCCTTAAAAGTAAACAAAAACAAACAAGAACAGTTATAACCTTTGCCAAATATACCTATTATATTGTAGTATGATGCTGGAGTAGGACAGTTCATTTTTTCACTTACTTTTTCGTTTGAGACATGGAGGTTAGCACCACTATTCAAGCGTTGCTGATATTTATTCGTATTCGATGTGATGGAAAGATCCGTTATATGATTTTAGTTTTCTTTGTTATATTTGGCAAAGTTGCGTTATCAGGTGAGCACATGCAAATTTTTTTAGCCTATCTTTTACATTTAGATCCGTAACTGGTGCTCAAAAAGTCTATTAGCATTCAAATAAATAATGGAAAATCACTGTCCAGGGAGAATTCAAAAAATTTAACTTTACATGGATTCAATAAAAGTCGAAATTCCTTATTCGCAATAAGTCGAAATATGGTAAAAATAATGTGTAATAATACCGATATGTAATTATCCACATTTAAAGAGAATAGTTGAGATTGTAGAAAAATCCCTCTTAACGTAGCTCGAAAGGATATGCACTTTAATTTTGCTCGAGCCCATATAACCAAGGGTTCTTATTGGCTGTGAACGTTAGGAAGAACACAAGTAGGATTTTCATCTTAGTCGGGTGGGGATGTGATGGTATGGGGACCCTTCTCCTATTATGGTAAATGGGAGTTATTATTTTTAAGGTCAACTATGAATGCAAAAACTTACAATGACTCTTCATTTCAATTTCATCACGACAAAAAAAAAATTTTAATTTTAGGGACAAAGCTGGTCCTTCTGCGCGCTTGGTCAAATATATATTTGTTCGGACTTGAAGTTTAGGGCTTGCCATTGGTAAATTACATTTCTTCTTGTAGAGAAGAAGAAAGACGACAGTTCTGTCTTGCCAGTTCGTTTACTTTGGAATTTTTTTTCATAAATCAGAACAAATATAACAAATTTTTAAATACAGTAAAAGCACGGAAAGAGAATTAATGTATATTCATTTTGGAGAAGTTATCGACAGTCTTCGAAACCAGAAGGATTATGAGAGCTAATTGGCGTAAGAAATGCTTGCGTCGGTAGAATTGCATTCAATAAAATAGGATTGCTGATGCTAGTCAATAATATATATACTCTTTGGGGATTGGGCTGCCTCTTTTTGACCTTTAAATACATTTGCACAAAATCATTACAGTCTTTCACTCTTTTATTTATAGGAGTTAATAATGGCAAATACTTTAAAATATTACCTAGGTCATCGTCCACTAAAGAGCTTTGTGAAAATCGATTTTGTGGCGAATGTGTGTTTTGTGATTGGCTAGAGGACTACAAAACAAATTGTGTTATTAATATATATTTTTTATATACACTTACGTAAATTTTGCAGACTCACTGTTTTTTCAAAATTTCCCATTAATCTCTGTTTTTGAACTTGTGATTGTTGGGCTAAAATGCCTGAAATTCATAAAAAAAATATATTTTCATTGGTCAAGAAGACATCAAATACTATTTACCATTGTCAAAAACTGATGGGTTAATACGGCTATTCTCCAAAAATGTTGCCAATCGATGAGAATCGGCATTACTAAGCTGAGAATGACCATTAATGTATTGTTGGTGTATTTGTTGTTGACTTTTATGGAAGTCGAAAAACTTTGACATATTTCCACCAAATATATTATTCACATTGAGAGGATTTTCATCGGGTTGCTGAAGAAGGTGTTGTTGATGCACCGCTGCATGTGCTTGGGCCCTATTCGCGTCAATTGGATTACTATAATATTGGCTTGGAAAATCTAAGAAATACAAGATATTTAATTTATAATGTCAATGTTCATCGTGTTATTTATCAATTTGTATTGATAAAATTAAATATTTATATTGTTATGTTATGAAATGAAATTTGTTATCGAATAAGTTATCGCATTAATTACTTCAGATACATTGTTCATATAATATCCGATCTTGTACACCCACGAATGTATATATGTACAGACATTACGAAATAAAATGAGAGCGTTCTCTTTACAACAAGCGTGCGGTCATAGACATGACAGTTTGGCGACGAGAATACAAGAAACAAAAATTACTTTTTACAGTACAAGTAATAGCGAAATGCCGAATTAACGTAAAATAACAAGTGATTACGCCAAATGCTGAACAAAATAGCAGCAATTAAAATGTGGCGAATTTTACATTCGAATCTTTCGTAATTGTAATACATCTTCAAAATGTATGGGCAATGTGATAGTGAATGTGAATTGTGAAAAAGCTTTGCACTGAAAAATTAAAATTGTATTTGTTCGCTCGGATAAGAAACCATTATGTGGTAGGGAATGGCAACAAATTGGAACTTGATTTTAAGCCGTAAAGCAGATAAACTTACTGTAAATACAATTACAAAAGGAAATATTGAGACTCTGGTAAATAAATTTCCAAAGGTAATTTAACCATCGACAGGAAAGATTAAAAATATGCAGACAGAATACATGTAAAACCAGAGGTTGCACTGAAATTTTTCAAATCAGGAAAAGTTAAATTTCATTTAATTACAGGAGTTGAAAATGAACTATATAATCAAGGTAAAGGAGGACTTTTAGTAGATTCTAGCGAATGGGCTACACCAATCCTAGTAGTGCAGAATTCGCTGAATGCGGTGATTAGAAGGTCACTATAAATCCAGCATTAGTAGTCGACGAGTACTCATTACCAACGACACTGTTTTCTAAAATGTCTGGGGGTAAAAAGTTCAAAATTGATTTAACGAATATTTACAGCTGAGGATAGAAAATTCTTGACACTGAATACACACAGAGGCTTATATCAACCAACTAGATTGATGTTTGGAGTCGCATGTGCACCAGCTAAGTGACAGTTTTCCTCGATGATTACAGCACCTGATGATAATAGTTATATCACACGGATGGAAAAGGTATAATGACGTTTACTAACTCTCTGTACGTTTACATCATAGTAAATTTTAGCAAAACAGAATTTATGAAGGATAATATAGAATACTGCGGATACTTAATAGACAAGGAAGGAATACATAAAATGCTAAATAATGTAAAAGCCATACAGAATATCAAAAAACCAGAGAATAAGGATAACATACGGACATTTGTGGGATTGATAAATTATTACTGCAGTTTTTTAAAAAACTTAAGTTAGTTGGCTTACCCACAAAAATATGTTAAATTATAATTTATTAATATTATTGAAAGGGCGTTTGAAGAAATAAAAAGGCAAATGAAATCTAAGGTGGTCTTAGCAAATTACGATCCTACAATACCACTAGTTTTAGCGGTAAATGCGAGTCAAGTAGGCGTAGGTGCGGTATATAATATAATCGGACAGAAAGACCAATGCATTTCGCAAACAAAACACAACAAAAGTACTCACAAAGGGATAAGGAAGCTTACGCAACAAGTTTTGGTGTACAGAAATTTTATCAATATCTTTACGGAGCCAAGTTTACATTAGTGACAGATAATCGGGCTATTTCTCAAATTTTGGCTCCAAACTAAATGCAGATGCTATGTCACCTTTACCTTTACCGATAATAGAAGGATTCAATTATGGCAGACAGTGCGATAGTAAGGATAGATTTGGAATTGATCAGTCAAAATTTACATTGCACATGGGTGTTTATTAAGAGTAATACGAGTATATATACTAGTCTTTACGAAAGAAAATATTAAATGAGTTACATACGGGACATTTTGGTATGACAAGGAAAATATTAGCGAGGGCATATGTATGGTGAAGCAATATTGATAGGTATATTGAAGAATATCCAGTTGTTTCGAGTGTCAGTCTACAAAGCCAGATCCTAAAAGAACTACACCAATACGCGTTTGGGAAAGACCAAAGAAACCTTTCAAAACAGTTCACGCTGATTATGCAGGTCCATTTTTAAGTTAATATCCTTTTAACTTAGTAGATTCTTATTCAATATGATATATATATATCTAATATGACAACAGAAACGACAATACTTAAAATTAGTTAAATATTTTCAGGTTGTGGCATTCCAAATATATTTGTTAGTGACCATGGAAGACAATTTGATTTAATTGAATTCATGAATTTTTTTTAAAAGTAATGGAATTTTGCAAAAACAAGCGGCACCGTATCACTCTGCAACGAATGGGCAAGCTGAGAGGTATGTGCAAACTATAAAGAAATAATTTGTAGTAGCCAGTATACTTCCAGCACAATTGAAACTGAATTTTACAAAATAATAATAGCATATAGACGATCCATACATCCAGTAACAGGAAAATCTCCATCAATGTTAATGTTAGGTTGGCAAATCCAGTCCCGAATAGATATAGTTTTACCTCAGAATGATTTTTAGAAATATGAAATTAGCAAGGATTCCAGACATTTAATAGAGGGAGAAAGAGTGGCAGTTAGAGATTATTTAAGTGGAACAAAATGGAAGTTTGGTAAAGTTGCAGGTAAGTTGGGTAAATTATATTATAATATAACATTAAACGATGGAAGAATATGGAAGCAACATATTGATCAGATTAGAAAAGTTTAAATTATTTCAAACGAAGATAACCAAGACAGTTCAAAGATAAATACGAACACACCTGAAAAATCAAAGAATGAATTAATGTGTATACCCATTAATATTAACGAAAAAACAAATAAGATGACTCCAGTCGGGAGTGCCCGACTAGGAGTCAAACCCCAAACCAAGGTGAAACAGCATATGCCGAAGCATTCATGACCTAGGGGGTGCTCGGCCTCCAGTTTTATTTTTCGACCTCCCGCGGTAGACGAGCTATGCCGCCGGCTAACTTCCTCCGTTCACTTGTGTGAACAGATTTCTGGCAGTGCAGCTGTAGGGCCTCCACCTTCCCAAGCGGTGATGTTGCTCACCAAGGGGAGGATCCGGAAAGACCACCAACTTGCTTGAATAAAGAGTAGGAGTGTTCCAAGTTTGACCCGGCAGGGACCGATAGAGGCATTGTTCTCTGAACCGGACTCTGACGTCACACTCACCGATCTCGACGAAGCGTCCAGTGAAATCTCTCAGAGTTCCAGTATGACGGATGCAGGCACTCAGGTAGCACGTCAACATTTAGACGCTGACATCGCCTTTATTAAGTTGACAAACCGCGAAAAGAAGCTGTTCAAGGCAGCTATCGCCAAAGGGCTCCCCTAACAGTTGCTCTAAAGCTGCAAAGGTGCCCATCAGTGACGCCAAGGTTAAAAGGGATCGTTCAGACGAAAAGTCTCCGGAGCTCGGTTTGTCAAAGAAACCGAAAAATACTCATTTAGAGTCGACAGCGCCATCGTACAGTCGGATGGCGAGCGGTGTCAAGCTCGGTTTCATCGCGACTGATAGATCGTCACCTCTGACAGCGGAGCAAATGGCAACGCTAAACGCGGCCATCCAATAGTCCACCCTGACGTGTGGGTGACGCCAGCTATGAAGCCAAAGTTCAAGGGTATTGTTCCCTGTTCTCTGTTGTTCTCTGCTACGACAACAACGCAGCCGAGTGGGTGAGGGCGAACTTCAGCCATATCAAGGCCTGCAGTTCGCTCGAAGTTGAGCTGTTGGACGAAAGCCAGTTGCCCCGGGTGCAACAACGCTGCACAACGAGACGGTTCTAGCGCACATAGGTGCCTCGAACGATTTCAGCACC
Source organism: Drosophila colorata (assembly GCA_035041545.1). Lineage (NCBI taxonomy): Eukaryota > Metazoa > Arthropoda > Insecta > Diptera > Drosophilidae > Drosophila > Drosophila colorata. The sequence goes on from JAWNLD010000463.1 coordinate 138,868, forward strand.
AGCCAATTGTGGCTAATGCAGCAGACCGTGAGTGGCGTCATGCTAAACATATCCCTCCTGGTCGATGACGCGTCGCTGCAGTGACTGATTAAGTGCGGCGGAAAAGTTTGGTACTGTTAGCAGATCCCTCTACGAGGGGCGCTAAAGCAACAGTCGCGGTGCCGGCTGTTACTGTCCCAACAACAAACCCGGAACCTGGCTGGCGTCCCGAACCACCAGATCCGAGGATTAAGTTTCGGTTCATGTAAGTTGTTATATGACCGATTGGGTGGAGCGCCTCGCGCAGCTATCCTTCTGGATAAAAGTGTAAGGCACTTCCTTCTAACAAACTTTATCTCCAGGCAGAAAGAGCGATGGAAATTGTTGTGGCGTCTGCATATTTCCCTGGCGACACCGACGACGCACCGCCGACGGAGGTTCAGCGACTCGTCGACTTCTGCCGAAGGACGAACAATCAGCTTGTCATTGGCTGTGACGCCAATGCCCATCACACTATCTTGGGTAGTATTGACGTCAACAAAAGGGATGAATGCCTTCTTGAATATCTTTTGTGTAGTCAATTAGATGTATCAAATATAGGGTACAAACACACTTTTATAAACGCAATCAGGGAAGAGGTACTAGAACTCACTCTGGTTATCAGTTCTTTGTGCTATTTCAATTAAAATTGGCGGGTTACCGACGAGGCCACTCTTTCAGATCATCAGCACATCAGATTTGATCTCCCAGGCCAAGCGGAACTCCTCTCCAAACCTTTTAACCCAAAGAAAACAAATTGGGACCTGTACAAAACCTTAGTGGTTTCGAAAGTTGAGATAGAATTGGCGTCAAGAAAACTTCAAGATGGGCTTTTAACCTCTTACCATGATAATGTGGCCCTGAGACCCCATCATGCGAAACGTGAGGTTCCCTGGTGGAGCGAAGGCCTGGTAAGTCAAAGGAAGGAGGAAGTTGAGATAGAATTGGCGTCAAGAAAACTTCAAGATGGGCTTTTAACCTCTTACCATGATAATGTGGCCCTGAGACCCCATCATGCGAAACGTGAGGCTCCCTGGTGGAGCGAAGGTTCCCTGGTCAGACGGCTCTTCAACAGGACCAAGTGAAATAGAAACTTGTAGAAACATTAGACGCGCCAAACGCGATACCTAGCCCACCTACTGCGAAAGTGTGGAGTCACTTTCAATAGCAGCGAGATTGCAAAAGGTATTGGCCAGAGGGTCATCTAATGATGTGGGGCTCCTAAAAAGAACAGATGGTACTTAAACACAGGATCGACGGGAAACGCTTCAGGTGCATTTCGCTGGTTCTGTTATAATCCCAGAAAATCCCTGTAATGATGGGGACACTGACCCACCAGCTAGACACGGTTACACTCTGTCGAGTGTTATCTTGAACGCTGACAAGGTCAGATGGGTCATTCAAAGCCCCCGGGATCAGATTTTCCCGGCCCTGCTGACATGCAGCCTAGAAGATATACTGAGTCCACTAATTGGCCTACTTGGGGCGAACTTCACTTGGGGGTACATTCCGCTATCGTGGACGTAATGGATCAACGTCGTATATTCCAATTAGTCTTACATCCTTTCTGCTTAAGACCGCAGAACGCCTGTTGGACTTGCATATCCTGTGCAGATTGCAAGATACCAATCCTCTGCACCATACACAATTCGCCTACATCAAAGGCAGATCGACAGAGGTCGCTCTACATCAGATAGTTAGTAAGATTAAAAAAGGCATTTGAAGCAAATGAAATTGCTTTGTGCTCATTCCTAGACGTCGAAGGGGCGTTCGACAACACTGGCTATCAGTCAATAACCATGGCGTTAGCATCTAGGGGGGTTGACCCCTTATCTATTACTTGGATAGCGAGAATGCTTATGCACAGAGACATTATATCTTCACTTGAAGGCCACCACTGTCTGCATCCGAGCGGTCAAAGAGTGTCCACAGGACGGGGTTCTGTCTCCCCTTCTTTGGTCCCTAGTGATAGATTAACTACTAGTGAAATTATCGGAGCTAGGCATCGATACCATAGGGTATGCAGATGACCTGGCAATAATAGTCTCAGGAAAGTTCGGCTTAACCATTACCGAATTGATGCAAACGGAACTCAACACGGTCCTAAGATGGTGCACAGATGTGGGTCTCAATATCAAACCACAGAAGGCAATTATCGTTCCCTTCACAAAACGGTACAACATCGATGTCTTACAGCTCTAAATTGGTGGGACACCCGTCGACCTCTTCAGTGATGTCAAATATCTCGGTGTTAATCTGGATAAGAGACTTAACTGGAACTCGCACTTAGACAAAACGTTGACCAAAGGTACTCAAGCCATGTGGGCATGTCGTCGGCTCTTCGGTAAAACGTGGGGTTTTAGACTCCAAAGCCATCAGATGGCTGTATAGTATGATGGTTATGCCTGTTGTCACTTACGCTGCCCTCGTTTGGTGGCCAAAGGTACAGCAGGCTACCGCCATACAAAAATGCAGCAAACTTCAGCGGCTCGTATGCCCTCACGGATGTCTTGCGTACATGTGCTACTGCAGCACTGGAGCAGCCTTAGGACTGAATCCACTGCATGTACAGCATACATAAAGAAGATAGCTTTCTTGAGCCTTCTGAGGATTAAACTCGCAAATGGGGAGCTAGCAACAGACATAGATCATGCTAGTTCACTAAAAACTGTTCCTGGCTTAGGGATCTGCGACAGAACGGATTTTAAGACCACGGAACTATTCTTCGGGGCGAAATTTAGGAGTCTTATTCCAGACCGTAGGGAAAGGGATGATGGCAACCCTTGTATTGATCACATGAGCTTGTAGTGGTTCACAGACGGATCAAAAACTAATCAAGAGATTGGTGCGCGGATCACAGAACCCAACACCAAAATCTCGATTGCAATGGGTACCTGACCCAGTGTTTTTCAATCTGAGATCCACGCCATTGAGTCCAGCTCCAGACATATCCTTGACAAGGGGATAAGAGGAGCCACCTTAAATATCTTTTCAGATAGCCAAGTAGCCACTCAAGCTCTTTCCTAATGGAGGATTACCACGAAACTGGTTGCAGATTGCTGGAATTGTCTCCAGCACCTCTCACATCGAAACCGGGTTACACTTTGTTGAGTCCCGGGGCATTCCGGAATTTCCGGCAACGAAGTTGCGGACGAGCTAGCTGGGGCTGGTTCCGCAACCCCTCTGCTTGGAGCTGAACCCTTTTGTGGGTTAAGCTGGACCTCTGCCAAAGAGTTGATAGAGGAATGGTCAAAGAAGAAGAGGGGAATCTACTGGTCAACAAGACCTGGGTTACGACAAGCTAAAGAGCTGGTCAACCCACATATAGGTAGAAAGACCAAAAATCTTTCAAGGGCGGAAGTACGGCTCTTGGTGTCCTATCTCACGGGACACCACACAGTCAAGTTTCACCTCCACAAAATGCGCCAGTCGCCTGACACAGAGTGTAGGCTCTGCAGAGCGGATGACGAGACAACAAAGGACATTTTATGTGATTGCCCAGCCATTATTTGGAGTAGGAGGAAGTATCTATGCAGAGAGTTTGTTATTCCAGCAGAGATCAGAAATTCCTCGACAAGGGATCTGATCTCCTTCATAAGGGAGGCAGAGCGTCTCTTGTCCCCATAGGGAGCCCCTTGGCACAAAAGACCGCAATTTGGTCGCTGTGCCACTAAAAATCTCTGTAGTGAGACTCCCTTCAAAATAATAATAATAAATAACTTCAAATGCAATTTTAACTGACGATTGGGATAATCATATGAAGCATTATAGCCTGTATGCATTCATGAGGTCTTACAGAGATCAGGCCTGACATGCTTGAATACAATGACTACAGATGGATCCTTACATTAAAAATGTATGAACTTAACACTACATTGTAGTTCTAAAAATACCTACCAGTGTGTGTGTTATGAGAAATTCCAATATTATTTACTAAATTGCTCCGTTTTTGTAATTCGTGAATGCGAAGAAATTCTTCCTGTTGTTTCAAAACTTGTTGGTGATGATGCTGCTGTTGCATTTGTAGATGTTGTTGTTGAAGAACCTGCTCTTCGACTTGCCGGTTATTGCGAATCATTACATTCTTAAAGGCTTCCTCCCATTCTAAAAATGCACAATATGTTTGTATTAGAATAAATGTATAGAATATGAGCTACTGCTATAAAGGTTTAGCTCATGGAACGTAAGTTTGGTTAATATATCCTAAATAGGTGTTTTGCCCATCAATCCGTTTTTCCCCGTTGACCTAGAACTCGATATGCTTTCCCTAGAGCGTTGCATGTGAAAAAGCTAGAACACTCCTACAAGTAAGAGCACCCTACAAGAGAAAAATGTATTCTTAACAAGATGGATCTAGCCGGGAGTGCCCGACTAGGAGATACCCTAAACACAGAGCGAGCTGTCCTTACATACACTTAATTAAGCCCCTCTGAATTTATACGCACTACACCACAGCCGCACTTAGTAAAATAAAATAAAAATAAATTATAATAATTAAAATTAAATTAAATTATAAAAATATTTGTATGCCGTAGTTGAAAAATTTCTCGTAAAATTTTCACAAAATAGGAAACTATATTTTTCAAATGTGGGTTGCAGTTGATCTGCGAAAGCGAAATACCACTTTTTCCCCATTTTGTTGCATCAGAATATTTTAAATGTCCCAGCATTAAGTTGCAACCAATTAAACCAATAAGTGTTTTAAGTTAAAAAAATAAAAATAAACAGTACGAAAACCCCGTTACACAGCGACGATTCGAACTCGCGTCTAGTAGCCCGCCAAGCATCACCTCTACCACTGGGCTACATCAGCATTTAAATTGTCTGTCAAAGTTTGAGGTAAGAAAATAGCACACATGCAAGAAACAATCGCATTAGAATTTGAAAAAGAACTTGCGCATATGAATTTGCATATATGTACATATGTATGTGTGCAATCATACTTATTGTTTGTAGTGATTTTCAATGGTTACAAATAAAAATTTATTGATTCATTTAGTTTGAACACAAAGTGCAAAATATTATATTGACTTAGTACGATGCCTGTCACGCTGTCTGAATAATTCGACATATTGTTCGAACCATTACAGCTAAAAACTTTAAGATTGAATTACTTCCTCACTGTTGAATTACTGTCTCACTGTGTCATATATATTGGGTTAGAAAGATCCATTTTTTAGAATCATATACGGATTGTATTATAACGTTGCCAAATCTCGTTTGAAAATATGTATCATGACATGAACATAACGCTCACTTTATTAGAAATTTTATTAATTTAATTTTAGTTAAAATAAAATAAAAAAATTGATTAAAAATATATATACCATTTGTGTTTGCTGTATTCTGGTATCCATCAATGCCTTATGAGTCCAAGTGCCCATTATGATTTTCATATGAAAAAAAATAAATAAAATGGTTTTTAAATAAATACAGTGAATGTTAATATATTGTCGCTTACGCAAATTTGTTCCATTTTTTATACATTTAGCTATAAGTATATAGTTTGCAAAATGAACGAAATTATGACTAAATGCCATATTGATTTAGAACGTGAAAAAAGTATTTCATATATATTTTGCAGTTTTCATACTGCCAGCAATTTACATAAATAATGGAAAAATAATGGTTAAAGGAAACTAACATATTTTATAGAAATTACCATTAAGTAAGTCTGGCAAATGCGAGTTTGTTACGCTGTTTATTTGAGACTGCCTTATATCCCCATCTTCTTTGTTCCTTAACAGAAATGACTGCTGCAATGCGGGCGAAGATGAAAAGAAGCTATTGCTGTCATCAAACATGTTCAATTTGATCAGAGCATCTGAAAATTCAAATTAGTTAAGAGTTACACCGTTATTTCGATTAAAAAGTAAGCGTGATTGTGTTCATAATTATTTTTATCACAGGTGCTCATAAGAAATGAACTTCCTCGATGTCCGGCTTACGTGACATTTAACTTAACTTTATTTAAATTAATCTGATTTGTAAAGTACCGAGCAAACGTTTAAACTGTCAATGTATTTACATATTTAAAATAAAAAGGCAGCGCTGTGAAGAAATTAGGATATTTTTTGTTTGTGTCAATTTGAATTTGAATACTGGAGTAGACAAGGGAAATACTAGTATATAAAGATTGGGTGTTATCCTTATTGTTAATAAGTAAGTATGAATATCTGCAAAACTATATTTAGGGGAGGTATTCAGAAAACTGTTTTCTTAAGCTCTAACGGATGACGTTATAGATTTTCGCGACAAACGCGGTGTTAACGTCGCAATCTTCGAGGGAGCCCACCAGCAATCTACATACCAAATATGGTGACTCTAGATTTAGCAAGATAGCTCTAGTCGGGAGTGCCCTACTAGAAGATACCATTATCTGAACTGATCTCTGCGGCAATCTGTCGTTACATACATTTTAACCCCGTTGCCTTCTTACATACATACACAATATCATACAAACACATGCAGCAAGCTGCGCACTTTACTCATCGGCCGTGCTTGGCTCTTCTAACCTAAGAGTATGATCGTTATGAAACTATCAGCAGGTAACAAGAATGGGGGGAGGTATCCAGGTAAATCCGAAATATTCCTGATAGGAAATATGACCTGTGCACCCAGTTATTTTTTTCAGCAGGTTATGGGTCCAGTGATAAAAGACTAAAAAAAAAAAGCGTGGAATAAAGAGTGCAGCCGTGAAAAATGGCAGGCGCGTTTATTAAATAGAGCCGCTGTGTGTGGAGCACTGATGCAAGCCGTATTAGTGAAAAACGTACTATGGCTGTTGACGGAACGAAAAGTTGCCAAGCTGGTGCGGAAGATCATACTGTTTGGAAAACATACGACGAGAAGGTGCGCGCGGACATATTATTGTCAATTAGTCCATCGAAGCTGGCTATAATTGAAAATTGTTGTTCGGCGCAGGAATGCTGGTTGAAATTGCAAGAGATATTTCAATAAAAGGGGTCAAAGCGAAAAGCAAGCCTGTTGAAACGAGTGGAATTGTCGCGTATGAATGAAAGCGATGATGCGCGTCAACATGTAAACGATTTTTCCGATGCATTGAACAAATTAAAAGAGATTGGCGTCTTTTTTGGAAATGATTTGTTTCGATGTGCGAAGGAAGCACGGGATGACTTGCCAAATCCCGATGTACTTCGAGTTAAAATTCTGGAAGAATGTGAAGAGCGTAAAACAAGAGATCGTGAAGAACAAAACGCAATATTCGCTAACCGTCGGAAAGACAATAACAAAAAGGAACGAAACGGTTAATTGCAAAGCGAAAATAGAAAATGTTTTGAGTGGACATATCGCGCGTAATTGTTGAAGCAAAGAAAAGAAAATCACGAAAAGTGAGACAAATGAAGAAAGAGCGAGCACAGCAGAAAATATAATACATTCGCTAAACGACTTAGAGATGGCATCTTCTACAAATGTGAAAAATGCCTTGTGGTCTCTAGATAGCAGTTGTACAGCGCATATGAGCTCAAATGTGAACATGTTCGAAAATATGACAAAAGTCGAAAAGACTTTGCATTTAGCTAATGAGAATACCACAAAGATAAACGGTATTGGTGAAATTAAAATCGCAGTTAAAAAACAGCAGCAAAACACGGACGAAACATTGAAAGTGGTTTTCTATGGGCCCGATTTGCGTCAAAGTTTGATGTCCAATACCAAAATCACAGACAATGGTTTTGAAGTTCATTTTCGAAAAAAAGCAATAATTATGAAAAATAATGGTAGCCATTATTTCGCAAAGATATGGAAACTTGAATTACGTGAATGGCGAAAAACATCAGGTAAACAATATAATGCATGGTGATAAAAATAATCTTGATGTGTGGCATTATCGAATAAGACACTTAAATGAAAGCGATTTAAAGTATATGGCTAAAAGCGGTAAACCCTACGGTATGGAAATAAGTGAGAAAGAAAAACTATCGAAATGCGAAATATGCATAAGGGAAAAGCAAACTGCAAGTAGTTACAAAAGCGCTAAAGAGAAACGTACAACCGAATTACTGGAAATAGTGCACAGCGATTTATGCGGTTGAGAACACAATCTGTGGCAGGTTGTAGATATTTCGTAACTTTTATAGACTATTCGCATCATTATGAAGTCCATTTCCTCAAACAGAAGTTAGATGTGTTTGAAGCTTTTAAGGCATATAAAGCTGCAGCAGAAAACTTCACGGGTAAGAAGATAACTGTACTACAATAAGATAACGGAACAGAATACTGCAACAAAGAGTTCGACAACTACATGAATGCGTATGGAATCCAGAGACGCATAACAACACTTCATATGCCGCAGCAAAACGGGTTAGCACAGAGGCAGAATCGCACCCTGGTCGAGATGGCACGCTGTATGATGAAGCAATCTGGTGCACCGCCATGTCTTTGGGCAGAGGCAGTAAAAAAAGAAATAGATGTATAACACGGGGTCTATTCGGCGAGATTCCTCACACCTACTGGACGAAGAAAATTCCTACAGTGGCACACTTACGCATATTCGGCACTAAGGCAAATGCATTGATCAAGGGCTCAAACAAAGGCAAGTTCGAGTCGAGATCAGAAGAATGCGTCCTGGTTAGTTACTCAACGACAACGAAAGCATATCGAGTGTATTTGCCGAGAAGGCGAAAGGTAACAGTAAGTAAAAATATCAAGTTTATAAATGTTCCATTTTTCATAAGCGAGTATGCTGATTTCTACGATGGAGGCATCAACATCAATCTCACTAGTGAATTGAATGGTAGATCTGCAAGCGGCGATGGCAGTAGCCAAGACTCCATCCAAGACTCGAGAGGACAGGCCAGCGTGGCAGGCCACACAAAGTATATCAACCACCAACTCAAGAGGTTGACAACAGCAGCAGCGATGAGCAGAACAGCTCAAACGAAACGTTCGAAGAGTGCGAAATGGCATTCATGGCTGCGTCAGATGATCCAACTACGTTTAGAGATGCGATAAGCTGCGAGGACGGCAAAAATTGGACAATCGAAGATGAGTTTCTGGCACAAATTCATAACAGCACATGGCAGATCGTAGAGCGCCCTAAAGACCGAAAAATCCTAGGTAACAGAATGGCATTTCGTACAAAAGATGATGGGACCGTCTCCGGAAAGAAAAAAGTACGGTTGGTCGTTAAGGGAAACGCGCAAAGACCCGGAGAGGATTTTCATGAAATGTATTCACCTGTAGCACGATTTACAGCAGTTAGACTATGGCCATGGCAGCAGAGCTTGATATGGAAGTGCATCAGATGGACGTGGTCACAGCCTACCTAAACGGCGATGAATGTACCAGAGGGCTTCAATTACTTCATGAAAACGATGAAATCTGGAAAATCGATTGGAACAAGACAGAGTTCACATCGCCCAGAGTATTCACAGACAGCACTGGAATGGCGTGAAGCATTGACATCGATGAAAAATCCTATCTGTTTGTTGAAGAAGGCGCTGTACGGATTGCGCCAGTCTGGTTTGCGTTGGTATTGCAAATACACTGCAAAACTACAAGTTAGATTAGAGCCCACAAAGCAGGACCCGTTCCTATTTATTAAATGGATGGATACGAAGATTTTCCTAATAACCATTTACGTGAACGATTTGCCGATAGCTTCAAATTATCCAGATTGGTAGCATCAGACATTCGAGATGAAAGATCTTGGTCCAGATCTGAACGAGCATCGCATATTCATTTTACAGGAGAAGTACATCAATGCCATATTGAACAGATTTGGAATGACAAGCCGGCATTAACACCCATCGAGGCAAAATGCACATTGATGCGGCCAGACACCAATGACGAAGACGAAATGAGGAAGTTTCCCTATCACCCAATTTAATTGGTGCTCTTATGTTTCTTTCAGTCACAACTAGTCCAGATATTACGTATTCTGTGAATTTCATGAGCCAGTTCAACTCGAATTACAATGTTGAACACTGGAAGACCGCAAAACGAATACGTCGGTACCTAAGCAGTACTAAGCAACTTGGCCTCTTGTTTAAGCGAACAGGCGACGATCTACGCGGAGTTGGCGATGCCGATTGGGGCGCCAACTCGAGCGACAGGCGCTCGTATTCTGGTCATGCGTTTATACTGGCAGGTGCCGCAATAAGTTGGGAGGCACGAAAACAACGCACTGTCATTGTCAAGCACTGAGTCTGAATACTTGGCAATGAGCGAAGCATCAAAGATGGCCTCATATTTGAAAAGCATTCTCAATAAAATTTGCAGGAGATGCGATTCGGTACAACTCTTCAACGATAACCAAAGCGCTCAAAAATTGGTTAAGGGTTTTGGTTTCCACCCACGCACAAATCACATCGATTTGCGCCACCACTTTATCCAACAGAAACATCAGAGTGGCGACATCCAAGTAGAATACATGCAGACGGAACGAATGCCCGCAGACGTCTTCACGAAGGGTCTTAGCAGTGCCAATAATCACCGCTGCATCTCTTCATTGGGAGTCAATAGTATTTAAGATTTATTAAATTACTACTTTGAGAGGGCGGGTTGAAATGTGACTCTAATATATAATTATTCAAGCAAAGTATCAATCTGGCAACTCACATTTCGATGATATCTTAAGTTGTCTTTTGTGCTATGTTTCGTATGTGGAGACATTGTTGGACATGGCAAGAAACTCTTCTTCTTCACTATGCATCTTTGAGAGAAGCGCAGCGTTTATTACGACGAATTAAGAGTTATCATAATTTCCACATTCATATAAACCAATATCGCTATTTTATTTCTTATACGCTGTTAAAACCTGTGCACCCAGTCATTTTTACAACATCTTATTATTAACCTTTCTATCTGCAGACCAAATTTGTATGATTTGAGTGAAAGGCAATTACCATCGAAATGTTAAATAGGAATGATACACAGAATTAAAGAACCAATTGTAATTAAATGTTTAATGGATTACTACATACCCGATACTTCCTTTGTGGAGTCAATTTGACAAGTATTTAATATACCAATATCATCTTTGGGAGATTGAATTATTTCATCTTTTTTTTTAACACTTGGATCGCAAGTTTTCTGAATGAGAATTGATTTCGCTGATGACAAAACATCACCAGAAGTTAAAAAGGGGTCGTTTTCTATTTCGATATTGTTATTGATCATAGTATCTTTATGGTTATCGCCACTTGAACTTCTACATTGCGTAATTTTTAAATTGTCAGGCGAACATTTTTCACTTGTACTGCTTTCAGATAAGTGATCACTATTTTCGCTGCTTGAACTAAGAGACCGATGTACATTAGATCCTGACCTTTTCGGTAATTTAAATATTTTCGTACTTTCACTGAGCTTGGTCGAGCTGAGGTCTTTGTTTATAGTAGCACCGTCTCCAGAATGTTCAAACTTGGTATTAATTTCAGTTGGAGTGGTATGATTTATTTCCCTACTTTCTCGTTGCTTTTTGTCCTTGTTACGCTCTGATTTTGATCGATTACTGACTGAACCCACTTCTATTTTCGTTGAGTCAGCAACTGTGTTTTCTGGTGGTATAGTTACAGCTGTAATAGTAAGAGTGCTTGTATTGCCTCCGGAATCAGGAATAAAGTTCTCCTTGTTTGATGTATTAGAATTAGGAAATACATTATTTTTGTTTTTAGATTTGCTTTTTTCATGTCGGGTTTTTTCATTTCTAGACTTTTCTTTTCTGCTTTTTCCATTGCCATTAGATCCATTTCCTAATGTTTCCTTGCTATTGACGGGTGATACTGACAAGCTCGGCCACGCCTCTTTTTGCTGTACATTTACTGAAGTAGAAGTATTTGCATTTGATACCGACGATGTTGAAGATGATGAAGAGGATGACATCGTTACCAAAGCTGCACCGAAAAAATACTATTATTTGTCTATTATTATTTTTTTCTATTATAAAGAAGTGTTTCACCGTTTGCTTTTGAAGTTCCGCTACCACCAACAGATGCACCATTGGTAGATCCCCCGATTCCTGATACATTATTCACCCCAGAAGTCGCAATTAAAATATCATGTAGTCGTTTCTCATACTCTTGATGTTTTCCTTGATGCATTTCCTATCAAGTTTAAATGTGAATATATTACATTTAAAATGATATATTTCACATATTACCTCCTTAGTAAAACTAGCTTCTGAATCACCTAATTCATGTAAGTACATACAGTCGCATTTCGGACATTGTTGATTCTTCATAAAATGGCTGCAATATTTTGTGGTTCCAAGACTGGTTTTAATTAACCGGCCATCTATCATTATATTGTTAACACTTTGTATAGCTCGCAGTGCATCCGTATTATGTACATAAGTGACATATGCCGACGCTGAAGGACCCTTGAATTGTATTTTGAAATCACCATTTCTAATATCAAATACAACATTTTAAAATACATAGTATGCAAAAAGCGCTTACCTGCACTCCAGCGTAAGTTGTACTAGGGTTTATAACAACTTTATGAATTTTTCCATATTTTCCAAAATATTCGTGTTTTTTTAATGTCTATAATAATTGACTTTTATTTAAAAAAAATGGATATAACTTTATTTTACAATTGGTTTTTTACTTACGTCTGCGTCTGCAAGTCGGGGCGGTAAGCCCACAACAAATACTAAATTTTTTTGAACCACTCGAACGTTGGCTAAATGTTTCCGATTTTCAGTTATTTTTTGTTTTCGTTGTTGGTCCCTCTGTCGCTTCTGGGACTTGAAAGCGATCATCTAAATAGAATGGTTACCATTAATATTATTATATTATTATTGAAATCCATTTACAAATATTTACAAAACACGGTATTTAAACAAGTAAGAATGCTCTAGTCGGATTATATAAAATACATAAAGTCACACACACACAAGCCCACGCCGCAAGGAGCGCACTTTAATCATCAGCTACACTAGGCCTCCACTAAAGAAACTAAATTTGTTGATAGCTTCTAAATAAATTATAAATGCTTCTTATTAAATTTTCAGGACTTCAAATCACAATCAATCACAATTCAATCACAATGTATGTACTTGAATTGCTTTTTTTCATATTTGGGGCGAGTAGGCATATCCTAATCTGTGTATGCTTTACGAGAATATACAAAAACCAGATGTTGATAACTCTAGCTCTTGTGGTCTTTGAGATATGGTAAAAAAAAAACCGTGTCAAAACAATATTTATCGATAATAAAAAAAATGCGGAACAGACTCTCGACAATTTAAAAATAATCATGGTCTGTCTATGGTCAACTCAACTTAACTGTCTATCTTTTATATTTAATTTTTTTAATTATATATAAACGTTCATACGGACAGCCAGCTTCGGACAGGGCTTAATCGATTCGACTTTTTAATGAGTTCAAGGTAGTGCTTTTAATCCGAAGTGTACATAGATTTTTTGCATTGGATTAAAAAAAACAAAGATTATCAAGTTAAAATTGGAAAACATCGCTGATGTGAACATCGACGTTTTGATTCTCTTAACATCACTTATGTAAAGTTCGCGTTCTTTTAGGCGTCTTCAGCTTTAGCCTAAAAATGGCCAAAACGCCGACTTAATTATTAGAGCCGATTTTGGTTTATCGAAAAAACAAAAAAAAAACAAAAATTATCAAGTTATAATTCGAAATAAAACCATTGATGTTAACATCGATACATTGATTTTCTTAACATCACTAGTTCAGGGTATCAATATAACAAACAAAAACACCTCTATAAATATTTCCCTGGCACCACCGATGGAGGTTCAGCGGCTCGTCGACTTCTGCCGAAGGGCGAACAAATAGCTGGTCATTGGCTGTGATGCCAACGCCCATCACACTATCTGGGGTAGTAGTGATGTCAACAAAAGGTAGATGTATCAAATAGAGGGTGCAAACCCACGTTTATAAACGCAATCAGGGAAAAGGTACTAAGCCTCACCCTGGTTAGCAGTTCTTTGTCAGATTTCATTAAAAATTGGAGGGTTACCGATGAGGCCTCTCTTTCAGATCACCAGCATATCAGATTTGATCTCCCATGCCAAGCCTGTACAAAGCCTTAGTGGCTTCGAAAGTTGACCAACTTCCTGCCTGTTTTAACTCCACGAGGGAGATAGAATTGGCCTCAAGACAACTTCAAGATGTGCTTTAACCTCCTACCTATGATAGTGGGGCCCAAAGACCACCTTAGGCGAAACGTGAGGTTCCCTGGTGGAGCGTAGGCCTGGCAAATCAAAGGAAGGAGGTCAGATGGCTCTTTAACAGGGCCAAGTCAAATAGAGACTCATGGGACACATACATATGCGCGCTCACTGAGTATAATAAGAACATTAGACGCGCCAAACGCGATACCTGGCGCACCTACTGCTTAAGTGTGGAGTCACTTCCAAAAGCAGCGAGATTGCAAAAGTTATTGTCCGGAGGGTCATCTAATGGTGTGGGGCTCCTAAAAAGAACAGGATCGACGGGAAACGCTAGAAGCTACTGCTTCAGGAGCATTTCCCTGGTTCTGATATAAACACGGAAAATCCCTGTAATGATGGGGACACTGAACTACAAGCTAGACGTGATTATAATCTGTCGGGTGTAATCTTCGACGCTTGACAAGGTCAGGTGGGCCATTTAATCATTCGCGCCCTCAAAGCCCCGGGGGCGTCGAGATTTTCCCAGCCCTGCTCAGTCCACTAATTGGTCTACTTAGGGCGAGCTTCACTTGGGGGTACGGTCCGCTATCTTGGAGGAAGGTAAATAGGGTTTTTATTCCCAAGCAAGGGAACCGTCTCTAGATCAACTAGATCAATTAGCCTTAAGGCCGAAGAACGCCAGTTGGACTTGCATATCCGGTGCAGATTGCAAGATACCAATCGCTCTTCATCAGATAGTCAATAGATTAAACTAGTAAGATGGCTCTAGTCGGGTGCCTCCGACTAGGAGATACCCTGAACCCAGCGGCGAGCTGTCGTTACATACATTTAAGGCACATTCACAAAGTCACGCATACACACACACACAAACGCACGCAGCAATCAGTGCACATTACACATCGGCTGCGCTTGGCCCCACTATAGTAAATGAATTCTTGAATAACTTCTAAACCAAGAGTATGATCGATATGAAATTTTCACTGCTTAATAAGAGTATCCAAATCTATTTACAAATCAAAGTGCAAACCTGTAGTATTTGATTTGTGTCTTTTTGAAATGGGGGGCGGATGGGGTAGGTATCCAAAATCCGAAATAGTTATAATCTGCGTATCCTTTTACGAGCACATAATAAACCAAATTTCATGTATACAATTCGATTATTATCAATAATAATAAAACGGGGCAAGATATCGAAAATGATAAACTTGTACTGCGTATTGATATGAAGCTATAGTCGATCAGTTTAGGTTTCTAGATTTTGATTAATGGGGACGGAGATGCTTCCTTTTGTCTGTTACATACATTTGAACAAAACAATTATACCCTTTTAACCCATCTTCAATGGGTTCAGGGTATAAAAAGGCATTCGAGGCGAAGGAAATTGCTTTGTGCTCCTTCGTAGACGTCGAAGCGGCCTTCGACAACACTGGCTATCAGTCAACAACCAGGGCGTTAACATCTAGGGGGTTGACTCCTCTATTACTTGGATAGAGAGAATGCTTATGCACCGAGACATTATATATTCACTCGACGCCGGTCTCAATATTAACCCACAGAAGGTGATTATCGTTCCCTTAACGAAACGGTACAACATCGATGTCTTACAGCTCTACATCGGTGGGACGGTGGTGATGTCAAATATATCGGTGTTAATCTGGATAAGAGACTTAACTGGAACTCGCACTTGGACAAAACGTTGACCAAAGGTACTCATGCCATGTGGGCATGATGTCGGCTCTTCGGTAAAACGTGGGGTTTAGACTCCAAAGCCATCAGATGGCTGCATAGTATGATGGTTATGCCTGTTGTCACTTACGCTGCCCTCGTCTGCTGGCCAAAGGTACAGCAGGCTACCGCCATACAAAAATGCAACAAACTTCAGCGGCTCGTATGCCTATCCCTCATGGGAGTCATGCGTACATGTCCTACTTTAGCACTGGAGACAATCTAAGGACTGAATCCACTGCATTTGCACATAAAGAACGTAGCTTTCTTGAGCCTTCTGAGGATTAAAAAACTCACAAATGGGGAGCTAGCAACAGATATAGATCATGCTAGTGCTAGATCATGCTAACTATTCCTGGCTTAGGGATCTGCAACAGAACTGATTTTAAGACCACGGAACTATTCTTCGGGGCGAAATTTAGGAGCCTTATTCCAGACCGTAGAGAATGGGATGATGGCAACCCTTGTATTGATCGCATGAGCCTGTAGGGGTTCACAGACAGATTAAAAACTAATCAAGCGGTTGGTGCGGGGATAACAGAACCCAACAGCAAAATCTCGATTGCAATGGGTACCTGACAGTGTTTTTCAATCTGAGATCCACGCCATTGAGTCCTGCTCCAGACATATCCTTGACAAGGGGATAAGAGGAGCCACCTTAGATATATTTTTAGATAGCCAAGTAGCCATTCAAGCTCTTTCCTCAGGGAGGATTACCTCGAGACTGGTTGCGGTTTGCTGGAATTGTCTGTATAAACTCTCACATAGAAACCGGGTAACACTTTGCTGGGTCTCAGGGCATTCCGGAATTTCCGGAAGCGAAGTTGCGGACGGGCTGGCTAGGACGGTGTTAGCCAGGGCCGGTTCCGTAACCGCTTTTGCTTGGACCTGAACCCTTTTGTGGGTTAAGCAGGGCCTCTGCCAAAGAGTTTATGGAGGAATGGTCAAAAAGGGGAGAGAATTTACTGTTCACTGAGAATTGGTTTACAAGACGCTAATGAGCTGGTCAGTCCACATATAGGTAGAAAGTCCAAAAATCTTTCAAAGGCGGAACTACGGTTTTTGGTGCCCTATCTCACGGGACACCACACAGTCAAGTATCACCTCCACAAAATGCGCCAGTCGCCTGACACAGAGTGTAGGCTCTGCAGAGCGGATGACGAGACAATAAAGCACATTTTATGTAATTGCCCAGCCATTATTTGGAGTAGGAGGAAGTTTCTGTGCAGAGAATTTGTTACTCCAGCACAGATCAGAAATTCCTCGACAAGGAATCTGCTCTCTGTCCATAGGGAGCCTCGTGGTACAAAAGACCGCCTTTCGGTCGCTGTGCCACTAAAATCTCTGTTGTGAGTCTCCCTCACAAATAATAATAATAAATAATAAATAATATATAATATATAATATATAAAATATAAAATAAAAAATAGTAATAATAAAGAACACAGAAGCCATAGCTATTTGCGTAAAGTGCCGAGCGCCGAATTATTTTTATACCTTGAACCCATTGAAAATGGGGAAAAAGGGTATAATGGTTTTGTGCAAATGTATGTAACAGGCAGAACGAAGCATCTCCGACCGCATAAAGTATATATATTCCTTATCAGCACCACTAGTCGAGGCGATTTAGCCATGTCCGTCCGTCTGTCCGTCCGTCTATATGAACGCGTCGATCTCGGAAACTATAAGAGCTAGAGACGTCATCTTTTCGATTATAGTTTATTTCAAATGATCGATAACCCATTACGTTTTCCTAAAATCGATAAAAATCTACAACAACCTCTAATTTGTTAAGCTTATTTCGTAGATTATGAGACCTAGAGACACAAAATTTGGTTCGAATGAATATTTGTATATACAATAGCACTAGAAGAATCTGTTGCATTAAGATTCATTATTCATCGGTCAAGAAACACAGAAGTTATCAAAGAAAACGTGTGATAAAATTTGATCCAATCCAATTGGCAGCAAGTCCTGCAATAAGAGCTAGGGTTTTTTTGATCCGGTTTTTTGAGCATGTCTCAAAAACTTTAAAAGCTAATCCAAATTTGTTTAATTATGTGCTCGTTAAGGATACGCAGATTACAAATATTTCGAATTTGGGATACCTACCCCCATTCGCCCGCCATATACAAAAAATCCAGTACTACAGATTTGGATGCTCTTATTAAGCATTAACAATGTCATAATGATCATACTCTTAGTTAAGAAGTTATTGAAGAATTCATTTTCCATAGTGGGCCAAGCGCAGCCGATGGGAGTGCCCGACTTCGAGATACCCTGAACCCAACGGCGAGCTGTCTTTAGATACATTTAATAAAACTCCTCTGCATTCACACACACAACACGACAGCCGCACTTAGTAAAATAAAATCAAAATAAATAATAAAAATTAATTCTGGCGCTTCACGCTCGCTTTTAATATTTGCAGGCAAATTTTAGTATGCCGTAATCGTGAAATTTCTCGCAAAATTTTCACAAAATAGGAAACTATATCATTCAAATGTTAGTTACAGTGCCAAATACCAAATTTTTCCAATTTTGTTGCTCCAGAATATTTCAAATCGTTGATGTCCCAGCATTAAGGTGCATTTGGACTAATAAGTGTGTTGAATTAAAAAATAAAAGAAAAATGTAAATAAACAGTACAAAAACCCCATTAGCACAGTGACACAAGTGAGTTTCGAACCCGCGTCTGGTAGCTCGCCAGGCAACATCTCTATCACCGAGCTACAGCAACATTCTAATTATCTTCGTCAAAAGCTTAGAAAATAACACACATGCACAAACAATCGCATTAGAATTCGAAAAAGACCTCATGCATATGAATGTTCATATGCATATGTATGTGAAACACGCCTGCAGAAAACGTCTGCGCTTGCCACCACGTGGTTTAACAATATACATTTTCTGTAACAACTTCTGTATTTCTTAACCGATTTGGATGAATTGGTGACTCTGGCTCTTATAGTTTCTGAAATATGCTCAAGCAGCTGCGCTTGGCCCCCAATTTGGAAAGTTAATTCCTAAATAACTCCTAACGTAACAAGGGCATTGAAATCTGTGTACAAACCAAAGCACAAGTCTATGGTACTTGATTTGCGATTTATTTGGTTCTTTTGATAAGGTAGCCAAATGTGAGGTATCCAAAATCCGAAATATACATAATCTGCGTATTCTTTACGAGAACATATTATAACAAATTTTGTGGTTTTAGCTCTTATAGTTTTTGAGATATGGTCAAAAAACCGGGTCAAAAAACCGATAAACACTAATTATAGGTAAACGGGGAAATTTATCGATCATTTGAAATAAACTTGATCCGCGTATAGTATATACGAATCTAAAAAGACCAAGCTCAGCTCTCTAGCCCTTGTAGTCTCTAAAATCAACGCGTTCATACAGACAGACGGACACGGCTTAATCGACTCGGCTAGTGACGCTGATCAAGAATATATACATGTTACATACATTTGCACAAAACCGTTATACCCTTTTTACCCATTTTCAATGGGTTCAGGGTATAAAAAAAAATAAGATTGCTTCAGTCGAGGGGATTCGACTGGGAGACATCCTAAACCCGTGGGACCTGCCTACATTTTAACTGCATCTCATTCTGCAGCGACATACTACACAAACACTATATTAATAAGTTCACAAGTTCACTCAGGCCTAATAAGGCAATCCACACGTAATCATGCGCGCGAACTTGTCTCGGCTCGGCAGAATGCTCGACTTTAGTGGAGATGTAAGTGAATACGTGGGAGTGTTTTTGCTGGTCTGCTTTACTCAAGCCGTACTCGCCCATCTAGTAGTAACTGCTAATCAGTTCGCAGCCGCGCGAAATCGTATATAACAATGGCTTACCTGTTTGAATGTATCAAGTATAAAGAATATCAGTGAAAGGTCTGCTTCGATTTGAAAATTATAGCCAAGTTATCTGAATGGCACGATGGTTACACAAAGTATTCCTACTTTCTGTACCACTGGGATATTCGAGCTCGCCATGAGCATTACCAAAACGAGAACCACATACCTTCATCATGTTCAAAATGATGTCCTTTATAGATAATGCTATTACAAGTTTTTATAAAATCTTAAACTCACTCTTATATGTGTGTATTCCTAATCGCATGCCTCGGCTTGATTCTTTAAAACCTCCCTGGTATACTCCCAGACTATCAAACCTAAAAAAACATTAAATCTAAATGTCTTAAAAAGTCTGGTCCGAATATTGACTTGTAAAAATAGCTGTAGAAGTGAAACTATTTTGTTCATAACTATCAGTGCTATGAAAATTATATTGCACATTGCAAAAGCCATTTTACTCAAGACCCTAAGCAACTTTACAGTTTAGTATATTCGAAGAGCAGATCTTCATGTTTGCTTTCCTAATTTTGTCTAGGGGTAGAAAAGGTAAGCAATGATTCTGCTGCTTCTGATCTCTTTGCTAACTTCTTCCAGTAAACCTATTTCTCTATATCCTCTGTTAATATGTCTTATTCTTACCACCATGTTTCTAATTCTATGTTTGCGCCTATTTTTATAGTTAGCTCTCTTCTTTCTGCTATTAAATCTTTAAAACTTCTTAATCTTCTGGGGCCGACAACATTCCTTGTTGTTTCATGAATGAATCCCATGAATCTGCTGTTTTTCCATCCCTTTGGAAAGAATCGTTTATCGTTCCTCTCTACAAAAAAGGTGGTAGGTCTGATATAGTAAAGCATTTGACTCTATACACCATAAACTTTTACTGCCTAAACTTGACCGCATTGGTTTCCCTCGAGTTTAACGGGTAGATCTCAAAGAGTCTCTCTTAGATCTCAAATTTCTAAACAGGTTGACTGGTGTACCTCAAGGTAGTCATCTTGGACCTTTACTCTTTTCACAAATGACCTCCTCTCTATAATATCTCATGCTCGCATAGTTATGTATACATATGATGTGAAACTTATTTATTCGTCCACCGATTTCCACCGGTATACTGATCTTAACCCCATAGAGTACTTGTGGGACTACCTAGAGCTTCGTATTAGAAAGCATGTAATTAAAAGCAAGGATGTTTTGAAAAAAGTTCTTTTGGAGAAGTGGGAGAAAATACCGACTTCAGTTACAATGAATCTGGTAAAATCAATGAACTCGAGACTGCAATCGGTTATTAAACAAAAGGGCTATCCTACAAAATATTAAAAACCAATTTCATTTAAGATTTGTTATGAATATGTTGTTTTATAAGTTCAAATTAAAAAAAATTTTGCATACATACTTTTAAGATGTAATTTTAAGGATATTTGCATTTAAGTTAGAATAATTTGAGAACGTTGGATTTTGAAATTAATTTTTTTTGTCACTGAATTGATGTTCGTTATATACGGATTGAAAATATATAATGTTTTCTTTTGTTACGTTACGATATATACATTTTTTTTATTGATTGTAGTTTGTTGAGCCCTCTGCATACTTACTTTATTGAGTTAATGTATGTTTTTCTTACTGGAATATGCAGTACGAACTGCTTTAATCTTTACCATCACAAACAAAGTTTATGGATTCCAGGGATAACTTATACATTTTTCCATTTATCAGTTAATTTTACTGAAAGGTCTCTTATCTCCATTGAAGAGATGTAGAGAATTTGTACACCGGTTATGTTTTTTTGAGCACATTGATAAAAGGAAAAAGCATCACTTAAAACGACATTTCTTGATTTGGTGACCTCCCAAACTTTTCTTTTTAATACTGCTCCTACTCCATCTACTAGGACTCTTATTCCAGACCGTAGGGAATGGGATGATGGCAACCTTTGCAATGATCTTTTCAGATAGCCAAGCAGCCATTCAAGCTCTTTCCTCATGGAGGATTACCTCGACTGGTTGCGGATTGCTGAAATTGCCTCCAGCACCTCTCACATCGAAACCGGGACACTTTGTTGGGTCCCTGGGCATTCCGGAATTTCCGGCAACGAAGTTGCGAACAGGCTAGCTAGGGCTGGTTCCGCAACCCTTCTTTTTGGACCTGAACCCTTTTGTGGGTTAAGCTGGGCCTCTGCCAAAGAGTTGATAGAGGAATGGTCAAAGAAGACGAGGGGAATCTACTGGTCAACAAGACCTGGGGTACGACAAATTAAAGAGCTGGTCAGCCCACATATAGGTAAAAAGACCAAAAATCTTAATATCAAACCATATTATAACATCAAACAATAAACTACATATTATACTTATAAAACAATATCTCAGTATACCCCAACTCCCACATAAATATATATACAGCCCACATATATATAAGACAAAAGTTATTACACATCGAACATATTTTCACATATTCCACTAAAACAGCTTTTTATACTCGTTCACAACGTGAAACTAGTATATTGGGTTTGTGCAATGTCCATCATGCTGTCTGCTGTCCGGATGAACGCAACTTTCTCGACGCTATTGAAACTAGAGACTTGAAACTTTGGATATAAACTTGTAGTTAAGGTTAATATTTCTTACAATTTTAAAACTAGAGTCACCGAAGTTGGTATGTAAATTGCTGGTGACCTTCCCACGAAATTGCGACATTGACATACCGGCCACGCCCACTAAAACGACAACGCGCAAACAAAACCCACCTCCCCGAAAAATGTGAACCTTTATATCCCGGCCACGACCACTAGAACGCCCCAGGCAACACCGCCCCCACGAATCGCGAAAGCCTATATCATACACAGTTTTAGAGCTAGAGTCCCCAAATTGGTATGATAGATTACTGGTCACCCGCCTTAAATATCAATAAAAAAAACTTTCAGACACATCTATTCCCGCCCACGCAAATCGCGAAAATCTATATCTTCCGGAGTTTTAGAGCTAGACTCCCCTAATTTGAAAGGTAGATTACTGATGACTGGTAGATTACCCCCCTTAAGTATGCTTAACAACATTTTCGCTCACGCTTACTGGGGCTTGGCATTTCGTTTAATTATATGTTTCTCCCTCAGTTTTAAAGCTAAAGACTGGCTTCTTTTTCAGGCAGCTTACTAATGACTTCTCAAGATCGCAAAAACATTTTTTTGGTTATGCTCACAGGGGGCGTGGTAAATCGATATATTTCCCTCGGTTTTAAAGCTCGAACCTATTTTTTTCACACAGATTACCAATGACCTCCTCTGAAGATCGCACATAAAATGTTTTGGATGGGGGCAAATCAATCAAATCCAAATATCTTGGGTAGGGTAAGCCGCGAAAATCCATATCTCTCACAATTTTAGAGCTGGAGTCACCAAATTTAGTAAGCAGTTTTCTGACGACCTCCTCTAAATATGGAGCCTACAAATTACAAAAATCAAAATTTTTCCAAAATAACAATAATAATTAAGACCGTGAACGAGTATTGCGCTGACGGTTACAACCGACTGCAACGTTCTTACTTGCTTTTAAATGTATCAGAAAAATGTCATCAAAAAGTAGGTTTAGTAAACTGTTCAATAAAATTTCATTTTGTTAGAAGGGTCTACAGAAAACAAACATACAAATTTTAATTGAGAGTGCTGTATTTGTATATTGATTATTTTATGTTCTTTCCAATGAATGATGATTTTCAGTCTATTAATAAGTATTACAACAATTGCAAACCGAAATAAAAACTTTTTTAGGCATCTTATTTTAATTAATATAATTTAGAGATATAATATTTGAAATACAATTTGTGTATTAATTTTCATTTCTATAATTTTTTTTGATTGCTCATCAAATCATTCATGAGTGATGTTTTAAGTCAGTCATGAAATCAAACATACATACAAATCCCATCAGATTTCAGTAGTTCATGCCTAAAGTATGTTAAAGTAAAGTAAGTGGATAAAATAGTGCTGATTCAGTACTGAGCCTTACTCAAGGGGTGTATATACACATATACACACATACAGTTGAAAACAAGTAAGATAGTTCTAGTAGGGTGTGCCTGACTAAGAGATACCCTGAACCCAGCGGCGAGCTGTTCCATACATTTAAGCCTCTTTCCATTTATACACACATTCACAAAGTCATAAACACACACACACAAACGCACGCAGCAAACTGAGCACTTTCCACATTGGCTGCGCTTGGCCCGACTATGGAAAATGAAGCCTTGAATAACTTCTAAACTAAGAGTATGGTCGATATGAATAATAATAAGAACATCCAAATCTATGCTACGGCAGCAGAAGTAGCAACAAGAACAAGAAGTAGGCAAGAACAACTGCCCTTGCTTCAGTAACTGGCAGCTGTCATCTCGTCATTGGCATAAGCCTGACGCATGGAAGATCTTTCGAAAAAACGTGCAGAGCATGAGAGAAAGTGGAGGTCTCCTCGTTATCGGGATCGATGAGCAGTCGAATCCTTAGTAGGCAAGGGACAGCAGCTCTTCTTCCAGCACGGGATCTTTGCCATAAATGGTTTTAAAAAGTCAGTGAAGCGGCAAGGCACAATGCGCCGCTGACCCCTTGGCGGCACTGGCGCTTGCTACGTTATGGTCGGCAGTGAGGACATGGATGTGGCTGAAGACCAGGATCTAACGGACGCCACACTCGATTTCACTGAGATCGCCTGCGAGGCCATGGATGGACAGACATCGCCCCCATGTTCTCACAGAAGCTACAAACGGAGCTGCGGCAGGAGTAGCTGGCGTTATTCGACGACACATTTACGAACGGCGGCAAGGACACCACACCGGGCTCTTTGGGAACATTGGAACACCCGTTCCAGCCGCTATCAGCAAGGGAGGTGTACAGACGAAAGAAAACCATTCCCTAGAGCAACTCTTATGATTAGAAGAGAAATTAATTATACAATCCCTTTAATCCTTTTTACTATTGTGACTGTGTGGCCAATGCCGTTTGGGCAGCGACCACTACCGGCACATAGCAACCATTCAAATCATGATTAGACAAAGCATATGCTCATAACTCAATTAACTCAACTTTGAGCAGCAGAAGGATCACATCTAAGTTAGTTGGTGAAGTACAAACTATGTTAGATCCACTAGGCAGAAACAAGAGTCCTTAAATGGATTCCGGGGCACTCAAGTATATCCGAAAACGAAATAACAGACGAATTATACAAAACGGGCGCACAAAAGACCTTGATAGGACCCGAGCCGTACTGTGACATAGAAGACAGATGAGGGAAATATGAGACTGCGGAACTGTGTTAAAACCTCACGCTCAAGGTGTTCTTATTAGTTAACTACAATCCTATTAAAATCTTATTTCCTAAGAATCCATTTTGTGATATTGAAGACAAGACAAAGGTCCTAAGGCCATTTCTCAAAAGAAATGAAACAGGAAGTCGCAATCCAATGAAACTTTTCGAATACATCTGAGCCATTGGGTTGGCCGATGAGCTTTAGGCTCATTAGGGGGTATAATAGATCCATCGAGGTAACAAAAATAATAAAGACTCCTTTGAAAAAATTGCTTGTGAGTGTAATGTGGTTTTTTCCCAGTTCTATGTGCTCTTACGGCACTCGCCAAACGCAATCTTAATTACAGAATAATAATAATTAAAATATGTACCCTTGCACTATGTGAAATATTATTCGGGTGTCCCCGACTAGGAGATACCCTGAGTCCAGCGGCAAGCTGTCTTTACATTCATTTAAAGCTCTTTGCATTCATACACACATTCACAAAGTCACACATATACACACACACACACACAAACGCACGCAGCAATGTGTGCACTTTACACATTGGCTGCGCTTAGCCCCATTATGGAAAATGAATTCTTGAGTAACTTCTAAACTAAGAGTATGATCGTTCTGAAATTTTCAGTGCTTCATAAGAGCATCCAATCTATGGACAGACCATGGGGGCCGAATGGGGGTAGGTATATGGGGGGCGAATGGTGGTAGGTATACAAAGTTCGAAATATCTGTTATCTTTGTATTCTTAACTAGCACATTTTAAACCAAATTTGGTGTTTCTAGCTCTTATAGTTTTTGAGATATGCTCAAAAAACCGGATTGCAGGAACTGATAAATATCGATAGTAAGAAAACGGGACGGCTAATCGATAATTTTAAATAGCCTTAATCTGCCCGTGGTATACACGAACTTATAAAACTAAACTTTAATCCCTAGCTCGTATTGCAGCACTTGCTGCCAATTGGATTGTCATATTGATCAAATTTTACTACACGTTTTCTTTTATAACTTCTGTGATTCTTAATCGATTTTGATGAATATTAATGCAATAGATTCTTCTAGTGCTATAGTATATATAAATATTCATTCGGAACAAATTTTGTGTCTCTAAATCTCATAATCTACGAAACATGTTTAAAAAATTAAAGGTTTTTGTAGATTTTTATCGATTTTAGGAAAACGGAGTGGGTTATCGATCATTTGAAATAATCGGGTCTATAGTCGAAAAGTTGACGTCTGTAGCTCTTATAGTTTCCGAGATCGACGCGTTCATACAGACGGACGGGCATGGCTAGATCGACTCGGCTCGTCGTCCTGATCAGAGAATATATATACTTTATGGGGTCGGAGATGCCTCCTTCTGTCTGTTACATACATTTTCACAAAACCATTATACCCTTTTTACCCATTTTCAATGGGTTTAGGGTATAAAAAAAGGTTGCGTCCGGTCACAATTGTCACCTAAACTGTGTTTTAGACATCATGGACACCAACCGGTTAGTTTTTGACTAAATTCACGTTTAGTTATCTAATAACCTAATTTATCCAATAAGAATCAACGCAAAATATTAATTTAACAATACTCGTAAGTATATATTTTATAGAGATGCTTTCTTTCCTCTGTTACATACATTCATCTACCTCAAACTGGTCTTCCTAACATAAAACAGCAGATGCAGCTTATAAACGCTATTTAAAGTAATTCGATGTTGATAATATTTTGCTTTTATGTTAAGACCATAAGGACGTTCATAAATGTCAACTTTGGTTAGGATATCTAGAAAACCAAAAACAAAATCTTATTTTTCATCCGATCATACACATAGTAGTCCGACGTTATTAAGATTATGCATTGTGACACTTACAATTGCCTACAATCTAATTTTTCCACTGATCACATCCAGAGTCAGTGATGATTATAACAAAAAATAAACAAATAAAATTGCTCTAGTCGGGAGTGTCCGACAAGAGATATTCTGAACCCAGCAGCGAAATGTCGCGCTTTTTAATCATACACACATACACAATATGACATATACATACACAAACACACGCCGCTTGCTGCGCATTTAACTCCCTGCAGTTGCGCTTGGCCCCCACTATGAAACATTAATTCTTCAATAATTTCAAAAGAGTAAGAGTAATCGTTATACAATTTTCAGGACTTAACAAGAGCATTTAAATGTACAAACCAAAGCGCAAGTCTGTAGTACTTGAATTAAGTTTTTTTTTATAAAAAATGCGAAATATTCTTAAGGCGCGTATCATTTACGAAAACATAATAAATCAAATTTGGGACTACCTCTTATGGTTTCTGAGATATCCTCAAAAAAAAAAAAATCTATAAATAATGATAATAAAATAACAGTAGGCTATCGATCATTTAAAATAAACAAAATCTGCGTATGGTATACACGAACTTAAAACTTAAACTTAAAAAGTCAAAATTCAGCTCTCTCGCTTTTGTAGACCCTGAGATCGACACGTTCATACAGGCGGACGGACAGACAGACAAACAGCCAATTCGACTAAGCTAGTGATACTCACCAAGAATATATATACTTTATGGGGTCGGAGATGCTTCCTCTGCCTTTTACATACATTTGCACAAAACCGTTATACCTTTTTCAGTTCAGGTTCAGATTAAAAAAATAGGTACAGCCTGGGTTAAACTCCAGGTGGGTCTTAGTCCAAAAAAATTCAAAAAGGTCGTCCAAGTGCAATTATTATTCAAAAAAAAGTATTCAAAGTGGGGGCTAAGGGAAGCAGTTACTTATTAAAGATAGCTCATATAACCCACGGGATGAGCTTAAAAAATGTATTGATGTAAGAATAGGTTATCGATAATCACTGCAGACGGTAGTCTGCGCTGGGGCAAATCACAACGTTGTGTGCAAAAGCGGCCACCAATAAATACGCGAACTTTCGAAGCTTTGCTACGATAGTCCGATCAGATCGAGTGATATACCGATCGAAAGGTATCATTGGGGGTTTTTAGAAATTCGTTCAGGCATCTAAAAATTTCGAATGCGCGTCGAATGGTACCTCGGTAAAATCCGATAATTCGTTCAATAGCTATTAGGAAAATACACTTTTGTGTGTTTCCGAAAAGTTGATGTTAATTTCGGTATACATTTTCGCGTATGATAGCGTTGGGATGACTTTATGGAACTTTGTGGGCTTGTTCCCTATCGTGAACTAAGAAACCAAGAACTAAGAAACAAGCTAAAATTCGTTAAAATTGACATCCCCACAGTTCCCAAAGCATAGAAGATACAGGTAAAAAAAAGTGTTCAATTGCTCATTTTCATAATTAGAAAAAAACGGTGCCTACGATTTCGATAAATGTTTATTATGTTGTAGGGCATTGTTTGGTATATGCCACATATCAGGGATAATTCGTTTTTGCATGATATTCCTTGTTTACTATCCTAAAATCTTAAATTAGACATTCATTCGCTTGCGTTGGAAAATTAACCAGTGTTGCCAGTCAGTTTTTTTTGTATTTGTGATTTGACAATGCGGGTAATAATTAGTTTAAATGAATTGAGCTGTTTCTTTGTGCATAACTGTATTTACGGATTGCGTCAACTGATTTTGATTCACTTTACAAAAATTGAGATCAGTTGACGGAATGGATTTTGATTTAGTCAAACATTCTTTTTGAAATTTGGCGCAAACAACTGACTTTGATTTGAGGTTGTACCGTAAAACGTAAATAAATATTCCAATGGTTTTGTATGGAACAGCTGATTGTGTACTATATTTACCAAAAGTTGAAATCAAATAAAAATTTAATCAAAATCAGATGACGGAATTATAAATTCTTAGTAAAAATTGTGAAAGTTACATGTTATAGCACGCGCTTTAACATATCAATCTTTAATTGAGAACGGCGTCTTCTAAAATAAAATGCTTATCGATATAAAATGCGAATGGCGATAATTTTTTTCATTCTCTTATACTGTTTCCAAGTTCCATCCTCAAAATATTTGAACGATAGTTTTCGGAGGAATGTATGAAAAAAGAGGATACCAGGCAGCGTTCAGCTAGATTAGAGGAATTATGTACTCCGGCTTTTTATTAGTCAAGTAATATGAGATCGACTTTTGATCATGGTAATGGGGTATATTAATAAATATCGAAACTAAATACCTTTTGACAACGTAAAACTGTCAAAAGTTATCCAAAAAATTTCTGATATCAAACAAAAACACCTCTACACGAGGTAACAATCTACGGGCGAAAGCACATTCCAGATTCCAAATTCCAAAT
The DNA here is from genome assembly GCA_035041545.1 of Drosophila colorata. Classification (NCBI taxonomy): domain Eukaryota; kingdom Metazoa; phylum Arthropoda; class Insecta; order Diptera; family Drosophilidae; genus Drosophila; species Drosophila colorata. Next base: position 168,168 of record JAWNLD010000463.1, read on the forward strand.
TTATGATATAAATTGTTTCCAAATTATTATTTATATTATATTATTATACTATTGAACAAAAATAGGGCCTTCAAAGTGCCGCAAAAAGCTATAGCTTCGGTGTACCTAAAAATAACTTTTAGCGATGCCGGGCATTCGGCAACTATTTCTTTAAATTTGGAATTGATCACATATTAAATTGAATATCCTTATTCACAAAATTGTATATCATCAATTTTGGGGCTGGAATGTCCTTTCGCCCCTAGATTGTTACCTCGTGTAGAAGTGTTTTTGTTTGATTTAAAATAATCTTGATATGCGTATGGTTTACAGGTACATAAAACAACCAAACTTTATGTCTCTAATTCTAATACTTAGTCTCTGAGATCGACATCGATCGATCATATAGAAAGACAGGCATGGCTACATCGAATCGGATGTAGATCCCGATCATGAATATATATACTTTATGGGGTCGGAGATGCCTCATTCAGTTTGTGAAATATATTCGCACAAAACCACTATACCTTTTCTTACCGATCTTTAATAATATACTTGAATAAATAAATATATGTCTATAAAAACACAATTCTGCATACAAATATAATATAAATATTAATTATTAGAGTCGCTTGTACATGAAATTACTTACTTCTTCTTGTGTGAGAGGTTTAAAATCAGCTGGATTTTCTGGATATTCTTTTCGACATGCTGGGCACAGTTTGTTTTCGTCTGTACGAATTCTGTGCCAGCAGAATCTACAAATCTGAAAAAATTTAAAGTATTTGCAATTGATATAATTTTAAAGTAATTAGACTTACTTGGTATCCGCAAGTACATGGAAAAAAAGTCAAATCATCCACCTCAAGGGGTTCCATACACAAAGGACACTCTATAGTGTCATCATGACTGTTCGACAGACCGTTCATTATTTTGTTGAAAATAGTTTTGCACTTTTTACTTGTGTCCCCTTATAAAGACTAAAGTGTATTGAGCTGTACACAATATTAAAAATTGTTATAGTTAGAAAAATAGGAAACCAATTTATTAAGGTCAGATTAGCAACTAAATTATAAAGATACATAACTTATCCTCAAACTATATATTGTTTGTTGAAATCTACATATAAACGAAAAATTTAATGATTGTACGTACACATAGTTGTCTGAAATTGATGATAGTTTGCTTAAATATTAAAACCATTGTGATACTTAGATCGATTGTTCCTATTGGAGCTATATGATATAGATCCGGGCGGCTCCGACATATGTACTGCAAGCAACAAAAAACCGAACATACAAAATTTCATGACGAAATTTTTAAAACTCAGAGAATACTTTGTAAAGAAAAAGACATAGACATGACCATATTGACTCGACTGTTAATACTGATCAATAACAAGTGTCCTTCTATGTAGTACACATTACGTGACAAAATTGTAACACCGTCTGCAATGGTATAAAAGCTTTAGTGCTATACAAAATCAATTAGATTAGTAGTTAACATATACATTTGCGAAAGGAAAAATAGCTCCACCTTAAAAGGTAAGGTTTTCAAAGGCAGGCGTGCAGCTGTTAGTTTGATTGCTAGTTAAAGAAACTTAAGACGATGTTTTGAGAAGTGGAAGACTCTAAATTAAGAGGGAAATAAAAAACATTCATAATTTTATTTAACTTGTCAACGTATTTAAGGAAATGGGTGTGCCCGACTAGGAGATACCCTGAACCCAGCGGCGAGCTGTTGCATACATTTAAACCTCCTTCATTCATAGACATATTCACAATGTCACACACACACACACACACACACACACACACACACACACACACACACACACACACACACACCCACACACACACACACACACACACACTTCATTACTTTAATATATTTGTGTATTAAAACCAAGGTTTTTCTATAAACTTTATATTTAATTGCGTTTATTGACATTAACGGATGCAAACGTTTTAGCATTGATTTAACCAATGGCATCGTTTTATAGAACTTTGGCTCAAATTGTACTGGCCCTACTCCATAATATGAACAAGTAAAAATGCTCTAGTCGGGAGCACCCGACTAGGAAATACCCTGAACTCAGCTGTCGTTACATAAATTGAAGCCCCATTTGCATTCATACATACAAAAATCACACATTTACACACATAATCGCAATCCGCTTACTGCGCTTGGTCCTCACAATGAAAAGTTTATTCTTAAATAACTTTTAATTTAAGAATAGGATCGTTATAAAATTTTCAGGACGTAACAAGAGCATTGAAATCTGAAATCTGAAATTGAAATCTGTGGTACTTGGTTCGCGATTTTTTATATTTATTTTAAATGGGGGGCGAACGGGGGAGGTATTCAAAATTTGAAATATTCATAATCTGCCTATCCTTTACGAGAACATATTAAAACAAATTTGGTGGCTCTGGCTCTTGTAGTTTCTGAGATATACTCGATAAACCGTGGAAAAAATCGATAAACACTGACTATCAGAGAACGGGGCAAGTTATCAATCATTTGACATAAACTTGACCTGCGTATGGTATACACAAACTTAAAAAGTCCAAGTTCAGCTCTGTCGCTCTTGTAGTGGCTGAGATCGGCGTTCATACAGACAGACGGACATGGCTAGATCGACTCGGCTTTTGCTCCTGACCAAGAATATATACTTTCTGGGGTCGGAGAAGCCTCCTTCTGCCTGCTACATACATTTGCACAAAACCATTATACCCTTTTTACCCATTTTTAATGGGTTTACGGTATAAAAACAAGCACATACCATTACGCTTGGCTGTCCATGTTTAATGGTTATGTAGTGAATTGTGGATTGTATTTGGAGTTTTGAGGACACCTACCGTACGTACAAGTCTTTTCAACAAAAAAAATAAAATAAAATACCATCTTTACATCTTTAATTTGTCTATAAAATATTCTTCCATTTCTGGGCTTGTCAGTTTAGATGTTCATTTGGGAACCTAATGTGGTTCGCAATATGTTTTGCGTTTAAAGAGGGACGTTATTGGGCTGCAGGCTTTTGAATTATGTTGTTTGAACTTTGAACTGTTTTCACGTTCGCTATGTTATGCTCTAAGTTTAGCACAGTACCAGCCTGAAAAGGATCCTTTGTGGTCGCGAGTATCAATCTTTTGACATAAAGATGGGCTCGTTTTCGTTTACGTGTTTCAGCGCTTTCTTTATAGTTTATGGCGTTTCGTATCATTTTATTTGAAAACCCAACCAATCGACGAGATTTTACATACAATATCAATTTTTTAATAATTTCGCGCATTTCCGCATTGCAGTGTTTTCCAAGACCCATTGTATTGATACAATCAAAGTCAAATCTCTTATATAAGTGCTTTTCGTCGAAGTAACTCTGCGAAACATAACGGTTTCTATAAAGAAATTGAGGGTGGTGCTATTCTATTTTTCGACCATTGTTCGACCTATTCCCTTAAAAATGCAAAAATATAAAAATCTATAACCATTACAAGCACAGTACTACTCTATTCGTATAGGGGGAATACAAAGCAAAATAAAAAATTTCAAATTCGAAAATATCGCAACACTAAGTGCTATTTTTTTGATCAATAAGAAAAACTGTCAAAGTGGTGCTATTATTTTTTCGCAATTGTATATCTTATACTACTTATAATTATAACTTTTAGTTATTTAAAATAAGAGCTCTTGTGTTAAGAGCCCGACAGGGGACCAGCAATCAATGTAGAAACTTCTAAGAGATCTTGCCGATGTGGCAAACCAGTTAAATATTTCACATTAGTCCTCATTTCAATAGGAAGACTTTAGGCAGAAAATAGAAAAAATTTAATTTGAGCACATTGCTGCTTGTGCATTCACACATTCATTCATACATTTCGTTACCATAGCATTGCGCGGCTTATGAGCACATGCATTTGCTCGGGGCTCTACGAGATTTCTAAGCAGCACCTTGCAGTGTGAGCGAGACACTATACTTTCGGGGTTCGACTAAATCTCAAAGCTATGTAATGAGTCTGCACAGCATAGCACTATTTGCTTTTGAGGCTTAGAGTTAATCTCGCGCTTTCGGCGATATGAGTCAAATATGAGTGCAAGTGCTAGGTGGGGTTCCACGACGACTCTAGTATGTATTGTATGTTTAGTGCTTATATACAAACATGTGCTTACAAACTTAGTGCTTATATACAAAAATTCACAAACATAAATATCAACTTAGGACAGGCGCTGTGCTAATTTCCAAACTTTCAACATTAAGTAGCGTCAACCGAATTTTAAATAATTGATATAATTATGGGAAAATTCAAATAAAATATTATGATAATAGATGAGGGTAAAGCGACGAATAAGTTGACTACAAAAATTGGCAAATATGTCAGAATGCATTTTCCAAAAGCTAGCCATGTCATCAGCTTTACAACCATTACAATTGCAGACAAATAAATCTGGATGCACACTTAAAAGCATGTTACGTTGACGACATTTTACCAAAGTTAATGCTTTCAGATCAATGAACTTGGATCTACACCGGAGAAGCCTAATAAAAGGGACATCCTTATGAGTATAAATTCAAATAACCAGTTAACAACTGTTGAGGCTGCTCGAAGTTAGTTTCTTTTAGCAAAATAAATCGAAACTTTTACATGATCATCAGTAGTGCGTTCGTGGGTGTATTCCTTGTTGTTGGTTTTGCAATGATCTCTAATTTATGGGACAATGAAAGCCAAGTTCTAGGACACCATTTGAAAATTTCAAATGAATCTACTTTCCCCACTTGAAGATTCTTCTCTACGCACATGCAAAGCTTGGTTGACACCATACCTGGCCGGTTTAAAGCCATGATAAGAAAAAGACGATCCATGACATATTTAATATTATACAAGTGATGTAAAAACTATCTAAATTCCACTCGACTGTTTATCGTCAATAAAGAATCGGCTAGATTGTATAAAGGCAGATTGTCATTTGTTTACATTTTGAAAGATTTCTTTATTGTGTTGTTTGAAACACAAATTGTACTAAAACCTTTGTAGCATTTCGTTTCGAACGCACCACGTTTATACCTCCTTGTTTACTTTTGTATCTGGGTAATGCAAATTATCATTGTGAAAAAATTATATCCTATAAAAAAATGTTTTCCAAAAACACAGAACAGACACGAATTCACTAGTAATAAGTAAGATGGCTCTTGGCAGAAGTGCCCGGCTAAGAGATACCCTAAACCCTTTGCATTCATACATACATATACAAAATCACACATACCCACAAACACACGCCGCTTGTAGCGCATATTACTCTAAATAGTTGTGATTGGCCTTGGAAAATGAATTCTTGAATAACTTCTAAACTAAGAGTATGATCGTTTCAGGACGTAATAAAAGCATCCAAGTCTATGTACAAATCAAAGCGAAAGTTTGTAGTCCTTGTATTCCCTTTTTTTTTTTTATTTATTTTAAATCTAAAATCCGAAATATTCCTGACCTGCGTCTACTTTACGAGAACAAAATAAACTATATTTGATGGCTTATAGTCTGCGAGATTTGCTAAGAAAACCAGGTCTTAAAATCGATTTTTAATTATTTTAAAAACGATAAACTTGTTCTGCGTATGGCTTTGTTGAAAAGTTTCTATAGTTGAAAAGTTAAGGTCTCTAGATGTTGTAGTTTCCGAGATAACTGCGTTCATACAAACGGAAGGACGGTCGAACATGGATAAATCGACACAGTTCATCGTCCTAAACAAGAATATATATATTTGGTAGAGTCGGAGAAGCTTTCTTCTGCCTGTTACATACATTTGCACAAAATCATTATACCCTTTTTACCCATTTTCAATGGGTTCAGGGTATAAAAAAAACTGCTTTTACCAATAGCATTGCCATTATATATCAATTTGTGATCCCTTGGCCAGTAGTTGTGGAAAATATGTTCATTTAACATCTCCCAAAAAATTAATAGTATCAGAAATTGAAATATTCATTTGTTTTTAACTGTTATTACACTATTAATAGAGTATTTCACAGTCGATTGTAACGTTTTTAACTTAATTAAAACTTCACGAAATATATATGAGAAATAGTAAAAGCAAAGATGAACGTCAGATCATCGATTTTTTACATCGGATTAGAAAATCGTGTTGATAATCATTGATGCGTCGATATATCGAAAAAAAAAAATACAAACGAGTTCAAATTGGAAAATACCGCTGCTGTTAACATTGATACATCGACGTTTCGATTTTTATTAACATCACTAACGTAAAGTAAGCGTTCTCTTTAGCATATTCAGATTTAACTTGAAAATGGCCAAGGGCCGATTTATTTATAAGAATCGATCGAGGTGAATCGAAAAATCGTTAAAATGATTATCGAGTTAAAATTTAGGAAAATCGGTGCTGTGAACATCTAAAATTTGTGTTTTCATGAAACTATAATTACTTGAGTATATTAAGAAAAGCAAGTAAGATGGCTCTAGGCGGGAGTGCCCGACTAGGAGATACCCTGAACCCAGCGGCGAGATGTCGCTGCATGCAGTTAATTAAACCTCTCTGGATTCATACTCTCGACACCACAGCCGCACTTAGTAAAATAAAATAAAAACAAATGAGAACGTTGCAGTCGGGGGTAACCGACAGCGGTTTACTCGTTCACAGTGTAATAACAACCAAAACATGTACCCTAGCATTATGTGTATTAATAATAATAATAGTATACAAGTATAAAATGCCAAAAAGAAAAGTTTACCTCTGCGCGATCACAACTGTCACCTTAAAAGCGTGTTAGTCATCATCGACACCAGCCATTTCGCTTTTGACGAAATGCACGTTCAGTTATCTAATAACCTAACCTATCCAATAAGAATAAACATAGAATTCCAATTGTAACTGAACGAGTATAACAGAAGTCTGTGGCTAGTGCCGAAAAGTGCATACAGAAACCGCTGCGGTTGGTGCATATGATAAACAGTACTTAAGTTAAAATTATCTGTTTATGTTATGTTACGTTTATGGAACTGTTATGTTAACAGTTTATGTAAATATTAAATATATGTATATTTAATTGTGTATGTATATATATACATGACAGTGAACGCAAATAATTAAAAATAATAATTTAAGATGCATTTTACACTGCACTACTGCACTACTAGTTGATCACGTTGTGACAAAACTCAACTCAAGTTACATGTACAAGTGGAAAATCAATCAGCAATCAACCGCATGCAAATTCTAACAATTTGAAATAGCAGTGTAGCAGTCAGCCTCTGTAAGCAGTGACAACGAAACAAAAAAAAAATTACCGAAAATATGCAATAGATGGCGCATATCGAATTTTAAACATTGTGGGCGCGGCAGTGCGCGTAGCTAAAAAAGTTTGAATGCGATTTTTAGAGGAGGTCATCAAAAATATGTCGGTATACACTTTATGCATCTAGCTTTCAAAGTGAGGGAGATATATAGATTTAATCGAATTGCCACGCCCCTAGTGGGCGCATCCCGAAACCCGTAACACTTTATCAGACGAGGGTATACACGAGTATATATCCAAATTCAAATTGCGTTTATACGGACAGACGGACGGACAGCATGACGGACATTGCACAAACCCAATATACTAGTTTCACTTCGTGAAAAAAAAGAAATACAAATTCTTGCTCTCGTGCAGGCACATTTTAGTATGTCGTAGTTGTGAAATTTCTCGCAAAATCTTCTCAAAATAGGAGTATATATCTTTCAAATGTTGGTTGCAGTTGATCTGCGAAGCTTTTTGAGAGTGTGCATGCCAAATACCAATTTTTCCCAATTTTGTTGCTCCATAAAAATTTAAATAATCAGAAAAAACACTCCGTTGACTGCGCGCCAAGCAACATCTCTACCACCGAGCCACAGTTGCACATTAATTATCTCCGTCAAAATTTGAGATTAGACACACACGTGCAACCAATCGCTTGAGAATTCGAAAAAGAATGTGCATATATATATGTATGTATATATGGGTGCACACGCATGCAGAAAACGGCTGCACTTGGCGCTTGCCACCACGTGGTTTGCCAATGTACAAATACCTTTTCTTTAATACTTTTGTGTTTCATACCCGATTGGATGAAAATGTTTTAATGCATTCTTATTATACTATAGCACATTTATTTAGCCTGAAACAACTTTGGTGGCTCTGGCTCTTATAGTTTCTGAGATATGCTCATACAGCTACGCTTGGCCCACACTATGAAAAGTTAATTCTTAAATAACTTCTAAACTAAGAATAGGATCGTTATGAAATTTCAGGAAGTAACAAGAGCATTGAAATCTGTGTAGAAACCAAAGCACAATTCTGTAGTACTTGATTTGCAATTTTGTTGGTTTTTTTGATATGCGGGGCGAATGGGGGCAGGTATCCAAAATCCGAAATATTCAAAATCTGCGTATCTTTTACGGGAACATACTGGTGGCTCTAGCTCTTAAAGTTGTTGAGATATGCCCAAAAAACCGGGTCAAAAAACCGGTTAACCCTGATTATAAGAAAACGTGGCAAGTAAAAGAAATTTGAACTAGACTTTTTACTGCGTATGTATTAGGAGAATCTATAGTCGTTTAGTTTAGGTCTCTAGCTTTTAGTTTCCGTGACCGACGCGTTCATACAGACAGGCGGACAGACGGACATGGCTAGATCGGCTTGGCTAGTGATGCTGATCAAGAATATATATACTTTATGGGTTCGGAGATGCCTCCTTCTGCCTGTTACATATATTTGAACAAAACCATTATACCCTTTTATTAATTTTCAATAATTTGGATTTTGGATACCTCTCCCAGTTCGGCCCCCATATGAAAAAAACGCAAATCAAATACTATAGACGCTTTTGCGTTTGTACATAGACGAGGATGGTCTTAATAAGCAAATTTCATAACAATCATACTCTTAGTTTAGAAGTTACTCAAGAATTTATTTTCCATGGTGGGGCCAAGCGCACACAATGTGTAAAGTGAGCAGCTTGCTGCGTGTGTTTATGTGTGTGTGTGAATGTGTGTATGAATGCAAAGAGGTTTAAATCTATGTTACAGCTCGCCTTTGGGTTCAGGGTATCTCCTAGTCGAGGGCATCCTACTATAGCCATCTTATTTGTTTATAACTGGCTTTAGGCGATTTGGCGTGGGCAGACCAGTTGGTCAATTGTCAACCACTCTTTCTTATTGTATGCAAGTAACATTCTGGTATTATGTGCCATGTGCTTGGGATCGTTATCTGGTTTAAAATAATAAGACAATACACCCAATTTATCCGCCCTGAGACAGAATTTTTTTTTAAATGTCAATATATACACGATGGTCCACAATTACCTACTTTTTCCCGGACACCACAGTCATACAGCCCAATTCCATAACTCCACCTCCATTCTTAATAGTCTGATTTGTATATTTTGATTATATGCTTCTTCACTTGATCACTTCCACCGATACATATATGTTGGACATGGACTCGCCCTCTGGCGTACTCTGTCACTGTACAGTACACGTTAGAGAAACACAACGAAGTGTCCAGAAGCGGATCGCACTATATACGCGAAGTTTTGAAGTTTTGCTACGATAGTCCGATCAGACCGAGTTATATACCGATCGAAATGTATCGTTTAAAGTAGAAGAAAACCCCAACAACATGGGATAGCTCATATTCGAAAAAAAAATTTAATTTTTGGAGTTGATAAGCTTTTAAAAATTCGATCAGGCATATACAAATTTTTGTGCGAATACGCGTCGATTGCTACTTAATTTATTCAAATCCGATAAAACGGTCAATAGTTAAGAAATTAAATATTTTGTGTGTTTTCAAAAATGAGATGCTGAACATTTTTTCCGTTACATTTTTTTTGCGTATGATAGCTTTTTGGAACTTTGTAGACTTCTGAAAATACGAGCATGTTCTGTATTTTCCAGCAATCTATATTCCAAATTTGGTGGCTCTAGCTTTACAATTGTGGGAAGCATACACGTGTTACTGATTTCCAATTTGAGGTGTATCGACATGTTAGTGTGGCACAAAAATCTTGGCACTATCTGAAGCAGATAACTACAAGTAAACATTCCAAATTTCTATCTTCAATAGCGCCGAAAAAAGTTGCGTTCATCCGGACAGACAACATGACGGACATTGCCAAAACCCAATATACTAGTTTCACTTCGTATAGAGAGTAAAAAGTTTTCAATTACACATTTTGATAATTTTCAAGAAAACGGTTTTAATGATTTTGATAATTGTTTAATATGTTGTAGGCATTGAGTTTCCGCAACTTTTTTTACTTGTCATATATATGGGATAATTCGTTTTTACAAGAAATTCCTTGTTTCTTTGTTCCTTGCAACAAAGTTGAGGACGCTGCCGACCGATATATGCACCATGCACGATGCACGGCGTCAGCAAGTTCAGGGAGCAGGGCTAGCTTATGTTATAAGAAATTCTTGTAGTATAGTTCATTTTGGCATATTAAAGCTTTCAGTACTTCAGCTCTAAGGTCTTTTATTAGCGCAACAAAGCATTGTGTTAATTCACCCACTAGCTTCGTAATTTGCATACTCTTACTCTTGAAGGTCTAAACATTCATATGTTTGCAATGCAAAAATAGCCAGTGCAGTCCGTAATTTTTTTTGTGCTTGTATTTTTTTTTTGAAAATGAGGGCAATAATTATATAAGTGAATTGAGCTGTTCTTTGTGCATAACAAACTTTAGGGATTGCGTCAACAGATTTTGATTCACTTTATGAAAATTTAAATCAGTTGGTGGAATGGATTTTTATTTCGTCAAACATCTAATCTGTTTGAGCGAACAGCTTATTTTATTTTGAGGTTGTGCCGCAAAATGTAAACCAACTTTCCAATGACTTATTTTATTAATAAAATTGAAATTTTTTATGAAAAAAGGCTAAAATAAAGTTAAAAATTTTCTTTGCTGTATATTTTACAATATTTATTATATACAGTTGAGAAAAAAATAATAGCACCACTATGACACTTTTTCTTATTGATCAAAAAAATAACATTTAGTGCTGCGATATTTTCAAAAATTGATATATTTTATATTGCTTTGTATTCCTCCTACACAAAAAAAATATATGCTGCGCTTGTAATGATTATAGATTTGTATATTTTTGAAATTTTAAGGAAAAAGGTCGAAAAATGGGCGAACAAAATAATAGCACTACTTACACTAACCGTTATGTTTCGCAGACTTACTTCGACAAAAAGCACTTATTTAAGAGATTTGACTTTGATTTTATTATTACAATCATCAAATCTAAAATAAATCCAAAATGTTCAATGCAATGGGTCTTGAAAAGCACTGCAGTGCGGAAAAGCGCGAAATAATCAAAAAAATTATATTGGATGAAAAACCTGATAGAGGAGTTGGGCGATTGGTTGTGTTTTTAAATAAAATGATACAAAACGCCATAAATTACAAAGAAAACGATGAAACGCGTGAACGGAAACGTGCCCAATCCTCGCGAGCACAAAGGATGCTTTTCATGTATCAAACAACATAATTGAAAAAGCCTGCAGCCCAAAAACGTCCCTCTTTTAAACGCAAAACATATCGCGAAGCACATTAAGTTCCCAAATGAACATCTAAACTGACAAGTCCAGAAATGGAAGAATATTTTATGGACAAATTAGTGTAAAGATGGTTTTTTTTGTTTTTGTTGAAAAGGCTCTCGTACGTACGGTAGGTGTCCTCAAAATTCCATATACAATCCAAAATACACTACATAACCATTAAACATGGAGGGCCAAGCGTAATGGTGTTTGCGTGTTTTTCTGATTATGGAGTAGGTCCAATACATTGGGTCAAAACCATAATGGAACAACACGCTTGCGTCAATATCTTGGATACAGTGATGCTACCCTACGCAGAAAATGAGATGCTATTACTATGGGTCGTCCAACAAGACAATTCCCCCAAGAACACCAGGAAAAAAGCAAAGGAATGGTTTGAAAAAATGTGGTTAACGTTTTGGAGTGGCCTCTGCAGTCTCCAGACCACAATCCCATCGAAAAGCTGTGGGCTGATATCAGTTACGGCTTCAAAACCAACCGGTAATACATCACTTTGAGAAGCCATTCCGGAATCCTGGAGCAAAAGTCCAATAAAACGATGTAATGACTTGGTTAAATCGATGCCAAGCAACACAAGCAAGGCAACACAAAAAATATTAAATTTATAGAAAAATCTTCGCTTTAATAGAAAAATATCTTTAAGTAATGAAGTTGTTACTTATTACTCATCTTTATCAGTTTTGAAAAATGGTGCTAATTTTCTTTCCGCCAATTTTTGTGTTTTTTCAAACATTTCCTAAAATACGTTGAAGACGTTAAATACAATTATGAATGTTTTTTATTTCCTTCTTTTTTTATAGTCTTCTACTTCTAAGAATGTATTTCTGAGTTCCTTAAACTTACAAATGTAGTTAGGACGCCTTTGAAAACATTACTTCTGAAGGTGGTGCTATTTTTTTTTCGCAGCTGTATATATATATTAAATCAGCCTCGGATCTGAATTCACGTTGAATATTTGTGTTCCCAGATAACTATCTGATGGCGGACTGGCCACTCTGCCGTGTTTTGATTTTATATGGAACAGCGGATTGTGTATGTTCACCAAAAGTTGCAATGAAATGAAAATTAAATCAAAATCAGACTGGTAAGCTTGGCAGGCTCGAGGTCAGTTATTGGTTCATTGAACCAATAATAACAGCAATGTATAAAACACCAAAAAGTGAGTAGGTTGTCTGTATAGCTATTTCAAGAACATCTCGGTTCTATCATCAGCAGACTTTGCTATCGACCTTTGGTTGGCGTAAGCCTTGCCACTCTTTCATAACTTGAACTTGTTGCGAATTGCAAGTCAAACAAGTAAAAAAACAGCAAAAATGCGTGCAAAACAAAAATTGCCCCTTTTGTGTGCTTTATACTCCGTTTTTAACGGAACTTATTAACTCTTCGTGAAAAATATAAGTTATAGCTCGCGCGATATTTATCTGTATACGCCCTTCTCTCAGCGGTGCTACTGAACGATGTCAGGCGGCATTCAGCTAAGATTAGTGGTCGGAACTATGTGCTCTGGATCCTTATTAGCCAAGTTATATTGGATGGACTCTTCATCATGGCAATTTCAATAAATATCAAAACTGAACACCTTTTGACAAAGTAAAACTGTCAAAAACAGTCTAAAAAATGTCTGATATCAAACAAAAACACCTCTACACAAGGTAACAATCTAGAGGCGAAAGCACAAACAAGCCCCACAAATTTCTGATATCAAATTTTGTAACGTGGGATATTCAATATTCAGCTTCTGTGCACCCAAAAAAGACTTTTTGCGATGTGCCGAATGCCCATATAATTTTTATTAACCCTTTGCACGATAATTTTTTTAATTACCAAAGTCACACATAGCTGCAGTACGAAGACTTTATTAAGACACTGTGCTTCATGGGGTCGGAGATGCCTCCTTCTGCCTGTTACATACATTTGTATAAAACCATTATACCCTATTTTTAAATTACATTAAAATTACATTTAAAGCGCATTGTTAGTATTTGAGTTTATTTTATGACATTATAAAATCTGCAAATTTACAAATGCAGAAGCATAAATTCGGTTTTCAAAATTTCGTTACAGCAGTGTGCCTTTGGAATTAACAACCGTTTACATTATGTCAATTAATGCGTTACAGACAAATGTACATGTAATTGGTATGTAATTATGTACACAAATATATATATATATATATGTACAATGTGATGACAATGTACAATTGGGGATAAAAGCTCCAATAATGCAACACATACAAATTACTAAATGCGTGTGTGTGTACGTACATTAATAAATTTTACTTTTTAACATATGTAATACGTAATGTATGAAAAAACAATAAATTTACTGTTAAAACTACAATAAATAATAAGTCACTTAATATCCGAGTGTTGGGACACGATGGAAGAAAAAACTAGCCCAAATACATTTTATGTATATTTATAATAACCATATATATGTATTTACAAATATATATATATATATATAAATATATATATATATATATATATATATATATATATATATATACATATGTTTTGATGAATCAAATGAGAAAAAGAAATAAGTTTCATACATACATAAATATTCAAGTATTTGGTACACGTAGATAGGTATGTGTATGTTGCAGTTTTAGCATATAAAACTAAACACTATTTCATATACTTATGTTAAATATGTAGCTAAGAGCTCTACGTAGGCCGAAACTTTCAATCGACTACGGTTTTCGGGAAAAGTCTGAGTACCAAGTTTTCGAACAACAATGATTGCGAATGAAACGAAGAACGAAGCAGACAGACTGATAATGAACGAAAAGGAAATGGCGTGAATATGTAAAATAAAATATCGAACGCGATATATCGATATATAAATTACTTGTGTTTTCAAATATATTTTTGAGAATAATAAATATGGTACTCCCTCTTACATGTGTGTATGAACAATTTAGTTGAAAAATACCTTTTCAGCATGTCGATATAGCTGGTCATCCCTAGGTATTTATTAAAAAGCAAGGTGCAAATTTGTTTTAAAGACAACAACTTTTTGGCAACTTTTTTAATCAACAACATGCAACAGAGGAACATGAAACGCACGTACCGATTTTCAAAACAGACTATACAAAACATCGTATAACCATATAACTGAATTGACATTTAAAATCACTTGTAAAATATATCAATAAAAACTATGGATTGTTTCTCTAATAACTTATATCCTAAAATACTTTATATAAACAAAAAACGCATTTTAAAGCATCTATTTAATCCGACTTGCTCTTTTCATCGATAAATAGAACATTTGATAAGTAAACATAACCCCAATATACAAACATAACTAATTCTGCAACACCTTTTATGTACGTTTATTAAGAGAATTATGAATATATCAGAGAATTTTAAAACATACATCTACGGACACACGTATGTAGATTTAAAGTCAGTAGCTTGGAAAGTAATGTTCTGAGCCGAGGTACAGATCTCAGTCTGACCGCGTTCAGATTTACAAGAAATTTAAAAATTTGCCGAGACGCTTGGATTAGAGTACTACGGGATTTGGTCGAAAGAATATCCGCGACCGAAGCGATGTTCAATTACCGGGCCAGGTTACCGCCAGTGTCTACGTTATTTTGTTACTTTGCGGGGGCTTTTCCACGACAAAGTCGGTGATTTTTCCGCTCGCTCTAACTACAAGCTAAGAGTGTTACGATTAACTGAGGGTTAACGGGGGAGACATATAAATTAAGCTTTATTTATTCTCCTAACATGAGAGCTAAGCTATAAGAGAGTTGGTTAATTTATGGGCGAGCTGGTTTATTCTTCAAATGAAACTAAAGCTATGTACTGAAATATTCTTAGAGCGATGCTAGCCCTGTGACATATATTCGATAATTCAGCACAAAATGTAATAAAAAATTACTTGGTTAAGATTCTGATTGGTTTATTACAACTTTAATTCCTACTTATCCAACTCTGCTGCACTGTGCTACTTAAGTTCATACTCACACAGGTTTATTCACTGTCGCACTATTTTTTAATGTCTATGGCACTTTCCGTTGTACTACTACTGTTTTTTCAGTTTCGTTTTCTACTGTACCGCACGCCCTCTCTATACGAGTCGCACGTCTTTCCGTTTTACTTAGTCAATTCAAATTGCCAGCTTGCTCTCGCGATCAATCCTCTCGACCCTCGCACGCCCTTTTCCACCACGGAGCTTTTGCTCTCGTCTGCAGCTGCTCAGTTCACGGTATTCAACCGTTGCGCAACTGTTTACCTTATAATATAAATGAACACTCTTCACGTCTAATATAATTCATTTAATTTCTTTATTTCTTAATAATACTTATATCTACTGAATAGTAATACTAATTGTGGTGTGACCAAATCCGTTTCACACCCTCCCGTCCCCACCATTCTTTGCGAGAGGCAACACTCAGGAACCGAACCGAACCCGGTGTTTCGTCGTCATCGACGACCATCTACTCATCGCTTATCTCGATGAATCCGTGTTCGAGCTGGATTCAAACTTGAACTTATTGATAAATTAATTAACGGACCCTACTCCTAGAATAGCAACTTACTACTGGGCTTCTCGTTTCGCATTAATTTGAATTAAAGTTAAACAAGTAAGATGGCACTTGTGGGAACTGCTCGAAGAGATACGCTAAACCCGGCGAACTGTCTTTACATGCATTTAATTAAACCCCTCTGCATTCATACACACGACACCAGAGCCAAACTTAGTAAAAAAAATTTTAAAAAAATTAATGCATTTTTATTGTGCTACAGTACATCTATATATTAACGAGCAGTCTATTAAATCATATTTGGTGGCTCTGGCTTATATAGTTTCTGAGATATGCTCAAGCAGCTGCGCTTGGCCTCCACTATGGAAAATTAATTTTTAAATAACTGCTAAGCTATGAATAGGATCGTTATGACCAGGGCGTAAAAAGAGCATTGAAATCTGTGTACAAGCCAAAGCGAATTTTTTTGTATTTTTTTTTATTGGGGGCGAGTTGGAGGAAGTATCCAAAATCCGAAATATTCATAATCTGTGATTTGCTAAAAAACCCGTGTTATCGATCATTTGAAATAAACTTGATCTGCGTATGGTATATACGAACCTAAAAAGTTCAAGCTCTCTAGCCCTTGTCTAGAGAAATCGACGCATTCATACAGACAGACGGACGGACAGACAGGGCTTAATCGACTCGGCTAGTGACGCTAAGTCCAAGATGTCGATAAAGCTGACTGTTTTCTATGCCATAATCCAAACAATTTTCAAGCTCTGAACGCGATCCTGCAAGGGGAATGCTCCTGCACTACTTGTTGGAATGTCTTCAATAGCTGTCTCGACAATGCATCGGCTACTACGTTGGGCATCCCGAGGTGGTAGTAGACGTCGAATTGGAAATGCTGCAATTCGAGAAGCCAGCTCGAAATTCGACCTGACGGGCTATTAATCGAATTTAACCACTTCAGGGCTATGTGGTTGGGGATCACGTCGAATCGGTAGCCCTCCAAATAGCACCTGAGTTTCCGGATCGACCAGACTCTCCCCAAGCACTTTTTCTTTGTGGCCGAAACGTTGATCTCTTCTTTCAATAATTTTCGGCTCGTGTAAGCGATAACTCGTTCTTCGCCGTTGACCGATTGCGTCAGCACCGCTCCAAGTCCGTGAACACTGGCATCTGTCTGCAGTGAAAATTTCTCAGCAAAGTCGGGACAAGCGAGTACAGGGGCTGTCACCAATTCCTCTTGTAAATGTTCTAATGGCGCCTGTTGCTCCTCCCCCCACGGCCATGACATGCCCTTCTTCAGCAGTGCTGTCATTGGTTGGACAACAGACGCGAAGTTTGGTACGAAACGCCTGTACCTCAAAGCCACTTCCAAACACTCTCGTGACTCCTTTGCAGTTTGCTGGTGCCCTCACCGTGCATCACATGTCCCTAATAAACTAGTTTCTTCTGGAAAAAGGAACACTTTTTACGGTTTATTTTCAAGTTTGCTGCCCTGAGCCATCAGAAGACATCTTTCAGGTTAGCGAGGTGATGCTCCTTCGTGGCTCCTACGACAATTATGTCGTCCTAGTAAGCGGAGGCGTACGGCTCCATTTCCGGCCTTTTGACGGAATCTAATGCCCTTTGGAATGTCGCGCAGACGGAGTGGAGTCCAAATGGCGTCACTTTCCACTGGAATAAGACCCTTCCGGGCCACGTGCGTGCCATGAACGGTTTACTTTCTTCGGCCATAGGGATATGTTAATATCCGTGTATCAAATCCAGCGTCGATATAAACCGGGCATGTCACAAGCGATCCAATATAAGGTTTATACGTGGTACGGGGTATGCGTCTTAGAATGTACAGTTTATATTCGGAAGCGGCGTTCCCGTACACCCTATTCAACTCTGTACCCGAATCATACCTTGCGTTGTCACTGTCCTCAGTTCTATTACGAAGTCTTTGAATTCTTCCCCTTCGGAGAGCGGAGAGGTATAAAGAAGTCCAAAAACCCCGCTTTGAATCCGGCCCATGAAGTGTCTCGTAACCAACTCGTTATGAATCAACGTGCGGCTTTGTCGGTTAGAACCTCTCTCATCCAGGAACGATAGGGGATCGGCGGCTCCGTCGAACCGTATGCTCTAATTCCTAACGTGTTCTGGGATGATAGGATGGCCCCTTGTTTCCATCCGAGGCCGCGTGACGGAACAACGACCCAACAGAACTCACGAAACCTCGCCAAATCTCAGGGGCACTATTATTCCCCTCGGATCGCTGTAGGTTATCTACGTCTGTTGTCGGGAATCTGAAAGTAGGGAACTCGAACGCTGTGTGCTCGGACGCGCACGGACGCTTCCAGCCCGTCGCCTCCGAGTCGTCCTCGGACTTTGTTCGTCTCCCCGGTTCGTGTATCATTGATCACGGTTCGGCGGGTCTGGCGTATTGAATTTCTTGCTCGGCCAGGCGGGTCCACGCCTGCGCGGGGGGCAGCGCCCTGGCTATGAAACTGGCCAAGCATATGCGCAGCTCCTCGACGCGTCCACACCCCAGGGTTTTTGACTCACCCGTATCCATCCTGAATTTCTTACGGCTCTTTTTTTTCCGCACCGGTACCTTGTCTCCTTGTTGTTTCTTCAATCGCTCACGAACGCTCGATCCACTTGTTTACGAAATTTTTGTTTATATTATTGGCCAGTATTATTGTTATTTATGTTACATTATTGTAATTATTATTAACCATCTTTTGATTATTATTTAAAACTCTATTTCGTTGTTCTGACTTTGGGTTCAATTTCACTTTATTTAAGTTTGTTGTCGGTCTCTGCTTTTACAAGTCTTAAGTTTTTGTATTCACTCGTTATTTCTTCACTTCGGTCCACTCTAATTAAAATCGGTCCACTTTAATTTATGTTCGCGTCGCACGCTTATATTTAAAATTTTATTTTTATTGATTCTCAATTTTGCTTCTTTTTTATTATACCCTATTCTTGATCAGCATCACTAGCCGAGTCAATTAAGCCCTGTCCGTCTGTCTGTCCGTCCGTCTGTCCGTCTGTCTGTACGAACGTGTTGATTTCAGAGACTACAAGGGCTAAAGAGCTGAGCTTGGACATACGCAGATCAAGTTTATAATCATTGTTTATCGGTTTTTTACCCGATCTTTTGGGCATATCTCCAAAACTATAAGATAGCAAATTTGGTTAAGTATGTTCTCGTAAAAGATACGCAGATTATGAATATTTCGGACTTTGGATACTTCCCCCTATTCGTCCCCGATATCAAAGAAACTAAAAAATCGCAAGTCAAGTACTACAGACTGGTGCTTTGGCTTGTACACAGATTTCAATGCTCTTGTACGTCTTGAAAATTTCATACCGATCCTATTCTTAGTTTAGAAATTATTTAAGAATTAACTCTTCATAGCGGGGGCCAAGCGCAGCTGCTTGAACATCTCTCAGAAACTATAAGAGCCAGAGCCACTAAATTTAGTTCAATTTGCTATATAAATGTACTATAGATCAATAAGAATGCAATACAACAAATTTCATCCAAATTGGTTAAGAAACACAGAAGTTATTAAAGAAAGTGTATTTGTGTAATGGCAATCCACTTGGTGGCAAGCGCAGATGTTTTCTGCATGCGTCTACACACATACATACATACATATGTATATGCACACACTTTTTCGAATTCTCAAGGGATAGGTTGTGCATGTGTGTTTCTAATCTCCGATTTTTACAGAGGCAATCGAAATGCAACTGTAGCTCGGTTGTAGAGATGTTGCCTTGCGCGCAATCAGACGCGGGTTCGAATCTCGCTGAGTCAACGAAGTTTTTGTAAACTTTTTTTTTTAAACTTAACTCAATTATAGGTCCAAGTGCAACTTAATGCTGGCATATCGGCGATATTCTAAAGCAACAAAATGGGGAAAAATTTGTGTTTGGCATGCACACTCTCAAAAAGCTTTCGCAGAACAACTGCAATCAACATTTGAAAGATATAGTTTCCCATTTCGTGAAAATGTTGCGAAAAATTTCGCAGCAACTGCATACTTAAATTTGCCTGCAAATATAGAAAGCAAGCGCGAAGCGCGACCATCAATTTTTATTATTTATTTTTAATTGATTTTACTAAGTGCGGCTCTAGTGTCATGTGTATGAATGCAGAGGGGTTTAATTAAATGCATGTAACGGCAGTTCGCCGCTGGGTTCAGGGTATCTCCCAGGCGGGCACTCACGACTAGAGCCTTCTTACTTGTTATTTTATTTTTTATTGATAGAGTCTGGTCAGTGCGACTGCGACCTCCTGGCTGTAGTGAATTATAGCTCCTAACTCTTGCAAAAATGCAATGATTTTTCCTGGCTTAAGAGTTCTAATTTCTTTTGTGCTAAAAGTGTCGCCCACCAGCTGAGACAGTCTTGACCTGAATGTTGCTGAACAGTCCTTTAGAATATGTTCCGCTGTTTTGTCACCCTCCAGACACAGTCTGCAAGTGACGTCCTTTACAATATTTAGCTTGTGTAGGTGCTTGCGTAGCCTGCAGTGTCCTGTCAGAAAGCCCGTGATAATGCGAAGTTGGTATTCAGATATTCATCGGTTCGTATCTTGTTATAATTGCCTAACAGTTTCATACTTTGTCTTGCACCCTGTGACGTTTGCCAGTATTTTTCGCAATTACGTCGTGCCTCTGATCGAATACTTTGCTTCAGTATGATTGGTCCTATTCCACAAAAAGGGTCCCCATAGGAGGGAACTCACCCCGTTCTGGCCAGTTCATCTGCTACCTTGTTTCCTGGAATCCCAGCGTGCCCTGGAACCCAGTATATGGTCACCCTGTTGGTCCAGCCTAGTTTGTTTAGGGACCCTAGGCAATGCCAGACAAGCTCAGATACCACCTTATAAGCAGATAGCGCTTTTACCGCTGCTTGGTTGTCCGAGAAAATTACTATGCCTTTATGGGTGTTACCTCTTTCAATGTTGAATGAGGCACACGTCTCTATGGCGTATCTATCTGCCTGGAAAGTGGTTGTGAGCGATCTGTCTGTATACTACCTTATTGCATAACAGCATGTGTTTTCACATGGTAGGTTGTAGACAGTGTGGTCGACTCTTTCTTGCTACTAAGCTCTTCTCTGAAAAACTTGTCGGAACTATATTTGTGGTCTGATTCATCTTGCGGGTATTGCCCCAGCAGTCCCATTCCGCTGGCGTTTGTCGTAGATAGAACCCGCTTTGCGACTCTAATATGCTATATTTTCGCAACTTGGATGATGTGGATATATAGGGAAGGAAGACCAAGTAGAACGTCCAGCGCTGTTGATGGACAGGTGCGCATCGCACCTGAAATGCATGTACACGCAAGCCTCTGGAGCTTACCCAGTTGTTTCCTCATGCATTCCAGTTCTGTGCGACCCGCCCATACCGCAGCGCCGTAGCTAACAATGGGTCGAACCATTGCTATATACATCCACATTACAATTTTTGGAGATAATCCCCATATTTTACCAGAAAGGGCTCTACAGCTCATAAGAGCAAGAGTGGCCTTTATGATAACTTGTTCGGTGTGAGGCTTCCATTTCAGTCTTTGATCTAGGATGACTCACAGATGTGATTAAATTTCCCTTTGCAGGTAATGGTTATGTCGTCAGCATATCCCTGACATTCTATGCCATTGTCTGTGGGTTTATGAAGGTCGTCCACTACCAGACTCCACAGTATGGGTGACTGTACCCCACCTTGCGGACATCCGCTGGTAGTGAGACTGTTGTGGTGCTAACATTCACCTCCCTTATCCTGGTCTCTAAAAGTTGTCCCAGCCATCTTGTTAGGTATAGGTCGACACTTCTATTTTGGAGTGCCCTGACTACTACATCATGCACTTTGTTATCAAAGAGGCCCTCAATATATATGAAGGCACAGAGGGCCACTTCTTTGCCTTCCTCCGATTTTTTTGAGAGTGCTTGTGATTTCTACTAGCGCAGTCTCTGTTGATCTGTCGGATCGATATGCGTGTTGTTTAAAGTGCCGTGGATGGATACTTAAGTAGCTAAGCCTTCTGTAGATCTCCACTATCTTTTCTAAGATTTTGCTACCCTCCACGCTGAAGGCTCCCTAGAGCTATGCTGCTCTTAATATTTCTAATTAGTTATGGCAGTAGCAAATCTAGGACCTTTTGTAAATGTATCGCCAGGATGACATATACTCCTGGAGATTTGTATGGAGCGATATTGCTAAGTGCCCACCTTATCTTGTGTTCGGAGATAATCTCCTATGGTTCTGAACATGGGAAAATGTGTTTGTAGTAGAATTATCACATTCTCCTCCTCATTTTCCGTAAAGGACCCATCTGCCCAGCGGGATCGTTTGCTATTCCGTATATCTTTGTTGTACTCTGTAAGTTTTGCAGTGTATTGATCCCATTTTACACTGCTTCTCTTTGTTGCATTAAACTGACTTCTACTATAAGTTTATCTAATTTCTTGCTCCACCACGGGTTGTCTTTTTTGGAGGTTATCTTCCTCTTTTGACAGCATACGTGGTAGGCGTCTGTTATGGTCTAAGACCTTAAGACCTTCCGTTAGAAGTTCAACTTCTACGGCAGATCTTACTTTCTTCAGTTCGTCTAGCCTTCGCAGATTTAATCGTAGAGTGGAGTTGCCAGTCTGCTCTTTTGGGATTCCTGATTCTTTTGCGGAACTGTGTGCTTTCCTTAATGCCCTATGGTATGACATTGAGGCCTCAGAAGAGATCTTCCAGTTTTGTACCAATCTGGAGAATCCCTCATTGTCGAAGGTTATGTCTAGCACTTCGGCCCTGTTCTTAGTTATGGGTACTGACCCCAGGTTGAAGATGGTAAGGTCCATCTCTAGAATATAATTAAGCAGGTACTCACCCCTGCTATTGTCGTCTGTGCTGCCCCAAACTGTGTTGTGTGCGTTGGCGTTGCATCTCAGCAGCGGTGGCAGTCTCTTGCTGTTGCAGTACTCCACCAGAGATTATACTTCGGCGGCCGGTGCTGTTGCTTCATCGCCCGGAAAGTACGCTGATACGAGCATCGGCTGTTTGCGGAGGTCTGTGTCGGCAGTGATGAAAGAAAATTTAAATTTTTCTTTATCTAGATACAAGCTGTCGGTTGGGTCTCTTGGACATCTGTAACGTAACCTGCACGCTTTCATGACGCAGACCACAGATCCTCGCGTTGTGCAGGTTGATTTGTGCCACGCTGGTTCACATTTTAAATCTCCGGCTCACCTTCCGAGAGCGTCAGATCTGCCTCTGACACTTCGTTGGTGAGCGTCTGCTTGCCGTCCAGCTCTTCGTCGCAAGCGCGCTGGACGTCACTATACACCCTAAGAGCGTCGAGGTACAGGCTTCTGTTTTAGCGATCACATCCCGAGCCGGGCAGCTGCTGCTGGCAAGGTTGGTGTTGCTCCCAACCTTGTCTGGCGTGTCTACTTCCTTCTCCTCTACACATTTCTTTTTGTGCAGTCAGCATTTGAGCTGCCCGAAACGGTAACTAACCAGCATACCGTTCGCTTGGAGGAGCTGCAGAGTTGGCTGCTCAACTCCAAGGGTGATGAGCTTGCCTCCCTTCGTCTCGCTGCACCTCATCACCGTCCACGATTCTGGAAGCAGATCTCTCTTTTGGTCTTTCAGGACACCCAGAGAGTTCGCTTCCTCTGCACCAGCTGTGCGTTGCAGGTAGACGGTACTGGACATCGTAGTACCGGGATCTGGTCGCACACATTCAGCACTCCATTCTTGATGGGGATCTTTCTGACGATCAGTTCCATACTTTGGCATTCTCGTCAGTCCACGATGATTAGGCCTGGCCTAAAGCGCATCCTGTTGAAGTTCAGGCTGGTCGTCTAGCCCTTTAGCATTTCGCTTATCATCGTGCCCTCAGTCGCAGTGAGCTCCTCCTTAGACAATTGTCTCCTCGGGTAGTTCTCTGCCATTATGGCTACCTTGAATGGAATATATATGATAAAGTGCTAAGATTTTTCGACTACGTGTACTGGAAGCGTGGCAATTTTATTAATAAATAAATCTCAGTAAATATCGCCACGTAGCGGCCTAATTTAGAAACCACCCACGCGCAGCGGCCTTTGTATGCACTTTTTGTCGCTAGCGCTAAAGCGACCAAATTTAGAAGCAACCACAAAAGCCACAAACCTTGGTTGGTTTTAATTGGAATTTTGCGTTGATTCTTAATGGACATGTTTGGTTATTAGATAACTTTACGTGAATAGTTGGTGTCAAAAAAATATGTCTAAGACGCAATTTATGTGACAATTGTGACCGCGCAAAGACAACTTTTCTTTTGTTCTTTTTAAACTCGTATATTTTTATTAATACCCATAGTGCCAGGGTACATAGTTTAAGTATTATTACACTGTGAACGAGTATAGCGCTATCAGTGCGACCCGAATGCAACGTTTTCACTTGCTATTATCTGGTAGGATTATTGTCCTAAGTGTGCTGTTGTGTCATCGCTGCTCTTTAATGTCCAGCGATTTGCCAACATGCACTTTGAATGGTGGAAAACTTTGATGAACGAGACTGTGCTAAAATTTTTTGATATAGGGTAGGGTATGGCTAATAATTTTTTTTGGGAGCGGCAATATTTAAGTTCTGTTTTGGTTTTGTTTGGGCAGACAATCGTTTGTTTTGTTACTCGTATGACTATCTTGGTGTTTGAGATGTCCCAGCGGAATATTTAAATTCACTCTGCGTTGCATTCCGAGTCAGGGCAGGATTTGAGGATGTTCAGACTTAAGAAAACGCGAAAGATAAGTAGACGTGGATATACCGGTCATCCACTATAGGGACGACTGGGAAATCGACAATCAAAACCAGAAATCGGCATTTTTGAGATCGGATTGCGTAGTTTAGATGTATGACATTCGAACAAAACAGGGAATTCCCTCCCCTCTTCAATTGCATTTATTATTGTGAAACGAACACACGAAGCGATGTCTCAGCAACCCACCCTGTCTAGTAGTGGGTCGATTGTGCTCAGGGAAAGTGGCGTGGGTCTTGAGTGCCACCTTGACAAATGCGTTACGATAGTAAAATCGTAGACAGGAAAAGAAAAATAATATAATCGGACAGACAAACTACACGAATTATAACGGACCAAAATATATATTATACATCTTATAATATTTGAGGACTAAGAAGGTGTTGTTCTCCGTCTTTACCCACCCTATCTATGGGAACAAATCAAAAGCATTCTCCCCGCGTGTTATTAACTCGCACTTATATGAATTACAAAAAGAATATAACAGAAAGAAACAAGTAAGAATGCTCTAATCGGGAGCACCCAACTAGCAGATACCCTGAGCTCCCCTCCACTACGTAAAGTTAATTCTTGAAAACCTTTTAAACTAATATAGGGTTCAGGACGTAACAAGAGCATTGAAATCAAACCAAAGAGCAAGTTATATGGGGGCGAATGTGGGGAGGTATTCAAAATCCGAAATATTCATAATCTGCGTATCCTTTACGAAAACATAAGAAAACTTTCGAGGTATCGATCATTTGAAATAAATTTGATCCGCGTATGGTAGACACGTTGTCCGTAAGCTAACTATGCAAGGGGATTAACGTGTAATTATTAATGGAATAATACGCGCCGTATCTGCACACACTGTTAGAGGTGCGACTATACTCTCCTCGTGAGGGCGGCTGGAAGCAAATCCTTTACATGGTTATGTCTCTGCCAAGGGTGCTGACTAATGGTAGTCGGGCAAAGAGAACACAACTCTTTAAAAAATATCCCCTTTCCCGTTCACTCGTGTGATTCAAAATGAACCAAAATATTAATATAAATAATGACTCTGATGCGGCTCAATTAGCATTACCCAAGGTTTCCACCCTCCCAAGCGGTGATGTTGGTCACCAAGGGGAGGATCCGGAAAGACCACCAACTTCCCTGGATAAATAGTATAAGTGTGCCACTTTCTTGTCGAGAAAAAGTTTGTCCCGGCAAGGTCCGATAGAGGCATTGGTCTCTGAATCGGACTCTGACGTTACACTTGACGAAGCATGCAGTGAGATCTCTCAGAGATCCGGTCTGACGGATGCAGGCACTCAGGTAGCACGTCTACATTTAGACCCTGAGATCGCCTTCATTAATGCTCTTCATGCTGCTCTGAAAGCTGCAAAAGTGCCCCCCGTTGACGCCAAGGTTAAAAGGGGTCGTTCAGACGAAACGTCTCCGGAGCTCAGTTTGTCAAAGAAGCCAAAAGATACCTGCAGTTCGCTCCAAGTTGAGATGTTGATTGGGATCTTAAATGATACCCAAATCATCAACCGATTCAATACGATCAAGTTGCTTACTATTAATAAAATAATTGTTCAAGAAGGGCGTTCGCCTATAAAAAGACATTTACTTACATTTACTGCAATTAAGATTTAATAAATTTGCTTGGCACCAGGTTTGAAAACTGTCAAGATCAGATTGCAACCTGTGACTAGATAGATAATTAGAAGCCGTCACAGAGGGCAGGTCATTTATGAACAATGTGAATAACAACGGACCAAGGTGACTTCCTTGTGGAACTCCGGAAGTGACATTTACAGGCTTAGAGACAAATCCTTTAAAATATACTTTTTGATTCTAAGAGTTAAATAATTGGAGATCCAAAGAATTATGTTATTTGGAAATCCCAAAAGATGAAACTTATGCAGTAAACGCGAATGATTAACGGAGTCAAAAGCCTTAAGTCAGTGTAACTTAATAACAAAAGACGTGAATTCCAATGGGTTAGTGGTAACAGATCTAAATTAGATCTACAAAGATGTTGCAGTTGAGAAATCACCAATTTCTCAAAAATCTTAGGAATAGCAGACAACTTAGAAATTGGACTTGCATTGGACTTGCCGCCTTTTTTAAGGAGAGGAATAATAAATAATTCTTTCCAAATGTTAGGAAAAGAGCATAGCCGGTGAAAATACAGGCTTCATGACCCCTAGATCACTTAGTAGTGAACTTTCCGTGATCAAAGGTCCAAAAAGGCAATTTGAGTCATTTACGTTATAAAGATAAGGCAAATAGCAAATAGATTGGCGATGGCCTGATCTAAGTCTACTGTCGTTTTTTTTTTTCGAAAAATACGGTTGATGGTAGTGTTGATGATTTACGTTTCGCATTCACAAAATTATAAAACTTGACCTTTCTTTCATCCTTGACATTATATTTTTTAAGTTTATTAATTCTCGTGTGAACCACATAGGTTTGTTAGACCTAAGTGAATGACAAACCGGAACACATAAATCAAATAAATTATTTAAAGTTGAATAAAAAATCGTGATTGCACTATCCATGTCCCTACACATGTAATGCCGAGACAAGTCAGTCTGGGATAAGAACTGAGTTAGTTTAGCAAAGTCGGTTTTACGAAATTGACGAGCTCGCCCTGGTGGTTTATTGCCTGTGGTTAGCACCCGGGCAGGTAAATCAATCAACACCTCTAAAGTGGGGTGATAAGGATCTTCAGGACATGGTAAGGGCTCAGTACGGGAAACAGATAAGAAGGAATGGTCGAAAACAAAAATAAGAACAAACATTTAATATAGAGAATTTGGGATACCATTGATTTGACACAATGACATTCCAAATAAATTGTCAAGAAAATCATTTTGGGTCGTGGAAGTCAACACACTAGATTCGGGACTAGAAATCCAAATAGTTCCGGCAATATTGAAATCACCCAGAACAACAAGAAAATCACGATCGGAAACATAGAGAAGACAGAATGTATAGCAGTGAAATGTAAAGAATATACGGAATTATCTGAAGAAGGTGGACTATACGAACAAGTAGTAAAAATGCAAATACCATGAGTCCACAATTTGACAGCAACAAATTCTATATCTATGCTAAAATCTGTTATTACTTCCTCCGAAAAAAAATCAACGTCAACTGCAAAAAGCACACCACCACCATGACGAGAAGTGCGATCTTTTCTATAAATAGAGTATTTGTTAGATAAAATTTCAAAATTTGTTTAGTCAATGAGATGTTTTAAATGGAGGGTGCAAACCCAGGGAAAAGGTACTAGACCTCACTCTGGTTAGCAGTTATTTGTCCGATTCAATTTAAAATTGGCGGGTTAGCAGTTCTTTGTCTGATTCAATTTAAAATTGGCGGGTTACCGATGAAGCCATTCTTTCAGATTGCCAAAGAAAACCAATTGGGACCTGTACAAAGCTTTAGTGGCTTCGAAAGTTGAAAGCTCTCTGTCAGCTTTAACTCCACGAGGGCGATAGAGTTGGCGTCAAGACAACTTCAAGATATGCTTATAACCTCCTACCATGATAGTGCGGCCA
This sequence comes from Drosophila colorata, assembly GCA_035041545.1. Classification (NCBI taxonomy): domain Eukaryota; kingdom Metazoa; phylum Arthropoda; class Insecta; order Diptera; family Drosophilidae; genus Drosophila; species Drosophila colorata. The sequence continues at coordinate 196,566 of JAWNLD010000463.1, forward strand.
TAATCCTGGTGGAGCGAAGGCCTGGCAAATTAAAAGAAGGAGGTCACACGGCTCTTCAACAGGGCCAAGTCAAATAGAGACTCGTGGGACACATACACCCTGAGTATATTAAGAACATTAAACACACCAAACGCGATACCTGGCGCACCTACTGCGAAAGTGTCACTTCCAGCAGCAGCGAGATTGCAAAAGGTATTGGCAAGAGGGTCATCTAATGGTGTAAGGCTCCTAAAAAGAACAGATTGTTCTTACACACACCATCGACGGGAAACGCTAGAGCTACTGGTTAAGGTGCATTTTCCTGGTTCTGTTATGACCCCAGAATATCCCTGTAATGATGGGGACACTGAACCACCAGACATGTGTAACGACCACTTCGGTTATGTTGGAGTAGCTCCTCTGTCTATTATATGGTTCCGGCCGAGCTCAGGGCAAGTGGGGTGGGTTGTTGGTGCTACGTCCAAACTCTACATACGTTACGAGACAGAAAACGGGATCGGAAAGAGGCCAAAATCAAGGTAAAGTTGAGTGCTCGATTTGATTGAGGACCCTAGATAGAAGTGGTCCTCTACTATACCCTCCCAACCTGTAGAATCAACCAAAAGCCGACCCTACCCTACACATGTTTGGCGAGTGAGTTACCTTCTAGTGCCCAAAAATGAGTAATTAGTTAATTAATTCATATTGAGTTCAAACAAAGAAGTTTCGGTAGTATTTGATAATTTATAATTCATTTTACTTTATGTGTCACTTAAACGGGACTTTCGTTGGTTCTTACGATCGACATTAAATCTAAAAATTAAACTTTTTGGCTCAGCTGAGGACTGTTATTAATAATAAACACTAACAAAATATTGTTAATAGTAATTATACACTCTGATAGATTGGTTGATCCCATTCATGGCTCGACGCGTCTTTCATTTTATGTATTACTTTTGTTGCACCAATACCTTAATTTTCTTACATATCGGTTGTGCCGTACTCACAACATTTTAATTATTGTCCCTCGTGGTCAGCAGGCCTGTTGACGGTGATGATGTCTGCTGAAGGTTAAAGATAAGATGAGATGCAACAACAACAATACAATTTTAAAAATAGGCCTTAGAATTCATTCCGAGTATGAAAATAACATCAATCTCAAACTTTTCCCCTTCAAGTTCTGGGAGGAGCAGCAGCAGCAGCAGCAGAAGGCACTGGACAAACACTAGAGTAATGAAAACTAGAAGTTAGCTATTTAGAAATTACTTAGCTAGCAACTTTTAATTGTGTATTTTTTCTTTTTTTACATTTTTTTACAAATTGGGCAACAAATCGCAATTGCATTTGACATTTTTCCAACGTTGAGATTTCTCAAAGGGGACTCGCTCCTACAGTTGCTAACGCTGACAAGGTAGCAAACTGAATACTGGCGACGAGCGGCTGGCGCATGCGATTAGGGCTCGTGCATTTAAACTCGCTGGGCCACGTGATGCAGTCGATCCAACATGGTTTAGGGCAACGTGGTGTAGGCTTATATAATTAGCATCGAGGTTGGATGCTACCCTGTCTTTGCTGTCGCTTGCCCTTCTGGTAGCGCCTCGGCGCTAAGCGCTTGCCTCGTTTCTTGAATATTTAACGAGGGCAGTGCGTTAATTTCGACTTGGACACAGAGGCAATAACCTTGTGTTAAAAGAAAAAGAATCGGCTTATAAGAGCCGTCTACAGTCGCGCACACAAACTTACCTTGGATAAGGCTGCACAAGTAAAATTTTTTTTGGCTGCCAATATTCGAGAAATATTCGCGTCACTTATTGGATAAGGCGAACAAAAAGGTGCAGCACCAACTTAGAAGTGCAGTAAGTACAAGGATGGATCGCGATGCGATTCTATTATTTTTGTGCTTAGCACGTGGTCTTATTTTAACTTAGTCTTTTCTCTTCCTTTTCCAATTGTCCAATTGTGCGTCTGGACGCTTTCGCGGTTGCAAAGAAAAAGGAATTGACATTCCCAGGAAAAGCGTGGTATTGCAAATAGAATTATTGATTTTTTGCAACCGTGAAGAGTTTAACAGTTATTGTGTTGCCAAATATGAACTGATCTAAGACGTGACGTTAGCGCCACTATTATATGGTCGCTTCTCGAGTTGTAGTGCCAAGTTGTTGGAACGAAATGGGCGTACCCACACACCACAGGTTTTATAGTTGGTTGCTAACCTAAAATAGAAGCTGAAAAATAAGAAGGGGTACCAATTCTGATCTGTGGTTTACCAAATGTCTTTGGCATGAAATTTCCCCAGCTCTTATCTATTGAATTCTGCTTGATACGCGCTTTTGTTCCTACTGGGGCTAACTTTGCATTGAAATTGGCAGACAAATTGCTGAAAACGAAATTACGTTTGATCACTTCCTGGCCTATCTCAAACGATCGAGGTCGAGTGCGTAAATCGTAAGTCCGTTGGTTTTTCTCGTGCGCTTAAATTCTTTCCAATATCAGTGCGGATTCTAACGAAATCTGACTTTGCCAACAATTCAGTTCCACCGTGGAGTAAATTTAGATCACGCCATAATTTATAGTCTCTGCCATGGGTTATCATGTTTTGGCCAAATACTACAAAATAAGGCGACAATCCGATTGACTGATGAATCGAGTTACGTAACGATGAATTCATATTAGGTAGATAAAGATCCCATTCACGCCGATCAGTCCGAACATAGGCTCTTAAAGCGGCGTTAATTGATCTATTTACTCTTTCAGGCGCGTTTGACTGCGGTGCATAGGTGCCAGTGCATACATGTTGGATGCCATACTTGGATACAAAAGCCGGCTTTTATACTAAGTGTCATTATCCCTAACTATTGTTTCCGGTACTCCAAAGCACGTGAAAAGAATATGCCTATGTTGTTTCGATTTGTCCTTGGCAAAGGACCTATAAAATCTATATATAATCTCTGGAAAGGCCTGACACTTTCTACTAAATTGCCCATGGGAGGTCTGAGATTACATGTATATGTTACATGTATACAAATGATTCCAACAAACTTGAATTACGCCATTTTCGGCAAAATGGCTACGACGATATATATAATCGTCTACCACACAAAAATCAGGTAATTTAGCCGCCAAAACAGTGTTTCGTATTTTGCTGTATTCTTCTGAATGGAAAGCGTCCGATTCTAAACCGATTTCTGGATAATTTCAATTTCTTCGAAAACAATTTCTTGTATTTCCTCAAATGAGGACAAGGCATCCGCTACAACATTTTCACTTCCTTTACGGTGCTCAATTTTGAACGTAAATCCTTGCTGTTTAATTGCCCATCGTGCTAATCTCCCGCTCATGTCCATTTGGTTCATTAACCAACGAATTGTACTTCGACATACATTCGAAATTTTTTTATCGCTAAGACCACCGCTAAGCATTTGAGCTCGGTAACTGTGTAATTACGTTGAGCTTTATTTAACTTCTTTGACATATATGCTATATGTCGTTCGCATCCGGATTCATCTACTTGGCATAATACTGCACCTACGCCATGCAATGATGCATCACATTGTAAGATAAATGGATTTTTATAATTCGGATTGATCAAAAATTGGGCGGAGCAGAGCATGTGTTTAATGTTAGCAAATGCGACTTATGCAGAATCAGTCCAATCAAATGACTTACCACCCAATAACTCGGTAAGTGGGAATACTACTGATGAATATTGCGATATGAAGCGCTGGTACCACCCAGTCATACCTAAAAATCTTTTTAGTTGTTTGCGTGTTTTTGGCACGGCAATGTTTTCAACTGCTTAAATTTTCTCGGGATTTATTTGCAGTGCATCCTCTCCTACTAAATAACCCAAAAAATCTACTTTCTTCAAGCAGAACTGGCTCTTTTTAACATTTATCGTTAGGCTTGCTTGGCGCAGTTGTGCAGAAACGGCTGCAAGATGATCTAGATGTTCTTTAAAATTAAATGACATAACGAGCAGGTTAGTTTGAGGTGAATTTGTTAGCCCGAATGGCATCCTGGTGAATTTATATAAAGGCCGATTGGGGACTGTAAAGGCGGTTTTTGCTCGCGAATGTGCATCCAATCTGATTTGCCAAAAGGCATCTTTAAGATCCAATTTGGAAATTCAGTGCACTGGAGGAAGACGACTTAGCAGTCCATCCAAGAGTGGCATAGGATAAGCATCCTTAACAGTGAATGCGTTAAGCTTTCTAGCGTCAAGACAAAAACGAACCTTGCCAGGCTTAACGACAAGTGTGACCGGAGAGATCACGTTGAAGCTGGAGCTTCTTCGACAACACCGAATTTTATCATACGGCCAACCTCTTCACACAGAAGTTTCTCTTTGGTGATAAACGGTAAAATCTTTGTTTTATAGGTCTAGCGTCTGCTGTATCGATTTTATGCTCTACTAAACTGGTTTCGTCAAGTCCATCTCTTTCAATCGAAGGAAAGTAATTAATAACAGACTGTAATTGTATTCTGTCAGCCACGGAAAGACTTATTTTGTTTTAATCTGCATCTGGTTCAACAGAGATATCATTTATTGAAGATGAGGATACAATTGAAATTCCAAACATTTGCCAGAAGTCTATTCCACAAATCACGTTTTGTTGAATGGAAAGTACTAATAAAAATTCAAAGTCTAACTTGCCTGACGTCTTCTAATTTTCTATCTGGCCAAAGGTTGCAATCTGATCTTGACAGTTTTCAAACCTGGTGCCAAGTAAATTTATTAAATATTAATTGCAGTAAATGTAAATAATGTCTTTTTATAGGCGAACGCCCTTCTTGAACAGTTATTTTTATTAATAGCAAGCAACTTGATCGTATAGAATCGGTTGATGATCTGGGTGTCATTTTAGATCCCAAGCTTAAGTTTGACAAGCATATTTCTTCAGCTACTAATCGAGTCCTTGGTGTTCTGGTTTTCATTAAGAGCTGGGCTTATGAATTTGACGATCCGTACGTTACTAAAACTCTTTATACTTCACTTGTCCGTCCAATTCTTGAGTATGGATCTTGTATTTGGTGTCGCTAGTACAAGGCTCACCAGGATAGAAGTGAATCCGTACAAAAACAATTTCTGCTCTTTGCCCTCCGGGGATTTCACTGGAATCATAATTCTCGCATGCCTTCTTATCTTGGTAGACTTTTACTAATAAATCTTCCTTCTCTTTCTGATCGTAGAACCATGATTGGTGTAATCTTCTTCCACAAATTAATTAACGGAGAAATTGATTCTTCCGAATTGATTAGCTAGATTAGTTTTGCAGTTCCGAACAGAATTACTAAAAACTTTTTATCGCTTTCTCTTCAAACCTGTAATAGTAACTATGCTAACCATAACCCATTTGGGATCTTATGTTCCAACTATAATAATCTTTTCCATATAATAAGTAATGCTACTTCCATACCTAGTCTAAAAAATCTTGTGTATAACCGTCAGCGGTACGGACTACGCACTCATTTTTTTGAATTTCATTGGCTTGGATAGGAACTTTGATTGGCGATTACACTTTTATTGGCACCGCTATCGTTGAAGATCGAGTATTTGAAGCAACTAAAGTTTCAACATTACAAATCTCGGCCATGCGCTTTTTATATTCAATTAAGCGAACGTGATAGGGCCTAATGAGCCGAAGGATACGTACGTCAGGTGGTTGATTTTTTTAAATATTATATCGTTTGAATCCAGGGCTATCGTCGGACATCCCCGTTTGGGATTCAGCGGACATCCTGTAATAAGTTTTCCGTATCGGACTTAAATTTTATCCAATTGGGCTTGTAGGTATCAAGGCTACCACACCCATAGCAGAAAATTCGACGGCGCTGTAAACAATCTTGGTACCTTTGACCTTGTTCGTCGCAGTTCCAGCATTTGTATTTTTCTTTGCATCGCACAGCACAGATCTCCTCGCCTATTTCAGACTCTTGATCTGAGTGTTCATCAGGAACTACTTCATGAACTATCGTATGGACACATCTATTGTTTTCATTTACACGAGATGTCTGCATTGGCATAAGAGTGCGGAAGAATTCTTCGTGACGTTGGCATTCCTTACAGTCCTATGAACGCGCCAATAGAATGATAAGGCTGGAACTGAGAATAGTAAATTTAGAAACTGATACAAAATCTCAAAATTTCCATTGAAGTACTACGACGTGAGACAATTTACCCATAGATAAAGTCTTCGATAGCGATTTCATTTGTTGTACAAGAGAACTTGATTCGCCAATTGGATATAACATTTGAAATCCAATCAGGACGATCAATAGAAAGATCATTAATAACAGCTCTAGAACTTGCAGGTCTATTTCTGTTGACATTATCTCGACCTATACCCATGCGTAGACCACCCAGGATAATATAATTTTCCCACTCAAGCTGTGGCTGCTCGCTGGTTTCGTGAGAACCTGATGACAAGTTCATTTCGAACTGCCGCATTGATCTTATCAGTTACGGATGCCGTTATACTGGCTCGATAATTTTCCAAAGAAGTACTTATTATTTGTCGAAAGCGATCTTTGGTGAGATTTCGAATTGGGTCACGGTTTTTCTTTAGATTAGCTGGTGGAAGAATATTTCGCGTACTTGGCGTATTTCGTGTGTGTGCTCTTGTAGTCGAGTTTTGGGAACTGCCCCTGTCAGATGGTTGCTTGCGGTAGCGCGGTTTGGTCTTCCCCTAGCACCTTCAGCTAGTGTCCTAGATTGAGTTGTTACACTTTCAGAAGTTTGCATCTGGATTGGCGCACGGGGCTGTTTATAAGTTGGACAGGACTGATTATTACCTAACCAATCGAAGAGACACCCTATGTGAAATCTATGTTTACACGTTGTTTCTGGGTTTGTGTCGTAGCATATGATAGCATGAGGCTGTAATCATTAGCGTTGGCTGCTAGAGATTTTAAATCCTTATTACTACGCCTGACAGCCATATTTTGCTAATTTATCGAAACACAAAAAAAAAAGTTATTATAACAAGAACAATTGCGATAGTTGCGGTATAATTGTAAACTGGGTCTTACCTATTAAGCACTCACACCACCATGTCAAATCGATAGACACAACATCTTTACGTAATGTACTGCGATAATTTCAAAATGATGTGAATCTCCGTCCAAATTGAAGAGGAACATGCCAAAAATCTCCAGCATGAGCGAATCTCGATTCTATTTTGTACAGGCAATAATAAAATAAAATATTTCTTGCTTGGGATAGAACCGATTTCGACTCAGAACTAACATTCTAAAGCAATAAATACTTAAGACAGAATGCCAAAACTCCTGTCTCCTATATGGTGCCGGCCGTGCTCAGGGCAAGTGGGGTGGGTTGTTGGTGCTACGTCTACTCTACATACGTTACGAGAATACTTTGTAGACAAAATACGGTATCGGAAGGAGGCCAAAATCAAGGTAAAGATGAGTGCTCGGTTTGATTGAGGTCCGTAGATAGAAGTGGTACCCTCCCAACCTGTAGAATCAACCAGAAGCCGACCCTACCCTACACATGTTTGGGGAGTGCCCAAAAATGAGTAATTAGTTAATTAATTCATATTAAGTTCAAACAAAGAAGTTTCGGTAGTATTTAATAATTTATAACTCATTTTACTTTATGTGTCACTTCAACGGGACTTTCGTTGGTTCTTACGATCGACATTAAATCTAAAAATTAAACTTTTTGGCTCAGCTGAGGACTGTTATTAATAATTAACACTAACAAAATATTGTTAATAGTAATTATACACTCTGATAGATTGGTTGATCCCATTCATAGCCCGACGCGTCTTTCATTTTATGTACTACTTTTGTTGCACCAATACCTTAATTTTCTTACATATTGGCTTTGCCGTACTCACAACATTTTAATATTTGTCCCTAGTGGTAAGCAGGCCTGTTGACGGTGATGATGACTGCTGAAGGTTAAAGATAAGATGAGATGCAACAAAAGCACTAAATAGCGCTATTAGCTATGAATAAAATTGTAAAAATAGGTCTTAGAATTCATTCCGAGTATGAAAATAACATGAATCTCAAACTTTTTTCATATATAACAATTGGGCAACAAATCGCAATTGCATTTGACATTTTTCCAACGTGGAGATTTCTCAAAGGGGACTCGCTCCTACAGTTGCTAACGTTGACGAGGTAGCAAACTGAATACTTGCGACGAGCGGCTCATGCATTTAAACTCGCTGGGCCACGTGATGCAGTCGATCCAACATGGTTTAGGGCAACGTGGTGTAGGCTTATATAATTAGCATCGAGGTTGGATGCTACCCTGTCTTTGCTGTCGCTTGCCCTTCTGGCAGCGCCTCGGCGCCAAGCGCTTGGCTCGTGGTTTGAATATTTCACCAGGCGCAGTGCGTTAATTTCTATTTGGACTCAGAGGCAATAACCTTGTAATAAAAGAAAAAGATCGGCTTATAAGAGCCATCTACAGTCGCACACAAACTTACCTTGCATAAGGCTGCAACACAAGTAAAATATTTTGGGCTGCCAATATCCGAGAAATATTCGCGCCACTTATTGGATAAGGCGAACAAAAAGGTGCAGCACCAACTTAGAAGTGCAGTAAGTACAAGGATGGATCGCGATGCGATTCTATTATTTTTGTGCTTAGCACGTGGTCTTATTTTAACTTAGTCTTTTCTCTTCCTTTTCCAATTGTCCAATTGTGCGTCTGGACGCTTTCGCGATTGCAGAGAAAAAGGAATTGACATTCACAGGAAAAGCGTGGTATTGCAAATAGAATTATCGATTTTTTGCAACCGTGAAGTGTTGCCAAATATGAACAAATATGACATACGGTCGCTTCTCGAGTTATAGTGCCAAGTTGTTGGAACGAAATCCACACACCACAGGATTTATCTTTGGTTGCTAACCTAAAATAGAAGCTGAAAAATAAGAAGGGGTACCAATTCTGATCTGTGGTTTACCAAATGTCTTTGGCATGAAATTTCCCCAGCTCTTATCCATTTAAATCTTTAAGCAAATATATTGATTGACCAAACTTCTGCTTGATGCGCGCTTTTGTTCCTACTGGGGCTAACTTTGCATTGAAATTGGCAGAAAAATTGCTTAAAGCAAAATTACGTTTGATCACTTCCTGGCCTATCTCAAACGATCGAGGTCGAGTGCGTAAATCGTAAGTCCGTTGGTTTTTCTCGTGTGCTTTTTGTAAATTCTTTTCAATATCAGTGCGGATTCTAACGAAATCTGACTTTGCCAACAATTCAATTCCACCGTGGAGTAAATTTAGATCACGCCATAATTTATAGTCTCTGCCATGGGTTATCATGTTTTGGCCAAATACTACAAAATAATCCGATTGACTGATGAATCCAGTTACGTAACGATGAGTTCATATTGGGTTGATAAAGATCCCATTCACGCCGATCAGTCCGACCATAGGCTCTTAAAGCGGCGTTGATTGACCTATTTACCCTTTCAGGCGCGTTTGACTGCGGTGCATAGGTGCCAGTGCATACATGTTGGATGCCATACTTGGATACAAAAGCCGTGAAGTCATGGCTTTTAAACTGAGTGCCATTATCACTAACTATTGTTTTCGGTACACCAAAGCACGTGAAAAGAATATGCCTATGTTGTTTCGTTTTGTCCTTGGCAAAGGACCTATAAAATCTATATATAATCTCTGGAACGGCCTGACACTTTCTACTAAATTGCCCATGGGAGGTCTGAGATTACATGTAGGGTGTTTCGCGGTTTTACATAGCTCACACTTAGCACCATTTTTGGCCAATAAAAATGCCGTCGAAGCCGTTCAAAACATTTGGCAACGCCACAATGCGCAGACGAAGACTGATCGTGAGCTGATTTGATAACCGATTTTCGTAACGCTCCAGGCACTAAAAACTTCCAACAATCTTGAATTACGTTATTTTCGGCAAAATGGCTACGACAACATTTTCACTTCCTTGCAGTTTAATTGCCCATCGTGCTAATCTCCCGCTCAAGTCCATATGGTTCATTAACCAACGAATTGTACTTCGACATACATTCGAAATTTTTTTATCGCTAAGACCACCGCTAAGCATTTGAGCTCGGTAACTGTGTAATTACGTTGAGCTTTATTTAACTTCTTTGACATATATGCTATATGTCGTTCGCATCCGGATTCATCTACTTGGCATAATACTGCACCTACGCCATGCAATGATGCATCACATTGTAAGATAAATGGATTTTTATAATTCGGATTGATCAAAAATTGGGCGGAGCAGAGCATGTGTTTAATGTTAGCAAATGCGACTTATGCAGAATCAGTCCAATCAAATGACTTACCACCCAATAACTCGGTAAGTGGGAATACTACTGATGAATATTGCGATATGAAGCGCTGGTACCACCCAGTCATACTTAAAAATCTTTTTAGTTGTTTGCGTGTTTTTGGCACGGCAATGTTTTCAACTGCTTAAATTTTCTCGGGATTTATTTGCAGTGCATCCTCTCCTACTAAATAACCCAAATAATCTACTTTCTTCAAGCAGAACTGGCTCTTTTTAACATTTATCGTTAGGCTTGCTTGGCGCAGTTGTGCAGAAACGGCTGCAAGATGATCTAGATGTTCTTTAAAATTAAATGACATAACGAGCAGGTTAGTTTGAGGTGAATTTGTTAGCCCGAATGGCATCCTGGTGAATTTATATAAAGGCCGATTGGGGACTGTAAAGGCGGTTTTTGCTCGCGAATGTGCATCCAATCTGATTTGCCAAAAGGCATCTTTAAGATCCAATTTGGAAATTCAGTGCACTGGAGGAAGACGACTTAGCAGTCCATCCAAGAGTGGCATAGGATAAGCATCCTTAACAGTGACTGCGTTAAGCTTTCTAGCGTCAAGACAAAAACGAACCTTGCCAGGCTTACGGACAAGTGTGACCGGAGAGATCACGGTGAAGCTGGAGCTTCTTCGACAACACCTAATTTTATCGTACGGCCAACCTCTTCACACAGAAGTTTCTCTTTGGTGATAAACGGTAAAATCTTTGTTTTATAGGTCTAGCGTCTGCTGTATCGATTTTATGCTCTACTAAACTGGTTTCGTCAAGTCCATCTCTTTCAAACGAAGGAAAGTATTTAATAACAGACTGTAATTGTATTCTGTCAGCCACGGAAAGATTTATTTTGTTTTAATCTGCATCTGGTTCAACAGAGATATCATTTATTGAAGATGAGGATACAATTGAAATTCCAAACATTTGCCAGAAGTCTATTCCACAAATCACGTTTTGTTGAATGGAAAGTACTAATAAAAATTCAAAGTCTAACTTGCCTGGCGTCTTCTTATTTTCTATCTGGCCAAAGGTTGCAATCTGATCTTGACAGTTTTCAAACCTGGTGCCAAGTAAATTTATTAAATATTAATTGCAGTAAATGTAAATTAATGTCTTTTTATAGGCGAACGCCCTTCTTGAACAATTATTTTTATTAATAGCAAGCAACTTGATCGTATTGAATCGGTTGATGATCTGGGTGTCATTTTAGATCCCAAGCTTAAGTTTGACAAGCATATTTCTTCAGCTACTAATCGAGTCCTTGGTGTTCTGGTTTTCATTAAGAGCTGGGCTTATGAATTTGACGATCCGTACGTTACTAAAACTCTTTATACTTCACTTGTCCGTCCAATTCTTGAGTATGGATCTTGTATTTGGTGTCGCCAATACAAGGCTCACCAGGATAGAAGTGAATCCGTACAAAAACAATTTCTGCTCTTTGCCCTCCGGGGATTTCACTGGAATCATAATTCTCGCATGCCTTCTTATCTTGGTAGACTTTTACTAATAAATCTTCCTTCTCTTTCTGATCGTAGAACCATGCTTGGTGTAATCTTCTTACACAAATTAATTAACGGACAAATTGATTCTTCCGAATTGATTAGCTAGATTAGTTTTGCAGTTCCGAACAGAATTACTAAAAACTTTTTATCGCTGTCTCTTCAAACCTGTAATAGTAACTATGCTAACCATAACCCATTTGGGATCTTATGTTCCAACTATAATAATCTTTTCCATATAATAAGTAATGCTACTTCCATACCTAGTCTAAAAAATCTTGTGTTATGTCATCTTTCCAATTGTTCGCGATTTTCGTCACCGCACGTTATGCGGCGCGTCCCTCGGTCGGTTGGGCGGGAGGTGGGTGGCATTTTGCCTGGGTCCGCGCGTTAACAAGGCCTTGCTTGGTATCGTTGGGCCTCTTGAATGTTCTGCCGTTAGTACATCTATGTCCAAAAATAATAATAACTGCAACGAGTTGTACTTTATAGGAACGACTATTGTGCCAGAAGCACTTTGTGTATAACCGTCAGCGGTACGGACTACGCACTCATTTTTTTGAATTTCATTGGCTTGGATAGGAACTTTTGAGCAAGCGGTCCGCCGATTACACTTTTATTGGCACCGCTATCTTTGAAGATCGAGTAATTGAAGCAACTAAAGTTTCAACATTACAAATCTCGGCCATGCGCTTTTTATATTCAATTAAGCGAACGTGATAAGGCCTAATGAGCCGAAGGATACGTACGTCAGGTGGTTGATTTTTTTTAATATTTATCGTTTGAATCCAGGGCTATCGTCGGACATCCCCGTTCGGGATTCAGCGGACGTCCTGTAATAAGTTTTCCGTATCGGACTTAAATTTTATCCAATTGGGCTTGTAGGTATCAAGGCTACCACACCCATAGCAGAAAATTCGACGGCGCTGTAAACAATCTTGGTACCTTTGACCTTGTTCGTCGCAGTTCTAGCATTTGGATTTTTCTTTGCATCGCACAGTTCTCCTCGCCTATTTCAGACTCTTGATTTGAGTGTACATCAGGAACTACTTCATGAACTATCGTATGGACGCATCTATTGTTTTCATTTACACGAGATGTCTGCATTGGCATAAGAGTGCAGAAGAATTCTTCGTGACGATGGCATTCCTTACGCAATATTGCCAAATGTGGCGTATCAACATGTAACAGTTCATGTTTCAATTTGGATTTTAAGTTATGTCTAACATCTACAATTATGTCACTTTCTAACATCTCGGCCAGGAATTCATCAAAACTTTCATTGCTAGTTTGTTTTCGTTGTCGCATAGCATTCTTAAGCTCGCTGATCCTGATATCTCTCGCGCAATAGGTTACACAGCTCAAACCAATGCCCTACTGGAAGCTGGTCCTGAGAATAGTACATTTTCCAACTGGTTGCTGTCCTTTTTCTGTTGACATTATCTCGACCTATACCCATGCGTGGGCCACCCAGGATAATATCATTTTCCCACTCAAGCTGTGGCTCCTCGCGGGCTTCGTGAGAACCTGATGACAAGTTCATTTCGAACTGCCGCATTGATCTTATCAGTTATCGATGCCGTTATACTGGCTTCCAAAGAAGTACTTATTATTTGCCGAAAGCGATCTTCGGAAAGATTTCGAATTGGGTCACGGTTTTTCTTTAGATTAGCTGGTGGAAGAATATTTCGCGTACTTGGCGTATTTCGTGTGTGTGCTCTTGTAGTCAGTCGAGTATTGGGAACTGCCCATGTCAGATGGTTGCTTGCGGTAGCGCGGTTTGGTCTTCCCCTATCACCTTCAGCTAGTGTCCTAGATTGAGTTGTTACACTTTCAGAAGTTTGCATCTGGATTGGCGCACGGGGCTTGTAAACAGCCATAGATTTCACATAGGGTGTCTCTTCCAACTTGTGTTGGACAGGACTGATTATTACCTAACCAATCGAAGAGACACCGTATGTGAAATCTATGTTTATACGTTGTTTCTGGGTTTGTGTCGTAGCATATGGTAGCACGAGGCATCATCATTAGCGTTGGCTGCTAGAGCTTTTAAATCCTTATTACTACGCCTGACAACCATATTTTGCTAATTTATCGAAACACAAAAAAAAAAGTTATCATAACAAGAACAATTGCGATAGTTGCGGTATAATTGTAAACTGGGTCTTACCTATTAAGCACTCACACCACCATGTCAAATCGATAGACACAAGATCTTTACGTAATGTACTGCGATAATTTCAAAATGATGTGAATCTCCGTCCAAATTGTAGAGGAACATGCCAAAAATCTCCAACATGAGCGAATCTCGATTCTATTTTGTACAGGCAATAATAAAATAAAATATTTCTTGCTTGGGATAGAACCGATTTCGACTCAGAACTAACATTCTAAAGCAATAAATACTTAAGACAGAATGCCAAAACTCCTGTCTCCTATATGGTGCCGGCCGTGCTCAGGGCAAGTGGGGTGGGTTGTTGGTGCTACGTCTACTCTACATACGTTACGAGAATACTTTGTAGACAAAATACGGTATCGGAAGGAGGCCAAAATCAAGGTAAAGATGAGTGCTCGGTTTGATTGAGGTCCGTAGATAGAAGTGGTACCCTCCCAACCTGTAGAATCAACCAGAAGCCGACCCTACCCTACACATGTTTGGGGAGTGCCCAAAAATGAGTAATTAGTTAATTAATTCATATTAAGTTCAAACAAAGAAGTTTCGGTAGTATTTAATAATTTATAACTCATTTTACTTTATGTGTCACTTCAACGGGACTTTCGTTGGTTCTTACGATCGACATTAAATCTAAAAATTAAACTTTTTGGCTCAGCTGAGGACTGTTATTAATAATTAACACTAACAAAATATTGTTAATAGTAATTATACACTCTGATAGATTGGTTGATCCCATTCATAGCCCGACGCGTCTTTCATTTTATGTACTACTTTTGTTGCACCAATACCTTAATTTTCTTACATATTGGCTTTGCCGTACTCACAACATTTTAATATTTGTCCCTCGTGGTAAGCAGGCCTGTTGACGGTGATGATGACTGCTGAAGGTTAAAGATAAGATGAGATGCAACAAAAGCACTAAATAGCGCTATTAGCTATGAATAAAATTGTAAAAATAGGTCTTAGAATTCATTCCGAGTATGAAAATAACATGAATCTCAAACTTTTTTCATATATAACAATTGGGCAACAAATCGCAATTGCATTTGACATTTTTCCAACGTGGAGATTTCTCAAAGGGGACTCGCTCCTACAGTTGCTAACGTTGACGAGGTAGCAAACTGAATACTTGCGACGAGCGGCTCATGCATTTAAACTCGCTGGGCCACGTGATGCAGTCGATCCAACATGGTTTAGGGCAACGTGGTGTAGGCTTATATAATTAGCATCGAGGTTGGATGCTACCCTGTCTTTGCTGTCGCTTGCCCTTCTGGCAGCGCCTCGGCGCCAAGCGCTTGGCTCGTGGTTTGAATATTTCACCAGGCGCAGTGCGTTAATTTCTATTTGGACTCAGAGGCAATAACCTTGTAATAAAAGAAAAAGATCGGCTTATAAGAGCCATCTACAGTCGCACACAAACTTACCTTGCATAAGGCTGCAACACAAGTAAAATATTTTGGGCTGCCAATATCCGAGAAATATTCGCGCCACTTATTGGATAAGGCGAACAAAAAGGTGCAGCACCAACTTAGAAGTGCAGTAAGTACAAGGATGGATCGCGATGCGATTCTATTATTTTTGTGCTTAGCACGTGGTCTTATTTTAACTTAGTCTTTTCTCTTCCTTTTCCAATTGTCCAATTGTGCGTCTGGACGCTTTCGCGATTGCAGAGAAAAAGGAATTGACATTCACAGGAAAAGCGTGGTATTGCAAATAGAATTATCGATTTTTTGCAACCGTGAAGTGTTGCCAAATATGAACAAATATGAAATACGGTCGCTTCTCGAGTTATAGTGCCAAGTTGTTGGAACGAAATCCACACACCACAGGATTTATCTTTGGTTGCTAACCTAAAATAGAAGCTGAAAAATAAGAAGGGGTACCAATTCTGATCTGTGGTTTACCAAATGTCTTTGGCATGAAATTTCCCCAGCTCTTATCCATTTAAATCTTTAAGCAAATATATTGATTGACCAAACTTCTGCTTGATGCGCGCTTTTGTTCCTACTGGGGCTAACTTTGCATTGAAATTGGCAGAAAAATTGCTTAAAGCAAAATTACGTTTGATCACTTCCTGGCCTATCTCAAACGATCGAGGTCGAGTGCGTAAATCGTAAGTCCGTTGGTTTTTCTCGTGTGCTTTTTGTAAATTCTTTTCAATATCAGTGCGGATTCTAACGAAATCTGACTTTGCCAACAATTCAATTCCACCGTGGAGTAAATTTAGATCACGCCATAATTTATAGTCTCTGCCATGGGTTATCATGTTTTGGCCAAATACTACAAAATAATCCGATTGACTGATGAATTCAGTTACGTAACGATGAGTTCATATTGGGTTGATAAAGATCCCATTCACGCCGATCAGTCCGACCATAGGCTCTTAAAGCGGCGTTGATTGACCTATTTACCCTTTCAGGCGCGTTTGACTGCGGTGCATAGGTGCCAGTGCATACATGTTGGATGCCATACTTGGATACAAAAGCCGTGAAGTCATGGCTTTTAAACTGAGTGCCATTATCACTAACTATTGTTTTCGGTACACCAAAGCACGTGAAAAGAATATGCCTATGTTGTTTCGTTTTGTCCTTGGCAAAGGACCTATAAAATCTATATATAATCTCTGGAACGGCCTGACACTTTCTACTAAATTGCCCATGGGAGGTCTGAGATTACATGTAGGGTGTTTCGCGGTTTTTTGCCCTCCGGGGATTTCACTGGAATCATAATTCTCGCATGCCTTCTTATCTTGGTAGACTTTTACTAATAAATCTTCCTTCTCTTTCTGATCGTAGAACCATGCTTGGTGTAATCTTCTTACACAAATTAATTAACGGACAAATTGATTCTTCCGAATTGATTAGCTAGATTAGTTTTGCAGTTCCGAACAGAATTACTAAAAACTTTTTATCGCTTTCTCTTCAAACCTGTAATAGTAACTATGCTAACCATAACCCATTTGGGATCTTATGTTCCAACTATAATAATCTTTTCCATATAATAAGTAATGCTACTTCCATACCTAGTCTAAAAAATCTTGTGTTATGTCATCTTTCCAATTGTTCGCGATTTTCGTCACCGCACGTTATGCGGCGCGTCCCTCGGTCGGTTGGGCGGGAGGTGGGTGGCATTTTGCCTGGGTCCGCGCGTTAACAAGGCCTTGCTTGGTATCGTTGGGCCTCTTGAATGTTCTGCCGTTAGTACATCTATGTCCAAAAATAATAATAACTGCAACGAGTTGTACTTTATAGGAACGACTATTGTGCCAGAAGCACTTTGTGTATAACCGTCAGCGGTACGGACTACGCACTCATTTTTTTGAATTTCATTGGCTTGGATAGGAACTTTTGAGCAAGCGGTCCGCCGATTACACTTTTATTGGCACCGCTATCTTTGAAGATCGAGTAATTGAAGCAACTAAAGTTTAAACATTACAAATCTCGGCCATGCGCTTTTTATATTCAATTAAGCGAACGTGATAAGGCCTAATGAGCCGAAGGATACGTACGTCAGGTGGTTGATTTTTTTTAATATTTATCGTTTGAATCCAGGGCTATCGTCGGACATCCCCGTTCGGGATTCAGCGGACGTCCTGTAATAAGTTTTCCGTATCGGACTTAAATTTTATCCAATTGGGCTTGGCTACCACACCCATAGCAGAAAATTCGACGGCGCTGTAAACAATCTTGGTACCTTTGACCTTGTTCGTCGCAGTTCTAGCATTTGGATTTTTCTTTGCATCGCACAGTTCTCCTCGCCTATTTCAGACTCTTGATTTGAGTGTACATCAGGAACTACTTCATGAACTATCGTATGGACGCATCTATTGTTTTCATTTACACGAGATGTCTGCATTGGCATAAGAGTGCAGAAGAATTTTTCGTGACGATGGCATTCCTTACGCAATATTGCCAAATGTGGCGTATCAACATGTAACAGTTCATGTTTCAATTTGGATTTTAAGTTATGTCTAACATCTACAATTATGTCACTTTCTAACATCTCGGCCAGGAATTCATCAAAACTTTCATTGCTAGTTTGTTTTCGTTGTCGCATAGCATTCTTAAGCTCGCTGATCCTGATATCTCTCGCGCAATAGGTTACACAGCTCAAACCAATGCCCTACTGGAAGCTGGTCCTGAGAATAGTAAATTTTCCAACTGGTTGCTGTCCTTTTTCTGTTGACATTATCTCGACCTATACCCATGCGTGGGCCACCCAGGATAATATCATTTTCCCACTCAAGCTGTGGCTGCTCGCTGGTTTCGTGAGAACCTGATGACAAGTTCATTTCGAACTGCCGCATTGATCTTATCAGTTATCGATGCCGTTATACTGGCTTCCAAAGAAGTACTTATTATTTGCCGAAAGCGATCTTCGGAAAGATTTCGAATTGGGTCACGGTTTTTCTTTAGATTAGCTGGTGGAAGAATATTTCGCGTACTTGGCGTATTTCGTGTGTGTGCTCTTGTAGTCAGTCGAGTATTGGGAACTGCCCCTGTCAGATGGTTGCTTGCGGTAGCGCGGTTTGGTCTTCCCCTATCACCTTCAGCTAGTGTCCTAGATTGAGTTGTTACACTTTCAGAAGTTTGCATCTGGATTGGCGCACGGGGCTTGTAAACAGCCATAGATTTCACATAGGGTGTCTCTTCCAACTTGTGTTGGACAGGACTGATTATTACCTAACCAATCGAAGAGACACCGTATGTGAAATCTATGTTTATACGTTGTTTCTGGGTTTGTGTCGTAGCATATGGTAGCACGAGGCAGTAATCATTAGCGTTGGCTGCTAGAGCTTTTAAATCCTTATTACTACGCCTGACAACCATATTTTGCTAATTTATCGAAACACAAAAAAAAGTTATCATAACTGGGTCTTACCTATTAAGCACTCACACCACCATGTCAAATCGATAGACACAAGATCTTTACGTAATGTACTGCGATAATTTCAAAATGATGTGAATCTCCGTCCAAATTGTAGAGGAACATGCCAAAAATCTCCAGCATGAGCGAATCTCGATTCTATTTTGTACTGGCAATAATAAAATAAAATATTTCTTGCTTGGGATAGAACCGATTTCGACTCAGAACTAACATTCTAAAGCAATAAATACTTAAGACAGAATGCCAAAACTTATAACCTGTTATTAACAAATAAAAGCTTTGTATTATGCTGTAACACTATCCACTGGCCTGGCTCCGAAATGATCCAGATTACTAGCCAGCAATTCCTAGTAAGATAAGTGATACACGATCGGAAACTAAACAAATGATCATTGGATGAGTTGGGCTGAGGGAGGAGGTGACGAATAGGAAAGGTAAATAAGCACTGTTTATCGGATCCACGAGTTATTCTTGTTCTATTATTGTACTTCGGGCCCCACACGATTGGGCGCCATTTATATGTAACGGACCACTTCGAGTATGTAGGAGTAGCACCTCTCTCTACTACATGGTTCCGGCTGTGCTCAGAGCAAGTGGGGTGGGTTGTTGGTGATACGTCCAAACTCTACATACGTTACGAGAATACTTTTGTAGACAAAATACGGGATCGGAAGGAGGCCAAAATCAAGGTAAAGATGAGTGCTCGGTTTGATTGAGGACCCTAGATAGAAGTGGTCCTCTACTATACCCTCCCAAACTGTAGAATCAACCAGAAGCCGACCCTACCCTACACATGTTTGGGGAGTGAGTTACCTTCTTGTGCCCAAAAAAAAAGTAATTGGTTAATTAAATCATATTGAGTTCAAACAAAGAAGTTTCGGTAGTATTTGATAATTTTTAATTCATTTTACTTTATGTGTCACTTCAACGGGACTTTCGTTGGTTATTACGATCGACATTAAATCTAAAAATTAAACTTTTTGGCTCAGCTGAGGGCTGTTATTAATAATAAACACTAACAAAATATTGTTAATAGTAATCATACACTCTGATAGACAAGCGGCTGGCGCATGCGATTAGGGCTCGTGCATTTAAACTCGCTGGGCCACGTGATGCAGTCGATCCAACATGGTTTAGGGCAACTTGGTGTAGGCTTATATAATTAGCATCGAGGTTGGATGCTACCCTGTCTTTGCTGTCTCTTGGCCTTCGCGCAGCGCCTCGGCGCCAAGCGCTTGGCTCGTGGCTTGAATATTTCACCAGGCGCAGTGCGGTAATTTCTACTTGGACTCAGAGGCAATAACCTTGTGTTAAAAGAAAAATATCGGCTTATAAGAGCCATCTACACTCTCGCACACAAGCTTACCTTGCAAAAGGCTGCAACACAAGTAAAATATTTTGAGCTGCCAATATCCGAGAAATATTCGCGCTACTTATTGGATAAGGCGAACAAAAAGGTGCAGCACCAACTTAGAAGTGCAGTAAGTACAAGGATAGATCGCGATGCGATTCTATTATTTTTGTGCTTAGCACGTGGTCTTATTTTAACTTAGTCTTTTCTCTTCCTTTTCCAATTGTCCAATTGTGCGTCTGGACGCTTTCGCGTTTGCAAAGAAGAAGAATTTGACATTCCCAGGAAAAGCGTGGTATCGCAAATAGAATTATCCATTTTTTTGCAACCGTGAAAAGTTTAACAGTTACAGCGTTGCCAAATATGAACTGATATACTGTTATACGGTCGCTTCTCGAATTATAGTGCCAAGTTGTTGGAATGAAGTGGGCGTACCCTCACACATGATTACAGTCTGTCGAGTGTTATCTTCGACGCTGACAAGGTCAGGTGGGCCATAAAATCATTCGGTCCCTTCAAAGCCCCGGGGGTGACCAGATTTTCCAGGCCCTGCTGCAACACAGCCTAGAAGATATACTTAGTCCACTAATTGGCCTAGTTAAGACGAACTTCACTTGGGGGTACATTCCGTTATCTTGAAGGTAATGGAGGAGATGTGGTTTTTATTCTTAAGCAAGGGAACCGTCGCTTGGATCAACCTAAGTCGTATAGACCTATTAGCCTTACATCCATTCTGCTTCAGACCGCAGAACGCCTGTTGGACTTACATATCCGGTGGAGATGGCAAGTACCAATCCCCTGCACCATACACAATTCGAATCACATTGTCAGTAAGATTGAAGAGGCATTCGAGGCGAAGGAAATTGATTTGTGCTCCTTCGTAGACGTCGAAGGGGCCTTCGCCACACTGGCTATCAGTCAATAACCAGGGCGCTTGCATCTACGGGAGTTGACCCCTTTTCTATTACTTGGATAGAGAGAATTCTTATGTACAGAGACAAAAGATCTTCACTGGACGGTACCACTGTCCACATCCGCGAGGTCAAAGGCTATCCACAGGGCGGAGTCCTGTCTACCCTTCTTTGGTCCCTAGTGATAGATGAACTACTGGTGAAACTATCGGAGCTAGGCATCGATACCATAGGGTATGCAGATGACCTGGCAATAATAGTCTCCCGATAGTTCGGCTAAGCCATTACCGAATAGATGTAATCGGCACTCAACACGACCCTAGGATGGTGCACAGATGTGGGTCTCAATATCACAGAAGGCGATTATCGTTCCCTTCTCGAAACGGTACAACATCGATGTCGTACAGCTCTAAATCGGTGGGACACCCGTCGACCTCTTCAGTGATGTCAAATATCTCGGTGTTAATCTGGATAAGAGACTTAACTGGAACTCACACTTGGACAAAACGTTGACCAAAGGTACTCATGCCATGTGGGCATGATGTCGGCTCTTCGGTAAAACGTGGGATTTAGACTGCAAAGCCATCAGATGGCTGTATAGTATGATGGTTATGCCTGCTGTCACTTACGCTGCCCTCGTCTGGTGGCCAAAGGTACAGCAGGCTACCGCCATACAAAAATGTAACTTACTTCAGCGGCTCGTATGCCTATCCCTCACGGGTGTCATGCGAACATGTCCTACTGCAGCACTGGAGACAGACTTAGGACTGAATCCACTGCATTTGCACATAAAGAAGGTAGCTTCTTTGAGCCTTCTGAGGATTTAACTCACAAATGGGTTGCTAGCAACAGACATAGGTCATGCTAGTCTAGTTTTGTAAAAATTCCTGGTTTAGGGATCTGCGACAGAACGGATTTTAAGACCACGGAACTTTTCTTCGGGGCGAAATTTAGGAGTCTTATTCCAGACCGTAGGGAATGGGATGATGGCAACCCTTGCAATGATCGCATAAGCCTGCAGTGGTTCACAGACGGATCAAAAACTAACCAAGTTGTTAGTTCGGGGATAACAGGACCCAACACCAAAATCTCGATTGCATGGGGTACCTGGCCCAGTGTTTTTAAATCTGAGATTCACGCCATTGAGTCGTGCTCCAGACATATCCTTGACAAGGAGATAAGAGAGGCACCTTAAATATATTTTCAGATAGACAAGCAGCCATTCAAGCTCTCTCCTCATGGAGGATCACCTCGAGAGTGGTTGCGGATTGCTGGAATTGGGTTCAACAACTCTCCTGTCGGAACCGGGTCACAAATTGTTGGGTCCCAGGGTCCAGGCTAGCTAGGGCCGGTTCCGCAACCACTCTTCTTGGACATGAACCCTTTTGTGGGTTAAGCTGGGCCGCTGCGAAAGAGTTGATAGAGGAAAGGTCAATGAAAGAGAGGGGAATCTACTTCATAACGAAACCTGGGTTACGATAAGCTAAGGAGCTTATCAGCCCACAATTAGGTAGAAAGACCAAAAATCTTTCGACGGCGGAACTACTGCTCTTGGTCTCCTAACTTACGGGATACCACGTAGTGAAATATCACCTCCTTGGAGTAGGAGGAAGTATCTATGCAGAGAATTTGTTACTCCAACACGGACATACAGACGGACATGGGGTCGGAGATGCTTCCTTCTGTCTATTACACACATTTGCACATAACCATTATACCCTTTTGACCTATTTGCAATAGGTTCATGGTATAAAAAAAAGTAAACAAACCAAGCCCGCTGATGCAGCTTACATTAATTAGATTGCATATGTAGGGCTAGCGTTTGCAATTCGCGCTCAAAGATTAGGCACTTTATTTTTCTTGCATTCTATCACAAATTAATTTTCGTCTATGCCGTACCTACGACCTTGTGGAGTCCTTCACTGCCATCAAACGTTATCAAACGAAGTGCTGCCCTATGGAAGTTTGGCAGTGTAGCGTGTGTGTGGTGTTACGGCATGGGCGTGTGTGCGGTGTTACGGCATGAGCACGTCTAAGGCACCCGCGAAGTGCGCGGCCACAGGTATGGTGCAGGTGCTCGCAGTCGCGGAGCTTAGCCGGGAATCCGTGGTTATCCCTATATATGATTTCCACCAACTCGGACTTTGTCCAACGAAAAAGATATCGTTTGTAGAGGACAGAAAAAGTCGATCCGAGCCGGCGAAAAATATTTGCGGAAACGGATACTGCGAAATGCAAAAGATAAATATCCTTTTTTCCCCATGACTTCACAAATAATAACCTAGGCAGAGCAGCACTCTGGCGAACCTGAGCAGATCGAAAAGCACACATTTGACTGAGCTCTCTTAAGCTGAATCAGCTACGCAGCTGCAGTAATTATCTATTGAGAAATCACGGCTTTTAAATAGGGTACCATTATCACTCACAGTTATTTTTGGCACTCCAAAGCACTATAATATGTCTTCCTTCAGGGTATCCATGACTACATTTGAAATAATTTTTTGTACTGCCTTTAATGTAAATTTTGAAAATGTTCTAGAATAATAAATATTCCAATGTTACCCTTTCTAGTTCGGGGAAAAGGATTAATAAAATCTAAATACAAGCGTTGAAACGGTCTTTCGCTGGTTACTTGAGCACCCATCGGACGCAATAAAGAACGAGTGGGTGGTCTGACATATTTCACAATTGCTGATGTAATCGCGGACGTTAATCACAATTTTTGGCCAGTAAAATCTGCAACGAATTCGCTCTAAGCATTTTGCGATTACATAATGTGCCTAACATGGTCCGTCATGAGCAGCACTAACAATTTCCATTTAACTGTAAACAATGCACTCAATTGCTTATCTTTATGCATTGCGCAATTAAGTTCCGTTGAGTTCTGAATAGATACTGATTTATTCTTACAAATCCTAGGCCTTATATACTAACAGAGTATCTAAATTTAGACTAAGCTATTTGTTAGTTAGGGTCTTTTTCTTACCCTTAACATGACATATCTTTGCGTGGGTCACTTTACAATCTTGAGCGACCACATGTTGCTGGCAAGTTTACTATTTCTGGTGGTGATTTTTCACAGTGGATTCTAGCTGTCGTATTATGTATGTTCTTAAAGAGCCAACTGATCCTGCCTTCTAATTCTACCCAGTATGTTTTGGATGCTACTATAGATCAACATACACAATTCCATGGTCTGTTTGGTTTGAAGGGTGAAGTTTAGCAGATGCTATCACTGGCACTGCTCCATGGCTAATTCCCTTCACACACTCGTTTGTTTGATTTCCATTTTTGGCATTTGTTTAATGTGGATTCAACCATTAGATGGTACGAATCCATCTCAAAGTTATGATGAGTTTATTCTCTATAAAAATTCCCTTTGCCTTTAGCAGTGTGTACGTCTCCTTAATTTCTGTATTTGTTCTTTTTCTGGAAGAACTAATTTTTCGGATGGGCCATCTTTTATCTTCGAGACTTCGTCCCTTAATTGCCTCGGTTTTTTAAATGTTTGGATTAAGTCGCCCATGATTAATGTCAATTAATAGTCCTTTTATTCCTGTTTGTATTTTGTCGCATTCATCAATTAAAGAACTAAATTGTTTATTTAATATTGATTTTGAAGTAATTTTTCATGTTTATACCAAACAAAAACATTATAAACATTATACCAAACAAAATGTGATATAATGAACCCATAAAATTCAACGGTGATCGCTTTTTTCTTATTGGTTGTAAATAGTTCGTTATTTTCTTCTAATTCCGCAATTTGTCTTTGTGTGCTATTGAGTATTAAATTACACTGAGCCTCAAACCCATGGAGTTTCTCACAACATCTCTCATTTTTATACCCTGAACCCATTGAAAATGGGTAAAAAGGGTATAATGGTTTTGTGCAAATGTATGTAACAGACAGAAGAAAGCATATCCGACCCCATAAAGTATATATCATCTTGATCAGGACGACGAGCAGAGTCGATTTAGCCATGTCCGTCTGTCCGTTCGTCCGTCCGTCCGTCCGTCCGTCTGTCTGTATGAACGAGCGATCTCGAAAACTACAAAAGCTAGAAATCCAAACTAAACGACTCAAGATTCTCCTAATCCATACGCAGTACAAGTTTTTTTTTCGATATCTTGCTCCGTTTCATTATTATCGATAAAAATCGATTTTAAGTCTTGGTTTTCTTGGCATATCTCGGAGACTATAAGAGCTAGATCCATCATTTAGTTATTTATGTACTCGTAAAGGATACGCACATTATGAATATTTCAGATTTTGGATATCTCTCTCCATCCGCCCCCCATTTCAAACGCAAATCAAATACCACAGACTTGCGCTTTGGTTTGTACATAGATTTGGATGCTATTGTTAAGGACTGAAAATTTCATAACGATCATAGTCTTAGTTGAGAAATTATTAAAGAATTCATTTTCCATAGTGGGGCCAAGCACAGCCGATGTGTAAAGTGCTCAGTTTGCTGCGTGCGTTTCTGTGAGTGTGTGGGTGTGACTTTGTGAATGTGTGTATGAATGCAAAAAGGTTTAAATATATGTAACGACAGCTCGTCGCTGGGTTCAGGGTATCTCCTAGTCGGGGGCACCCGACTAGAGCCATCCTACTTGTTTGCACCTGATTGCTTCCTCTATGCAGCATTTCAAAATATATATAAATTTCGACATGGTCGTAAAATATGACCAGATCCCAAGAGGATGACACTATTTCAACCTCGCCCATTGGATACATTGCTGAGGAGCTATTCATTTTTTCTATTACCCATTTTCTTTCTTCTTCCCTGGGCTGTGTTTGATACTTGGCAGAACAGCATAAGTATGAGCATCATCAAAAATCCTAACTTTGAGATTTTAAGTCTCTTAAAATCTCTCATCCTTATTATTTTTCTGTTCATTTTCATTTTTGTCATGTGCCAGTATGCCAATAAGCGGGCACACTTTGGTAACTGGTCTTGTGGAAAATCGATCCTGTAATTTTATCTTTACTACCCTGACCTTATTGTCTTTTCCCTTATGTACTTCTTCTTCTTTGCCCAAGGGCCATCTTGCTGGATGACAGTTTTCGTCTTTCATTATTACTATTTGTCCCTTTTATATATCCCGTGTTTCTTTATTCCACTTACTTCTTTGTAGTAATGTATACAAATAATGTTCTTTCCATGTTGACCTTTCTTCATTCTTTGAATCAGTTTCCATCATCTGAGTTGCCTATTCTATTCTGTGTTTCTGATGCTATGCTATGCTATGCTATCTAAGGTTGGTCTTCCAATTAGAAAATGCCCTGGTGTCAACACTTCGTTATCGTCAATGTCTTCTCCGTATGTGGGTCGTGAATTTAATACTGCTTCAATTTGACATAATAATGTTGATATTTCTTCGTATGTTAAATTGTTGTCGCCTATTACTCTTTTTAGTTGATATTTCACTGACTTGACTCCGGCCTCCCAAATACCTCCGGAGTGAAGTCCTGACGGCGGGATAAAATACCACTGGATTTTTTAATTTTCTAGTATAGGGGCAATCTTATCGTTACTTTGGATCGCTTTTACGAAATCTTGATCTAGCTTCCTTGACGCACATACGAAATTAGTTCCATTGTCGGAGTATATGTGAGCGCACGTCTTGGTACAAATCTCCTTAATGCTGCTAAAAATACATCTGACGTTAAATCACTAACTACTTCCATGTGAATTGCTTTTGTGGCCATATATACAAATACTGCTATATACCCTTTATATGTTTTCTGTCACCGAGCTTTTGAGCATCTGATATTATATGGTCCTGCATAGTCTACTCCTGTATTTAAAAATGAGAAGGATTCTGTTATTCTATATTTCGGAAGATTTCCCATTATTTGTTCTACTGTGTGTTGCCTGTATTTAGTACATCTAACACATTCTTTCAGATATTTCTTTAAGGAGTTTCTAAATCCGACTATCCAGTATTTTCTTTGGATATGATTTCTCATTAGGCTAATTCCTCCATGTAACATTTCCCTTTGTGCTTTTCTTATTATTAGAGAAGCCATGTGACCTTTGTCTAAAATTATTGGATGTTTGAAATCCGCATTTGAATTTTGAAGTCTACCTCCGACTCTTAATATCCCATATTGATCTAAAAATGGGTTTAAACCTATTATATTTGCTTTTCTGAGTTCTTTAACCGTTAGATGGGATGGAAACACTTCTTTTGTAATTTTGATTGCAATTAATCTTAATATATAAGCAACTATCCTTTCTAATTTTTGTAGGCAAGAATAGCTTTGAATTAATTTTTGTATAATACTATTTCCGAAGTTTAATAATATTGAATTATTTATTAACATCTCGTTGGCCATCTGTTCTTTTGGCCAATTTTCTTTAGGTTTTGATAGCCATTCGGGCCCTTTTCACCAAGTTTGGCATTCTTTTAATTTACTTGGAAAGACACCCTCTTAAGGCCACATCCGCTGGATTATCTTCTGATTTTACATGACCCCAATTTAAATTTGTATTTTTTGTCTCTTCAGTTCTTTGTTGTATGAACTTGTTCTTATGTGTACTATTTTTTAACCAGGCTAAAGTAATTGTAGAGTCACTCCACGCATTTTTTATTGGGGCTGGCTGCTGGCTATTATCGTGACTGAATTACCTAATTTTGCATATACTACTGCTGCGTATGCTTTCTCTGATGCATCTACGAATCCATGCAGCTGTATTTCAAGCTTCATGCTAGTCTGTAACCATCTTGGGACTAATATTTCTTCTAATAATGTTAAGTTTGTTCTATACTGTTCCCATTACTTTGCATCTTCCATGCTTAGTTTGTCATCCAAATCTTTATTTATCAGCCATCATTTTTGCATGAACGATTTTCCTACAACTGTAACCGGGGATAGCCAACCTGAAGGATCGTAAACCTTTGCAAGCGGGGATAATACGTGTCTTTTGTTTATGTTTTCTGAGCCCTCACAATTGACCTTAAATTTGAATTCGTCTTTCAAAGGTTCCCACTGTAGTCCCCATTTTTCAATAGATTCATTTTCTTCAAAAGCTATTACTTTATTTTCCTCGGTATTTTCTACATTGTCTATAATTTCTAGTTTATTTGCAATCCATTTTCTCAAATTAAAACCAGCTTCTGCTAGTTTCAACGAAAATTCTTTTATTTTCTTTTGGCAGTCTTGTATGAAGTCTGCTCCTAACATTACATCATCCACATAAAGGTCATTACTGATTGTTACCCCAATGATTTGAATTGTACAGTTATTTGTTATCTCCACCAGCACTTTTGTTGCTAAGTATGGAGCTGACGCGGTACCGTATGTAACCGTTGTGAGTTTGTAGTTTTTAATCTGTCGATTTGGGTTCTCTCTCCACAGAATATACAAGTATTGTTGATCCTTTATGTCAACATTTATCTGCGATACATTTTTTCTATATCAATGAGCATAGAGCACTCAACCTTTGCTCTAAATACTCCAATACAGACAATTTTTGAACTTCTTTTGTTCTTTTTACTTTCATATGATTGCAAGGTTTCTCTATTAAACTTGCGAATAATCATGTGTGCAAAAATTACATCAGCGTCTTCTGATAAGACCGTTTTAAATTTTATTAGATGTATTGCCTCATTAATTGAATCAATAAAATGAACTTTATAAGCCGATTTAATTGTTCGGAAAATAATTTCCGTTTATTTTTGCTTTTCCGCAGATCCTATTAGCAAATGTGAAGTTAATTTGCTGCAGAGCCAGACCTCGCCTTGTGCAGCACATCAGACTTGCTCAAGGATCATATTCGGGACTCCAGCCCATTTACTGTCACAGGCGTTGACTATTGCGGGCCATTCTACTACAAAATTGATGTCCGCAGTAGACTTTCTCAAAAATGTTATATCAGTGTCTTCATATGCTTCGCAACCAAGGCAGTTTGGTTGGAGCTCGTAAGAGACTTGTCAACCGCTACGTTTCTAAGCCCTCAAGCGATTTATCGCCACTCTTGGTGCACCGAGATGTATCTGGTCTGCAAATGCTACCAATTTCGTCGGTGCTAAAAATCAATTGGAAGATCTGCGTCGCGTATGCAGCAGCGAAAGTCACCATCAAGAAGTGTGCGCTTATTGTCTCAACAGTGGGTTCGGCCCTGCTCGGCAGCATAACATTTAACTGTAAATAATGCACACAATTGCTTATCTTTATGCATCGCTCCCTACGCGCCAAAAACCACTCAATTGTCTCTCTGCTTGCTAACCATTGCACTTATTACACTTATTATTAGCATAATTTAGTACTTAAAGTAAGCTGCAATTAATCATAAAGTAAATGTACAATTTATGAAACAAAAAACAGTTGTTAAAAAAGGTAAACATCTTCAAACAGCACCAATAATTCATCTAAATAGACCAATATTTAATTTAGCCGATAAGGAATTACCAAATTCATTAGACGGCTCATCGTTTCGGCATTTGTAAATCCAAAAGGCATTCTTTAATATTGATAAAGTGGTCTATTCCGGACCGTAAAGGCTGTTTTTGCACGGGATTCTTGATCTAAGAAAATTTGCCAAAAGGAGTCTTTGAGATCGATTTTCCAAATGAAGTGCACTGGCGGAAGTCGACTTAACAGTCCATCCATTATGGGATTTGGATACGCATCCCCCACTGTAACCGCATTCAGATTCATCGCACTTTGCCGGGCTTTATGTGCAATGTGATTGGAGATGACCATGGTGAGCTTGGGGCTTCTTTAATGACGTGCATTTTGAGCATACGATCAATCTCGGCATTTAGGAGTTGTTCCTTTGCATGAGATAAAGGATAAACCCGTTGCTTAATCTTAATAAATTTCTGGCCGGAGACCGCAGAAAAATTCTGTGGCATTCCCTACGCAAACTTACTAGATCTAGAGTGTCCACATGCAGTAACTTGGGTTTTAATTCAGGCTTCAGATATGTCGGACTTCAGTTGTTATGTCGTTATCGGACATAGGCTCTCGTAAAGAGTCAGCAACTGCGAGTACAGCATCAAAAAACTCATCGAATGGCTCACTACTGCGACGCATGTCATTTTTAATGACGCGGTCAGAACGCTGATCATAATACCTCTCCAGTAAACGGCTACACAACACGAACCAATTCATGTTATCCGCTGTTCTATGAACACGCCAGTAGAAAGAAAGCATGAAAACAGGAGGTTGGCAAATTGGGACAAGGGTGCAAAATTTCCATTTAAGCCCTGCGGTAATTTCCCATACAAATAAAGTCCTAGATGAGAAGGTCGTTTGCTTATCCACTGAATTTTATACGCCAGTTGGAGATTACGTTTGATATTTTGTCAGGTCGATCCAATGTTGAATCGGCAACATTAACCCGTGTTCTAGATGGTCTACCCCTATAGTTATCATTGCGCACAATGCTTGTGAGCTGGGATTAGGTTCGCTGCCAACATAATTTTTGGACATGATTTTCTACAAATAGGACAGGTTTTACTAGTTTCCAACCAGTCTAAGAGACAAGATTTCTGGTATCAGTTCGGAACAGGTGTCGTTGCAGATTGTGCGCCGTACCGACTCAACGTTCGGAAAAGCAACTAAATTTTCAGAACTTCGCCCAACCGCCAAAATTTAAAACTAATAGAAAAGTTTAGAAAAAATTAATTTATTTGAAAAATTTTTCTTTTCTTTTTATAATGCAAGTGGTTTTCTTTTCTTTTCTTTATATACTGAAAATGGGTAAAAGGGGTATAATGGTTTTGTGCAAATGTATGTAACAGACAGAAGGAAGGATCTCGGACCACATAAAGTAGATATATTCTAGAGCCCAGTCGTTTTAGCCATGTCCGTCTGTCCGTCCTTTCGTCCGTCCGTCTGTATGAACGCAGCGATCTTGGAAACTACAAAAGCTAGAAACCTAAACTAAACGACTCTAGATTCTCCTAATCCATACGCAGTACAAGTTTATCTTTTTTCTCGATATCTTGCTCCGTTTCATTATTATCGATAAAAATCGATTTTAAGACTTGGTAAGAACTACAGCCATCAAATTACCTTTAATATGTGCTCGTAAAGAATACGCAGATTATGAATATTTCGGATTTTGGATACCTAATTTTAAAGTATGTATTCCTTTCAAAAACCGGCACAACGATACGTGTCAGCAGAGTAGCTGCTGTCACCGATCGTTAGGTAGCCGGCGCTTATGGACGTTTGGCAGTGCAGCGTGTGTGTGGTGTTACGGTATGGACGTGTGTGCGGTGTTACGGCATGGGCATGTCTAAGGCACCCGCGAAATGCTTGGCAACAGATGTGATGCAGGTGCTCGCAGTCGCGGAGCTTAGCCAGGGATCCGTGGTTATCACTACATAGGTTTCCACCCACACACTGTCTTGCCACAGCCGGCCAGAAATAAATACCGTTTGACAGAAAAGTCGATCAGAGCCGTCGAAAATTATTTGCGAGAACGGATACTGTAAAATGAAAAAGATAAATATGCTTTTCTCCCCACGCGACTTTACAAATGATTACCTAAGCAGACCAGCACACTGGCGACCCTGAGCAGAGCTTTCTGTTGAGTGCAACGCATGCGCAGAGCGGAAGTCTTACTAGGCTAGAAAAGCACATGTTTGACAGAGCAAAAGCTCTCTTAAGCTGCATCAGCTGCGCAACTGCAGTAACTACCCACTCGCTCACAAGCTCAGCTTCGATAAAAGCTTTACAGGCGCATCCCTAAAATTGTGCAGACTTATTGTACGTTTAAACCACACGTACTGCAAAATATATTCCCAACCTCACAATTTGTGCAAAATTAAGTGTTGTGAATTATTTACAATAATTTTGTCTACGTGTTTCTTTTTTGGTAGTTGTATAATAGTTGTAAACGTCTTGGAGTTTAGTTATTATTTTGGATATAGATATTATAAGTATTTAATTTAAATGGCGATTGGAGGAGGTTCAGATGGACATGGCCCCCAGATACGCTTCAGAGGACTGCCAAAAATGTATAGCATATGGAATGAGGACAATGGTTCAGACCACGTGCCACCGTCACTCCCGTTAACCTTTTTCGGTCTCCCTCGCACCCCGGTAAGACGAAGGGCAATAAGCTTTTAGGCAGCTACATTAGGTTCCGCTGAAAGGTCAGCAGTTAATGTGGCGTTGGCTCAAGCCCATGCCACTTATAGACAATCCTTATCCGAAGAGATAATTGACGGCATCAGGGACGAGATCAGGGCAGCTATGCTGAGCATGGTGCAGCTTCTGAACGAGGTGCTTCGTCCAGTGGGATCAGCTAGGGCACGAGAAGCTGAAGTATAGAAAATCTGCTTATGAGCTTAAGCGGAGTTCCACCTAATTTGCCATGACCAAACAACGTGAATCTTGCGCCAATAATGCAACCGGGCCCTGGTTCTCTACCCAACCGCAATGTTTATAGCATTCTGTTTCAAGAGCCACCTCCCCATCTAAGCCAGATGGTAAGTTTTATTCAATGGGAGCAGCAGTAAGAGTTCTATAGAAGAATTGGTTTTCCGGATAGTGCTCCTCCAACATCAGTATATATGCCCTTGGAAGGAAATACAGCGAAATATGTGAAGCAAGCGAGAGTGGACCCCTGTTTGATAGATTTCGAGGTCCAACGAAAGCAACAGTCAGGCGAAATGGCGTAAGATTATATATACGCGATGCGACATTAAGCGTCTTGAAGCATTTATAAGCGTGCAGAAGCATTTATTACGCACACATCCAGTAAAAATAACTTAAAAAGGGCTGCGGGAAAATTTAGCGAGATATGTTTATGTTATGGACAATGAAGTTAAAGCAAGTTTCGGCAAGCGTTATAACCGACGACCTACGCTGATCCTTCACGATATGGGTTAGGGCAAAAAGCTGTAGTCAACGCTGAATCCGAAGAAATCGTGAAAGCGGTACGCTCTGATGAGAAGCGCACTATCACACCCGGATATTGGAACTGCGGTCGGGTGCGCGAGAAGCGGACGGTCGATTCACGTTGGAGACCGCAGCTAGCCAAGGAGAAGGGATAGTGAGGAAAAAGTTTGTAGGAATAAGGATATCAATTTAACAATGCATTTACTTCATGAAGTTAAGGAAATATTTAAAAGTAAGGCATAGAATAAAAGGACGGCAATAGGCGTGAGAGGCGAAGCACAGCAAAGTGTTGCAAAAGTGGCTAGCAATATATACCCAAACTTTTGAAGTCCGATAGTCCGATCAGATCGTTTAAACCAGAAAAAAAATGTAGCCCAACACGTGATATCTCGTCGGTTCATGAGATGTGTAGCTGTAAACGATTCGGAAAAATTTACATTTTTGGAGCATTTTGAGCAGAAATTTGTTCAGCTACATAAAACTTTGTGTTTCGAATACGCCTCGAATGGTACCTAACTTATTGAAATCCAATAACTCACTCAATAGTTATGAAAAATTAGGTTTTTGTGTGATTCCGAAAGTGAGTTGTTCAAATATTTATTTTTCGCGTATGATATCGTTGAGATAGCTATTTGGAACTTTGTGGACTTGTTCCCTATCCTATCATGAACCAAGAAACTTTTCTTCTACGACTTTTGAGAAAAAACTGACAGTTTGGCGGAAAAATGAAAAATCCGCTAAAATGTATACCTTACAGTTTCCAAACAACAGAATATACGAGTATGTCATTTGAAAGGTATTTTTAAGTGCTTTTAGGGGTACCTTGGCATACTTGTTCTCTAATACCCAGCTAAAAAATTACAGTTAAAAA
Organism: Drosophila colorata; assembly: GCA_035041545.1. Classification (NCBI taxonomy): domain Eukaryota; kingdom Metazoa; phylum Arthropoda; class Insecta; order Diptera; family Drosophilidae; genus Drosophila; species Drosophila colorata. Next base: position 230,407 of record JAWNLD010000463.1, read on the forward strand.
AGTTTTCAATTGCTCGATTGTTACGATTGCTACGATTTTGATATGTGTTTTACATGTATTGATTTTCCGCAATTTTGTGGGATATGCCACATATCTGGGACATTTCGATTTTGCAAGATATTGCTTGTTTGTGTACATACTCTTACATTAGACCTTCATACATTCGCGTTGCAAAAAAAACCAGTGCTGACAGTCATTTTAGTTGTTGTTGTTCTTTGACAATGCGGGCTATTCTTAGTTTAAATGGCTTGAGCTGTTTATTTGTGCATAACAGAATTTAGTGATTGCGTCAACTGATTTTGATTCATTTTAAGAAAATTCAAATCAGTTGGCGGAAGGACGGCAGCCCCACCCACCTCCACACACAGTTCTCCAGACCTTGCCATAGATGCTATCTGGAAAAAGGAAAATGATACATTTGCAAGCGACCATGTCCCATGTATTACAACACTTTTCATTAACACCTCAAAACACAATCCCAACCTTAAAACCTTTTTAATAATTAAGTCCGCTAACTGAAAAAAGTTCTTCCAACTAACACTTGAATATAATTCTAGCATTCCCATTAGCAATAATATAAACAAAGAGGCAGTAAAAATTACCAGAATTATTTTGAAAAGCGTCAACCAATCCATCTCACAGATAGTTTAAAAGGAATATTCGCGCGTCCCATGGTGGACTAAAGATCTAGAACATCATAACCAAAAGATTCAGCTGTTGCATCTCTTAAAGGAAATACTCAAGGTCTAGTCCGTATATGATTCCCATGATAAAAAATCTAAGCCAACAAACTCAACTTGGAGTTATAGGTTACTATAATTTTATTCTAAACAATTTCATACCGGAATCAGAATAGTCCCAATATATAAATCAAATTCTGACAAGACCTAAACAGACACAATTCGAATGGTGTTTGTATTCAGGGGCAGTGTTATCTACTTCCAAATGCAAACACTTTCATATATGCAAAAAACACAATTGCAGATGAACATTTACTACAGGGAACTCAGACATCACTGACACAAGATCGTTAAAAATTTTAGGAGAAACTTTAAAACAAAACCATAGTTGGAATGATTACATTGAAATCATGGCATCCTCCCTCTCAAAAATGCATAATATTAATTAATGCCTATCAAGCCCTAAATTCAACTGGAGCACCAAAACTTTACTTTCAGTGGTCCAATGTCTCTTGAATTAAAAAATCGATATTGCATTACCACAATATAATTAGACTCAACAGAATCATACACACGGCAGTGAGACTCGCTCTTGGCACACCCATTAAAAATTAATACATGACACAAGAAACTTACAAACAGCCGCCCTCATCAAAACAATAGCCAATGCACATGACTACCAAATATCCAATATTATACATATTATATATAACATGTTCTGATTCGTTAGCATCTTTAGAATCCATATCCAATAATAACAATACCTCTTTCCACCAAAAACCATTAGAAAACAGTTATATAATCTCTACCCTAAATTTAAATTGATATGGATCGCAGGACACAAACACATCAAGGGAAATGAGTTAGCTGACCATTTGGCCAAGAATGCAAAGAATTTTTCTCTAACTACCCCGCCAAATTTTAATATAAATGATATCAAAAAACAACTTAAGATACATCTAATAAATCGTACTGATAGTTTAATTCCAAATACTTCGCAATGGTACCAAGGCATTAATCCTAAGCGAATCAATATTTTTGATATCCTATCTAACTAAAAAAAAAACAATTTAACACAAAGTAGACTTGATGAGATCAAGCTTATTCGCCTTGGGCATACCAAACTTACCTATTTTCATTACAAGAATCCCACACCCTCCTCAAATATTTGCTCGTTCTGCAACACAAGCACAATAAGCTTAAAACACATCCTACTTGACTGTCCCGCTCTCCAAACACACTTACCCCCTTGCTTTTTAAACATTAACCTAATTACCTGTATCACCGTCCCTAACCCACAGCATACAGCAAACATCTATTATCTAATTTAAACTTTGTTAATTACCTAAATCTTAAAACATAAATCTGAATATAATAACCGTAACACGTACAATTATCTATATAGTTATAAGTTAATTACCGCTAAATAGCCAAAGGCCTATGCAGCCAGTGCTATATAATAAAATGGGTTCGCCATAGTTTTAACTAAACTAACCTACCATTAATAAATAAATATATAAAGTTAACAATCTTTTTTGCCTTATATTTTACAATATTTATTATATGCAAGGGCTTTTTTCAGCGACCTTTCTATTGGGTAAGAGTGAGTTTAGTAGGCTCAAGGTTAGTTATTGGTTTATTGAACCAATAATAACAACAAGGTATACAGCACCAAAAAGTGAGCAGGTTGTCTGCATAGCTATTTCAAGAAACTCCCGGTTCTATCATCAGCAGAATTTGCTTTCGACCTTTGGTTTGCGTACGCCTTGCCGCTCTTTCGAAGCTTGAACTTCTTGCGAATTACAAGTCCAAAAAACGAAAAAACAGCATAAAAGCGCACAAAACAAAAATCGCTTCGTTTTCCCTTACGTCCAATAAAGCGTTTTAAACAAACAATAAAATTGTGAGATAACAGGTCAGAAATCATGAACTGCCTTTGACGAACAGCATACAAGTACTGCCATGTACGTGTTATAAGGAATTTTATTTCGTATGCGATAAGAAGTAAGAAATGGAACACAGAGGTCTCCTCCTGAGACAAGAAATTGTCGATTGGCGAGGAACCGATCCGATGGAAGCGCGGTCACGCTTTGCCGTGGCTTATAGGGGTAGTAATGAATGCAGCTTCTGACCACCTTTCATGCTACTTCTCGAGCATTCATAATCCATACATGCTGACGAAGTAACCCAATTAGGACTTTCGATCTAGCATGAAGATATTGTCGGTATAGATGCTTAACAAATCTGAATGTGAAACTAAGCCTTTTTGGAATTAAAACAGGAATTTTTGCATAAAATGGTATCGGTGCCTTCGCTAGTCTGCCAGAAACATGCAGAACTGTTACTGTTCGCCAACCAAAATTAACATCTGCAAGAAAGGGGCTAAACTTCTGAAATGCAGGAGGAAGAACCTTGTTAGCATACAGTAGGCTGATTTCTTTGCAATAAATTTCTTGCTGAATACAGAAAACGATAAAAATGAGTGTCTGTCTCAATTCAATAGCTGATGTGTGAAACGCGTCGTCAACAGTATAATTCAAATTTGCCTTTACTTTGCTCAAGACTCACAGCACGTAAGCAATGACTCTCAAGGTAAAAATGAGCAAGGTAAAATGAGCATTTATTGATTATATAGCCAATTAAGCTTCCATCGATGAGTTGGTCATTCTTATTTCCTTGGGTGCCACTACCACTACACTACTGTTCCCTGAACCCAGCGGGAGCTGTCGTTACATACATTTAATTAAACCACTCTGCATTCATACACATGAAACCACAGCCGAACTCATTAAAATATAATATAAATAAGTAATACAAATTAATGCTCGAGCTGCGCGCTCGCTTTTAATATTTGCAGACAAATTTAAGTATGCCGTAGTTGTGAAATTTCTTGCCAAATTTGCACAAAATGAGAATGTTTAAAATGTTGCTTGCGGTGGATCTGGGAAAGCTTTTTGAGAGTGTGCAAATAGCCAAATACTATTTTTTCCTCATTTTGTTGCTCTAGAATATTTTAAATCGCCGATGTCCCAGCATTAAGTTGCACTTGGACTAATAAGTGTGTTGAGTTTAAGAAATAAATTAAAAATAAAATAAAATAAAAATTGTAATAAACAGTACAAAAACTCCGTTGACACAGCGAGACTCGAGACTTTGCATCTGATAGTATGCCAGGGAATACGTCTACTACCAAGCTACAGCAGCATTCTAATTGTATTTATCAAAATCTGAGCTAACACACATGTAAGTGCATATGTATGTATGTATTGCGCACACGCATGCAGAAATCGTCTGCGCTTTTCGCTTGCCACCACGTGGTTTGCCAATATACAAATACATTTTTTTCAATAACTTCTATGGTTGAGGTCGACAGAGGTCGCTCTACATCAGATAGTCACTAAGATTGAAAAGGCATTCGAGGCGCAGGAAATTGCTTTGTGCAATCCTAGACGTCGAAGGGGCGTTCGACAACACTGGCTATCAGTGAATGCACAGATGTGGGTCTCAATATCAACACACAGAAGGCGATTATCGTTCCCTTCACGAAACGGTACAACATTGATGTCGTACAGCTCTACATCGGTGGAACACCCGTCGACCTCTTCAGCGATGTTAAATATCTCGGTGTTAATCTGGATAAGAGACTTAACTGGAACTCGCACTTAGACAAAACGTTGACCAAAGGTACTCATGCCATGTGGGCATGTCGTCGGCTCTTCGGTAAAACGTGGGATTTAGACTCCAAAGCCATCAGATGGCTGTATAGTAGATGGTTATGCCTGTTGTCACTTACGCTGCCCTCGTCTGGTGGCCAAAGGTACAGCAGGCTACCGCCATACAAAAATGCAGCAAACTTCAGCGGCCGTATGCCTATTCCTCACGGGTGTCATGCGTACATGTCCTACTGCAGCACTGGAGACAGTCTTAGGAATAAGTCCACTGAATTTGCACATAAAGAAGGTAGCTTTCTTGAGCCTTCTGAGGATTAAACTCACAAATGGGTTACTAGCAGCAGACATAGGTCGTGCTAGTCTATTAAAAACTATGCCTGGCTTAGGGATCTGCGACAGAACGGATCTTAAGACCACGGAACTTTTCGTCGGGGCGAAATTTAGGACTCTTATTTCAGACCGTAGGGAATGGGATGATGGCAGCCCTTGCAATGATTGCACGAGCCTGCAGGGGTTCACAGACAGATCAAAAACTAATCAAGGGGTTGCTGCGGGGATCACAGGACCCAACACCAAAATCTCGATTGCAATGGGGTACTTGGCCCAGTGTTTTTCAATCTGAGATCCACGCCGTTAAGTCCAGCTCCAGACATATCCTTGACAAGGGGATAAAAGGAGCCACCTTAAATATCTTTTCAGAACGCCAAGCAAACATTCAAGCTCTTTTCTCATGGAGGATTAACCTGAGACTGGTTGCGGATTGCTGGAATTATCTCCTGCAACTCTCACCTCGAAACCGGGTCACACTTTGTTGGGTCCCGGGGCATTCCGGAATTGCCGGCAACGAAGCTGCGGATGGTAACACTCTCTTACAAATAATAATAATTGTACTGCAAAACATTTATATTGTGCCTATTGCAGCCTATTAAACCAAATTTGGTGGCTCTGGCTCTTATAGTTTCTGAGATATGCTCATGCAGCTGCGCTTGGCTCCCACTATTATTAATTAATTCTTTAATAACTTCTAAACTAATAATTTGATTGTTATAAAATTTTCAGCACGTAACATGAGTATGAAATCTGTGTACAAATCAAAGCAAAGGACTGTAGTAATTGATTTGCGGATTTTTTGATTTTTTTGTTATGGCGGCAGGTATCCATCATCCGAAATATTCATAATCTGCGTATCGTTCACAGGAACATATTAAACAAATTTGGTGGCTCTAGCTCTAATACAACATCCGAAATATTCATAATCTGCGTAGCGTTCACAGTAACATTTGGGGGAATGGCATAATATGCTGAAGGGATTGTAGCCTTGGTGGGAGTGGGTCACACTGACCATAATATAGATATCGATACGCGGAGATCGTGAATCATCGAATGTTAGTAAAGGTCGTCGTCTGTAAGAGTTTGTCGAGAATAGATGTGTTTTTCAAGGAATTGTCGCAACTCGCAATAAGTACAAGTTTAACTTCACTGAAGAACAAAATTTTACCAATAGAATTCTATTGTAATCCCGTTAAATAAATAATCAATTTGTGAAACCCACAAAATATTGCGGGCTCGTCTGGGTACATTTTTTTGTCTTCAGTGGTGCGCGTTAACGCATATATATTTAGAAGCTCAACAAGTTGTAACTGTGCTGAAAGCGGTAAAAAGGGTATATACAATTATCAGAAGTTTAAACGATAATTGCTTAAATGTTATAAAGAAGTAGAAGTGGCCTGACAATTTCAACGGTAAACAATTTTCAAGGGCACGTTTTCTGGGCCTAACGGTTAAAACACAATCGAATTTCAGCAGAGCGGTATATGTACAGACAGTAACGGAGACGAATTTCATCAGAAACTGAGAGTAAGCGGAAAAGGCGTCTGCAGCAGCCAACCGCACAACCTGTATTAACGGCGTACATTGAGCGTGTGGTGTGACGTAGAAGGTGAAGCTGTACTGCGAAGGAGTGATTTGGCAAGAAGAACGCCAAACACCTGATCGAATTTTACGGCGAGGGAGTAATGTGGCAAAAAGAACGCCAAACAACCGATTGAATTTTACGGCGAGGGAGTGGGTGGCAAGAAGAACGCCAACCACCCGATTTGAAAAGAAGCCTCAGAGCATTCGACGTGGCCAGAGTTTGGTATTTATAAGTTTACAAGTTAAGTCAAGTATGGATGTGCGAACAATTTTAGAACTCAGAGTAACAAAGCTCAGACAGAAGCTACGCGAATTGGGATTAGATTCAAATGGGAGGAAAAGCGTGTTACAGGATAAATTGTTGGAACATTTCAATATTGAGATGGCTGAGGTAGAAGAAGAAAAAAATTATGATCAAAATAACGATCAAGTAGCTGGAAACAGGAGTGAGATAGAAAGTGTCTATGAAGAGGCACGCAATAGGTCAAGAGAAGTTTCCAGATTTACACTACAGGATGTGGAAGACAACGTATCTTCTTTTTCAGGAAGCAATCATCTAGACGTTAATCTGTGGATAGCAGAGTTTGAAGATGTCGCGTGCACGGTTGCGTGGGATGACATTTAAATGTATATATATGGCAAACAACTGCTAGAAGGAGCAGCTAAGCTCTATGCGAGAAGTTTGTCAGGTGTTCGGGGATGGAGTATGTTTAAGAGCGGAGCAGAGTTTGAAGATGTCGCGTGCACGGTTGCGTGGGATGACATTTAAATGTATATATATGGCAAACAACTGCTAGAAGGAGCAGCTAAGCTCTATGCGAGAAGTTTGTCAGGTGTTCGGGGATGGAGTATGTTTAAGAGGCGGTTAGTTGCTGAATTTGGAAAGGAGGTGTGTGCAGCTGATGTGCACAATATGCTTAGGAAGAAACCCCATAAAGAGTCTTGCGTAGAATACATGTACGGCCTACTTGAGATCGGAAACTCCATTCGTCTAGACGAGGAAAGTGTCGTTAGCCATTTTATAGAAGGGACTTAAGATAGTAAGGTGAACAAATCTTGTCTTTATCAGGCTAAAAATATTTAAGAGCTAATGAAAAAAATACAAATATATGAAAAAATCAAAAATAGCTACAAGTCAAGTTTTAAAGAAGAAACGGAATTATCGATCAATCAAGAGAAAGGTAGTATCGCAAAAGCAAACTCAAATCGGAATGAGAAAAAATGATTCAAATGTGGAAAAATTTGACATATGATGCGACAGTGCTCAGAAGAGGCAATATGCTACACATGCAAGAAGCCAGGCCACATAGTTAGGAATTGTGAGATAAAAGCTTTTACTACAAAGAAAGAGCCAGCAAAAGTTCTTGAAGTAGAGAGTAAGGAAGTAGGACTCATGTATAAAGAATGCAAACCAATTCTTTGCTATGATAGATACAGATACATATATAGTAAATTCAAAGGAATATCATTAAATAATGAAATAAAATGTCTAAAAGGTATAGGAGTATAGGGAGTGCTCTATACTGTTGGTAGTTTCAATGTAGAAGTTTTAGCTGATGACGTAACTTTCAATGAGACTTTCCATGTCGTCAAACAAAAGAAGCTGGAGTATAGTGTCTTGATATCGTATTGATAGCGTATTGACATTTTATTTTGCGGGAAAAGAGTAATATTAAAAGAAAAAGAAAAAATCCTTTTGAGTTTAAAGCTATGTGCATTAAAGAAATTGTACGGGATCAATCACAGTCAGTAGTAGACAAAGTTGTACTAAGCCATTTGGGGATGAAACAAAAGTCAACAGTTGAGAATTTTATTAAGTCGTATATGCCCAAGAATATAATAGAATCGCCAGTGAAAATGAAAATACTGTTATTGGATGAAAGCTCAACTTTTCAGCCGCCGCGCAGAGCACCGTATGCGAACAAGTGCATTATTGAAAAGCAGTTGCAGGAATATTTGGAAGACGGCATCGCACCAAGTTCATCGGAATTTGCTTCTCCGGTAGTACTTGTGTCAAAGAAAGATGGCTCACAAAGATTTTGTTGCGACTATAGACGACAGAATCAAAAAATAAAGAGAGACAATTTTCCAACGGCATTAATAGATGAAGTACCAGAACGGTTGCAGGGATCTAAAGTCTTCATAACACTAGATCTCATGAACGGGTATTTTCATGTGCCTAATGAAGAAAGCTCGAGGAAATATACCGCATTCGTTACACATCATGGCCAATACGAATTTACGCATGTCCCATTTGGTAAATCCAACTCACCAACGAGTTTTTGGTGTTAGCGTCTAAGGCAGGCTTGCGTATCAAATGGGAAAAATTACAGTTTTTGCAAAGAAGAATTGTGTTTTTGGGCTATGTGATAGAAAATAACACAATATTTCAAATTCAAGACAAGATTAGTGCCGTTGAAAATTTTCCTATTCCAGGAACAAGGAATGCTTTGGAAAGATTTTTAGGTTTGACCTCTTATCTAAGCAGGTTCATAAAAGACTATGCGGTTGAGGCAAAACCTTTAACTGATCTACTTCGTAAGGAGAATAAGGTGGGCGAAAATAAAATCATTAAACTGGACGAAAATGGCATTGTAGTTTTTTAATATTTGAAGCATCTATTGGTAAGTGCGCCTGTGTTAAAATTGTTTAATACGTGTGTTTAACGAGGCTCACACCGTTACAAGTAAGCATGGATTTGGGGGAGTACTCATGCAACAAGACAAGATAGACTGTTTCACCCTGTCGAGTTTATGAGCAGAAAAACCAATCCATGCGAAGAGAAATACAGTTCATACGAGCTCGAGGTTTTAGCAATAGTAAATGCAGTCAGAAAGTGGCGCGTGTTCTTATTTGGCATAAACTTAAAGATCGTGACAAACTACAATGCTTTTGCAATGACAAAGAAGAAAGACGTGGTACCAGCAAGAGTAGCGAGATGGGCTGTGTTCTTGCAAGAGTTTTCAAGTGGAGCATAGGGCTGGTAGCAAAATGAGTTACGTGGATGCCCTAAGCCATTTATCTTGTTGTTTAATTGAAGATTCGTCAAAATACAGACTCAGAGAAGCACAAAACAGAGATTCTTGGATTCAAGCAGTTAAGAAAGTTTTGGAAAACATCGAGGGCTATGAGGATTACTTCGTAATGAATGACATTTTATAGAAAAATTCGATTAGAGAGTTGCTAGTAATTCCAGAATGCGTGCAAGAAGAGATCATCACTGTAGCACACCGTCTGGGACATTTTGGTTCAAAAAAGACGAGGGATTTGTTAGAGAAAACTTATTTTATTACAGATGCACATGCAAAGGTGGAAAGGGTAGTCAAGAGTTGCGTGTGTTTAATATATTAAACTAAACGTGGGAAAAAGGAAGGCTTATTGACACCAATCGATAAAGCCCAGGAACCGCTCGGAAAATTTCACATAGACCATGTTGGACCCATAACAAACACCAAAACGAAATATAACCACATTTTAGCCGTTAAAGATGGATTTTCTAAGTTTGTTTGGTTATATTCATCAAAATCAACTGGCTCAGAGGAAGTTCTTGTCAGGTTAGAAAAACAAGAATGTATATTTGGGAATTCTAGACGTATGGTAACTGATAAAAGTACAGCGTTCACATCTAACGTGTTCAAAAATTATTGTGAGCGTGAAGGGATTCAATTACTTCACATAACGACAGGCATGCCCAGGGAAACGGTCAAGTTGAACGAATACATAAGATTGTCATCCCAATGATTTCAAAAATGTGCGAAAGTAAACCATCAAATTGGTATTTGTATTTGGATAGAGTACAGCAAATTATAAATAATGTTCTATGGTCCGTACAAGATTACAAATAAAATGAATCATTGACGTTACAGTGTACCTAAAATAGGTAACCAAGAAGGCCCTAATGTTATAACCACGTCAGATGAGTTTATAAAAAAATGGGATTTATTCGAGACGAATAAAATTTCAGGACGGCAGGATTGTAGCGTTGGTGCGAGTTGGTCACACTGACCATAATATAGATATCGATATGCGAAGATCGTGAATCATCGAAAGTTAGTATAGGTCGTCGTCTGTAAGAGTTTGTCGAGAGTAGATGTGTTTTGCAAGGAATTGTCGCAACTCGCAATAAGTACAAGTTTAAGTTCACTGAAGAACAATATTTTACCAATTAATTTATATTTTAATCCCGTTAAATAAATAAACAATTTATGAAACCAACACATATTAAACAAATTTTGTGGCTCTAGCTCTAATTATGAGATATGCTCAAAAACCCAGGTCAAAAAACCGATAAACTCTGATTATAAGAAAAGGGGCAAGTTATCGATAATTTCATATAAACTTGATCTGCGTATGGTATATACAAATCTAAAAAGTCCAAGTTCGGCTCGCTATTCTTTGTAGTTTCTGAGATCGACGCGTTCATACAGACGGACGGACCGACAGACAGACGGACAGGGCTTAATCGACTCGTTTAGTGATGCTGATCAAAAATATGTATACTTTATGGGGTCGGAGATGCTTCCTTCTGCCTGTTACATACATTTGCCCAAAACCATTATACCCTTATTACCTATTTTTAATGGGTTCAGGGTATAATAAAGAATATATTAAAACGTTTGAATAATTAAAATTATTAAGCGGTGAACCAGCCAATACTAATGTGTCCAGATTTTACTAACAAATTTCAGGTAACAACTGACGCAAGTAATTCTTGTAATAGGAGCTGTTTTGTCACAAGATAACAAGCTAAGTAGTTTCTCAAGTAGAACCTTAACGGAATCTCAATACATTTAACAGAAAAACCATTAAATTTTTTGTAGAAGAAAAATATAAATGATAGCAAGTGATACCGAAAAGGTAGAAGTTGAACCATATTTTAGACAAGTAAGAACGTTGCAGTCGGGTGTAACCGACAGCTGAATACTCGTTCACGGTGAAATAACAACGAAAACATGTAACCTAGCACTATGGGTGCACAAAAAAAAAAAATGAACAAGTATAAAAAATAAAAAAATAACAGACACCAACAGACACCAACGCCACCAACCATTTAACCTCGAGTGTGACGAAATTCAAGTTAAGGTATTTAATATGAATTATAGGAAAAAATCTAACAGAAAGCAAAAAGAATAGAATTTTAGAAAATTGATATGAACTGGAAAAATTTGTGATTATTAGAAATATTTAAGTACTTGGCCCACAGTCCATAAGCGAGATTAGTTTTTGCTTCTGATTGTCAAGATCACCTGTCAAACTATTCTCTGTGAACTCTGTTGCGCTCTCAAAATAGTCAACTCGTTCTATCTCACTCACAATTGCATCTACACAGAACGATTTGTCTACGCTATTCTTTCATACACCGATTAGTGCAGGTGGAAAGAAGGAATATGCAAAAAGATCAGGCTATTGAACAGTTGGGAATTATTGCTGTAAACTTCTTAAATTAAGAATTTTCGGCAAGCATGTGAATAGACGCGTGTTTTGATTTTATTACAAGTAATAAGCGAGAGTCAAGTGCGGTAGTCATGTACATAGAGGCTATTAAACCTATATCAAATTTGAGAAGTATCGAAGTTAAATATTTATCGAGTGCGACCATCAGTACCCAGCGGAATCCATTGTTATAGGCAGTTGATCTCCGTGCATGGGTGATTTTAGTAGTAAGCTGTTGTTAGTGCTGTCTTACTGATACCCGTATTAATTGCAGGGAGACTTAGAACATAGCTGATGGCCGACCTACACAGCCGCGCATTCATTTTCTTACACCTGGCGTGGTCGGTCGGCGCGTGAATTTCCGGACAGCAATAAGACGTATTGACTGAAGCCTCAAAATCGGATGAATATAAGCGACATACTAGCTGGACGCAAGCCAAATCTCCATAAGGACTGGTGCCACATAATCCGCATCCAAACGATCGAAGATTTACGCAGCGTACCAGTACAGCAGTGACCTGATTTCGTAAAGCAGTACATAGCACATGCACTTCGGTCACTAAGACTCGGAGTACAGCGACTCCAAACCATTTGAGTTATATTTTGTTGCTCTCTAATAAGAACACAATCCCAGTGACCGATTGCGTCATTGGCATGCCTCAAAGTATGAAGCGCATTTAAGTTTGACATTTTCTCCTGAGAATTTATTCACATAGACTTATATGTACTCTACTATTAGTGTATAATTTTTTTTTTAATTAAGTAACGTCAAGTTGAACTTTACATTATTTATGCTACAACCTATGCCTTCCAATTAGAAGCGATCGCGTATAAGTATTATATTTACTAGGAAAATATTTTTTATTCCACAGCATCATCATTGACGAGTCGATGGGCCTAATAACTCCACGATGGATAAAATAACTGTGAGTAACTTATACTAAGCCGTTTGAGTATTTCAATATTCTTCTTCTAAATATTATTTAAATTTTGTATATGCGGACGTATAAGAAAATTATAGTTAATAAATGAATTGTTAATTCGAAATCATAATGATTCGGCAGTGATTCACGTTTTGGTTCGTCGATGCCCAATATGAAGCAACCAGCACGTATAAAAGTTAAATGATTTGATCGGGAGTCTGATTAAGGGGTAGCAATACAAACGTACGTGGGTACAGAACAGGATAAACCCAACATCTCTATTACCCTATATACCGATCAGTCATGCACGCGGCCAGCAGACGTACTAGTGTGGTACCCAGACCTCTGTTTTATCTCTTTTTGTAATTTTGCAGCATAGTGCACTTAATATTGTGATGAGGTGTTTTATAGTGGGACGAGGAATAACCCACACCCCATCCGGTGAGCTCAAGTCAGAAGAACACAAGAAGTGCACGACCTCATAAAATCCTGCTATACACTAGTTGGTGGCGCAAGCACACCTTATATACGCACACACTACACAATTGAACATATTATACATATGCCAGTAACGCACAGAGTTGAATTTGCGCTACAAGAAGCAGATCCATTTTGCGGATGTTGCAATGAGGTTTTTAACAACTTTGAGTTGACCGCAATTTCACCTTGTGGACACAAGTTCCATAATCGATGCATCGACGCATCGAGGCACTGCGAGATGCGAATATTTGTCCAGTGTGCAAGCAACCGTGTACCCGTGAAAGATTATCATTATCGAATAATAATTTAGCCGCAGAATTAAGCGAAGCAAGTAACACCGCCGGCACTGCGGCATTAGAAACTCAACCAGGACAAGTCTTAAATTTGAACAGCCCTTCGGCGAGTAATACGCATTTGAATAAAAGTACTCGTGGAAGATGAGTAAATCGTGGCAGAAGAAACAATCCGCAAAGGTATGTCGACCAGATACACTAATCGTAGTTTTCAGGCTCCTTCTTCGAATAGTAACGCTAGTGTAGATTCTCGACAAAGCGATAATTCTAATGAACGTAGTCATATAGGTGTTTCCAGGATTGTTCAAGACATCGTACAATCACAATAACAATAGCTACTACAGCACAGCACAGTTGTCTTCACTCCAAATGGGAAGAAATGAGTCTGCCGCCTCCGCCACAGCAGCAGTGGAACCCGCTGTAGTAAATAATCGCTCAGTAGAGCGAGCCTAACAGAATAGACAAAACAGCTAGTCACCACGAAGCAATGTGGACTCAATTCAATCATCAATTCCGCCAGAAAAAGTGGCGAATATTATCCAAAGTTTGCATTTGAAGTTTGATGGATCCAGAGCAGGTCTACAAACCGAAGACTTTCTCTATAGAATTCGTGCTTAAGCCAGACTGACAAAGAGCCATTTGAAGAGTATCAGTTTTCGGTGGAGAAGTTAGTAGGACGATTACGTATTTCGATTTCAGAAGATTCAGTGGTACGACTCTTAGTTCGCAATGCTAAAACTTCACCCCGATATGAATTGATGCATTTGGGAATCAGTAGCTTATCGCGTTTGAGAGAGGAGGTACGTATCCACGAACAGTTCTGTAGGCAACAGGAACCGCAGAACCAGAAGAACAATTATTCATACCGTCCATGTGTTTCCGAAATAGAGCAAGAGCAACCTGAAGTGTCTGCACCTCAGCGCAAAAGTATTAAGTGTTGGAATTGTGGACAATAGGGACATCGCTTTGACGATTGCCTGGAGCCACGAACCATATTTTGCTACGGTTGCAGTGCAAAGGACATTTTTAAGCCCAATTGGTATATTTGTAACCGCTCGGGAAACTAAAAAAGGGATGCGCAGACAAACACGCTTCTGCCGCATCCAAAACATTAAAATGTCATGCCTTTACTCAGACAGAAGGACATCCCACTTCAGATCTGACCCAGCAAGAACCGCACTCTGACGTGGTCAAAGAAGCTAATCTTGCTAACACCCTATTACAACCATTTCTTGTTCGGCTAGCTCACTATGCAGCTGCTCGAAGACGTATTTTTGGTGAACTCAATTGCTTCGAACATCAACGTAAGCAACCCAAACGTTCTACTTTGCGATTACGAGTATTTTGGAAGCGAGTTCGAGAGAGTCGCCAAAATTTAATTTCATCTATCTTTTTTAGCTCTGACAACCTTATATACACATATTAACATTGAAGGCCACAGTTATGTAGCTTTGCTCGATTCGGGCGCTACAATAAGTTGTCTGGGTGGTAAAGCCGCGAAAAGTCTGACAGCGCACCCGAAAGCAAAGAAGTGTTCAGGTCACATTAAAACCGCTAATAATTCTGAATGTCCGGTAATAGGTCGTTTAGTATCCGAAGTGACTTATAGAGGTATCACAAAACCCCTTGATTTGTATATTATTCCTGATTTAAAGTAATAAGTTTATCTAGGTATTGCCTTTTGGAGAGATTTTGGTTTGCTGAGTAGAATTACGGACGAAGATGCACATGTTCTAGAATTTGATGTTGGGAGAGAAGACGACGATGAAGAAGCTCCCAAAGTTCATCTATTGACCGCAAACCAGTAAAATGTATTAGATGCTGTCGTTCAGAAAATTCCCTCTTACGAGCAGCAAGGATTAGGGCATACAAATTTAATTGAACATAGTATCGATGTCGGCAATGCTGTACCTATTAAGCAAAGGCATTGGCCATCATCGCCCGCCAAGAAAAAAATGATGTTTGCAGAAATTGACCACATGCTAGCTCTAGGTGTTGCTGTTGAGGAATCAAGAAGTCCGTGGAGTAGCAACTGTGTCTTGGTAAAGCGAGGAGATAAAGTCCGTCTCGGTTTAGACTCACGGGAGGTAAATAAGTGCACGAGGAAAGATGCTCACTCAGTCCCACACATAGATGGCATTGTCAGTAGACTCCCACCAGCCAGATTCATAACGGGTGTGGATATGAAGCATGCTTTTTGGCAGATACCCTTAGAAGAAAAATCTCGACAGTATACAGCTTTCACAATTCCGAACCGACCACTGTACCAGTACAAAGTTATGCTGTTTGGATTGTGCAATGCAGCACAATCATTATGTCGACTGATGGATCTCGTAATTCCGGCTCACTTACGAGCAAGAGTTTTCGTCTATTTAGATGACCTGCTAGTTCTATCCGACGATTTTGAATCTCATATAAACCTCTTATTAGAAATAGCCGGATATTTTCGTAAAGCGAATCTTACCAATAATATTGCTAAATCAAAATTTTGTATGAAGGAGATAAAGTATCTCGGGTTCATCATTGGCGATGGGCAGCTGGGCAGCTGAGAACAGACCCTGGCAAAGTTGCTGCCATTAACGAGTTCCCGGTGCCTACCACCGTCAAATAACTTAGAAGATTTTTAGGACTATCCGGATGGTACCGACGTTTTGTAGATAACTACGCCAGCGTTAGTCTCCCCTTAACTGTTTTGTTAAAACAGAATAAGCCTTTAGAATGGAACAAGTTAAGCAGACGCGGCGTTTAATCATTTGAAAGACAGATTGACGTCGGCTCCAATTCTAAGCACACCTGATTTTGGAAAACCCTTTTTGCTACTATGCGACGCTAGTCTGCATGGATTAGGTTGCGTTCTAGCTCAAGAAAACGAAGATGACACACAATGTCTATTGCATACACATCCGTTAAGCTGTCCAAGGCGCAGCGGACCTACTCTGTGACGGAGCTTGAATGCTTAGCCGTGATTAAAGGTATTTTAAAGTTCCGCGCGTATATTGAGTGTCAGGAATTTGTAGTGATCATTGATCACGCTTCTTTAAAATGGTTAATGAGATAAAAAGACCTCTCAGGCAGGCTCGCCCGATGGTCAATCCGTTTGCAAGGTTTTTCCTTTACGATTAAACATCGTAAAGGATCCCAAAACATCGTAGCAGACGCCTTGTCGCGAAGAGACGAAGACGATTCACATAGACTCCTATGTACCCTACTAATAGTGTATACATTTTTTTTGTAATTAAGTAAAGTCAAGTTGAACTTTACATTATTTTTGCTACAACCTATGCCTTCCAATTAGAAGCGATCGCGTAGAAGTATTATATTTGCTAGGAAAATAACTTTTGTTCCACAGCATCATCATTGACGAGTCGATGGGCCCAACGAGCCCTACGATGGATTAAATATCTGTGAGTAACTTATGCTAAGCCGTTTCAGTATTTCAATTTAATAAGTTTATACAATATAATATTGGCAGCTTAAAGTTAACTTATTGGCAACATATGGTTTAGCGATTTAATTCAATATTCTTTTTCTAAATATTATTTAAATTTTGGATATGCGGACGTATAAGAAAATGATAGTTAATAAATGAATTGTTAATTTGAAATCGTAATGATTCAGAAGTGATTCACGTTTCGGTTCGTCGATGCCCAATATGAAGCAACCAGCACGTATAAAAGTTAAGTGATTTGATCGGAAGTCTGATTAAGGGGTAGCCATACAAACGGGTGGGTACAGAACAGGGTAAACCCAACACCTCTATTACCCTATATAGCGATCAGTCATGCACGCGGCCAGCAGACGTACTTGTGTGGTACCCAGACCTCTGTCTTACCTATTTTTGTAATTTTGCAGCATAGTGCACTTAATATTGTGATGAGGTGTTTTATAGTAGGACGAAGAAGAACCCACACCCCATCCGGTGAGTTCAAGTCAGAAGAACACCAGAAGTGCACGACATCCCAAAATCCCTGCTATACACTAGTTGATGACGCAAGCACACCTTATATACGCACACACTACACAATTGGCGCCCAAAAGCTGATAAGCTGATAAATACTTAGACTCTACACAATTGACAAGCTGATAGGTACATCTATCGAATTGTAGCCTCAGTATTTTGGCATAGCACTTCTAATGAAGCTTATATACGCAACAACACCAGCAAATAGCTAATGTCAGTCATGCTCACGACAATTATTTTGATCTATACATCCAACTAATTTAAATTTTTGTTATATTCAAACAAGTATTTATTTCGGTGATTTGACGTCGTTAGATTCAGTGACTTCGACTCTAGAATTGCGATTGCAGTTCGGTATATTCGCGGACTGGTCGACAAGACCAACGAACCTGATACTAATTTTTGATGATCAAGTTTTAGATTTTCACATTTGTAAATGGAATGCGAAATCGTTTAGATTTGTTGTTTGAAGCTCAAAACCTCAGCTTTGGAGATTGCGATTTCAATTCGGTTTATTTTCGGATTGGTCGACCAAGATGACTCAGCGAGTTTTACATCGTCTAATCGCATTTCAATAACCAAGTCTATTTATGTACTTCAGTGTCGTACTCGGAGGTAAGCAAGCACACAGAGAGTCATTTGGAAGCTTGACCAGTAGTTGAAAGTGCGCTACAAGAAGCAGATCCATTTTGCGGATGTTGCAATGAGGTTGTTAACAACTTTGAGTTGACCGCAATTTCACCTTGTGGACACAAGTTCCATAATCGATGCATCGACGTATCGAGGCACTGCGAGATGCGAATATTTGTCCGGTGTGCAAGCAACCGTGTACCCGTGAAAGATTATCATTATCGAATAATAATTTGGCAGCAGAATTAAATGAGGCAAGTAATATCGCCGGCACTGCGGCATTAGAAACTCAACCAGGAAAAGTCTTAAATTTGAACAGCCCTTCGGCGAGTAAGACGCATTTGAATAAAAGTACTCGTAGAAGATTAGTAAATCGTGGCAGAAGAAACGTAGAAGAAGAACGTAGTCATATAGGTGTAGCCAGGATTGTTCAAGACATCGTACAATCACAACAACAATAGCTACTTCAGCACAGCACAGTTGTCTTCACTCCAGATGGGAAGAAATGAATCTGCCGCCTCCGTCACAGCAGCAGTGGAACCCGCTGTAGTAAATAATCGCTCGGTAGAGCGAGCCCAACAGAATAGACAAAACAGCTCTTCACCACGAAGCAATGTGGACTCAAATCAATCATCAATTCCGCCAAAAAAAGTGGCGAATAATATCCAAAGTTTGCATTTGAAGTTTGATGGATCCAGAGGAAGTCTACAATCCGCAGACTTTCTCTACAGAATTCGTGCTTAAGCCAGACTTAAGTAGCTTATCGCGTTTGAGAGAGGAGGTACGTATCCACGAACAGTTCTGTAGGCAACAGAAACCACAGAACCAGAAGAACAATTATTCATACCGACCATGTGTTTCCGAAATAGAGCAAGAGCAACCTGAAGTGTCTGCACCTCAGCGCAAAAGTATTAAGTGTTGGAATTGTGGACAATAGGGACATCGCTTTGACGATTGCCTGGAGCCACGAACCATATTTTGTTACGGTTGCAGTGCAAAGGTAATTTTTAAGCCCAAGTGTTATATTTGTAACCGCTCGGGAAACTAAAAAAGGGATGCGCAGACAAACACGCTTCTGCCGCATCCAAAACATTAAAATGTCATGCCTTTACTCAGACAGAAGGACATCCCACTTCAGATCTGACCCAGCAAGAACCGCACTCTGACGTGGTCAAAGAAGCTAATCTTGCTAACACCCTATTACAACCATTTCATGTTCGGCTAGCTCACTATGCAGCTGCTCGAAGACGTATTTTTGGTGAACTCAATTGCTTCGAACATCAACGTAAGCAACCCAAACGTTCTACTTTGCGATTACGAGTATTTTGGAAGCGAGTTCGAAAGAGTCGCCAAAATTTAATTTCATCTATCTTTTTTAGCTCTGACAACCTTATATACACATATTAACATTGAAGGCCACAGTTATGTAGCTTTGCTCGATTCGGGCGCTACAATAAGTTGTCTGGGTGGTAAAGCCGCGAAAAGTCTGACAGCGCACCCGAAAGCAAAGAAGTGTTCAGGTCACATTAAAACCGCTAATAATTCTGAATGTCCGGTAATAGGTCGTTTAGTATCCGAAGTGACTTATAGAGGTATCACAAAACCCCTTGATTTGTATATTATTCCTGATTTAAAGTAATAAGTTTATCTAGGTATTGCCTTTTGGAGAGATTTTGGTTTGCTGAGTAGAATTACGGACGAAGATGCACATGTTCTAGAATTTGATGTTGGGAGAGAAGACGACGATGAAGAAGCTCCCAAAGTTCATCTATTGACCGCAAACCAGTAAAATGTATTAGATGCTGTCGTTCAGAAAATTCCCTCTTACGAGCAGCAAGGATTAGGGCATACAAATTTAATTGAACATAGTATCGATGTCGGCAATGCTGTACCTATTAAGCAAAGGCATTGGCCATCATCGCCCGCCAAGAAGAAATTGACCACATGCTAGCTCTAGGTGTTGCTGTTGAGGAATCAAGAAGTCCGTGGAGTAGCAACTGTGTCTTGGTAAAGCGAGGAGATAAAGTCCGTCTCTGTTTAGACTCACGGGAGGTAAATAAGAGCACGAGAAAAGATGCCTACCCAGTCCCACACATAGATGGCATTCTCAGTAGACTCCCACCAGCCAGATTCATAACGGGTCTGGATATGAAGCATGCTTTTCGGCAGATACCCTTAGAAGGAAAATCTCGACATTACACAGCTTTCACAATTCCGAACCGACCACTGTACCGGTACAAAGTTATGCCGTTTGGATTGTGCAATGCTGCACAATCATTATGTCGGCTGATGGATCTCGTAATTCCGGCTAACTTACATACACATTTAGATGACCTGCTAGTTCTATCCGACGATTTTGAATCTCATATAAACCTCTTATTAGAAATAGCCGGATATTTTCGTAAAGCGAATCTTACCAATAATATTGCTAAATCAAAATTTTGTATGAAGGAGATAAAGTATCTCGGGTTCATCATTGGCGATGGGCAGCTGGGCAGCTGAGAACAGACCCTTACAAAGTTGCTGCCATTAACGAGTTCCCGGTGCCTACCACCGTCAAACAACTTAGAAGATTTTTAGGACTATCCGGATGGTATCGACGTTTTGTAGATAACTACGCCAGCGTTAGTCTCCCCTTAACTGTTTTGTTAAAACAGAATAAGCCTTTAGAATGGAACAAGTTAAGCAGACGCGGCGTTTAATCATTTGAAAGACAGATTGACGTCGGCTCCAATTCTAAGCACACCTGATTTTGGAAAACCCTTTTTGCTACTATGCGACGCTAGTCTGCATGGATTAGGTTGCGTTCTAGCTCAAGAAAACGAAGATGACACACAATGTCTATTGCATACACATCCGTTAAGCTGTCCAAGGCGCAGCGCACCTACTCTGTGACGGAGCTTGAATGCTTAGCCGTGATTAAAGGTATTTTAAAGTTCCGCGCGTATATTGAGTGTCAGGAATTTGTAGTGATCATTGATCACGCTTCTTTAAAATGGTTAATGAGATAAAAAGACCTCTCAGGCAGGCTCGCCCGATGGTCAATCCGTTTGCAAGGTTTTTCCTTTACGATTAAACATCGTAAAGGATCCCAAAACATCGTAGCAGACGCCTTGTCGCGAAGAGACGAAGACGATTCACATAGACTCCTATGTACCCTACTAATAGTGTATACATTTTTTTTGTAATTAAGTAAAGTCAAGTTGAACTTTACATTATTTTTGCTACAACCTATGCCTTCCAATTAGAAGCGATCGCGTAGAAGTATTATATTTGCTAGGAAAATAACTTTTGTTCCACAGCATCATCATTGACGAGTCGATGGGCCCAACGAGCCCTACGATGGATTAAATATCTGTGAGTAACTTATGCTAAGCCGTTTCAGTATTTCAATTTAATAAGTTTATACAATATAATATTGGCAGCTTAAAGTTAACTTATTGGCAACATATGGTTTAGCGATTTAATTCAATATTCTTTTTCTAAATATTATTTAAATTTTGGATATGCGGACGTATAAGAAAATGATAGTTAATAAATGAATTGTTAATTTGAAATCGTAATGATTCAGAAGTGATTCACGTTTCGGTTCGTCGATGCCCAATATGAAGCAACCAGCACGTATAAAAGTTAAGTGATTTGATCGGAAGTCTGATTAAGGGGTAGCCATACAAACGGGTGGGTACAGAACAGGGTAAACCCAACACCTCTATTACCCTATATAGCGATCAGTCATGCACGCGGCCAGCAGACGTACTTGTGTGGTACCCAGACCTCTGTCTTACCTATTTTTGTAATTTTGCAGCATAGTGCACTTAATATTGTGATGAGGTGTTTTATAGTAGGACGAAGAAGAACCCACACCCCATCCGGTGAGTTCAAGTCAGAAGAACACCAGAAGTGCACGACATCCCAAAATCCCTGCTATACACTAGTTGATGACGCAAGCACACCTTATATACGCACACACTACACAATTGGCGCCCAAAAGCTGATAAGCTGATAAATACTTAGACTCTACACAATTGACAAGCTGATAGGTACATCTATCGAATTGTAGCCTCAGTATTTTGGCATAGCACTTCTAATGAAGCTTATATACGCAACAACACCAGCAAATAGCTAATGTCAGTCATGCTCACGACAATTATTTTGATCTATACATCCAACTAATTTAAATTTTTGTTATATTCAAACAAGTATTTATTTCGGTGATTTGACGTCGTTAGATTCAGTGACTTCGACTCTAGAATTGCGATTGCAGTTCGGTATATTCGCGGACTGGTCGACAAGACCAACGAACCTGATACTAATTTTTGATGATCAAGTTTTAGATTTTCACATTTGTAAATGGAATGCGAAATCGTTTAGATTTGTTGTTTGAAGCTCAAAACCTCAGCTTTGGAGATTGCGATTTCAATTCGGTTTATTTTCGGATTGGTCGACCAAGATGACTCAGCGAGTTTTACATCGTCTAATCGCATTTCAATAACCAAGTCTATTTATGTACTTCAGTGTCGTACTCGGAGGTAAGCAAGCACACAGAGAGTCATTTGGAAGCTTGACCAGTAGTTGAAAGTGCGCTACAAGAAGCAGATCCATTTTGCGGATGTTGCAATGAGGTTGTTAACAACTTTGAGTTGACCGCAATTTCACCTTGTGGACACAAGTTCCATAATCGATGCATCGACGTATCGAGGCACTGCGAGATGCGAATATTTGTCCGGTGTGCAAGCAACCGTGTACCCGTGAAAGATTATCATTATCGAATAATAATTTGGCAGCAGAATTAAATGAGGCAAGTAATATCGCCGGCACTGCGGCATTAGAAACTCAACCAGGAAAAGTCTTAAATTTGAACAGCCCTTCGGCGAGTAAGACGCATTTGAATAAAAGTACTCGTAGAAGATTAGTAAATCGTGGCAGAAGAAACGTAGAAGAAGAACGTAGTCATATAGGTGTAGCCAGGATTGTTCAAGACATCGTACAATCACAACAACAATAGCTACTTCAGCACAGCACAGTTGTCTTCACTCCAGATGGGAAGAAATGAATCTGCCGCCTCCGTCACAGCAGCAGTGGAACCCGCTGTAGTAAATAATCGCTCGGTAGAGCGAGCCCAACAGAATAGACAAAACAGCTCTTCACCACGAAGCAATGTGGACTCAAATCAATCATCAATTCCGCCAAAAAAAGTGGCGAATAATATCCAAAGTTTGCATTTGAAGTTTGATGGATCCAGAGGAAGTCTACAATCCGCAGACTTTCTCTACAGAATTCGTGCTTAAGCCAGACTTAAGTAGCTTATCGCGTTTGAGAGAGGAGGTACGTATCCACGAACAGTTCTGTAGGCAACAGAAACCACAGAACCAGAAGAACAATTATTCATACCGACCATGTGTTTCCGAAATAGAGCAAGAGCAACCTGAAGTGTCTGCACCTCAGCGCAAAAGTATTAAGTGTTGGAATTGTGGACAATAGGGACATCGCTTTGACGATTGCCTGGAGCCACGAACCATATTTTGTTACGGTTGCAGTGCAAAGGTAATTTTTAAGCCCAAGTGTTATATTTGTAACCGCTCGGGAAACTAAAAAAGGGATGCGCAGACAAACACGCTTCTGCCGCATCCAAAACATTAAAATGTCATGCCTTTACTCAGACAGAAGGACATCCCACTTCAGATCTGACCCAGCAAGAACCGCACTCTGACGTGGTCAAAGAAGCTAATCTTGCTAACACCCTATTACAACCATTTCATGTTCGGCTAGCTCACTATGCAGCTGCTCGAAGACGTATTTTTGGTGAACTCAATTGCTTCGAACATCAACGTAAGCAACCCAAACGTTCTACTTTGCGATTACGAGTATTTTGGAAGCGAGTTCGAAAGAGTCGCCAAAATTTAATTTCATCTATCTTTTTTAGCTCTGACAACCTTATATACACATATTAACATTGAAGGCCACAGTTATGTAGCTTTGCTCGATTCGGGCGCTACAATAAGTTGTCTGGGTGGTAAAGCCGCGAAAAGTCTGACAGCGCACCCGAAAGCAAAGAAGTGTTCAGGTCACATTAAAACCGCTAATAATTCTGAATGTCCGGTAATAGGTCGTTTAGTATCCGAAGTGACTTATAGAGGTATCACAAAACCCCTTGATTTGTATATTATTCCTGATTTAAAGTAATAAGTTTATCTAGGTATTGCCTTTTGGAGAGATTTTGGTTTGCTGAGTAGAATTACGGACGAAGATGCACATGTTCTAGAATTTGATGTTGGGAGAGAAGACGACGATGAAGAAGCTCCCAAAGTTCATCTATTGACCGCAAACCAGTAAAATGTATTAGATGCTGTCGTTCAGAAAATTCCCTCTTACGAGCAGCAAGGATTAGGGCATACAAATTTAATTGAACATAGTATCGATGTCGGCAATGCTGTACCTATTAAGCAAAGGCATTGGCCATCATCACCCGCCAAGAAAAAAATGATGTTTGCAGAAATTGACCACATGCTAGCTCTAGGTGTTGCTGTTGAGGAATCAAGAAGTCCGTGGAGTAGCAACTGTGTCTTGGTAAAGCGAGGAGATAAAGTCCGTCTCGGTTTAGACTCACGGGAGGTAAATAAGTGCACGAGGAAAGATGCTCACTCAGTCCCACACATAGATGGCATTGTCAGTAGACTCCCACCAGCCAGATTCATAACGGGTGTGGATATGAAGCATGCTTTTTGGCAGATACCCTTAGAAGAAAAATCTCGACAGTATACAGCTTTCACAATTCCGAACCGACCACTGTACCAGTACAAAGTTATGCTGTTTGGATTGTGCAATGCAGCACAATCATTATGTCGACTGATGGATCTCGTAATTCCGGCTCACTTACGAGCAAGAGTTTTCGTCTATTTAGATGACCTGCTAGTTCTATCCGACGATTTTGAATCTCATATAAACCTCTTATTAGAAATAGCCGGATATTTTCGTAAAGCGAATCTTACCAATAATATTGCTAAATCAAAATTTTGTATGAAGGAGATAAAGTATCTCGGGTTCATCATTGGCGATGGGCAGCTGGGCAGCTGAGAACAGACCCTGGCAAAGTTGCTGCCATTAACGAGTTCCCGGTGCCTACCACCGTCAAATAACTTAGAAGATTTTTAGGACTATCCGGATGGTACCGACGTTTTGTAGATAACTACGCCAGCGTTAGTCTCCCCTTAACTGTTTTGTTAAAACAGAATAAGCCTTTAGAATGGAACAAGTTAAGCAGACGCGGCGTTTAATCATTTGAAAGACAGATTGACGTCGGCTCCAATTCTAAGCACACCTGATTTTGGAAAACCCTTTTTGCTACTATGCGACGCTAGTCTGCATGGATTAGGTTGCGTTCTAGCTCAAGAAAACGAAGATGACACACAATGTCTATTGCATACACATCCGTTAAGCTGTCCAAGGCGCAGCGCACCTACTCTGTGACGGAGCTTGAATGCTTAGCCGTGATTAAAGGTATTTTAAAGTTCCGCGCGTATATTGAGTGTCAGGAATTTGTAGTGATCATTGATCACGCTTCTTTAAAATGGTTAATGAGATAAAAAGACCTCTCAGGCAGGCTCGCCCGATGGTCAATCCGTTTGCAAGGTTTTTCCTTTACGATTAAACATCGTAAAGGATCCCAAAACATCGTAGCAGACGCCTTGTCGCGAAGAGACGAAGACGATTCACATAGACTCCTATGTACCCTACTAATAGTGTATACATTTTTTTTGTAATTAAGTAAAGTCAAGTTGAACTTTACATTATTTTTGCTACAACCTATGCCTTCCAATTAGAAGCGATCGCGTAGAAGTATTATATTTGCTAGGAAAATAACTTTTGTTCCACAGCATCATCATTGACGAGTCGATGGGCCCAACGAGCCCTACGATGGATTAAATATCTGTGAGTAACTTATGCTAAGCCGTTTCAGTATTTCAATTTAATAAGTTTATACAATATAATATTGGCAGCTTAAAGTTAACTTATTGGCAACATATGGTTTAGCGATTTAATTCAATATTCTTTTTCTAAATATTATTTAAATTTTGGATATGCGGACGTATAAGAAAATGATAGTTAATAAATGAATTGTTAATTTGAAATCGTAATGATTCAGAAGTGATTCACGTTTCGGTTCGTCGATGCCCAATATGAAGCAACCAGCACGTATAAAAGTTAAGTGATTTGATCGGAAGTCTGATTAAGGGGTAGCCATACAAACGGGTGGGTACAGAACAGGGTAAACCCAACACCTCTATTACCCTATATAGCGATCAGTCATGCACGCGGCCAGCAGACGTACTTGTGTGGTACCCAGACCTCTGTCTTACCTATTTTTGTAATTTTGCAGCATAGTGCACTTAATATTGTGATGAGGTGTTTTATAGTAGGACGAAGAAGAACCCACACCCCATCCGGTGAGTTCAAGTCAGAAGAACACCAGAAGTGCACGACATCCCAAAATCCCTGCTATACACTAGTTGATGACGCAAGCACACCTTATATACGCACACACTACACAATTGGCGCCCAAAAGCTGATAAGCTGATAAATACTTAGACTCTACACAATTGACAAGCTGATAGGTACATCTATCGAATTGTAGCCTCAGTATTTTGGCATAGCACTTCTAATGAAGCTTATATACGCAACAACACCAGCAAATAGCTAATGTCAGTCATGCTCACGACAATTATTTTGATCTATACATCCAACTAATTTAAATTTTTGTTATATTCAAACAAGTATTTATTTCGGTGATTTGACGTCGTTAGATTCAGTGACTTCGACTCTAGAATTGCGATTGCAGTTCGGTATATTCGCGGACTGGTCGACAAGACCAACGAACCTGATACTAATTTTTGATGATCAAGTTTTAGATTTTCACATTTGTAAATGGAATGCGAAATCGTTTAGATTTGTTGTTTGAAGCTCAAAACCTCAGCTTTGGAGATTGCGATTTCAATTCGGTTTATTTTCGGATTGGTCGACCAAGATGACTCAGCGAGTTTTACATCGTCTAATCGCATTTCAATAACCAAGTCTATTTATGTACTTCAGTGTCGTACTCGGAGGTAAGCAAGCACACAGAGAGTCATTTGGAAGCTTGACCAGTAGTTGAAAGTGCGCTACAAGAAGCAGATCCATTTTGCGGATGTTGCAATGAGGTTGTTAACAACTTTGAGTTGACCGCAATTTCACCTTGTGGACACAAGTTCCATAATCGATGCATCGACGTATCGAGGCACTGCGAGATGCGAATATTTGTCCGGTGTGCAAGCAACCGTGTACCCGTGAAAGATTATCATTATCGAATAATAATTTGGCAGCAGAATTAAATGAGGCAAGTAATATCGCCGGCACTGCGGCATTAGAAACTCAACCAGGAAAAGTCTTAAATTTGAACAGCCCTTCGGCGAGTAAGACGCATTTGAATAAAAGTACTCGTAGAAGATTAGTAAATCGTGGCAGAAGAAACGTAGAAGAAGAACGTAGTCATATAGGTGTAGCCAGGATTGTTCAAGACATCGTACAATCACAACAACAATAGCTACTTCAGCACAGCACAGTTGTCTTCACTCCAGATGGGAAGAAATGAATCTGCCGCCTCCGTCACAGCAGCAGTGGAACCCGCTGTAGTAAATAATCGCTCGGTAGAGCGAGCCCAACAGAATAGACAAAACAGCTCTTCACCACGAAGCAATGTGGACTCAAATCAATCATCAATTCCGCCAAAAAAAGTGGCGAATAATATCCAAAGTTTGCATTTGAAGTTTGATGGATCCAGAGGAAGTCTACAATCCGCAGACTTTCTCTACAGAATTCGTGCTTAAGCCAGACTTAAGTAGCTTATCGCGTTTGAGAGAGGAGGTACGTATCCACGAACAGTTCTGTAGGCAACAGAAACCACAGAACCAGAAGAACAATTATTCATACCGACCATGTGTTTCCGAAATAGAGCAAGAGCAACCTGAAGTGTCTGCACCTCAGCGCAAAAGTATTAAGTGTTGGAATTGTGGACAATAGGGACATCGCTTTGACGATTGCCTGGAGCCACGAACCATATTTTGTTACGGTTGCAGTGCAAAGGTAATTTTTAAGCCCAAGTGTTATATTTGTAACCGCTCGGGAAACTAAAAAAGGGATGCGCAGACAAACACGCTTCTGCCGCATCCAAAACATTAAAATGTCATGCCTTTACTCAGACAGAAGGACATCCCACTTCAGATCTGACCCAGCAAGAACCGCACTCTGACGTGGTCAAAGAAGCTAATCTTGCTAACACCCTATTACAACCATTTCATGTTCGGCTAGCTCACTATGCAGCTGCTCGAAGACGTATTTTTGGTGAACTCAATTGCTTCGAACATCAACGTAAGCAACCCAAACGTTCTACTTTGCGATTACGAGTATTTTGGAAGCGAGTTCGAAAGAGTCGCCAAAATTTAATTTCATCTATCTTTTTTAGCTCTGACAACCTTATATACACATATTAACATTGAAGGCCACAGTTATGTAGCTTTGCTCGATTCGGGCGCTACAATAAGTTGTCTGGGTGGTAAAGCCGCGAAAAGTCTGACAGCGCACCCGAAAGCAAAGAAGTGTTCAGGTCACATTAAAACCGCTAATAATTCTGAATGTCCGGTAATAGGTCGTTTAGTATCCGAAGTGACTTATAGAGGTATCACAAAACCCCTTGATTTGTATATTATTCCTGATTTAAAGTAATAAGTTTATCTAGGTATTGCCTTTTGGAGAGATTTTGGTTTGCTGAGTAGAATTACGGACGAAGATGCACATGTTCTAGAATTTGATGTTGGGAGAGAAGACGACGATGAAGAAGCTCCCAAAGTTCATCTATTGACCGCAAACCAGTAAAATGTATTAGATGCTGTCGTTCAGAAAATTCCCTCTTACGAGCAGCAAGGATTAGGGCATACAAATTTAATTGAACATAGTATCGATGTCGGCAATGCTGTACCTATTAAGCAAAGGCATTGGCCATCATCGCCCGCCAAGAAGAAATTGACCACATGCTAGCTCTAGGTGTTGCTGTTGAGGAATCAAGAAGTCCGTGGAGTAGCAACTGTGTCTTGGTAAAGCGAGGAGATAAAGTCCGTCTCTGTTTAGACTCACGGGAGGTAAATAAGAGCACGAGAAAAGATGCCTACCCAGTCCCACACATAGATGGCATTCTCAGTAGACTCCCACCAGCCAGATTCATAACGGGTCTGGATATGAAGCATGCTTTTCGGCAGATACCCTTAGAAGGAAAATCTCGACATTACACAGCTTTCACAATTCCGAACCGACCACTGTAGCGGTACAAAGTTATGCCGTTTGGATTGTGCAATGCTGCACAATCATTATGTCGGCTGATGGATCTCGTAATTCCGGCTAACTTACATACACATTTAGATGACCTGCTAGTTCTATCCGACGATTTTGAATCTCATATAAACCTCTTATTAGAAATAGCCGGATATTTTCGTAAAGCGAATCTTACCATTACTATTGCTAAATCAAAATTTTGTATGAAGGAGATAAAGTATTTCGGGTTCATCATTGGCGATAGGCAGCTGGGCAGCTGAGAACAGACCCTGGCAAAGTTGCTGCCATTAACGAGTTCCCGGTGCCTACCACCATCAAATAACATAGAAGATTTTTAGGACTATCCGGATGGTACCGACGTTTTGTAGATAACTACGCCAGCGTTAGTCTCCCCTTAACTGTTTTGTTAAAACAGAATAAGCTTTTAGAATGGAACAAGTTAAGCAGACGCGGCGTTTAATCATTTGAAAGACAGATTGACGTCGGCTCCAATTCTAAGCACACCTGATTTTGGAAAACCCTTTTTGCTACTATGCGACGCTAGTCTGCATGGATTAGGTTGCGTTCTAGCTCAAGAAAACGAAGATGACACACAATGTCTATTGCATCTTAACATCCGTTAAGCTGTCCAAGGCGCAGCGCAACTACTCTGTGACGCAGCTTGAATGCTTAGCCGTGATTAAAGTTATTTTAAAGTTCCGCGCGTATATTGAGTGTCAGGAATTTGTAGTGATCACTGATCAGGCTTCTTTAAAATGGTTAATGAGACAAAAAGACCTCTCAGGCAGGCTCGCCCGATGGTCAATCCGTTTGCAAGGTTTTTCCTTTACGATTAAACATCGTAAAGGATCCCAAGACATCGTAGCAGACGCCTTGTCGCGAAGAGACGAAGAAGTTGACGAAATATTCACATAGACTTCTATGTACCCTACTGATAGTGTATACATTTTTTTTATAATTAAGTAAAGTCAAGTTGAACTTTACATTATTTATGCTACAATCTATGCCTTCCAATTAGAAGCGATCGTGTACAAGTATTATATTTGCTAGGAAAATAACTTTTGTTCCACAGCATCATCATTGACGAGTCGATGGGCCCAACGAACCCTACGATGGATTAAATATCTGTAAGTAACTTATGCTAAGCCGTTTGAGTATTTCAATTTAATAAGTTTATACAATATAATATTCTTTTTCTAAATATTATTTAAATTTTGGATATGCGGACGTATAAGAAAATGATAGTTAATAAATGAATTGTTAATTTGAAATCGTAATGATTCGGCAGTGATTCACGTTTTGGTTCGTCGATGCCCAATATGAAGCAACCAGCACGTATAAAAGTTAAATGATTTGATCGGACGTCTGATTAAGGGGTAGCCATACAAACAGGGTAAACCCAACACCGCTATTACCCTATATACCGATCAGTCATGCACGCGGCCAGCAGACGTACTAGTGTGGTACCCAGACTTCAGTCTTACCTCTCTTTGTAATTTTGCAGCATAGTGCACTTAATATTGTGATGAGGTGCTTTATAGTGGGACTAGGTAGAACCCATACCCCATCCGGCGTGCTCAAGTCAGAAAAACACTAGAGGTGCACGACCTCCCAACATCCTGCTATACACTAGTTGGTGGCGCAAGCACACCTTATATACGCACACACTATATAATTGGCGCCCAAAACGTGGGGCTCGAGATATGATAAGCTCATATGTACTTATACGCTACACAATTGACAAGCTGATAGGTACATCTATCGAATTGTAGCCTCAGTATTTTGGCATAGCAATTTAAATGAAGCTTATATACGCAACAACACCAGCAAATCGCTAATGTCAGTCATGCTCACGACAATTATTCTGATCTATACATCCAACTAATTTCAATTTTTGTTATATTCAACCAAGTATTTATTTCGTTGATATGATGTCGTTAGATTCAGTGACTTCGAATCTTGAGTTTTCACTTTTCACATATGTAAATGAAATGCGAAATCGATTGGATTTGTTGTTTGAAGCTCAAAACCTCAGCTTTGGAGATTGCGATTTCAATTCGGTTTATTTTCGGATTGGTCCACCAAGATGAGTCAGCGAGTTTTACATCGTCTAATCGCATTTCAATAACCAAGTCTATTTCTGTACTTCAGTGTCGTACTCGGAGGTAAGCAAGCACACAGAGAGTCATTTGGAAGCTTGACCAGTAGTTGAAAGTGCGCTACAAGAAGCAGATCCATTTTGCGGATGTTGCAATGAGGTTGTTAACAACTTTGAGTTGACCGCAATTTCACCTTGTGGACACAAGTTCCATAATCGATGCATCGAGGCACTGCGAGATGCGAATATTTGTCCAGTGTGCAAGCAACCGTGTACCCGTGAAAGGTTATCATTATCGAATAATAATTTGGCCGCAGAATTAAGCGAAGCAAGTAACATCGCCGGCACTGCGGCATTAGAAACTCAACCAGGACAAAAGTGAATAAAAGTACTCGTGGAAGAGGAGTAAATCGTGGCAGAAGAAACAATCCGCAAAGGGGTATGTCGGCTAGACACACTAATCGTAGTTTTCAGGCTCCTTCTTCGAATGGTAACGCTAGTGTAGATTCTCGACAAGGCGATAATTCTAATGAACGTAGTCATATAGGTGTAGACAGGATTGTTCAAGAGATCGTACAATCACAGCACCAGCCAGATTCATAACGGGTCTGGATATAAAGCATGCTTTTCGGCAGATACCCTTAGAAGGAAAATCTCGACATTACACAGCTTTCACAATTCCGAACCGACCACTGTACCGGTACAAAGTTATGCCGTTTGGATTGTGCAATGCTGCACAATCATTATGTCGACTGATGGATCTCGTAATTCCGGCTAACTTACATACACATTTAGATGACCTGCTAGTTCTATCCGACGATTTTTAATCTCATATAAACCTCTTATTAGAAATAGCCGGATATTTTCGTAAAGCGAATCTTACCAATAATATTGCTAAATCAAAATTTTGTATGAAGGAGATAAAGTATCTCGGGTTCATCATTGGCGATGGGCAGCTGGGCAGCTGAGAACAGACCCTTACAAAGTTGCTGCCATTAACGAGTTCCCGGTGCCTACCACCGTCAAACAACTTAGAAGATTTTTAGGACTATCCGGATGGTATCGACGTTTTGTAGATAGCTACGCCAGCGTTAGTCTCCCCTTAACTGTTTTGTTAAAAAAGAATAAGCCTTTAGAATGGAACAAGTTAAGCAGACGCGGCGTTTAATCATTTGAAAACAGATTGACGTCGGCTCCAATTCTAAGCACACCTGATTTTGGAAAACCCTTTTTGCTACTATGCGACGCTAGTCTGCATGGACTAGGTTGCGTTCTAGCTCAAGAAAACGAAGATGACACACAATGTCTATTGCATACACATCCGTTAAGCCGTCCAAGGCGCAGCGCAACTACTCTGTGACGGAACTTGAATGCTTAGCCGTGATTAAAGGTATTTTACGATTAAACATCGTAAAGGATCCCAAAACATCGTAGCAGATGCCTTGTCGCGAAGAGACGAAGAAGTTGACGAAATATTCACATAGATTTCTATGTACCCTACTGATAGTGTATACATTTTTTTTGTAATTAAGTAAAGTCAAGTTGAACTTTACATTATTTATGCTACAACCTATGCCTTCCAATTAGAAGCGATCGCGTAGAAGTATTATATTTGCTAGGAAAATAACTTTTGTTCCACAGCATCATCATTGACGAGTCGATGGGCCCAACGAACCCTACGATGGATTAAATATCTGTGAGTAACTTATGCTAAGCCGTTTGAGTATTTCAATTTAATAAGTTTATACAATATAATATTGGTGGCTTAAAGTTACCTTATTGGCAACATATGGTTTAGCGATTTAATTCAATATTCTTTTTCTAAATATTATTTAAATTTTGGATATGCGGACGTATAAGAAAATGATAGTTAATAAATGAATTGTTAATTTGAAATCGTAATGATTCGGCAGTGATTCACGTTTTGGTTCGTCGATGCCCAATATGAAGCAACCAGCACGTATAAAAGTTAAATGATTTGATCGGACGTCTGATTAAGGGGTAGCCATACAAACAGGGTAAACCCAACACTTCAATTACCCTATATACCGAACACTCATGCACGCGGCCAGCAGACGTACTAGTGTGGTACCCCAGACCTCTGTCTTACCTCTTTTTGTAATTTTGCAGCATAGTGCACCTAATATTGTGATGAGGTGTTTTATAGTGGGACGAGGTAGAACCCATACCCCATCCGGCGTGCTCAAGTCAGAAAAACACTAGAAGTGCACGACCTCCCAAAATCCTGCTATTGCAGTTTGGTATATTCGCGGACTGGTCGACAAGACCAACGAACCTGATACTAATTTTCGATGATCAAGTTTTAGATTTTCACATTTGTAAATGGAATGCGAAATCGTTTAGATTTGTTGTTTGAAGCTCAAAATCTCAGCTTTGGAGATTGCGATTTCAATTCGGTTTATTTTCGGATTGGTCGACTAAGATGACTCAGCGAGATTTACATCGTCTAATCGCATTTCAATAACCAAGTCTATTTCTGTACTTCAGTGTCGTACTCGGAGGTAAGCAAGCACACAGAGAGTCATTTGGAAGCTTCACCAGTAGTTGAAAGTGCGCTACAAGAAGCAGATCCATTTTGGCGGATGTTGCAATGAGGTTGTTAACAACTTTGAGTTGACCGCAATTTCACCTTGTGGACACAAGTTCCATAATCGATGCATCGAGGCACTGCGAGATGCGAATATTTGTCCAGTGTGCAAGCAACCGTGTACCCGTGAAAGATTATCATTATCGAATAATAATTTGGCCGCAGAATTAAGCGAAGCCAGTAACATCGCCGGCACTGCGGCATTAGAAACTCAAGCAGGACAAGTCTTAAATTTGAACAGCCCTTCGGCGAGTAATACGCATTTGAATAAAAGTACTCGTGGAAGAGGAGTAAATCGTGGCATAAGAAACAATCGACTAGACACACTAATCGTAGTTTTCAGGCTCCTTCTTCGAATGGTAACGCTAGTGTAGATTCTCGACAAGGCGATAATTCTAATGAACGTAGTCATATAGGTGTAGCCAGGATTGCTCAAGATATCGTACAATCACAACAACAATAGCAACTACAGCACCTAACCGCCCTTGTTCAAACAACAGTTCTTCACTCCAGATGGGAAGAAATGACTCTGCCTCCTCCGCCACAGCAGCAGTGGAACCCGCTGTAGTAAATAACCGCTCGGTAGAGCGAGCCCAACAGAATAGACAAAACAGCTCGTCACCACGAAGCAATGTGGACTCAATTCAATCATCAATTCCGCCAGAAAAAGTGGCGAATATTATCCAAAGTTTGCATTTGAAGTTTGATGGATCCAGAGCAGGTCTACAAACCGAAGACTTTCTCTATAGAATTCGTGCTTAAGCCAGACTGACAAAGAGCCATTTGAAGAGTATCAGTTTTCGGTGGAGAAGTTAGTAGGACGATTACGTATTTCGATTTCAGAAGATTCAGTGGTACGATTCTTAGTTCGCAATGCTAAAACTTCTCCCCGATATGAATTGATGCATTTGGGAATCAGTAGCTTATCGCGTTTGAGAGAGGAGGTACGTATCCACGAACAGTTCTGTAGGCAAAAGGAACCGCAGAACCAGAAGAACAAATATTCATACCGTCCATGTGTTTCCGAAATAGAGCAAGAGCAACCTGAAGTGTCTGCACCTCAGCGCAAAAGTATTAAGTGTTGGAATTGTGGGACAGGGACATCGCTTTGACGATTGCCTGGAGCCACGAACCATATTTTGCTACGGCTGCGGTGCAAAGGTCATTTTTAAGTCCAACTGTTCTATTTGTAACTCCTCGGGAAACTACAAAAGGGATGCGCAGACAAACACGCTTCTGTCGCATCCAAAACATTAAAATGTCATGCCTTTACTCAGACAGAATTACATCCACTTCAGATCTGACCCAGCAAGAACCGCACTCTGACGTGGTCAAAGAAGCTAATCTTGCTAACACCATATTATAACCATTTCATGTTCGGCTAGCACACTATGCAGCTGCTGGAACACGTATTTTTGGTGAACTCAATTGCTTCGAACAGCAACGTAAGCAACCCAAACGTTCTACTTTGCGATTACGAGTATTTTGGAAGCGAGTTCGAGAGAAGTCGCCAAAATGTAATTTCATCTATCTTTTTTAGCTCTGACAACCTTATATACACATATTAACATTGAAGGCCACAGTTATGTAGCTTTGCTCGATTCGGGCGCTACAATAAGTTGTCTGGGTGGTAAAGCCGCGAAAAGTCTGACAGCGCACCCGAAAGCAAAGAAGTGTTCAGGTCGCATTAAAACCGCTAATAATTCTGAATGTCCGGTAATAGGTCGTTTAGTATCCGAAGTGACTTATAGAGGTATCACAAAACCCCTTGATTTGTATATTATTCCTGATTTAAAGTAATAAGTTTATCTAGGTATTGCCTTTTGGAGAGATTTTGGTTTGCTGAGTAGAATTATGGACGAAGATTCACATGTTCTAGAATTTGATGTTGGGAGAGAAGACGACGATGAAGAAGCTCCCAAAGTTCATCTATTGACCGCAAACCAGTAAAATGTATTAGATGCTGTCGTTCAGAAAATTCCCTCTTACGAGCAGCAAGGCTTAGGGCATTACAAATTGAATTGAACATAGTATCGATGTCGGCAATGCTGTACCTATTAAGCAATAGCATTGGCCATCATCGCCCGCCAAAAAAAAATCATGTTTGCAGAAATCGGGCACATGCTAGCTCTAGGTGGTGCTGTTGAGGAATCAAGAAGTCCGTGGAGTAGCAACTGTGTCTTGGTAAAGCGAGGAGATAAAGTCCGTCTCTGTTTAGACTTACGGGAGGTAAATAAGAGCACGAGAAAAGATGCCTACCCAGTCCCACACATAGATGGCATTCTCAGTAGACTCCCACCAGCCAGATTCATAACGGGTCTGGATATGAAGCATGCTTTTCGGCAGATACCCTTAGAAGGAAAATCTCGACATTACAGCTTTCACAATTCCGAACCGACCACTGTACCGGTACAAAGTTATGCCGTTTGGATTGTGCAATGCTGCACAATCATTATGTCGGCTGATGGATCTCGTAATTCCGGCTAACTTACATACACATTTAGATGACCTGCTAAGTTCTATCCGACGATTTTGAATCTCATATAAACCTCTTATTAGAAATAGCCGGATATTTTCGTAAAGCGAATCTTACCAATAATATTGCTAAATCAAAATTTTGTATGAAGGAGATAAAGTATCTCGGGTTCATCATTGGCGATGGGCAGCTGGGCAGCTGAGAACAGACCCTTACAAAGTTGCTGCCATTAACGAGTTCCCGGTGCCTACCACCGTCAAACAACTTAGAAGATTTTTAGGACTATCCGGATGGTATCGACGTTTTGTAGATAACTACGCCAGCGTTAGTCTCCCCTTAACTGTTTTGTTAAAAAAGAATAAGCCTTTAGAATGGAACAAGTTAAGCAGACGCGGCGTTTAATCATTTGAAAAACAGATTGACGTCGGCTCCAATTCTAATCACACCTAATTTTGGAAAACCCTTTTTGCATGGACTAGGTTGCGTTCTAGCTCAAGAAAACGAAGATGACACACAATGTCTATTGCATACACATCCGTTAAGCGCTGTCCAAGGCGCAGCGCAACTACTCTGTGACGGAGCTTGAATGCTTAGCCGTGATTAAAGGTATTTTAAAGTTCCGCGCGTATATTGAGAGTCAGGAATTTGTAGTGATCACTGATCAGGCTTCTTTAAAATGGTTAATGAGACAAAAATACTTCTTAGGCAGGCTCGCCCGATGGTCAATCCGTTTGCAAGGTTTTTCCTTCACGATTAAACATCGTAAAGGATCCCAAAACATCGTAGCAGACGCCTTGTCGCGAAGAGACGAAGAAGTTGCCAAATATTCACATAGACTTCTATGTACCCTACTAATAGTGTATACATTTTTTTTGTAATTAAGTGAAGTCAAGTTGAACTTTACAATAAATATCTGTGAGTAACTTATGCTAAGCCGTTTGAGTATTTCAATTTAATAAGTTTATACAATATAATATTCTTTTTCTAAATATTATTTAAATTTTGGATATGCGGACGTATAAGAAAATGATAGTTAATAAATGAATTGTTAATTTGAAATCGTAATGATTCGGCAGTGATTCACGTTTTGGTTCGTCGATACCCAATATGAAGCAACCAGCACGTATAAAAGTTAAATGATTTGATCGGACGTCTGATTAAGGGGTAGCCATACAAACAGGGTAAACCCAACACCTCTGTTACCCTATATACCGATCAGTCATGCACTCGGCTAGCAGACGTACTAGTGTGGTACCCAGACCTCTGTCTTACCTCTTTTTGTAATTTTGCAGCATAGTGCACTTAATATTGTGATGAGGTGTTTTATAGTGGGACGAGGTAGAACCCATACCCCATCCGGCGTGCTCAAGTCAGAAAAACACTAGAAGTGCACGACCTCCCAAAATCCTGCTATACACTAGTTGGTGGCGCAAGCACACCTTATATACGCACACACTACATAATTGGCGCCTAAAACGTGGGGCTCGAGATCTGATAAGCTCATATGTACTTATACGGTACACAATTGACAAGCTGATAGGTACATCTATCGAATTATAGCCTCAGTATTTTGGCATATCAATTTAAATGAAGCTTATATACGCAACAACACCAGCAAATCGCTAATGTCAGTCATGCTCACGACAATTATTCTGATCTATACATCCAACTAATTTCAATTTTTGTTATATTCAACCAAGTATTTATTTCGTTGATATGATGTCGTTAGATTCAGTGACTTCGAATCTTGAGTTTTCACTTTTCACATTTGTAAATGAAATGCGAAATCGATTGGATTTGTTGTTTGAAGCTCAAAACCTCAGCTTTGGAGATTGCGATTTCAATTCGGTTTATTTTCGGATTGGTCGACCAAGATGAGTCAGCGAGTTTTACATCGTCTAATCGCATTTCAATAACCAAGTCTATTTCTGTACTTCAGTGTCGTACTCGGAGGTAAGCAAGCACACAGAGAGTCATTTGGAAGCTTGACCAGTAGTTGAAAGTGCGCTACAAGAAGCAGATCCATTTTG
Organism: Drosophila colorata; assembly: GCA_035041545.1. Taxonomy (NCBI): domain Eukaryota; kingdom Metazoa; phylum Arthropoda; class Insecta; order Diptera; family Drosophilidae; genus Drosophila; species Drosophila colorata. The sequence continues at coordinate 268,962 of JAWNLD010000463.1, forward strand.
CGGATGTTGCAATGAGGTTGTTAACAACTTTGAGTTGACCGCAATTTCACCTTGTGGACACAAGTTCCATAATTGATGCATCGAGGCACTGCGAGATGCGAATATTTGTCCAGTGTGCAAGCAACCGTGTACCCGTGAAAGATTATCATTATCGAATAATAATTTCGCCGCAGAATTAAGCGAAGCAAGTAACACCGCCGGCACTGCGGCATTAGAAACTCAAGCAGGACAAGTCTTAAATTTGAACAGCCCTTCGGCGAGTAATACGCATTTGAATAAAAGTACTCGTGGAAGAGGAGTAAATCGTGGCAGAAGAAACAATCGATTAGACACACTAATCGTAGTTTTCAGGCTCCTTCTTCGAATGGTAACGCTAGTGTAGATTCTCGACAAGGCGATAATTCTAATGAACGTAGTCATATAGGTGTAGCCAGGATTGCTCAAGATATCGTACAATCACAAAAACAATAGCAACTACAGCACCTAACCGCCCTTGTTCAAACACAGTTCTTCACTCCAGATGGGAAGAAATGACTCTGCCTCCTCCGCCACAGCAGCAGTGGAACCCGCTGTAGTAAATAACCGCTCGGTAGAGCGAGCCCAACAGAATAGACAAAACAGCTCGTCACCACGAAGCAATGTGGACTCAATTCAATCATCAATTCCGCCAGAAAAAGTGGCGAATATTATCCAAAGTTTGCATTTGAAGTTTGATGGATCCAGAGGAGGTCTACAAACCGAAGACTTTCTCTATAGAATTCGTGCTTAAGCCGGACTGACAAAGAACCATTTGAAGAGTATCAGTTTTCGGTGGAGAAGTTAGTAGGATGATTACGTAATTCGATTTCAGAAGATTCAGTGGTACGACTCTTAGTTCGCAATGCTAAAACTTCACTCCGATATGAATTGATGCATTTGGAAATCAGTAGCTTATCGCGTTTGAGAGAGGAGATTCGTATCCATGAACAGTTCTGTAGGCAACAGAAACCGCAGAACCAGAAGAACAATTATTCATACCGTCCATGTGTTTCCGAAATAGAGCAAGAGCAACATGAAGTGTCTGCACCTCAGCGCAAAAGTATTAAGTGTTGGAATTGTGGACAACTGGTACATCGCTTTGACGATTGCTACGGTTGCGGTGCAAAGGTAATTTTTAAGCCCAACTGTTATATTTGTAACTCCTCGGGAAACTACAAAAGGGATACGCAGACAAACACGCTTCTGCCGCATCCAAAACATTAAAATGTCATGCCTTTACTCAGACAGAAGTACATCCCACTTCAGATCTGAGCCAGCAAGAACCGCACTCTAACGTGGTCAAAGAAACTAATCTTGCTAACACCCTATTACAACCATTTCATGTTCGGCTAGCTCACTATGCAGCTGCTCGAAGACGTATTTTTGGTGAACTCAATTGCTTCGAACAGCAACGTAAACAACCCAAACTTTCTACTTTGCGATTACGAGTATTTTGGAAGCGAGTTCGAGAGAGTCGCCAAAATGTAATTTCATCTATCTTTTTTAGCTCTGACAACCTTATATACACATATTAACATTGAAGGCCACAGTTATGTAGCTTTGCTCGATTCGGGCGCTACAATAAGTTGTCTGGGTGGTAAAGCCGCGAAAAGTCTGACAGCGCACCCGAAAGCAAAGAAGTGTTCAGGTCGCATTAAAACCGCTAATAATTCTGAATGTCCGGTAATAGGTCGTTTAGTATCCGAAGTGACTTATAGAGGTATCACAAAACCCCTTGATTTGTATATTATTCCTGATTTAAAGTAATAAGTTTATCTAGGTATTGCCTTTTGGAGAGATTTTGGTTTGCTGAGTAGAATTATGGACGAAGATTCACATGTTCTAGAATTTGATGTTGGGAGAGAAGACGACGATGAAGAAGCTCCCAAAGTTCATCTATTGACCGCAAACCAGTAAAATGTATTAGATGCTGTCGTTCAGAAAATTCCCTCTTACGAGCAGCAAGGCTTAGGGCATACAAATTGAATTGAACATAGTATCGATGTCGGCAATGCTGTACCTATTAAGCAATAGCATTGGCCATCATCGCCCGCCAAAAAAAAATCATGTTTGCAGAAATCGGGCACATGCTAGCTCTAGGTGGTGCTGTTGAGGAATCAAGAAGTCCGTGGAGTAGCAACTGTGTCTTGGTAAAGCGAGGAGATAAAGTCCGTCTCTGTTTAGACTTACGGGAGGTAAATAAGAGCACGAGAAAAGATGCCTACCCAGTCCCACACATAGATGGCATTCTCAGTAGACTCCCACCAGCCGGATTCATAACGGGTCTGGATATGAAGCATGCTTTTCGGCAGATACCCTTAGAAGGAAAATCTCGACATTACAGCTTTCACAATTCCGAACCGACCACTGTACCGGTACAAAGTCATGCCGTTTGGATTGTGCAATGCTGCACAATCATTAGGTCGGCTGATGGATCTCGTAATTCCGGCTAACTTACATACACATTTAGATGACCTGCTAGTTCTATCCGACGATTTTGAATCTCATATAAACCTCTTATTAGAAATAGCCGGATATTTTCGTAAAGCGAATCTTACCAATAATATTGCTAAATCAAAATTTTGTATGAAGGAGATAAAGTATCTCGGGTTCATCATTGGCGATGGGCAGCTGGGCAGCTGAGAACAGACCCTTACAAAGTTGCTGCCATTAACGAGTTCCCGGTGCCTACCACCGTCAAACAACTTAGAAGATTTTTAGGACTATCCGGATGGTATCGACGTTTTGTAGATAGCTACGCCAGCGTTAGTCTCCCCTTAACTGTTTTGTTAAAAAAGAATAAGCCTTTAGAATGGAACAAGTTAAGCAGACGCGGCGTTTAATCATTTGAAAACAGATTGACGTCGGCTCCAATTCTAAGCACACCTGATTTTGGAAAACCCTTTTTGCTACTATGCGACGCTAGTCTGCATGGACTAGGTTGCGTTCTTGCACAAGAAAATGAAGATGGCACCGAAATGACTATTGCATATACATCCGTTAAGCTGTCCAAGGCGCAGCGCAACTACTCTGTGACGGAGCTTGAATGCTTAGCCGTGATTAAAGGTATTTTAAAGTTCCGCGCGTATATTGAGAGTCAGGAATTTGTAGTGATCACTGATCACGCTTCTTTACAATGGTTAATGAGACAAAAAGACCTCTCAGGCAGGCTCGCGCGATGGTCAATCCGTTTGCAAGGTTTTTCCTTCACGATTAAACATCGTAAAGGATCCCAAAACATCGTAGCAGATGCCTTGTCGCGAAGAGACGAAGAAGTTGACGAAATATTCACATAGACTTCTATGTACCCTACTGATAGTGTATACATTTTTTTTGTAATTAAGTAAAGTCAAGTTGAACTTTACATTATTTATGCTACAACCTATGCCTTCCAATTAGAAGCGATCGCGTAGAAGTATTATATTTGCTAGGAAAATAACTTTTGTTCCACAGCATCATCATTGACGAGTCGATGGGCCCAACGAACCTTACGATGGATTAAATATCTGTGAGTAACTTATGCTAAGCCGTTTGAGTATTTCAATTTAATAAGTTTATACAATATAATATTGGTGGCTTAAAGTTACCTTATTGGCAACATATGGTTTAGCGATTTAATTCAATATTCTTTTTCTAAATATTATTTAAATTTTGGATATGCGGACGTATAAGAAAATGATAGTTAATAAATGAATTGTTAATTTGAAATCGTAATGATTCGGCAGTGATTCACGTTTTGGTTCGTCGATGCCCAATATGAAGCAACCAGCACGTATAAAAGTTAAATGATTTGATCGGACGTCTGATTAAGGGGTAGCCATACAAACAGGGTAAACCCAACACTTCAATTACCCTATATACCGAACACTCATGCACGCGGCCAGCAGACGTACTAGTGTGGTACCCAGACCTCTGTCTTACCTCTTTTTGTAATTTTGCAGCATAGTGCACTTAATATTGTGATGAGGTGTTTTATAGTGGGACGAGGTAGAACCCATACCCCATCCGGCGTGCTCAAGTCAGAAAAACACTAGAAGTGCACGACCTCCCAAAATCCTGCTATTGCAGTTCGGTATATTAGCGGACTGGTCGACAAGACCAACGAACCTGATACTAATTTTCGATGATCAAGTTTTAGATTTTCACATTTGTAAATGGAATGCGAAATCGTTTAGATTTGTTGTTTGAAGCTCAAAATCTCAGCTTTGGAGATTGCGATTTCAATTCGGTTTATTTTCGGATTGGTCGACCAAGATGACTCAGCGAGTTTTACATCGTCTAATCGCATTTCAATAACCAAGTCTATTTCTGTACTTCAGTGTCGTACTCGGAGGTAAGCAAGCACACAGAGAGTCATTTGGAAGCTTCACCAGTAGTTGAAAGTGCGCTACAAGAAGCAGATCCATTTTGCGGATGTTGCAATGAGGTTGTTAACAACTTTGAGTTGACCGCAATTTCACCTTGTGGACACAAGTTCCATAATCGATGCATCGAGGCACTGCGAGATGCGAATATTTGTCCAGTGTGCAAGCAACCGTGTACCCGTGAAAGATTATCATTATCGAATAATAATTTGGCCGCAGAATTAAGCGAAGCTAGTAACATCGCCGGCACTGCGGCATTAGAAACTCAACCAGGACAAGTCTTAAATTTGAACAGCCCTTCGGCGAGTAATACGCATTTGAATAAAAGTACTCGTGGAAGAGGAGTAAATCGTGGCATAAGAAACAATCGACTAGACACACTAATCGTAGTTTTCAGGCTCCTTCTTCGAATGGTAACGCTAGTGTAGATTCTCGACAAGGCGATAATTCTAATGAACGTAGTCATATAGGTGTAGCCAGGATTGCTCAAGATATCGTACAATCACAACAACAATAGTAACTACAGCACCTAACCGCCCTTGTTCAAACACAGTTCTTCACTCCAGATGGGAAGAAATGACTCTGCCTCCTACGCCACAGCAGCAGTGGAACCCGCTGTAGTAAATAACCGCTCGGTAGAGCGAGCCCAACAGAATAGACAAAACAGCTCGTCACCACGAAGCAATGTGGACTCAATTCAATCATCAATTCCGCCAGAAAAAGTGGCGAATATTATCCAAAGTTTGCATTTGAAGTTTGATGGATCCAGAGCAGGTCTACAAACCGAAGACTTTCTCTATAGAATTCGTGCTTAAGCCAGACTGACAAAGAGCCATTTGAAGAGTATCAGTTTTCGGTGGAGAAGTTAGTAGGACGATTACGTATTTCGATTTAAGAAGATTCAGTGGTACGACTCTTAGTTCGCAATGCTAAAACTTCACTCCGATATGAATTGATGCATTTGGGAATCAGTAGCTTATCGCGTTTGAGAGAGGAGGTACGTATCCACGAACAGTTCTGTAGGCAAAAGGAACCGCAGAACCAGAAGAACAATTATTCATACCGTCCATGTATTCCCGAAATAGAGCAAGAGCAACCTGAAGTGTCTGCACCTCAGCGCAAAAGTATTAAGTGTTGGAATTGTGGGACAGGGACATCGCTTTGACGATTGCCTGGAGCCACGAACCATATTTTGCTACGGTTGCGGTGCAAAGGTCATTTTTAAGTCCAACTGTTCTATTTGTAACTCCTCGGGAAACTACAAAAGTGATGCGCAGACAAACACGCTTCTGTCGCATCCAAAACATTAAAATGTCATGCCTTTACTCAGACAGAAGTACATCCACTTCAGATCTGACCCAGCAAGAACCGCACTCTGACGTGGTCAAAGAAGCTAATCTTGCTAACACCATATTACAACCATTTCATGTTCGGCTAGCACACTATGCAGCTGCTCGAACACGTATTTTTGGTGAACTCAATTGCTTCGAACAGCAACGTAAGCAACCCAAACGTTCTACTTTGCGATTACGAGTATTTTGGAAGCGAGTTCGAGAGAGTCGCCAAAATTTAATTTCATCTATCTTTTTTAGCTCTGACAACCTTATATACACATATTAACATTGAAGGCCACAGTTATATAGCTTTGCTCGATTCGGGCGCTACAATAAGTTGTCTGGGTGGTAAAGCCGCGAAAAGTCTGACAGCGCACCCGAAAGCAAAGAAGTGTTCAGGTCGCATTAAAACCGCTAATAATTCTGAATGTCCGGTAATAGGTCGTTTAGTATCCGAAGTGACTTATAGAGGTATCACAAAACCCCTTGATTTGTATATTATTCCTGATTTAAAGTAATAAGTTTATCTAGGTATTGCCTTTTGGAGAGATTTTGGTTTGCTGAGTAGAATTACGGACGAAGATGCACATGTTCTAGAATTTGATGTTGGGAGAGAAGACGACGATGAAGAAGCTCCCAAAGTTCATCTATTGACCGCAAACCAGTAAAATGTATTAGATGCTGTCGTTCAGAAAATTCCCTCTTACGAGCAGCAAGGCTTAGGGCATACAAATTTAATTGAACATAGTATCGATGTCGGCAATGCTGTACCTATTAAGCAATAGCATTGGCCATCATCGCCCGCCAAAAAAAAATCATGTTTGCAGAAATCGGGCACATGCTAGCTCTAGGTGGTGCTGTTGAGGAATCAAGAAGTCCGTGGAGTAGCAACTGTGTCTTGGTAAAGCGAGGAGATAAAGTCCGTCTCTGTTTAGACTTACGGGAGGTAAATAAGAGCACGAGAAAAGATGCCTACCCAGTCCCACACATAGATGGCATTCTCAGTAGACTCCCACCAGCCAGATTCATAACGGGTCTGGATATGAAGCATGCTTTTCGGCAGATACCCTTAGAAGGAAAATCTCGACATTACAGCTTTCACAATTCCGAACCGACCACTGTACCGGTACAAAGTTATGCCGTTTGGATTGTGCAATGCTGCACAATCATTATGTCGGCTGATGGATCTCGTAATTCCGGCTAACTTACATACACATTTAGATGACCTGCTAGTTCTATCCGACGATTTTGAATCTCATATAAACCTCTTATTAGAAATAGCCGGATATTTTCGTAAAGCGAATCTTACCAATAATATTGCTAAATCAAAATTTTGTATGAAGGAGATAAAGTATCTCGGGTTCATCATTGGAGATGGGCAGCTGGGCAGCTGAGAACAGACCCTTACAAAGTTGCTGCCATTAACGAGTTCCCGGTGCCTACCACCGTCAAACAACTTAGAAGATTTTTAGGACTATCCGGATGGTATCGACGTTTTGTAGATAACTACGCCAGCGTTAGTCTCCCCTTAACTGTTTTGTTAAAAAAGAATAAGCCTTTAGAATGGAACAAGTTAAGCAGACGCGGCGTTTAATCATTTGAAAAACAGATTGACGTCGGCTCCAATTCTAAGCACACCTGATTTTGGAAAACCCTTTTTGCTACTATGCGACGCTAGTCTGCATGGACTAGGTTGCGTTCTAGCTCAAGAAAACGAAGATGACACACAATGTCTATTGCATACACATCCGTTAAGCTGTCCAAGGCGCAGCGCAACTACTCTGTGACGGAGCTTGAATGCTTAGCCGTGATTAAAGGTATTTTAAAGTTCCGCGCGTATATTGAGAGTCAGGAATTTGTAGTGATCACTGATCAGGCTTCTTTAAAATGGTTAATGAGACAAAAATACTTCTTAGGCAGGCTCGCCCGATGGTCAATCCGTTTGCAAGGTTTTTCCTTCACGATTAAACATCGTAAAGGATCCCAAAACATCGTAGCAGACGCCTTGTCGCGAAGAGACGAAGAAGTTGCCAAATATTCACATAGACTTCTATGTACCCTACTAATAGTGTATACATTTTTTTTGTAATTAAGTGAAGTCAAGTTGAACTTTACATTATTTATGCTACAACCTATGCCTTCCAATTAGAAGCGATCGCGTAGAAGTATTATATTTGCTAGGAAAATAACTTTTGTTCCACAGCATCATCATTGCCGAGTCGATGGGCCCAACGAACCCTACGATGGATTAAATATCTGTGAGTAACTTATGCTAAGCCGTTTGAGTATTTCAATTTAATAAGTTTATACAATATAATATTCTTTTTCTAAATATTATTTAAATTTTGGATATGCGGACGTATAAGAAAATGATAGTTAATAAATGAATTGTTAATTTGAAATCGTAATGATTCGGCAGTGATTCACGTTTTGGTTCGTCGATACCCAATATGAAGCAACCAGCACGTATAAAAGTTAAATGATTTGATCGGACGTCTGATTAAGGGGTAGCCATACAAACAGGGTAAACCCAACACCTCTATTACCCTATATACCGATCAGTCATGCACGCGGCTAGCAGACGTACTAGTGTGGTACCCAGACCTCTGTCTTACCTCTTTTTGTAATTTTGCAGCATAGTGCACTTAATATTGTGATGAGGTGTTTTATAGTGGGACGAGGTAGAACCCATACCCCATCTGGCGTGCTCAAGTCAGAAAAACACTAGAAGTGCACGACCTCTCAAAATCCTGCTATACACTAGTTGGTGGCGCAAGCACACCTTATATACGCACACACTACATAATTGGCGCCTAAAACGTGGGGCTCGAGATCTGATAAGCTCATATGTACTTATACGGTACACAATTGACAAGCTGATAGGTACATCTATCGAATTGTAGCCTCAGTATTTTGGCATATCAATTTAAATGAAGCTTATATACGCAACAACACCAGCAAATCGCTAATGTCAGTCATGCTCACGACAATTATTCTGATCTATACATCCAACTAATTTCAATTTTTGTTATATTCAACCAAGTATTTATTTCGTTGATATGATGTCGTTAGATTCAGTGACTTCGACTCTTGAATTTTCACTTTTCACATTTGTAAATGGAATGCGAAATCGTTTGGATTTGTTGTTTGAAGCTCAAAACCTCAGCTTTGGAGATTGCGATTTCAATTCGGTTTATTTTCGGATTGGTCGACCAAGATGAGTCAGCGAGTTTTACATCGTCTAATCGCATTTCAATAACCAAGTCTATTTCTGTACTTCAGTGTCGTACTCGGAGGTAAGCAAGCACACAGAGAGTCATTTGGAAGCTTGACCAGTAGTTGAAAGTGCGCTACAAGAAGCAGATCCATTTTGCGGATGTTGCAATGAGGTTGTTAACAACTTTGAGTTGACCGCAATTTCACCTTGTGGACACAAGTTCCATAATTGATGCATCGAGGCACTGCGAGATGCGAATATTTGTCCGGTGTGCAAGCAACCGTGTACCCGTGAAAGATTATCATTATCGAATAATAATTTGGCCGCAGAATTAAGCGAAGCAAGTAACACCGCCGGCACTGCGGCATTAGAAACTCAAGCAGGACAAGTCTTAAATTTGAACAGCCCTTCGGCGAGTAATACGCATTTGAATAAAAGTACTCGTGGAAGAGGAGTAAATCGTGGCAGAAGAAACAATCGACTAGACACACTAATCGTAGTTTTCAGGCTCCTTCTTCGAATGGTAACGCTAGTGTAGATTCTCGACAAGGCGATAATTCTAATGAACGTAGTCATATAGGTGTAACCAGGATTGTTCAAGATATCGTACAATCACAACAACAATAGCTACTACAGCACCTAACCGCCCTTGTTCAAACACAGTTCTTCACTCCAGATGGGAAGAAATGACTCTGCCTCCTCCGCCACAGCAGCAGTGGAACCCGCTGTAGTAAATAACCGCTCGGTAGAGCGAGCCCAACAGAATAGACAAAACAGCTCGTCACCACGAAGCAATGTGGACTCAATTCAATCATCAATTCCGCCAGAAAAAGTGGCGAATATTATCCAAAGTTTGCATTTGAAGTTTGATGGATCCAGAGGAGGTCTACAAACCGAAGACTTTCTCTATAGAATTCGTGCTTAAGCCGGACTGACAAAGAACCATTTGAAGAGTATCAGTTTTCGGTGGAGAAGTTAGTAGGATGATTACGTAATTCGATTTCAGAAGATTCAGTGGTACGACTCTTAGTTCGCAATGCTAAAACTTCACTCCGATATGAATTGATGCATTTGGAAATCAGTAGCTTATCGCGTTTGAGAGAGGAGGTTCGTATCCATGAACAGTTCTGTAGGCAACAGAAACCGCAGAACCAGAAGAACAATTATTCATACCGTCCATGTGTTTCCGAAATAGAGCAAGAGCAACCTGAAGTGTCTGCACCTCAGCGCAAAAGTATTAAGTGTTGGAATTGTGGACAACTGGTACATCGCTTTGACGATTGCTACGGTTGCGGTGCAAAGGTAATTTTTAAGCCCAACTGTTATATTTGTAACTCCTCGGGAAACTACAAAAGGGATACGCAGACAAACACGCTTCTGCCGCATCCAAAACATTAAAATGTCATGCCTTTACTCAGACAGAAGTACATCCCACTTCAGATCTGAGCCAGCAAGAACCGCACTCTAACGTGGTCAAAGAAACTAATCTTGCTAACACCCTATTACAACCATTTCATGTTCGGCTAGCTCACTATGCAGCTGCTCGAAGACGTATTTTTGGTGAACTCAATTGCTTCGAACAGCAACGTAAACAACCCAAACTTTCTACTTTGCGATTACGAGTATTTTGGAAGCGAGTTCGAGAGAGTCGCCAAAATGTAATTTCATCTATCTTTTTTAGCTCTGACAACCTTATATACACATATTAACATTGAAGGCCACAGTTATGTAGCTTTGCTCGATTCGGGCGCTACAATAAGTTGTCTGGGTGGTAAAGCCGCGAAAAGTCTGACAGCGCACCCGAAAGCAAAGAAGTGTTCAGGTCACATTAAAACCGCTAATAATTCTGAATGTCCGGTAATAGGTCGTTTAGTATCCGAAGTGACTTATAGAGGTATCACAAAACCCCTTGATTTGTATATTATTCCTGATTTAAAGTAATAAGTTTATCTAGGTATTGCCTTTTGGAGAGATTTTGGTTTGCTGAATAGAATTACGGACGAAGATGCACATGTTCTAGAATTTGATGTTGGGAGAGAAGACGACGATGAAGAAGCTCCCAAAGTTCATCTATTGACCGCAAACCAGTAAAATGTATTAGATGCTGTCGTTCAGAAAATTCCCTCTTACGAGCAGCAAGGCTTAGGGCATACAAATTTAATTGAACATAGTATCGATGTCGGCAATGCTGTACCTATTAAGCAATAGCATTGGCCATCATCGCCCGCCAAAAAAAAATCATGTTTGCAGAAATCGAGCACATGCTAGCTCTAGGTGTTGCTGTTGAGGAATCAAGAAGTCCGTGGAGTAGCAACTGTGTCTTGGTAAAGCGCGGAGATAAAGTCCGTCTCTGTTTAGACTCACGGGAGGTAAATAAGTGCACGAGAAAAGATGCCTACCCAGTCCCACACATAGATGGCATTCTCAGTAGACTCCCACCAGCCAGATTCATAACGGGTCTGGATATGAAGCATGCTTTTCGGCAGATACCCTTAGAAGGAAAATCTCGACATTACACAGCTTTCAATATTCCGAACCGAACACTGTAACGGTACAAAGTTATGCCGTTTGGATTGTGCAATGCTGCACAATCATTATATCGGCTGATGGATCTCGTAATTCCGGCTCACTTACGAACAAGAGTTTTCGTCTATTTAGATGACCTGCTAGTTCTATCCGACGATTTTGAATCTCATAAAAACCTCTTATTAGAAATAGCCGGACATTTTCGTAAAGCGAATCTTACCATTACTATTGCTAAATTAAATTTTGTATGAAGGAGATAAAGTATTTCGGGTTCATCATTGGCGATGGGCAGCTGGGCAACTGAGAACAGACCCTGGCAAAGTTGCTGCCATTAACGAGTTCCCGGTGCCTACCACCGTCAAACAACTTAGAAGATTTTTAGGACTATCCGGATGGTATCGACGTTTTGTAGATAACTACGCCAGCGTTAGTCTCCCCTTAACTGTTTTGTTAAAAAAGAATAAGCCTTTAGAGTGGAACAAGTTAAGTAGACGCGGCGTTTAATCATTTGAAAGACAGATTGACGTCGGCTCCAATTCTAAGCACACCTGATTTTGGAAAACCCTTTTTGCTACTATGCGACGCTAGTCTGCATGGACTAGGTTGCGTTCTTGCACAAGAAAATGAAGATGGCACCGAAATGACTATTGCATATACATCCGTTAAGCTGTCCAAGGCGCAGCGCAACTACTCTGTGACGGAGCTTGAATGCTTAGCCGTGATTAAAGGTATTTTAAAGTTCCGCGCGTATATTGAGAGTCAGGAATTTGTAGTGATCACTGATCACGCTTCTTTACAATGGTTAATGAGACAAAAAGACCTCTCAGGCAGGCTCGCGCGATGGTCAATCCGTTTGCAAGGTTTTTCCTTCACGATTAAACATCGTAAAGGATCCCAAAACATCGTAGCAGACGCCTTGTCGCGAAGAGACGAAGAAGTTGACGAAATATTCACATAGACTTCTATGTACCCTACTAATAGAGTATACATTTTTTTTGTAATTAAGTAAAGTCAAGTTGAACTTTACATTATTTATGCTACAACCTATGCCTTCCAATTAGAAGCGATCGCGTAGAAGTATTATATTTGCTAGGAAAATAAATTTTGTTCCACAGCATTATCATTGACGAGTCGATGGGCCCAACGAACCCTACGATGGATTAAATATCTGTGAGTAACTTATGCTAAGCCGTTTGAGTATTTCAATTTTATAAATTTATACAATATAATATTGGCGGCTTAAAGTTACCTTATTGGCAACATATGGTTTAGCGATTTAATTCAATATTCTTTTTCTAAATATTATTAAAATTTTGGATATGCGGACGTATAAGAAAATGATAGTTAATAAATGAATTGTTAATTTGAAATCGTAATGATTCGGCAGTGATTCACGTTTTGGTTCGTCGATGCCCAATATGAAGCAACCAGCACGTATAAAAGTTAAATGATTTGATCGGACGTCTGATTAAGGGGTAGCCATACAAACAGGGTAAACCCAACACCGCTATTACCCTATATACCGATCAGTCATGCACGCGGCCAGCAGACGTACTAGTGTGGTACCCAGACCTGTGTCTTAGCTCTTTTTGTAATTTTGCAGCATAGTGCACTTAATATTGTGATGAGGTGTTTTATTGTGGGACGAGGAAGAACCCATACCCCATCCTGCGAGCTCAAGTCAGAAGAACATTAGAAGTGCACGACCTCCCAAAATCCTGCTATGCACTAGTTGGTGGCGCAAGCACACCTTATATACGCACACACTACACAATTGGCGCCCAAAACGTGGGGCTCGAGATCTGATAAGCTCATATGTACTTACACGCTACACAATTGACAAGCTGATAGGTACATCTATCGAATTTTTGGCTTATATACGCAACAACACCAGCAAATAGCTAATGTCAGTCATCCTCACGAAAATTATTCTGATCTATACATCCAACTAATTTAAATTTTTGTTACATTTATTTTAAATTTTTCCTTATTGTAAATGGAATGCGAAATCGTTTAGATTTGTTGTTTAAAGCTCAAAACCTGAGCTTTCGAGATTGCGATTTCAATTCGGTTTATTTTAGGATTGGTCGACCAAGATGAGTCAGCGAGTTTTACATCGTCTAATCGCATTTCAATAACCAAGTCTATTTCTGTATTTCAGTGTCGTACTCGGAGGTAAGCAAGCACACAGAGAGTCATTTGGAAGCTTGACCAGTAGTTGAAAGTACGCTACAAGAAGCAGGTCCATTTTGCGGATGTTGCAATGAGGTTGAGTTGACCGCAATTTCACCTTGTGGACACAAGTTCCATAATCGATGCATCGAGGCACTGCGAGATGTGAATATTTGTCCGGTGTGCAACCGTGTACCCGTGAATGATTATCATTATCGAATAATAATTTGGCCGCAGAATTAAGCGAAGCAAGTACCACCGCCGGCACTGCGGCATTAGAAACTCCACCAGGACAAGTCTTAAATGTGAACAGCCCTTCGACGAGTAATACGCATTTGAATAAAAGTACTCGTGGAAGAGGAGTAAATCGTGGCATAAGAAACAATCGACTAGACACACTAATCGTAGTTTTCAGGCTCCTTCTTCGAATAGTAACGCTACTGTAGATTCTCGACAAGGCGATAATTCTAATGAACGTAGTCATATAGGTGTTGCCAGGATTGTTCAAGACATCGTACAATCACAACAACAATAGCTACTACAGCACCTAACCGCCCTTGTTCAAACACAGTTGTCTTCACTCCAGATGGGAAGAAATGAGTCTGCCGCCTCCGCCACAGCAGCAGTGGAAACCCGCTGTAGTAAATATTCGCTCGGTAGAGCGATCCCAACAGAATAGACAAAACAGCTCGTCACTACGAAGCAATGTGGACTCAATTCAATCATCAATTCCGCCAGAAAAAGTGGCGAATATTATCCAAAGTTTGCATTTGAAGTTTGATGGATCCAGAGGAGGTCTATAAGCCGAAGACTTTCTCTATAGAATTCGTGCTTAAGCCGGACTGACAAAAAGCCATTTGAAGAGTATCAGTTTTCGGTAGAGAAGTTAGTAGGATGATTACGTAATTCGATTTCAGAAGATTCAGTGGTACGACTCTTAGTTCGCAATGCTAAAACTTCACTCCGATATGAATTGATGCATTTGGGAATCAGTAGCTTATCGCGTTTGAGAGAGGAGGTACGTATCCACGAACAGTTCTGTAGGCAACAGAAACCGCAGAACCTGAAGAACAATTATTCATATCGTCCATGTGTTTCCGTAACAGAGCAAGACCAACCTGAAGTGTCTGCACCTCAGCGCAAAAGTATTAAGTGTTGGAATTGTGGACAACAGGGACATCGCTTTGACGATTGCCTGGAGCCACGAACCATATTTTGCTACGGTTGCGGTGCAAAGGTCATTTTTAAGCCCAACTGTTATATTTGTAACCCCTCGGGAAACTACAAATGGGATGCGCAGACAAACACGCTTCTGCCGCATTCAAAACATTAAAATGTCATGCCTTTACTCAGACAGAAGGACATACCACTTCAGATCTGAGCCAGCACGAACCGCACTCTGACGTGGTCAAAGAAACTAATCTTGCTAACACCCTATTATAACCATTTCATGTTCGGCTAGCTCACTATGCAGCTGCTCGAAGACGTATTTTTGGTGAACTCAATTGCTTCGAACAGCAACGTAAGCAAACCAAACGATCTACTTTGCGATTACGAGTATTTTGGAAGCGAGTTCGAGAGAGTCGCCAAAATTTAATTTCATCTATCTTTTTTAGCTCTGACAACCTTATATACACATATTAACATTGAAGGCCACAGTTATGTAGCTTTGCTCGATTCGGGCGCTACAATAAGTTGTCTGGGTGGTAAAGCCGCGGAAAGTCTGACAGCGCACCCGAAAGCAAAGAAGTTTTCAGGTCGCATTAAAACCGCTAATAATTCTAAATGTACGGTAATAGGTCGTTTAGTATCCGAAGTGACTTATAGAGATCTCACAAAACACTTTGATTTGTATATTATTCCTGATTTAAAGTAATAAGTTTATCTAGGTATTGACTTTTGGAGAGATTTTGGGTTGCTAGAATTTGTTGTTGGGAGAGAAGACGACGATGAAGAAGCTCCCAAAGTTCATCTATTGACCGCAAACCAGCAAAATATATTAATTGCTGTCGTTCAGAAAATTCCCCTGGAGCCTCAGAAGCACTAAACTCATTCATCAGAAAAATTGATTTCATCATGCAACTATACCCAACCAAAGACATAAGACAACACAGCGTTCTATAGAGCTATATAAATGCAAGTGATAGGAGCAGCCTCAATGGTATCCCAATGATGTGCAGCAAATACCTGGGCCGATCTTAGATGCACCCTCATCGACGAATACAAGACGCAAACTCCATTTGAAGAACTACTAAGACGATTGTACATCATTAATTTTAACGGATGTATCCGTATGTTTGCAGAAGAATTAGAGTATAATTACATGTATAATTTTATAATTACAAACAAATTAATGTTAGAAAATAATCAACATGATATAATTTTGTACACAAACGCAATGAATAATACAATTAATGTCATAACTAGGAAATTACCAGATAGATTGTTTATGACATTAGCCAGATACGATATTTCTACAATCTCAAAATTAAAACAAGTAGCTCAGAGAGAAAGATTATATGAAAATACTACATCTGACAAACCAAGAAACCAAAACAATACATACAATACAAATAACAATGACAACCGTAGGGATGGGAGAAATGATCAACATACCTATAACCAAGGTACAAACTTACAAAAAGGTTATAATCCAAATTACCATACAAATCATAAGCCCCAAGCTAACGAAAATTATCAACAAACATTTCAAGAATTCCAAAAGAATTTAGGTCAAGGTAGAATGCAAAACCCAATGAATTCCCAACCACAAACACATTCTTCCAACGCACAAAACTAACCAGTTAAAAGACAACGCGAAAGCACAAGTGGCCAATTTAAAATGGACACATCAGAAAATTTTCGTCTCGCAGCTTCGGACCATGAGCAAGGTTCAGAAATCCATACATATGAGTAATAATGAGAAATTTTTAATGTAATATAACCACGATGACTTTAGAGAAGAAAATTTTAAATAGAATGTCTTGAACCGCCTGTAACGTCAGACATGCCTTTTAATTTCTCCATTGCAATCGAATTAAAAGAAGAAAATGAATTTAGGTTAGAACACCTCAATGAGGAAGAAAAAGAAAAGTTGGAAAAATTTTTATTTGAATACCGAAATGTTCAGTATCGGGAAAGTGAAAATTTGACTTTCACCAGTACTATAAAACATTTCATTCAAACTAAACATGTAGATCCTATTTATAAGCGACCTTACAAATATACTCAATCCTTTGACCAAGAAGTCAATGAACAAATCAATGAAATGTTAAGACAAGGTATTATACGAAAATCCAAATCCCCATATTGCTCACCCATTTGGATTGTCCCAAAGAAAAATTTCGATTAGTAATTGACTTTCGAAATCTCAACAAAATTACCGTTGACGACAAATACCCAATACCCATCATGGATGAAATATTGGATAAGCTAGGCAAAAGCCAATATTTCACAACCATCGATTTAGCTAAAGGCTTCGACCAGATCCAAATCGTTTCTGGCTCAATACCAAAGACCGCGTTTTCTACTAAACATGGACATTACGAATACACACGAATGCCATTTGGTTTAAAGAATGCACCTGCAACGTTTAAACGTTGTATGAACAATCTCTTGGAAGATTTAATTTACAAGGATTGTTTGGTCTATCTAGATGATATCATTATTTACTCCACTTCATTGGACGAACATATATCATCATTAAAAAATGTATTCGCAAAACTGCGAGAAGCGAATTTAAAGCTATAGTTAGATAAATGTGAATTTATGAGAAAGAACACAGAATTTCTCGGTCACATCATTACAACTGAAGGTATCAAACCAAACCCTGAGAAAATCAAAGCCATTGTACAGTTTCCAATACCAAAGACAATGAAAGAAATAAAATCATTTCTTGGACTTTGTGGATTTTGTAGAAAGGTCATCCCAAACTACGCAAAAATAGTAAAACCAATGACATTAAAACTAAAAAAACATCAAACTAAAATAACATCAAAACCAATTCTCATATACCCTAACTTCAACAAACCGTTTTCATTAACAGATGCGAGTAACCTAGTTATAGAAGTTGTCCTCTAACAAAAAAAAATTTTTTCATCCAGATTATCAAAAGTAATAAATTCGGCGTAGACACTAGTGATAGACAAGCCCCATTGGTAAAGTCCAAAACAAACAACTCTTTTAAGAAAACAGGAGAAATAACTCAAATAGATCAGAAGCATTATGAAGAAAAAAACAGAGGTAGAGAAATAACCCACTACAAATCGAAATTCGAGAAGAAAAAGAAAATTAATATAAGTAAATATATTTGTACTTTTTTATATACTTTATACATTATGCACAAAGACAAAGTTTAGAAATCAACCCAATACAAGCTAAAAATGGCTATTTAATTTTTCAAACCGGCGCTTTAAATTTACCCGTCAATTACGAATATCATTGCCTGACAGTTAACATAACCAAAACAGAATTAACCTACAAAAATTTAATAAAACAAGCCGAAGAATTTGAGACTTTACCTCAAATTCAATATTTAATAGAAAAGTTAAATACAGAAATAAGCGGAACTAAAATCGCCAAAAGAAGCAAAAGAAGAATGATAAATTTCGTTGGAACTACCGACAAATATTTATTTGGAATCCTAACCCAACAAGTCAGGGAAAAGTTAGAAATCAAAATAACTAGCATAGCTGAAAACAGTATACAAGTTAACGAACTAAATCTAGTAATAGAAGCTGTTAAACAGTTTAAACCAAATTGTAGAAGGAGAAGAGAAATTTTCCCTTCTCATTTTTAACATCCAACACTTCACAGAATATGTTGAAGACATTGAACTTGGAATGCAGCTTACTATATAATTTTCACATACTGTCACACGTAAACTCAGAAAAAATACTGAACATTCAAACTAGTACTTGGTTACAAACCAATACTAATGAAATACTGATTAATTCTCATATCGCACGCGAAATCATTAAAACACCAATATATAAAATTGAACCTTACCCAGATGAGAATAATAAAATTTAACAGAAACTTTATTAGAAAAATACTTTGTTACACAAACCAAAGTTTATACAGTTAATACAAATGAGCTAATAATTAACAAATATATAAAAGTATTTTAAACCAAGATAATACAGAATGTAGTTATACTAATTAATTTTTGATTGTTCAGTACAATTAGACGACATACTTATTTCAAACACCATAATGGATTACACACAAACTATATTTGTTAGTAACAATATAGCAAAACTTGAACCCCTGTCATTTATTCAAGCAAAGGAAATAATACAAGAACATGAAAAAACTTTAATATATTCCAAATAGTGACGTTAATCACACTAATAATAATCATCATTGTACTAATGATATATTTCATTTACAAATTTAAAAATATTCCTAAGAAATTATTATAAGAAACACAAAACCAAAAGAATCAAGCCAAACAATAGAATTAAGCAATATACCAAACGAAAAGATTGTAAACACAGAAAATCCAACACTTTATCCAAAAATTTCCGCCTGAGGACATGCTTATTTCTAATGGATGTAAATGGTAGTAACATATGTACACCCACATACCTACACATGTTTACTCCTAAGATCAATTGTAAACAATATTTTTTATAAGCCATGGTGACAATAACAATCTGCGCACCTCTCATGAGTTAGATATTGTAAACATCCTCTTGCAATAAAAAACGCCTCAGTTGTTATTCTCACCAGCATCAAAAAACTGCAGACGCAGATTTAACCAATACTGCCTCACAAGACCCTAAGTCTTGAGAGCCCTCAAATGTATACAACGCAGTAAAAGGTTTCATCTTCGTCAACAGCACACTAATAGTTGAGTTCCACTTTGGTCATCCAACGAATAAGTTCGGTTTGATTTGTTCTCCTTTGAATTTTATGATTAAAAAATTTTTATTTTTTTTCAATCATATATGTTCGAAATATAATTGGCGCAGCCAGTAGGATATGTAGACAGATCATTTCTTTTCTGTTTAATACATATCCGCGAATGAAGTTACGTAAAGTGCTCGATATACAACAACCATTAAAGGACGACTTATGTCCCAGGTTACAACAAACAACAAAAAAGAAACGTTAAAACCAAAACATTGAATAAACACCAACCAAAATTGAAGAAAAAAAAAGAAAAATCTCCAATCAACACAAACAACAAAAACAAAGAACCAAAGATGACATCACCAACAGCAGCCATGGAGCTATCAGAGCAACACCTCAACCAAGCTATGGGCCAAATAAGGCAGGTGCCAGCTTTCGATGGAGCCTCAGAAACACTCAGCTCATTCATCAGAAGAATTGATTTCATCATGCAACTATACCCAACCAAAGACATAAGACAACACAGCGTTCTATAGAGCTATATAAATGCAAGTGATAGGAGCAGCCTCAATGGTATCCCAATGATGTGCAGCAAATACCTGGGCCGATCTTAGATGCACCCTCATCGACGAATACAAGACGCAAACTCCTTTTGAAGAACTACTAAGACGATTGTACATCACCAATTTTAACGGAAGTATCCGTAAGTTTGCAGAAGAATTAGAGTATAATTACATATATAATTTTATAATTACAAACAAATTAATGTAAGAAAATAATCATCATGATACACAAACGCAATGAATAATACAATTAATGTCATAACTAGGAAATTACCAGATAGATTGTTTATGACATTAGCCAGATACGATATTTCTACAATCAAAATTAAAACAAGTAGCTCAGAGAGAAAGATTATATGAAAATACTAAATCTGACAAACCAAGAAACCGAAGCAATACATACAATACAAACAATTCAAATAATAATGACAACCGTAGGGATGAAGAAATTATCAACATACCTATAACCAAGGTACAAACTTACAAAAAGGTTATAATCCAAATTACCATACAAATCATAAGCTTCAACGTAACGAAAATTATCAAATATTCAAATATTTCAAAAGAATTTAGGTCAAGGTAGAATGCAAAACCCAATGAATTCCCAACCACAAACACATTCTTCCAACGCACAAAACTAACCAGTTAAAAGACAACGCGAAAGCACACATGGCCAATTTAAAATGGACACATCAGAAAATTTTCGTCTCGCAGCTTCGGACCAAGAGCAAGGTTCAGAAATCCATACATTCGAGTAATAATGAGAAATTTTTAATGTAATATAACCACGATGACTTTAGAGAAGAAAAATTTTAAATAGAATGTCTTGACCCGCCTGTAACGTCAGACATGCCTTTTAATTTCTTCATTGCAAACGAATTAAAAGAAGAAAATGAATTTAGGTTAGAACACCTCAATGAGGAAGAAAAAGAAAAGTTGGAAAAATTTTTATTTGAATACCGAGATGTTCAGTATCGGGAAATTGAAAATTTGACTTTCACCAGTACTATAAAACATTTCATTCAAACTAAACATGTAGATCCTATTTATAAGCGACCTTACAAATATACTCAATCCTTTGACCAAGAAGTCAATGAACAAATCAATGAAATGTTAAGACAAGGTATTATACGAAAATCCAAATCCCCACATTGCTCACCCATTTGGATTGTCCCAAAGAAAAGTCACGCGTCGGGAAAACAAAAATTTCGATTAGTAATTGACTTTCGAAATCTCAACAAAATTACCGTTGACGACAAATACCCAATACCCATAATGGATGAAATATTGGATAAGCTAGGCAAAAGCCAATATTTCACAACTATCGATATAGCTAAAGGCTTCGACCAGATCCAAATGGATTCTGGCTCAATACCAAAGACCGCGTTTTCTACTAAACATGGACATTACGAATACACACGAATGCCATTTGGTTTAAAGAATGCACCTGCAACGTTTCAACGTTGTATGAACAATCTCTTGGAAGATTTAATTCACAAGGATTGTTTGGTCTATCTAGATGATATCATTATTTACTCCACTTCCTTGGACGAACATATATCATCATTAAAAAATGTATTCGCAAAACTGCGAGAAGCGAATTTAAAGCTATAGTTAGATAAATGTGAATTTATGAGAAAGAACACAGAATTTCTCGGTCACATCATTACAACTGAAGGTATCAAACCAAACCCTGAGAAAATCAAAGCCATTGTTCAGTTTCCAATACCAAAGACAATGAAAGAAATAAAATCATTTCTTGGACTTTGTGGATTTTGTAGAAAGGTCATCCCAAACTTCGCAAAAATAATAAAACCAATGACATTAAAAAAGGAGCAGCAATCAATATCAAAGAAGAATCCTATATTTCAGCTTTTGAAAGTTTAAAATTACTAATAACATCAAAACCAATTCTCATATACCCTAACTTCAACAAACCGTTTTCATTAACCACATATGCGAGTATAGGAGCTGTCCTCTCACAGGATCATTTGTTATGCGAGCAGAACGCTTAATGAACATGAAATTAATTATTCAGCCATAGAAAAATAATTATTAGCAATAGAATGGGCAACTAAATAATTCAGATTATATCTTTTCGGAAGAAAATTCGAAATCTTAAGTTACCATAGACCATTAGTATGGCTTAATAATATAAAAGAACCAAATGTGAAATTGTAGAGATGGAGAATCAAATTAAAGGAGTTTGATTACACAATTAAATATCTACCAGGAAAAGAAAACCACGTAACCGATGCTCTTTCAAGAGTAAAAATCGAAGAAACCCTTCTAGGTGAAATTTCAAAAAGTGTAGTTTCAATACCAACCCTAGCAACAATACATAGTGGCCAAGAAGATAGCCAAAGTCATATTTCTATATCAGAGAGACCACTCAATTATTATAACAAGCAAACGTCAAACAACGTCCAATTAATAAACTATTTTCATAAAACAAAAACAATAATTAAGTACAAAGAAATGACTAATACATACGCTAAAGAATTAATAAAAGAATATGTATGCACAAAGAAAAGTATAATTTACTTCCCAAATGAAGCAGACTTCCTAATTTTTCAGAATGCTTATTTAGAAATAATCAGCCCAAATAATTTAACCAAAGTCATGAAAACTAGCAATCGAAGCAGCAGCTGAAACAGATAATTAGCATAGTTCTGCACTGCGCGGCAGCATAACAACTATGGTTGCTTGCTATTGGACTTATTACCGCCTAAGTCAGTTTCGCTTTCGATTTCGTCGCATACAGCAGAGCGCTATCGTTTCCAAACGAACATTTGTGACCCCGACGTGATTTCTTTGAGTGCGTAATTTTTTTGGCAATATCGTTCGAGCCAAGAAGTACAACGCTTTAGCCTGCAATAAGTACATTCGCTCGGCAGTGAACATAACCTCTCGGTACATATCGTTGTGCTAGTGCAAGTGACTTTTAAATAAAACAACAACAAAATACAAAATGGCTGAAGAAGGTACTGCAACTACAACTCCGCAGACTGATGCCAGTACAGTCTCTGCTGGTGGCAGCGGACAACTCGACAAAGCTGCTTTGTTGCGTCTTAAGGCGACTGCAATTTTCAGCAGGCTGGACATTGATGTTGGGCGGCTAAGAACTATGGACGACTACGAAATAAAGGGATATATGGATTTAGCAGACGAGCTTAAATCCAATTTCAACGTCGTACACTCTAGTTTGGAGGAAATTTGCTTCGAGAGTATTTCTGGACAGTTGCTACGTTTGCGGACCTCACTTCAGCGCGAGCTTGGCAAGCGTAGAGCACCTGACCATTGCTCTACATTTAGAGTGGGCACGAACGACTCGCAGCAAGTGTATCTTTTGGCAAATCGTTCGCGTCTGCCGCAATTAGAATTGCCTAAATTCAGTGGCGCCTAAACGGAGTGGGCCAACTTCTACTCGATGTTTACCACGGTTATTGGCAATAAAATCGAACTTACTTCTATTGAGAAGTTACAGCACCTACGCTCCTGTCTTAGTGGCAGCGTCCAGGGAACGATTCGCGCACTGGAAATAACTCACAAATAGATCAGAAGCATAATGAAGAAAAAAACAGAGGTAGAAAAATAACCCACTACAAATCGAAATTCAAGAATAAAAATAAAAGTAATATAAGTAAATATATATGTACTTTTTTATATACTTTATACATTCTGCACAAAGTCAAAGTTTAGAAATCAACCCAATACAAGCTAAAAATGGCTATTTAATTTTTCGAACAGGCACTTTAAATTTACCCGTCAATTACGAATATCATTGCCTGACAGTTAACATAACCAAAACAGAATTAACCTACAAAAATTTAATAAAACAAGCCGAAGAATTTGAGACTTTACCTCATATTCGATATTTAATAGAAAAGTAAAATAGAGAAATGAGCGGAATTAAAATCGCCAAAAGAAGCAAAAGAAGAATGTTAAATTTCGTTGGAACGACCTACAAATATTTATTTGGAATCCTAACCCAACAAGACAAGGAAAAATTAGAAATCAAAATAACTAACATAGCTGAAAACAGTATACAAGTTAACGAACTAAGTCTAGTAATAGAAGCTGTTAAACAGTTTAAGCCAAATTGAAGAAGGAGAAGAGAAATTGTCCATTCTCATTTTTAACAGTTCACAGAATATGTTGAAGACATTGAACTTGGAATGCAGCTTACTATATAAGGAATTTTCACATACTGTCACACGTAAACTCAGAAAAAATACTGAACATTCAAACTAGTACTTGGTTACAAACCAATACTAATGAAATACTGATTAATTTTCATATCGCACGCGAAATCATTAAAACACCAATATATAAAATTGAACCTTACCCAGATGAGAATAATAACATTTTAACAGAAACTTTATTAGAAAAATACTTTGTCATACAAACCAAAGTTTATACAGTTAATACAAATGAGCTAATAATTAATAAATATATAAAAGTATTTTAAACCAAGAATTATCTTAATACATTCTGTATTAACAGAATGTAGTTATACTAAGAACCAAATATAATCAGCACTTGGAATTTACCGAAAACCATTTTAAATCAAAATTTTATAAATAGGAAGATAACTATAGAAGGTGAAAACATCATTAAAGCGTTTCATTGTTCAGTACAATTAGACGACATACTAATTTCAAACACCATAATGGATTACACACAAGCTATATTTGTTAGTAACAATATAGCAAAACTTGAACCCCTGTCATTTATTCAAGCAAAGGAAATAATACAAGAACATGAAAAAAACTTTAATATATTCCAAATAGTGACGTTTACCACACTAATAATAATAATCATTGTACTAATGATATATTTCATTTACAAACTTAAAAATATTCCTAAGAAATTATTATAAGAAACACAAAACCAAAAGAATCAAACCAAACAATAGAATTAAGCAATATACCAAACGAAAAGATTGTAAACACAGAAAATCCAACACTTTATCCAAAAATGTCCGCCTGAGGACATGCTTATTTCTAATGGATGGGGTAGTAACATATGTATACCCACATACCTACACATGTTTACTCCTAAGATCAATTGTAAACAATATTTTTTATAAACCATGGTTACAATAACAATCTGCGCACCTCTCGAGAGTTAGATATTGTTGGAGCGAGTTCCCGTCGTCAGGGAGAGCCTGGATTTAATTAGCGAAAGAAACACGATCTGTACGCAACGAAAGTTTATTCACGATTGACATAACACTGTTAGTTAATAGTGTTTGTTCTATAGCATACATGCAGAGAATGAATTTATATATATGTCTAAATACATGTATGCATTGCATGTTAAATAACATTTTAATACCCTTCCTCAATGCAAACATGTTTACAAAAATTAATTCAAATTTAACATGTTCATAAATTCATTATGTTTTCCTTTTGACAAATTCTTAGTTGGCACGTCAGCTATCATACTATTTGTAGAAACATACTTCAAAGCAATTATGCCCTGATTGACAACTTGTCGTACAAATTGATATCTTATATCAATATGCTTAGTTCTAGCATGATGTACTGGGTTCTTAGCTAATTGCTGTGCGCTTAGGTTGTCTCCATACAACACCGTAGGCGTAATCTCAGTACCGCAGCCAACTTCGACGATTAGCCTTGCATGCCGCAGACATAGCCATATACTCAGCCTCCATGCTGCTGACTGCCACGCTGCGCTGTTTCTCCGATTTCCAGGATATCGGCCCGCCAGCAAGAAAGAATATATAGCCACTATATGATTTGCGGTCAACCTGGTCACCAGCCCAGTCAGCATCAACAAAACCCTCGAAAGGCTTTCCACACTTTTTGTAGTGTATCTTCAGCTCCGCTGTAGACGCTAAATAACGCAGGATGTGCTTCACACCCGCAAGATGCTCACTATGCGGCTCCATGTTCCGTTGAGCCAATTTTGCAACCGAGTGCAAAATATCTGGTCGTGTGGTTAAAGCCAACCACATCAGCTCTCCCACTTGAGCTTGGTACGATGTTACATCTACCTTCCGGCAATGGCTGCCGTTGCAAGTCACTTGGTATCCAGCATCCAAAGGCGTAGCTGCTGGTCTACAGTTTTCCATGCCGTGTTTACGCAATAGCTCCTTTATATACTGCGTATGGCCCAGAGTGATCTCGGCAACTTCTCCGTCGCGTTGAATCTCCATGCCAAGACACAGTTCCAGTGGCCCTTTGTCAACGCATTCAAATGACTTTGAAATATCAGCTTTAATGCTGACCATCTCTGACTTCGATTGGCATGCCATAAGGAGATCGTCAACGTAAACAAGAATAATTGCAAGATTATCTTCCTCCCGCCTATAAAGGCATGGCTCATTGTCGCATGCGACAAACCCAATGTTATGCAATCCATATATCGCCTTCTTCAGCAACAAAACTTTGTTCGATGAACTGCCATCCTTGCGGCAACTTCATGTAAACAGTGTCCGCCAGATCACTGTTGAGGTACGCAGTACAAACATCCATTTGATGTAGGTACAACTGCAATTCTGCCGCCAGTGCCAAGATAAATCGCAAACTCTCTAGTCTGCAAACTGGAGAAAATATTTCGCTGTAGTTAACGCCATACCGCTGCGAACATCCTTTTGCCACCAATTGTGCCTTAAAGCGCTGTATTTGGCCGTTTACATCTCGCTTCAAGCTGTATACCCACTTGCAGCCAATTGCTCGTTGATCTTTTGGCAAATTTGCCAACTGCCAGGTTTGATTCGTAATCAAAGCCTCGTACTCCTTTGCATTGCTTCGCGCCAATGTGAAGCATGCGAACCACGCATCGCCTCCTCAAAGGATGTTGGAATGGGCACGTCGCTCGTGACCATTGCGCTGAGTACGTTGGACTGCTTCCTTGGGCGACCAGGTCTGCCCGTCCTTAGCAGTTTCGGTCCGCGTCATCATCATTCTCTTTGTCGCTAACATTTTTAGCTTGATGCCCTTCACTTAACATATCAAATGTTACTGCATCACCGCTTGCTAGCTCCAAACAGCGAAGCTCATCAAAGAGAACATCTCGTCGGTCGACAACCGTCCTGGTTTCTTCATTGTAGAGCCGGTAACCTTTAGCCTGTATTGAGTACCCAACCATTCGGTATTCATTACCCTTGGGCTGGAACTTGCCCTTACGATGACCCTTGTCCAGTGCCACTGCAACGGAACCAAAAACTTTTAAATGGCTTATCGATGGTTACCAGCCCACGCTTCCATTGGGGTCGTATTGATCAGCGCCTTCGTAGCTACACGATTACGTAAATACACCGCTGTGTTTACTGCCTCTGCCCACAGAGACTGGCCTAATCCTGACTGCGCCAACAAACATCGAGCCATCTCCATTATTGTACGATTAGCACGTTCCGCAACACCATTTTGTTGCGGACTGTACGCCACGGTCAACTGCCGTGCAATTCCATTGGTTTTCAAAAAACCGTTGAATGTTTTATTTACATATTCGCGCCCGTTGTCACTGCGAATACTTTTAATCCTTTTTCCTGTTTGGCGCTCAACCAGATTTTTGAATTCCACCAAATTTCGAAAAACCTCGTCTTTTCCTTTCAGGAAGTACACAAAAATCCGCCTTGAGTTGTCATCAATAAATGTCAAAAAAAAAAGGCGCCACTAAGCGACTTTGTTTCGAAAGGGCCGCATACATCACTGTGAACTAACTCTAGAAGTTCATGCGCTCGGCTCTCTGATGAGCTTGGGAATGGCTGCACGTGCACCTTGCTTACCATGCACGTCTTACATGATACCTTCTGTAACATCTCCATGTTTTCCATTCCACGCACCAATCCTTTGTTTGCCATTTCCTGTTAGCTTGCGTAATTTAGTTGCCCGTATCTGTTATGCCATAGAACGCCATCAGCTTTAACAGCAGCATAACATCTGTTATTTCTACCTTCAAATGTGTACAAACTGCCGACTCGCTTGACCTCGAGTATATATTCGCCACCTTGCACAACTCTTGCAACTTTTGGCCCAAAATGTACGACAATATTGTTTACTACCGCTTGACTCACAGACATAAAATTGCCTGTCATCTTTGGAACATATAGCACATTGCGTAGTACCAGCGTACACAAATCCGTTTTTAGCTCAACTTCGCCCATGCCTTCCGCTTGCAAGAAACCGGAATCCGCCAGGCCGATCATTTCACTATGTGGCTCAAGCTTTGAAAACATTTGCTTGTTGTCCGCTGTCCAAGCACCAGCTTGGTCGCTTAAAACTGCTTGCTTCCAACGCATTCAGTAAACTGCAATTTCGCTGCACGCTCTTCACTGCGCCTTTCTTAAATTCGTCATGCTTAGAAATTTGACTGCGACAATTCGCTCTAATGTGCCCTTCTTCGCCGCACTTATAGCAGACAACGTTTGTCAGCTTCTTCTTTGTGGCTGCCTTCGCACTGTTATTTTGCCGTTGCTTAACTGCAAAAACCTGCGCTGTGTCGCTGTGCTTTTCTGCATTTTCTTTCCTCTCGCCTTCTTCTTTCAGCTCAATGCTTAGAATTTCGAATTTTGGCAAACTGTCGCGCGTCTCAATGGCGACAACGAAATTCTCATATACGTCTGAAAGACTGGAAAGCAAAATAATGACCTTGAGCTCGTCAAATATTTCTATTCCAACTCCGGCTAACTGGTCCACAATTTCGCTAAATGTGTTCAGATGACTAGCCATACTCTGCTCTTCCGCCATGCGTGAATTGAGCAACTTTTTAAATAGCGAGATTTTACGCACTGGTCCGCTTGGCCGATGGACTTCGCGCAATTTAATCCATGCCTCATGCGAATTTTTGCCATTCTTGATGTATACCAACTGCGATGTCTTTACACTCAGCGTGGTCCTTGCCAATGCCTTACGATCCAACGCGATCCAGTTAACACCTTCTCCGACATTTGACACATTTAAATTCCCCGACGCAATTTCCCATAGATCCTCATGTTCCAGTACGCTTCGCATCTGGATGCTCCAAAACCATAGTTCTTCTCGTCCAGCTTGTCTATTTGGTACAATGCACTCATTTGCCTATTACTGCGACGGCAATTTACTTATTTGCAAGTCTGAACCTTTCCGAGTTCGTAACTCTGAAAAATCCGCGTTATAAACTGTACAGTCCTACCTGGCTACGTCCTGGGCCCATAACCTATTGGAGCGAGTTCCCTGCGTCAGGGAGAGCCTGGATTTAATTAGCGAAAGAAACACGATGTGTACGCAACGAAAGTTTATTCACGATTGACATAACACTGTTAGTTAACAGTGTTTGTTCTACAGCATACATGCATAGAATGTTTTTATATATATGTCTAAATACATGTATGCATTGCATGTTAAATAACATTTTAATAGATATTGTAAACATCCTCTTGCAATAAAAAACGCCTCAGTTGTTATTCTCACCAGCATCAAAAAACTGCATACGCAGATTAAACCAATACTGCCTGACAAGACCCTAAGTCGTGAGAACCCCTAAATACAAACAACGCAGTAAAAGGTTTCATCTTCGTCAACAGCACACTAATAGTTGAGTTTCACTTTGGTCATCCAACGAATAAGTTCGGTTTGATTTGTTCTCCTTTGAATTTTATCATTAACAAATTTTTACAGGTTACAACAAACAACAGAAAAGAAACGTTAAATCCAAAACATTGAATAAACACCAACCAAAATTGAAGAAAAAAAAAGAAAAATCTCCAATCAACACAAACAACAAAAACAAAGAACCAAAGATGACATCACCAACAGCAGCCATGGAGCTATCAGAGCAAGACCTCAACCAAGCTATGGGCCAAATAAGGCAGGTGCCAGCTTTAGATGGAGCCTCAGACACACTTAGCTCATTCATCAGAAGAATTGATTTCATCATGCAACTATACCCAACCAAAGACATAAGACAACACAGCGTTCTATAGAGCTATAGAAATGCAAGTGATAGGAGCAGCCTCAATGGTATCCCAAAGATGTGCAGCAAATACCTGGGCCGATCTTAGATACGCCCTCATCGACGAATACAAGACGCAAACTCCATTTGAAGAACTACTAAGACGATTGTACTTCACCAATTTTAACGGAAGTATCCGTAAGTTTGCAGAAGAATTAGAGTATAATTACATATATAATTTTATAATTACAAACAAATTAATGTTAGAAAATAATCAACATGATATAATTTTGTACACAAACGCAATGAATAATACAATTATGTCATAACTAGGAAATTACCAGATAGATTGTTTATGACATTAGCCATATACGATATTTCTACAATCTCAAAATTAAAACAAGTAGCTCAGAGAGAAAGATTATATGAAAATACTACATCTGACAAACCAAGAAACCAAAACAATACATACAATACAAATAATAATGACAACCGTAGGGATGGGAGAAATGATCAACATACCTATAACCAAGGTACAAACTTACAAAAAGGTTATAATCCAAATTACCATACAAATCATAAGCTTCAACGTAACGAAAATTATCAACAAACATTTCAAATATTCCAAAAGAATTTAGGTCAAGGTAGAATGCAAATCCCAATGAATTTCCAACAACAAAAACATTCTTCCAACGCACCAAACCAACCAGTTAAAAGACAACGCGAAAGCACAAGTGGCCAATTTAAAATGGACACATCAGAAAATTTTCGTCTCACAGCCTCGGACCAAGAGCAAGGTTCAGAAACCCATACATACGAGTAATAATGAACGATTCTCAACTCAAGTGCGTAATAGATACAGGCTCATCAATAAATATAATGAAAAAGAATTTCTTTAATCACCGGCTAAAACAAGATCCTTTGAAAGTCCTTACCATAAATGGAGTAGTAGAATTAAAAGAAAGTATAGCATTTGCACCCAGTAAACTTTGTCCAACCCGTCAAACCTTTTTCATACACAAATTTTCCGATAATTACGATCTATTAATTGGAAGAGAATTCTTAGAAGCATTGCGAAGCAAACATCGATTACAAGACAGAGACAGTAACGCTAAACGGATTCCCGTTTATAATAAGAAATAACCACGATGACTTTAGAGAAGAAAAAATCGAAATAGAATGTAATGTCAGACATGCCCTTTAATTTTTCCATTGCAAACGAATTAAAAGAATCAAATGAATTTAGGTTAGAACACCTCAATGAGGAAGAAAAAGAAAAGTTGGAAAAATTTGTATTTGAATACTGAGATGTTCAGTATCGGGAAAGTGAAAATTTGACTTTCACCAGTACTATAAAACATTTCATTCAAACTAAACATGAAGATCCTATTTATAAGCGACCTTACAAAAATACTCAATCCTTTGACCAAGAAGTCAATGAACAAATCAATGAAATGTTAAGACAAGGTATTATACGAAAATCCAAATCCCCATATTGCTCACCCATTTGGATTATCCCAAACAAAAGTGACGCGTCGGGAAAACAAAAATTTCGATTAGTAATTGTCTTTCGAAATCTCAACAAAATTACCGTTGACGACAAATACCCAATACCCATCATGGATGAAATATTGGATAAGCTATGCAAAAGCCAATATTTCACAACTATCGATTTAGCTAAAGGCTTCGACCAGATCCAAATGGATTCTGGCTCAAAACCAAAGACAGCGTTTTCTACTAAACATGGACATTACGAATACACACGAATGCCATTTGGTTTAAAGAATGCACCTGCAACGTTTCGACGTTGTATGAACAATCTCTTGGAAGATTTAATTTACAAGGATTGTGTGGTCTATCTAGATGATATCATTATTTACTCCACTTTATTGGACGAACATATATCATCATTAAAAAAGGTATTCGCAAAACTGCGAGAAGCGAATTTAAAGCTATAGTTAGATAAATGTGAATTTTTGAGAAAGAACACAGAATTTCTTGGTCACATCATCACAACTGAAGGTATCAAACCAAACCCTGAGAAAATCAAAGCCATTGTACAGTTTCCAATACCAAAGACAATGAAAGAAATAAAATCATTTCTTGGACTTTGTGGATTTTGTAGAAAGGTCATCCCAAACTTCGCAAAAATAGTAAAACCAATGACATTAAAAAAGGAGCAGTAATCAATATCAAAGAAGAATCCTATATTTCAGCTTTTGAAAGGTTAAAATTACTAATAACATCAAATATAAATATCTACCAGGAAAAGAAAACCACGTAGCCGATGCTCTTTCAAGAGTAAAAATCGAAGAAACCCTTCTAGGTGAAATTTCAAAAAGTGTAGTTTCAATACCAACCCTAGCAACAATACATAGTGGCCAAGAAGATAGCCAAAGTCATATTTCCATATCAGAGTGACCACTCAATTATTATAACAAGCAAACGTCAAACGACGTCCAATTAATAAACTATTTTCATAAAACAAAAACAATAATTAAGTACAAAGAAATGACTAATACATACGCTAAAGAATTAATTAACTACTTACTTACTTACTACTACTTACTTCCCAAATGAAGCAGACTTCCTAATTTTTCAGAATGCTTATTTAGAAATAATCAGCTCAAATAATTTAACCAAAGTCATGAAAACTAGCAAGAAATTAAAAGTTTTCGCAGCAGCAGCTGAAACAGATATTTAGCATAGTTCTGCCCTGCGGCAGCATAACAACTATTGCTTATCGCTATGCTTCAAGCCCTATGCGGCCGAAAATCACTCAATTTTGTCTCTCTGGTTGCGTGCTATTGCACTTATTACCGCCTAAGTCAGTTTCGCTTTCGATTTCGTCGCATACAGCAGAGCGCTATCGTTTCCAAACGAACATTTGTGACCCCGACGTGATTTCTTTGAGTGCGTAATTTTTTTGGCAATATCGTTCGAGCCAAGAAGTACAACGCTTTAGCCTGCAATAAGTACATTCGCTCGGCAGTGAACATAACCTCTCGGTACATATCGTTGTGCTAGTGCAAGTGACTTTTAAATAAAACAACAACAAAATACAAAATGGCTGAAGAAGGTACTGCAACTACAACTCCGCAGACTGATGCCAGTACAGTCTCTGCTGGTGGCAGCGGACAACTCGACAAAGCTGCTTTTTTGCGTCTTAAGGCGACTGCAATTTTCAGCAGGCTGGACAAATTGTGCGTGGACATTGATGTTGGGCGGCTAAGAACTATGGACGACTACGAAATAAAGGGATATATGTATTTAGCGGACGAGCTTAAATCCAATTTCAACGTCGTACACTCTGGTTTGGAGGAAATTTGCTTCGAGAGTATTTCTGGACAGTTGCTACGTTTGCGGACCACACTTCAGCGCGAGCTTGGCAAGCGTAGAGCACCTGACCATTGCTCTACATTTAGAGTGGGCACGAACGACTCGCAGCGAGTGTATCTTATGGCAAATCGTTCGCGTCTGCCGCAATTAGAATTGCCTAAAATCAGTGGCGCCTACACGGAGTGGGCCAACTTCTATTCGATGTTTACCACGGTTATTGGCAATAAAATCGAACTTACTTCTATTGAGAAGTTACAGCACCTACGCTCCTGTCTTAGTGGCAGCGCCCAGGGAACGATTCGCGCACTGGAAATAACTCACAAATAGATCAGAAGCATTATGAAGAAAAAAACAGAGGTAGAAAAATAACCCACTACAAATCGAAATTCAAGAATAAAAATAAAATTAATGTACGTAAATATGTACTTTTTTTTTTTTATACTTTATACATTATGCACAAAATCA
Organism: Drosophila colorata; assembly: GCA_035041545.1. Taxonomy (NCBI): domain Eukaryota; kingdom Metazoa; phylum Arthropoda; class Insecta; order Diptera; family Drosophilidae; genus Drosophila; species Drosophila colorata. The sequence continues at coordinate 302,719 of JAWNLD010000463.1, forward strand.
AAGTTTAGAAATCAACCCAATACAAGCTAAAAATTGCTATTTAATTTTTCGAACAGGCACTTTAAATTTACCCGTCAATTACGAATATCATTGCCTGACAGTTAACATAACCAAAACAGAATTAACCTACAAAAATTTAATAAAACAAGCCGAAGAATTTGAGACTTTACATCAAATTCGATATTTAATAGAAAAGTTAAATAGAGAAATGAGCGGAATTAAAATCGCCAAAAGAAGCAAAAGAACAAGGAAAAATTAGAAATCAAAATAACTAACATAGCTGAAAACAGTATACAAGTTAACGAACTAAATCTAGTAATAGAAGCTGTTAAACAGTTTAAGCCAAATTGTAGAAGGAGAAGAGAAACTTTCCCTTCTCATTTTTAACATCCAACACTTCACAGAATATGTTGAAGACATTGAACTTGGAATGCAGCTTACTATATAAGGAATTTTCACATACTGTCACACGTAAACTCAGAAAAAATACTAAACATTCAAACTAGTACTTGGTTACAAACCAATACTAATGAAATACTGATTAATTTTCATATCGCACGTGAAATCATTAAAACACCAATATATAAAATTGAACCTTACCCAGATGAGAATAATAACATTTTAACAGAAACTTTATTAGAAAAATACTTTGTTACACAAACCAAAGTTTATACAGTTAATACAAATGAGCTAATAATTAATAAATATATAAAAGTATTTTAAACCAAGATAATACAGAATGTAGTTATACTAATTAATTTTTGATTGTTCAGTACAATTAGGCGACATACTTATTTCAAACACCATAATGGATTACACACAAACTATATTTGTTAGTAACAATATAGCAAAACTTGAACCCCTGTCATTTATTCAAGCAAAGGAAATAATACAAGAACATGAAAAAAACTTTAATACATTCCAAATAGTGACGTTAACCACACTAATAATAATCATCATTGTACTAATGATATATTTCATTTACAAATTTAAAAATATTCCTAAGAAATTATTATAAGAAACACAAAACCAAAAGAATCAAGCCAAACAATAGAATTAAGCAATATACCAAACGAAAATATTGTAATACAGAAAATCCAACACTTTATCCAAAAATGTCCGCCTGAGGACATGCTTATTTCTAATGGATGGGGTAGTAACATATGTACACACACATACCTACACATGTTTACTCCTAAGATCAATTGTAAACAATATTTTTTTAAAAACCATGGTGACAATAACAATCTGCTCACCTCTCATGAGTTAGATATTGTAAACATCCTCTTGCAATTAAAAACGCCTCAGTTGTTATTCTCACCAGCATCAAAAAACTGCAGACGCAGATTAAACCAATACTGCCTGACAAGACCCTAAGTCGTGAGAACCCCCAAATACAAACAACGCAGTAAAAGGTTTCATCTTCGTCAACAGCACACTAATAGTTGAGTTTCACTTTGGTCATCCAACGAATAAGTTCGGTTTGATTTGTTCTCCTTTGAATTTTATGATTAAAAATTTTTTATTTTTTTTCAATCATATATGTTCGAAATATAATTGGCGCAGCCAGTAGGATATGTAGACAGATCATTTCTTTTCTGTTTAATACATATCCGCGAATAAAGTTACGTAAAGTGCTCGATATACAACAACCATTAAAGGACGACTTATGTCCCAGGTTACAACAAACAACAAAAAAGAAACGTTAAATCCAAAACATTGAATAAACCCCAACCAAAATTGAAGAAAAAAAAAGAAAAATCTCCAATCAACACAAACAACAAAAACAAAGAACCAAAGATGACATCACCAACAGCAGCCATGGAGCTATCAGAGCAACACCTCAACCAAGCTATGGGCCAAATAAGGCAGGTGCCAGCTTTCGATGGAGCCTCAGAAACACTCAGCTCATTCATCAGAAGAATTGATTTCATCATGCAACTATATCCAACCAAAGACATAAGACAGCGTTCTATAGAGCTAAAGAAATGCAAGTGATAGGAGCAGCCTCAATGGTATCCCAAAAATGTGCAGCATATACCTGGGCCGATCTTAGATACGCCCTCATCGACGAATACAAGACGCAAACTCCATTTGAAGAACTACTAAGACGATTGTACTTCACCAATTTTAACGGAAGTATCCGTAAGTTTGCAGAAGAATTAGAGTATAGTTACATATATAATTTTATAATTACAAACAAATTAATGTTAGAAAATAATCAACATGATATAATTTTGTACACAAACGCAATGAATAATACAATTAATGTCATAACTAGGAAATTACCAGATAGATTGTTTATGACATTAGCCAGATACGATATTTCTACAATCTCAAAATTAAAACAAGTAGCTCAGAGAGAAAGATTATATGAAAATACTACATCTGACAAACCAAGAAACCAAAACAATACATACAATACAAATAATAATGACAACCGTAGGGATGGGAGAAATGATCAACATACCTATAACCAAGGTAGAAACTTACAAAAAGGTTATAACCCAAATTACCATACAAATCATAAGCCCCAAGCTAACGAAAATTATCAACAAACATTTCAAGAATTCCAAATAATTTAGGTCAAGGTAGAATGCAAATCCCAATGAATTCCCAACAACAAACACATTCTTCCAACGCACCAAACCAACCAGTTAAAAGACAACGCGAAAGCACAAGTGGCCAATTTAAAATGGACACATCAGAAAATTTTCGTCTCACAGCCTCGGACCAAGAGCAAGGTTCAGAAATCCATACATACGAGTAATAATGAACGATTCTCAACTCAAGTGCGTAATAGATACAGGCCCATCAATAAATATAATGAAAAAGAATTTCTTTAATCACCCGCTAAAACAAATCCTTTGAAAGTCCATACCATAAATGGAGTAGTAGAATTAAAAGAAAGTATATCATTTGCACCCAGTAAACTTTGTCCAACCCGTCAAACCTTTTTCATACACAAATTTTCCGATAATTACGATCTATTAATTGGAAGAGAATTCTTAGAAGCATTGCGAAGCAAACATCGATTACAAGACAGAGACAGTAACGCTAAACGGATTCCCGTTTATAATAAGATATAACCACGATGACTTTAGAGAAGGTAAAATCGAAATAGAATGTATTGTCAGACATGCCTTTTATTTTTTCCATTGCAAACGAATTAAAAGAATCAAATGAATTTAGGTTAGAACACCTCAATGAGGAAGAAAAAGAAAAGTTGGAAAATTTTTTTTTTGAATACCTAGATGTTCAGTATCGGGAAAGTGAAAATTTGACTTTCACCAGTACTATAAAACATTTCATTCAAACTAAACATGAAGATCCTATTTATAAGCGACCTTACAAAAATACTCAATCCTTTGACCAAGAAGTCAATGAACAAATCAATGAAATGTTAAGACAAGGAATTATACGAAAATCAAAATCCCCATATTGCTCACCCATTTGGATTATCCCAAACAAAAGTGACGCGTCGGGAAAACAAAAATTTCGATTAGTAATTGTCTTTCGAAATCTCAACAAATTTACCGTTGACGACAAATACCCAATACCCATCATGGATGAAATATTGGATAAGCTATGCAAAAGCCAATATTTCACAACTATCGATTTAGCTAAAGGCTTCGACCAGATCCAAATGGATTCTGGCTTAATACCAAAGACCGCGTTTTCTACTAAACATGGACATTACGAATACACACGAATGCCATTTGGTTTAAAGAATGCACCTGCAACGTTTCGACGTTGTATGAACAATCTCTTGGAAGATTTAATTTACAAGGACGTCCACTTTATTGGACGAACATATATCATCATTCAAAAAGGTTTTCGCAAAACTGCGAGAAGCGAATTTAAAGCTATAGTTAGATAAATGTGAATTTTTGAGAAAGAACACAGAATTTCTCGGTCACATCATCACAACTGAAGGTATCAAACCAAACCCTGAGAAAATCAAAGCCATTGTACAGTTTCCAATACCAAAGACAATGAAAGAAATAAAATCATTTCTTGGACTTTGTGGATTTTTTAGAAAGGTCATCCCAAACTTCGCAAAAATAGTAAAACCAATGACATTAAAAAAGGAGCAGTAATCAATATCAAAGAAGAATCCTATATTTCAGCATTTGAAAGGTTAAAATTACTAATAGCATCAAAACCAATTCTCATATACCCTAACTTCAACAAACCGTTTTCATTAACCACATATGCGAGTATAGGAGCTGTCCTCTCACAGGATCATTTGTTATGCGAGCAGAACGCTTAATGAACATGAAATTAATTATTCAGCCATAGAAAAAGAATTATTAGCAATAGAATAGGCAACTAAATAATTCAGATTATATCTTTTTGGAAGAAAATTCGAAATCTTAAGTTACCATAGACCATTAGTATGGCTTAATAATATAAAAGAACCAGATGTGAAATTGTAGAGATGGAGAATCAAATTAAATGAGTTTGATTACACAATTAAATATCTACCAGGAAAAGAAAACCACGTAGCCGATGCTCTTTCAAGAGTAAAAATCGAAGAAACCCTTCTAGGTGAAATTTCAAAAAGTGTAGTTTCAATACCAACCCTAGCAACAATACATAGTGGCCAAGAAGATAGCCAAAGTCATATTTCCATATCAGAGAGACCACTCAATTATTATAACAAGCAAACGTCAAACGACGTCCAATTAATAAACTATTTTCATAAAACAAAAACAATAATTAAGTACAAAGAAATGACTAATACATACGCTAAAGAATTAATAAAAGAATATGTATGCACAAAGAAAAGTATAATTTACTTCCCAAATGAAGCAGACTTCCTAATTTTTCAGAATGCTTATTTAGAAATAATCAGCCCAATTTCTTGATTTCTTTGAGTGCGTAATTTTTTTTGGCAATATCGTTCGAGCCAAGAAGTACAACGTTTTAGCCTGCAATAAGTACACTCGGCAGTGAACATAACCTCTCGGTACATATCGTTGTGCTAGTGCAAGTGACTTTTAAATAAAACAACAACAAAATACAAAATGGCTGAAGAAGGTGCTGCAACTACAACTCCGCAGACTGATGCCAGTACAGTCTCTGCTGGTGGCAGCGGACAAATCGACAAAGCTGCTTTTTTGCGTCTTAAGGCGACTGCAATTTTCAGCAGGCTGGACAAATTGCGCATGGACATTGATGTTGGGCGGCTAAGAAGTATGGACGAATACGAAATAAAGGGATATGTAGATTTAGCGGACGAGCTTAAATCCAATTTAAACGTCGTACACTCTAGTTTGGAGGAAATTTGCTTCGAGAGTATTTCTGGACAGTTGCTACGTTTGCGGACCACACTTCAGCGCGAGCTTGGCAAGCATAGAGCACCTGACCATTGCTCTACATTTAGAGTGGGCACGAACGACTCGCAGCGAGTATATCTTATGGCAAATCGTTCGCGTCTGCCGCAATTAGAATTGCCTAAATTTAGTGGCGCCTACACGGAGTGGGCCAACTTCTACTCGATGCTTACCACGGTTATTGGCAATAAAATCGAACTTATTTCTATTGAGAAGTTACAGCACTTACGCTTCTGTCTTAGTGGCAGCGTCCTGGGAACGATTCGCGCACTGGAAATAACTCACAGCAGCTATGAAATAGCGTTAGATATTCTTAAAAATCGATTTGATAATAAGTGTTTTATTTTACAAGCACACATCAGAGATCTGTTGGGGCTTGAAAGGGCTGATTCATTACAATTCTTTCCCCAAATGCTCTTCACAAAGAGGCAAAAAGGCTCGCCCTATGCATAAATTGCCTTAAAAAGGGTCATCAGATGCGGGATTGTAAATCTGGAGCTTGCCGCACTTGCCAATCGAAGCACCACACTCTGCTGCATTATAATCGTGCATCAGCCATTGAAACAGTCGCAGCATCATCGAAATCGCCATCGTCAAACGCTATGGTTGCAATGTCTCCTGTCTTGCCTCTTGCCTCAAGCTCCCAGTCCGCTTCTGATGCTGTGTTTTTGGCCACTGCCATTGTCCTAGTACGGAATCGTGCCGGCATGCTCATGCCGTGCCGTGCGCTTTTAGATTCAGGGTCGCAATTGCATTTCGTCACTACTCGATTCGCTAATCAACTCCAGCTTCGAAAAACCAAATTTCTAACTGCCGTCTCGGGCATTGGAGATGACAACTTCGTAACGGAAGGATATTCTGCTGAAATCCACTTAAAATCGCGGACTTCAGATTTTGCAGTGAGTATCAACGCAGTCAATGCGCAGACAATTACGGATAATCTGCCTGGCTGTTCAGTAAATACTGCTGATTGGAATGTTCCTTCGAACATTCAACTAGCTGATCCTTCGTTCAACGTGCCTCATCGGATTGATCTGCTTATAGGAGCAGGCCTATTTTTCGAGTTGCTCTGCCTTGGCCAGATTCAGTTTGCACCGGGATTACCATTACTGCAGAAAACTCAACTTGGCTGGATATTATCTGGTGGTGGTCATCAGGCACCCAAACTATCTTCTTTTGTTGTAAGTCAACGGGCTTCGGACAGCGTCAAACCCAGCGCTCGGCTGGACGAATTGGTGCGCCGTTTTGGGAAATGGAGCATGTGTTTGAGCCAATTTTGAAGTCAACCAAGGAGGAGCTCGATTGTGAAACGCACTTCAGTAAAAATGTCACACGATTGCCCTCCGGAGAATTTTCAGTTCGGTTCCCCATTAAACGCGGCGTTGACTCTTTAGGTAACTCCTTTCTGCAAGCTAAATGGCGCTTCGAAAATTTGGAATCAAAGCCCTGGTCTCAAGCAACAATATTCTGCCTTCATTAGAGAATACCTTCACGTAGGACACCTGTTTCTGTAGCAAATGCACACAAGTGTCAATATTTCTTGCCGCATCATTGTGTCATGAAGGATGATAGCACTACAACTAAGCTGAGAGTTGTATTCGACGGCTCTGCAGCAACGACTTCTGGACTTTCGTTGAATAACATCCCTATGTCATGTCACAATTCAGGCGAAACTGTTCAACACGCCTATACGTTTTCTTTTTTACGTGACATTTGCAAAATGTTTCGCTGCGTACGGGTCACTGCTCCAGATAATATGCTCCAGTGCATATTATGGCGTGACTCTCCCACAGACACTTTGCAAATCTACCAACTGGATACGGTAACATACGGCACTAAGCCAGCAGCGTTTCTGGCCATACGCGCAATGCAGCAGCTCGCCACTGACGAGTCTTCATCGTACCCCTTAGGCTCTCAGAACATCTGAAGGGATTTTTGATGACATGATATCTGGCGGAAGTTCAGTGGATGAAGTTCGTGATATCATGCAGCAGACTACAAACTTGCTTGCTAAGGGCAACTTTCGTTTAAGAAAGTGGTACTCTAGCAATCCGGAAATTCTGATTGACATTCCTGAGACTGAAAGAGAGAGCATGCTTGAATTCAACGATGGAAGCGATGTTACATAGGCGCTTGGGCTTGTCTGGGAGCCACGTCACGATGAACTACTATTCAGGCTTGCACTCCTACTTGGTACCAGCAAGCACACGAAGCTGTAGGCAGCCATTGCACGTTGTTATGATCCACTCGGCTTGATCGGGCCAACTTTGACCAAAGCTAAAATTCTGTTGCAGCGCATGTGAAGGGATAAGTTGGAGTGGGATGAGAGCTTACCACAATCGATGCACACTGCCTGGACGGCGCTTTGCAATGGTTTTTCCGATGCCCGCCACGCAACATTTCCCCGCTACGTGCTCCACCCATATGCTCTGATCCAGATTCACGCATTTTGTGACGCCAGCCTTGAAGCATATGGAGCATGCATTTATGTTCGTGCTTGCAAGAATAATATCGTCCAAACTAAGCTACTTTGTTCAAAGGCGCGTGTAGCCCCGCTCAAAACTCTCACCGTGCCCAAGCTGGAGCTCTGTGCAGCATCTGTGAGCGAAATCGTCAAAATTAGGCTTTTTGACTGTCAATTTTTTCGCTGGTCCGATTCTTCTGTTATGCTTTCATGCCTACACGAAGAATCATACAAATTTAACGTATTTGTCGCCAATAGCGTTTGTGCCATACAATAGCTTACGGAGGGAATGGAATGGCGCTACGTCCCGACGGATATGAATTCAGCTGATATACTGCCGTTCCGCGGGAGCTTTTCAACTCCAGTCTGTGGATGAATGGTCCGTCGTTCTTACAAGAGTCCAAAAGCAATTGGCCACAGCAGTATTTACCCAAGGTCGAGCTGCCGGAAATTCGACATAGAGTCATCTTAACTTCAGCCAATTGTGAAGACATGACATTGGCATTCAAATACATCAACTCTTTTGGGATGATGCAGCGCATATTTGGATATGTACACAAGTTCATCGATCGCAGCACTGACGGACACTCAGTTGGGCTCACAGCTGATAATATTCGCCTCGGAACGCATTTGTTGCTTCGTGTTGTTCAAAGAATTCATCTCTCGTCGGATTACCAGGCTCTACAAAATAAAAGGACCGTGCCATTGTCAAGCAGCATCATATCGCTGGCGCCATTCTTGGATGAATTTGGGCTGATTCGTGTTGGGGGCCACCTTAAAAATTCATCGCTCGGCTTTGAAGCTCGGCATCCAATTATTTTTCATCTCTCGTCGGATTACCAGGCTTTACAAAATAAAAGGACCGTGCCATTGTCAAGCAGCATCATATCGCTGGCGCCATTCTTGGATGAATGCCTTAAAAATTCATGGCTCGGTTTTGAAGTTCGGCATCCAATAATTTTGCCCAAGAATCACCCGCTAACGTTCGCCATCATCACGCAGTTACATCGCAAACATCACCATGCTGGTCCACAATCGTTGTTGGCATCGATTCGGTTGCAGTTCTGGCCAGTAGGCGGCATGAAGACAGTCGCGCGAGCGCTTAGAAGGTGCATCATTTGTTGCAAAGCCAGACCTCGCCTTATGCAGCACATCATGACAGACTTGCCCAAGGATCGCATTCGGGACTGCAGGCCATTTACTGTCACAAATCTGATGTCCGTAGTAGACCTCCTCAAAAATGCTACATCAGTGTCTTCATATGCTTCGCAACCAAGGCAGTTTGGATTGAGCTTGTACGAGATTTGTCAACAGCCACGTTTCTTAGCGCCCTCAAGCGATTTATCGCCACCCGTGGTGCACCAAGATACATCTGGTCCGACAATGCAACTAATTTCGTCGGTGCCAAAAATGAGTTAGAAGATCTGCGTCGCCTATGCAGCAGTGAAAGTCAGCACCAAGAAGTACGCGCATATTGTCTCAACAGTGGGTTCGACTGGCGCTTCATACCTCCCCGTTCACCGCACTTTGGAGGCTTATGCGAAGCTGCAGTAAAAATAGCCAAGCATCATCTTTACCACACGATTGGCACGTGCCTTCTCGACTTCGACGAGCTTTGCACATTCGTATGCCAAATCCAGGCAATAATCAACTCTCGTCCGCTTGTATCCCTTTCAGAAAACCCTGCGGATCTTGACGTTTTGACCCCAGGACATTTTCTAGCTGGCGGTCCTCTCACAGCGCTTCCCGAGCCAAACGTCATGCCACACATCTACAATCGGCTCGATCGCTGGCAACGCGTCACCTACGTGCAGCAGCTGTTTTGGAAACGTTGGAGCGAGGAGTACTTGACTCTTTTGCAAAAGCGTTCTAAATGGCGCTCTCCACAACCCTCCATTCGAGTCAATGACGTCGTTTGCATCGAGGACGAAAATTTCCGCCTCTGAAGTGGCCTCTCGCACGAGTGGCAGAAACTGTGATGGGATCCGATGGTGTGATACGAGTTTCTGTACTTCGGACACCAAGTGGATAACTCTGTTGAAGATCGTAGCCCTTCAACAGGGGGGAGGATGTTCGCAGCAGCAGCTGAAACAGATAATTAGCGTAGTTCTGCCCTGCGCGGCACAACTAACTAACAACTAACCAAAAATAATGCACTCAATCGCTATGCTTCGCGCCCTACGCGGCCGAAAACCACTCAATTTTGTCTCTCTGGTTGCTTGCTATTGCACTTATTACCGCCTAAGTCAGTTTCGCTTTCGCTTTCGTCCCATACAGCAGAGCGCTATCGTTTCCAAACGCATTTCTTGTTTGCAATTAGCCCACAGCCTCTCACAACCTAGTAATTAAAAACTAAGCTTAAATTAAGGAGAAATAAACTTAAATTTTTATGAAACAAAACCCAGGTGTTAAAAAGGCTTGACATCTTCAAACAAAAAGGCATTCAAACATATGCAGAATTCAAAGAAATTCTTATAAAAACTCACAGAGAATTATTACACCCAGGAATAGAAAAGCTCACGTTAATCTTCAAAGAAAAATTGTATTATCCTGATTATCAAAAGTTAATTCAAAACATTGTCAATGATTGCGAAACAACATCGCCAAAACAGTGCATATAATCATAAATTTAGCATATGAAGTAACTCCTGATATATTTAACCCTAGGGAAAAATATGTCATGGACTTTTCTATGGTAGGCAATAAGCAATTTCTATCGTGTATAGACATATAATCCAAGTACGCAGCTCTAATAGAAGTAAAGAGTAGAGATTGGCTAGAAGAGAAAAGAGCTATACTCAGAATCTTTAATGAAATGGGAAAACCAACAGTAATAAAGGCAGATAAAGATTCAGCATTCATGTGCGCAGGTCTATAACTCTGGTTAAAATCCGAAGGAGTGATGATTAATACAAGCACAAGCAAAAATGGAATTTCTGATATTGAGAGATTTCATAAGAAAATTAATGAAAAACTAATAATCATAAATGGTGTAGACAATAATGATAACAAACTAACAAAATTCGAAACAATCCTTTATATTTATAACCATCAACCAAAGCATAGCACAACAGGCGGCAGACATTTTCATCTTTGCGGGAGCCCCAGAATATAACACACAAGCAAAAAAGATAAATCAAATAGAAAAACTTAATGAAAACCGTAATAAATTCAACGTAGACACTAGGTATAGACAAGCCCCATTGGTAAAGTCCCAAACAACCAACCCTTTTAAGAAAACAGGAGAAATAACTCAAATAGATCAGAAGCATTATGAAGAAAAAAACAGAGGTATAAAAACAACCCACTACAAATCGAAATTCAAGAAGAAAAATAAAATTAATATGAGTAAACATATATGTACTTTTTTATATACTTTATACATTATGCACAAAGTCAAATTTAGAAATCAACCCAATACTAGCTAAAAATGGCTATTTAATTTTTCAAACAGCCACTTTAAATTTACCCGTCAATTACGAAGATCATTGCCTGACAGTTACAGACATAACCAAAAAAGAATTAACCTACAAAAATTTAATAAAACAAGCCGAAGAATTTGAGACTTTACATCAAATTCGATATTTAATAGAAAAGTTAAATAGAGAAATGAGCTGAATTAAAATCGCCAAATGAAGCAAAAGACGAATGTTAAATTTCGTTGGAACGACCTACAAATATTTATTTGGAATCCTAACCCAACAAGACAAGGAAAAATTAGAAATCGAAATAACTAACATACAAGTTAACGAACTAAATCTAGTAATAGAAGCTGTTAATAAAGGAATCGAGGTTATAAACAGTTTAAACCAAATTGAAGAAGGAGAAGAGAAACTGCCCATTCTCATTTTTAACATCCAACAGTTCACAGAATATGTTGAAGACATTGAACTTGGAATGCAGCTTACTATATAAGGAATTTTGACACACTGTCACACGTCAACTCAGAAAAAATACTGAACGTTCAAACTAGTACTTGGTTACAAACCAATACTAATGAAATACTGATTAATTTTCATATCGCACGCGAAATCATTAAAACACCAATATATAAAATTGAACCTTACCCAGATGAGAATAATAACATTTTAACAGAAACTTTATTAGAAAAATACTTTGTCATACAAACCAAAGTTTATACAGTTAATACAAATGAGCTAATAATTAATAAATATATAAAAGTATTTTAAACCAAGATAATACAGAATGTAGTTATACTAAGAACCAAATATAATCAGCACTTGGAATTTACCGAAAACCATTTTAAATCAAAATTTTATAAATAGGAAGATAACTATAGAAGGTGAAAACATCATTAAAGCATTTAATTGTTCAGTACAATTAGACGACATACTAATTTCAAACACCATAATGGATTACACACAAACTATATTTGTTAGTAACAATATAGCAAAACTTGAACCCCTGTCATTTATTCAAGCAAAGGAAATAATACAAGAACATGAAAAAAACTCGAATACATTCCAAATAGTGACGTTAACAACACTAATAATAATAATCATTGTACTAATGATATATTTCATTTACAAATTTAAAAATATTCCTAAGAAATTATTATAAGATACACAAAACCAAAAGAATCAAGCCAAACAATAGAATTAAGCAATATATCAGACGAAAAGATTATAAACACAGAAAATCCAACACTTTATCCAAAAATGTCCGCCTGAGGACAGGCTTATTTCTAATGGATGGGGTAGTAGCATATGTACACCCACATACCTACACATGTTTACTCCTAAGATCAATTGTAAACAATATTTTATATAAACCATGGTGACAATAACAATCTGCTCACCTCTCATGAGTTAGATATTGTAAACATCCTCTTGCAATAAAAAACGCCTCAGTTGTTATTCTCACCAGCATCAAAAAACTGATGACGGAGATTAAACCAATACTGCCTCACAAGACCCTAAGTCTTGAGAGCCCTCAAATGCATACAACGCAGTAAAAGGTTTCATCTTCGTCAACAGCACACTAATAGTTGAGTTTCACTTTGGTCATCCAACGAATAAGTTCGGTTTGATTTGTTCTCCTTTGAATTTTATGATTAAAAATTTTTTATTTTTTTTCAATCATATATGTTCGAAATATAATTGGCGCAGCCAGTAGGATATGTAGACAGATCATTTCTTTTCTGTTTAATACATATCCGCGAATGAAGTTACGTAAAGTGCTCGATATACAACAACCATTAAAGGACGACTTATGTCCCAGGTTACAACAAACAACAAAAAAGAAACGTTAAAACCAAAACATTGAATAAACACCAACCAAAATTGAAGAAAAAAAAAGAAAAATCTCCAATCAACACAAGCAACAAAAACAAAGAACCAAAGATGACATCACCAACAGCAGCGATGGAGCTATCAGAGCAACACCTCAACCAAGCTATGGGCCAAATAAGGCAGGTGCCAGCTTTCGATGGAGCCTCAGAAACACTCAGCTCATTCATCAGAAGAATTGATTTCATCATGCAACTATACCCAACCAAAGACATTAGACAATACAGCGTTCTATAGAGCTATATAAATGCAAGTGATAGGAGCAGCCTCAATGGTATCCCAATGATGTGCAGCAAATACCTGGGCCGATCTTAGATGCACCCTCATCGACGAATACAAGACGCAAACTCCATTTGAAAAACTACTAAGACGATTGTACATCACCAATTTTAACGGAAGTATCCGTAAGTTTGCAGAAGAATTAGAGTATAATTACATATATAATTTTATAATTACAAACAAATTAATGTTAGAAAATAATCATCATGATACACAAACGCAATGAATAATACAATTATGTCATAACTAGGAAATTACCAGATAGATTGTTTATGACATTAGCCAGATGCGATATTTCTACAATCAAAATTAAAACAAGTAGCTCAGAGAGAAAGAATATATGAAAATACTACATCTGACAAACCAAGAAACCAAAACAATACATACAATACAAATAACAATGACAACCGTAGGGATGGGAGAAATGATCAACATACCTATAACCAAGGTACAAACTTACAAAAAGGTTATAATCCAAATTACCATACAAATCATAAGCTTCAACGTAACGAAAATTATCAACAAACATTTCAAATATTCCAAAAGAATTTAGGTCAAGGTAGAATGCAAAACCCAATGAATTTCCAACAACAAACACATTCTTCCAACGCACCAAACCAACCAGTTAAAAGACAACGCGAAAGCACAAGTGGACAATTTAAAATGGACACATCAGAAAATTTTCGTCTCGCAGCCTCGGACTCAAGTGCGTAATAGATACAGGCTCATCAATAAATATAATGAAAAAGAATTTCTTTAATCACCCGCTAAAACAAATCCTTTGAAAGTCCATACCATAAATGGAGTAGTAGAATTAAAAGAAAGTATATCATTTGCACCCAGTAAACTTTGTCCAACCCGTCAAACATTTTTCATACACAAATTTTCCGATAATTACGATCTATTAATTGGAAGAGAATTCTTAGAAGCATGCGAAGCAAACATCGATTACAAAACAGAGACAGTTACGCTAACGGATTCCCGTTTATAATAAGATATAACCACGATGACTTTAGAGAAGAAAAAATCGAAATAGAATGTATTGTCAGACATGCCTTTTATTTTTTCCATTGCAAACGAATTAAAAGAATCAAATGAATTTAGGTTAGAACACCTCAATGAGGAAGAAAAAGAAAAGTTGGAAAATTTTTTTTTTGAATACCTAGATGTTCAGTATCGGTAAAGTGAAAATTTTACTTTCACCAGTACTATAAAACATTTCATTCAATCTAAACGTGAAGATCCTATTTATAAGCGACCTTACAAAAATACTCAATCCTTTGACCAAGAAGTCAATGAACAAATCAATGAAATGTTAAGACACCCATTTGGATTGTCCCAAAAAAAAGTGACGCGTCGGGAAAACGAAAATTTCGATTAGTAATTGACTTTCGAAATCTCAACAAAATTACCGTTGACGATAAATACCCAATACCCATCATGGATGAAATATTGGATAAGCTATGCAAAAGCCAATATTTCACAACCATCGATTTAGCTAAAGGCTTCGACCAGATCCAAATGTATTCTGGCTCAATACCAAAGACCGCGTTTTCTACTAAACATGGACATTACGAATACACACGAATGCCATTTGGTTTAAAGAATGCATGAACAATCTCTTGGAAGATTTAATTTACAAGGATTGTGTGGTCTATCTAGATGATATCATTATTTACTCCACTTTATTGGACGAACATATATCATCATTAAAAATGGTATTCGATAAACTGCGAGAAGCAAATTTAAAGCTATAGTTAGATAAATGTGAATTTATGAGAAAGAACATAGAATTTCTCGGTCACATCATCACAACTGAAGGTATCAAACCAAACCCTGAGAAAATCAAAGCCATTGTACAGTTTCCAATACCAAAGACAATGAAGGAAATAAAATCATTTCTTGGACTTTGTGGATGTTGTAGAAAGGTCATCCCAAACTTCGCAAAAATAGTAAAACCAATGACATCAAAACTAAAAAAGGAGCCGTAATCAATATATTTTGAAAGGTTAAAATTACTAATAACATCAAAACCAATTCTCATATACCCTAACTTCAACAAACCGTTTTCATTAACCACAGATGCGAGTATAGGAGCTGTCCTCTCACAGGATCATTTGTTATGCGAGCAGAACGCTTAATGAATATGAAATTAATTATTCAGCCATAGAAAAAGAATTATTAGCAATAGAATGGGCAACTAAATAATTCAGATCATATCTTTTCGGAAGAAAATTCGAAATCTTATGTTACCATAGACCATTAGTATGGCCCAATAATATAAAAGAACCAAGTATGAAATTGCAGAGATGGAGAATCAAATTAAATGAGTTTGATTACACAATTAAATATCTACCAGGAAAAGAAAACCACGTAGCCAATGCTCTTTCAAGAGTAAAAATCGAAGAAACCCTTCTAGGTGAAATTTCAAAAAGTGTAGTTTCAATACCAACCCTAGCAACAATACATAGTGGCCAAGAAGATAGCCAAAGTCATATTTACATATCAGAGAGACCACTCAATTATTATAACAAGCAAATGTCAAACGACGTCCAATTAATAAACTATTGTCATAAAACAAAAACAATAATTAAGTACAAAGAAATGACTAATACATACGCTAAAGAATTAATTAACTACTTACTCACTTACTACTACTTACTTCCCAAATGAAGCAGACTTCCTAATTTTTCAGAATGCTTATTTAGAAATAATCAGCCCAAAGAATTTAACCAAAGTCATGAAAACTAGCAAGAAATTAGAAGTGTTCGCAGCAGCAGATGAAACAGATAATTAGCATAGTTCTGCCCTGCGCGGCAGCATAACAACTATTGCTTATCGCTACCACTCAGCAACTATGAAATAGCGTTAGATATTCTCAAAAATCTATTTGATAATAAGCGTTTTATTTTACAGGCACACATCAGAGATCTGCTGGGGCTTGAAAGGGCTGATTCATTACAATTCTTTCCCCATATGCTCGTCACAAAGAGGCAAAAAGGCTCGCCCTATGTATCAATTGCCTTAAAAAGGGTCATCAGATGCGGGATTGTAAATCTGGAGCTTGTCGCACTTGCCAATCGAAGCAATGTCTCCTGTCTTGCCTCTTGCCTCAAGCTCCCAGTCCGATTCTGATGTTGTGTTTTTGGCCACTGCCATTGTCCTAGTACGGAATCGTGCCGGCATGCTCATGCCGTGCCGTGCGCTTTTAGATTCAGGGTCGCAATTGCATTTCGTCACTACTCGATTCGCTAATCAACTCCAGCTTCGAAAAACCAAATTTCTAACTGCCGTCTCGGGCATTGGAGATGGCAACTTCGTAACGGAAGGATATTCTGCTGAAATCCACTTAAAATCGCGGACTTCAGATTTTGCAGTGAGTATCAATGCAGTCATTGCACAGACAATTACGGATAATCTGCCTGGCTGTTCAGTAAATACTGCTGATTGGAATGTTCCTTCGAACATTCAACTAGCTGATCCTTCGTTCAACGTGCCTCATCGGATTGATCTGCTTATAGGAGCAGGCCTCTTTTTCGAGTTGCTCTGCCTTGGCCAGATTCAGTTTGCACCGGGATTACCATTACTGCAGAAAACTCAACTTGGCTGGATATTATCTGGTGGTGGTCATCAGGCACCCAAACTATCTTCTTTTGTTGTACGTCAACGGGCTTCGGACAGCGTCAAACCCAACGCTCGGCTGGTCGAATTGGTGTGCCGTTTTGGGAAATGGAGCATGTGTTTGAGCCAATTTCGAAGTCAACCAAGGAGGAGCTCGATTGTGAAACGCACTTCAGTAAAAATGTCACACGATTGCCCTCCGGAGAATTTTCAGTTCGGTTCCCCATTAAACGCGGCGTTGACTCTTTAGGTAACTCCTTTCTACAGGCTTAACGGCGCTTCGAAAATTTGGAATCAAAGCTGTCGCGCAGCCCTAGTCTCAAGCAACAATATTCTGCGTTCATCAGAGAATACCTTCACCTGGGCCATATGACACCTGTTTCCGTCGCAAATGCACACAAGTGTCAATATTTCTTGCCGCATCATTGTGTCATGAAGGATGATAGCACTACAACTAAGCTGAGAGTTGTATTCGACGGCTCTGCAGCAACGACTTCTGGACTTTCGTTGAATAACATCCCTATGTCATGTCACAATTCAGGCGAAACTGTTCAACACGCCTATACGTTTTCTTTTTTACGTGACATTTGCAAAATGTATCGCTGCATACGGGCTCCAGATAATATGCTCCAGTGCATATTATGGCGTGACACTCCCACAGACACTTTGCAAATCTACCAACTGGATACGGTAACATACGGCACTAAGCCAGCAGCGTTTCTGGCCATACGCGCAATGCAGCAGCTCGCCACTGACGAGTCTTCATCGTACCCCTTAGGCTCTCAGAACATCTGAAGGGATTTTTGATGACATGATATCTGGCGGAAGTTCAGTGGATGAAGTTCGTGATATCATGCAGCAAACTACAAACTTGCTTGCTAAGGGCAACTTTCGTTTAAGAAAGTGGTACTCTAGCAATCCGGAAATTCTGATTGACATTCCTAAGACTGAAAGAGAGAGCATGCTTGAATTCAACGATGGAAGCCACGTCGCGATGAACTACTATTCAGGCTTGCACTCCTACTTGGTACCAGCAAGCACACGAAGCTGTTGGCAGCCATTGCACGTTGTTATGATCCACTCGGCTTGATCGGGCCAACTTTGACCAAAGCTAAAATTGGATGAGAGCTTACCACAATCGATGCACACTGCCCGGACGGCGCTTTGCAATGGTTTTTCCGATGCCCGCCACGCAACATTTCCGCGCTACGTGCTCCACCCAGATGCTCTGATCCAGATTCACGCATTTTGTGACGCCAGCCTTGAAGCATATGGAGCATGCATTTATGTTCGTGCTTGCAAGAATAATATCGTCCAAAATAAGCTACTTTGTTCAAAGGCGCGTGTAGCCCCGCTCAAAACTCTCACCGTGTCCAAGCTGGAGCTCTGTGCAGCATCTGTGAGCGAAATCGTCAAAATTAGGCTTTTTGACTGTCAATTTTTTCGCTGGTCCGATTCTTCTGTTATGCTTTCATGCCTACATGAAGAATCATACAAATTTAACGTATCTGTCGCGTTTTTGCCATACAATAGCTTACGGAGGGAATGGAATGGCGCTACGTCCCGACGGATATTCAGCTGATATACTGCCGTTCCGCGGGAGCTTTTCAACTCCAGTCTGTGGATGAATGGTCCGTCGTTCTTACAAGAGTCCAAAAGCAATTGGCCACAGCAGTATTTACCCAAGGTCGAGCTGCCGGAAATTCGACATAGAGTCATGATAACCTCAGCCAATTGTGAAGACATGACATTGTCATTCAAATACATCAACTCTTTTGGGATGATGCAGCGCATATTTGGATATGTACACAAGTTCATCGATCGCAGCACTGACGGACACTCAGTTGGGCTCACAGCTGATAATATTCGCCTCGGAACGCATTTGTTGCTTCGTGTTGTTCAAAGAATTCATCTCTCATCGGATTACCAGGCTCTACAAAATAAAAGGACAGTGCCATTGTCAAGTAGCATCATATCGCTGGCGCCATTCTTGGATGAATTTGGGCTGATTCGTGTTGGTGGGCGCCTTAAAAATTCATCGCTCGGTTTTGAAGCTCGGCATCCAATTATTTTTTATCTCTCGTCGGATTACCAGGCTCTACAAAATAAAAAGACCGTGCCATTGTCAAGCAGCATCATATTGCTGGCGCCATTCATGGATGAATATGGGCTGATTCGTGTTGGTGGCCGCCTTTAAAATTCATGGCTCGGTTTTGAAGTTCGGCATCCAATAATTTTGCCCAAGAATCACCCGCTAACGTTCGCCATCATCACGCAGTTACATCGCAAACATCACCATGCTGGTCCACAATCGTTGTTGGCATCGATTCGGTTGCAGTTCTGGCCAGTAGGCGGCATGAAGACAGTCGCGCGAGCGCTTAGAAGGTGCATCATTTGTTGCAAAGCCAGACCTCGCCTTATGCAGCACATCATGGCAGACTTGCCCAAGGATCGCATTCGGAACTGCAGGCCATTTACTGTCACAAATCTGATGTCCGCAGTTGACCTCCTCAGTGTCTTCATATGCTTCGCAACCAAGGCAGTTTGGTTGGAGCTTGTACGAGATTTGTCAACAGCCACGTTTCTTAGCGCCCTCAAGCGATTTATCGCCACCCGTGGTGCACCAAGATACATCTGGTCTGACAATGCAACTAATTTCGTCGGTGCCAAAAATGAGTTGGAAGATCAGCGTCCCTTCTCGACTTCGACGAGCTTTGCACATTCGTATGCCAAATCCAGGCAATAATTAACTCTCGTCCGCTTGTATCCCTTTCAGAAAACCCTGCGGATCTTGACGTTTTGACCCCAGGACATTTTCTAGCTGGCGGTCCTCTCACAGCGCTTCCCGAGCCAAACGTCATGCCACGCAACTACAATCGGCTCGATCGCTGGCAACGCGTCACCTACGTGCAGCAGCTGTTTTGGAAGCGTTGGAGCGAGGAGTACTTGACTCTTTTGCAAAAGCGTTCTAAATGGCGCTCTCCACAACCCTCCATTCGAGTCAATGACGTCGTTTGCATCAAGGACGAAAATTTCCGCCTCTGGATCCGATGGTGTGATACGAGTTTCTGTACTTCGGACACCAAGTGGATAACTCTGTTGAAGATCGTAGCCCTTCACCAGGGGGGGGGATTTTGGCAGCAGCAGCTGAAACAGATAATTAGCATAGTTCTGCCCTGCGCGGCAGCATAACAACTAACCAAAAATAATACACTCAATCGCTATGCTTCGCGCCCTACGCGGCCGAAAACCACTCAATTTTGTCTCTCTGGTTGCTTGCTATTGCACTTATTACCGCCTAAGTCAGTTTCGCTTTCGCTTTCGTCCCATACAGCAGAGCGCTATCGTTTCCAAACGCATTTCTTGTTTGCAATTAGCCCACAGCCTCTCACAACCTAGTAATTAAAAACTAAGCTTAAATTAAGGAGAAATAAACTTAAATTTTTATGAAACAAAACCCAGGTGTTAAAAAAGCTTGACATCTTCAAACAAGAAGACATTCAAACATATGCAGAATTCAAAGAAATTCTTATAAAAACTCACAGAGAATCATTACACCCAGGAATAAAAAAGCTTATGTTAATCTGCAAAGAAAAATTGTATTATCCTGATTATCAAAAGTTAATTCAACACATTGTCAATGATTGCGAAATATGCAACATCGCCAAAACAGAGCATAGAAACACAAATTTAGCATATGAAGTAACTCCTGAAATATTTAACCCTAGGGAAAAAATATGTCATGGACTTTTATATGGTAGACAATAAGCAATTTCTATCTTGTATAGACATATAATCCAAGTACGCAGCTCTAATAGAAGTAAAAAGTAGAGATTGGCTAGAAGAGAAAAGAGCTATACTCAGAATCTTTAATGAAATGGGAAAACCAACAGTAATAAAGGAAAATAAAGATTCAGCATTCATGTGCGCAGGTCTAAAACTCTGGTTAAAATCCGAAGGAGTGATGATTAATATAAGCACAAGCAAAAATGGAATTTCTGATATTGAGAGATTTCATAAGAAAATTAATGAAAAACCAGGAATCATAAATAGTGAAGACAATAGTGATAACAAACTAACAAAATTGGAAACAATCCTTTATATTTATAACCATAAAACAAAGCATAGCACAACTGGGAGCCCCAGAATATAACACACAAGCAAATAAGATAAATCAAATAGAAAAACTTAATGAAAACCGTAATAAATTCGACGTAGACACTAGGTACAGACAAGCTCCATTGGTAAAGTCCCAAATAACCAACCCTTTTAAGAAAACAGGAGAAATAACTTAAATAGATCAGAAGCATTATGAAGAAAAAAAACAGAGGTATAAAAATAACCCACTACAAATCGAAATTCAAAAAGAAAAATAAAATTAATATAAGTAAATATATATGTACTTTTTTATATACTTTATACATTATGCACAAAGTCAAATTTAGAAATCAACCCAATACAAGCTAAAAATGGCTATTTAATTTTTCAAACAGCCACTTTAAATTTACCCGTCAATTACGAAGATCATTGCCTGACAGTTAACATAACCAAAACAGAATTAACCTACAAAAATTTAATAAAACAAGCCGAAGAATTTGAGACTTTACATCAAATTCGATATTTAATAGAAAAGTTAAATAGAGAAATGAGCGGAATTAAAATCGCCAAAAGAAGCAAAAGACGAATGTTAAATTTCGTTGGAACGACCTACAAATATTTATTTGGAACCTAACCCAACAAGACAGGGAAAAATTAGAAATCGAAATAACTAACATACAAGTTAACGAACTAAATCTAGTAATAGAATCTGTTAATAAAGGAATCGAGGTTATAAACAGTTTAAGCCAAATTGAAGAAGGAGAAGAGAAACTGCCCATTCTCATTTTTACCATCCAACAGTTCACAGAATATGTTGAAGATATTGAACTTGGAATGCAGCTTTCACACGTAAACTCAGAAAAAATACTAAGCATTCAAACTAGTACTTGGTTACAAACCAATACTAATGAATTACTGATTATTTCTCATATCCCACGTGAAATCATTAAAACCCCAATACATAAAATTGTACTTACCCAGATGAGAATAATAACATTTTAACAGAAACTTTATTGGAAAAATATCTTCTTATACAAACCAAAGTTTATACAGTTAATATAAAAGAGCTAATAATTAACAAATATATAAAAGTATTTTAAACCAAGATAATACAGAATGTAGTTATACTAATTAATTTTTGATTGTTCAGTACAATTAGACGACATACTTATTTCAAACACCATAATGGATTACACACAAACTATATCTGTTAGTAACAATATAGCAACACTTGAACCCCTGTCATTTATTCAAGCAAAGCAAATAATACAAGAACATGAAAAATACTAGAATACATTCCAAATAGTGACGTTAACCACACTAATAATAATAATCATTGTACTAATGATATATTTCATTTACAAATTTAAAAATATTCCTAAGAAATTATTATAAGAAACAAAAAACCAAAAGAATCAAGTCAAACAATAGAATTAAGCAATATATCAGACGAAAAGATTGTAAGCACAGAAAATCCAACACTTTATCCAAAAATGTCCGCCTGAGGACAGGCTTATTTCTAATGGATGGGGTAGTAGCATATGTACACCCACATACCTACACATGTTTACTCCTAAGATCAATTGTAAACAATATTTTATATAAACCATGGTGACAATAACAATCTGCTCACCTCTCATGAGTTAGATATTGTAAACATCCTTTTGCAATAAAAAACGCCTCAGTTGTTATCCTCACCAGCATCAAAAAACTGATGACGGAGATTAAACCAATACTGCCTCACAAGACCCTAAGTCTTGAGAGCCCTCAAATGCATACAACGCAGTAAAAGGTTTCATCTTCGTCAACAGCACACTAATAGTTGAGTTTCACTTTGGTCATCCAACGAATAAGTTCGGTTTGATTTGTTCTCCTTTGAATTTTATGGTTAAAAATTTTTTATTTTTTTTACAATCATATATGTTTGAAATATAATTGGCGCAGCCGGTAGGATATGTAGACAGATCATTTCTTTTCTGTTTAATACATATCCGCGAATGAAGTTACGTAAAGTGCTCGATATACAACAACCATTAAAGGACGACTTATGTCCCAGGTTACAACAAACAACAAAAACAAAAACGTTAAAACCAAAACATTGAATAAACACCAACCAAAATTTCACTCAGCTCATTCATCAGAAGAATTGATTACATCATGTAACTATACCCAACCAAAGACATAAGACAACACAGCGTTCTATAGAGCTATAGAAATGCAAGTGATAGGAGCAGCCTCAATGGTATCCCAAATATGTGCAGCAAATACCTGGGCCGATCTTAGATACGCCCTCATCGACGAATACAAGACGCAAACTCAATTTGAAGAACTACTAAGACGATTGTACATCACCAATTTTAACGGAAGTATCCGTAAGTTTGCAGAAGAATTAGAGTATAATTACATATATAATTTTATAATTACAAACAAATTAATGTTAGAAAATAATCAACATGATATAATTTTGTACTCAAACGCAATGAATAATACAATTTATGTCATAACTAGGAAATTGTTTATGACATTGGCCAGATACGATATTTCTACAATCAAAATTAAAACAATTAGCTCAGAGAGAAAAATTATATGAAAATACTACATCTGACAAACCAATAAACCAAAGCAATACATACAATACAAACAATTCAAATAATAATGACAACCGTACGGATAGAAGAAATTATCAACATACCTATAACCAAGGTACAAACGTACAAAAAGGTTATAATCCAAATTACCATACAAATCATAAGCTTCAACGTAACGAAAATTATCAACAAACATTTCAAATATTCCAAATAATTTAGGTCAAGGTAGAATGCAAATCCCAATGAATTCCCAACAACAAACACATTCTTCCAACGCACCAAACCAACCAGTTAAAAGACAACGCGAAAGCACAAGTGGCCAATTTAAAATGGACACATCAGAAAATTTTCGACTCGCAGCCTCGGACCAAGAGCAAGGTTCAGAAACCCATACATACGAGTAATAATGAACGATTCTCAACTCAAGTGCGTAATAGATACAGGCCCATCAATAAATATAATGAAAAAGAATTTCTTTAATCACCCGCTAAAACAAATCCTTTGAAAGTCCATACCATAAATGGAGTAGTAGAATTAAAAGAAAGTATATCATTTGCACCCAGTAAACTTTGTCCAACCCGTCAAACATTTTTCATACACAAATTTTCTGATAATTACGATCTATTAATTGGAAGAGAATTCTTAGAAGCATGCAAAGCAAACATCGATTACAAAACAGAGATTCAGACAGGATTCCCGTTTATAATAAGATATAACCACGATGACTTAAGAGAAGGAAAAATCGAAATAGAATGTATTGTCAGACATGCCTTTTAATTTCTCCATTGCAAACGAATTAAAAGAAGAAAATGAATTTAGGTTAGAACACCTCAATGAGGAAGAAAAAGAAAAGTTGTAAAAATTTTTATTTGAATACTGAGATGTTCATTATCGGGAAAGTGAAAATTTGACTTTCACCAGTACTATAAAACATTTCATTCAAACTAAACATGAAGATCCTATTTATAAGCGACCTTACAAAAATACTCAATTCTTTGACCAAGAAGTCAATGAACAAATCAATAAAATGTTAAGACACCCATTTGGATTGTCCCAAAAAAAGTGGCGCGTCGGGAAAACGAAAATTTCGATTAGTAATTGACTTTCGAAATCTCAACAAAATTACCGTTGACGATAAATACCCAATACCCATCATGGATGAAATATTGGATAAGCTAGGCAAAAGCCAATATTTCACAACCATCGATTTAGCTAAAGGCTTCGACCAGATCCAAATGGATTCTGGCTTAATACCAAAGACCGCGTTTTCTACTAAACATGGACATTACGAATACACACGAATGCCATTTGGAAGATTTAAT
Organism: Drosophila colorata; assembly: GCA_035041545.1. Classification (NCBI taxonomy): domain Eukaryota; kingdom Metazoa; phylum Arthropoda; class Insecta; order Diptera; family Drosophilidae; genus Drosophila; species Drosophila colorata. Next base: position 327,739 of record JAWNLD010000463.1, read on the forward strand.
TTACAAGGATTGTTTGGTCTATCTAGATGATACCATTATTTACTCCACTTTATTGGACGAACATATATCATCATTAAAAATGGTATTCGCAAAACTGCGAGAATCAAATTTAAAGCTATAGTTAGATAAATGTGAATTTTTGAGAAAGAACACAGAAATTCTTGGTCACATCATCACAACTGAAGGTATCAAACCAAACCCTGAGAAAATCAAAGCCATTGTACAGTTTCCAATACCAAAGACAATGAAAGAAATAAAATCATTTCTTGGACTTTGTGGATTTTGTAGAAAGGTCATCCCAAACTTCGCAAAAATAGTAAAACCAATGACATTAAAACTAAAAAAGGAGCCGTAATCAATATCAAAGAAGAATCCTATATTTCAGCTTTTGAAAGGTTAAAATTACTAATAGCATCAAAACCAATTCTCATATACCCTAACTTCAACAAACCGTTTTCATTAACCACAGATGCGAGTGTAGGAGCTGTCCTCTCACAGGATCATTTGTTATGCGAGCAGAACCCTTAATGAACATGAAATTAATTATTCACCTTCTAGGTGAAATTTTCAAAAATTGTTCTTTCAATACCAACCCTAGCAACAATACATAGTGGCCAAGAAGATAGCCAAAGTCATATTTCCATATCAGAGAGACCACTCAATTATTATAACAATTATTATAATAAACTATTTTCATAAAACAAAATCAATAATTGAGTACAAAGAAATGACTAATACATACGCTAAAGAATTAATTAAAGAATATTTATGCACAAAGAAAAGTATAATTTATTTCCCAAATGAAGCAGACTTCCTAATTTTTCAGAATGCTTATTTAGAAATAACCAGCCCAAATAATTTAACCAAAGTCATGAAAACTAGCAATCGAAGCAGCAGCTGAAACAGATAATTAGCATAGTTCTGCACTGCGCGGCAGCATAACAACTATTGCTTATCGCTACTCAATTTTGTCTCTCTGGTTGCTTGCTATTGCACTTATTACCGCCTAAGTCAGTTTCGCTTTCGATTTCGTCGCATACAGCAGAGCGCTATCGTTTCCAAACGAACATTTGTGACCCCGACGTGATTTCTTTGAGTGCGTAATTTTTTTGGCAATATCGTTCGAGCCAAGAAGTACAACGCTTTAGCCTGCAATAAGTACATTCGCTCGGCAGTGAACATAACCTCTCGGTACATATCGTTGTGCTAGTGCAAGTGACTTTTAAATAAAACAACAACAAAATACAAAATGGCTAAAGAAGGTACTGCAACTACAACTCCGCAGACTGATGACAGTACAATCTCTGCTGGTGGCACCGGACAAATCGACAAAGCTGCTTTTTTGCGTCTTAAGGCGACTGCAATTTTCAGCAGGCTGGACAAATTGCGCATGGACATTGATGTTGGGCGGCTAAGAAGTATGGACGAATACGAAATAAAGGGATATATAGATTTAGCGGACGAGCTTAAATCCAATTTAAACGTCGTACACTCTAGTTTGGAGGAAATTTGCTTCGAGAGTATTTCTGGACAGTTGCTACGTTTGCGGACCACACTTCAGCGCGAGCTTGGCAAGCATAGAGCACCTGACCATTGCTCTACATTTAGAGTGGGCACGAACGACTCGCAGCGAGTATATCTTATGGCAAATCGTTCGCGTCTGCCGCAATTAGAATTGCCTAAATTCAGTGGCGCCTACACGGAGTGGGCCAACTTCTACTCGATGCTTACCACGGTTATTGGCAATAAAATCGAACTTATTTCTATTGAGAAGTTACAGCACCTACGCTTCTGTCTTAGTGGCAGCGTCCTGGGAACGATTCGCGCACTGGAAATAACTCACAGCAACTATGAAATAGCGTTAGATATCCTCAAAAATCGATTTGATAATAAGCGTTTTATTTTACAGGCACACATCAGAGATCTGCTGGGGCTTGAAAGGGCTGATTCATTACAATTCTTTCCCCAAATGCTCTTCACAAAGAGGCAAAAAGGCTCGCCCTATGCATAAATTGCCTTAAAAAGGGTCATCAGATGCGGGATTGTAAATCTGGAGCTTGCCGCACTTGCCAATCGAAGCACCACACTCTGCTGCATTATAATCGTGCATCAGCCATTGAAACAGTCGCAGCATCATCGAAATCGCCATCGTCAAACGCTATGGTTGCAATGTCTCCTGTCTTGCCTCTTGCCTCAAGCTCCCAGTCCGATTCTGATGCTGTGTTTTTGGCCACTGCCATTGTCCTAGTACGGAATCGTGCCGGCATGCTCATGCCGTGCCGTGCGCTTTTAGATTCAGGGTCGCAATTGCATTTCGTCACTACTCGATTCGCTAATCAACTCCAGCTTCGAAAAACCAAATTTCTAACTGCCGTCTCGGGCATTGGAGATGGCAACTTCGTAACGGAAGGATATTCTGCTGAAATCCACTTAAAATCGCGGACTTCAGATTTTGCAGTGAGTATCAATGCAGTCATTGCACAGACAATTACGGATAATCTGCCTGGCTGTTCAGTAAATACTGCTGATTGGAATGTTCCTTCGAACATTCAACTAGCTGATCCTTCGTTCAACGTGCCTCATCGGATTGATCTGCTTATAGGAGCAGGCCTCTTTTTCGAGTTGCTCTGCCTTGGCCAGATTCAGTTTGCACCGGGATTACCATTACTGCAGAAAACTCAACTTGGCTGGATATTATCTGGTGGTGGTCATCAGGCACCCAAACTATCTTCTTTTGTTGTAAGTCAACGGGCTTCGGACAGCGTCAAACCCAGCGCTCGGCTGGACGAATTGGTGCGCCGTTTTGGGAAATGGAGCATGTGTTTGAGCCAATTTCGAAGTCAACCAAGGAGGAGCTCGATTGTGAAACGCACTTCAGTAAAAATGTCACACGATTGCCCTCCGGAGAATTTTCAGTTCGGTTCCCCATTAAACGCGGCGTTGACTCTTTAGGTAACTCCTTTCTACAGGCTTAACGGCGCTTCGAAAATTTGGAATCAAAGCTGTCGCGCAGCCCTAGTCTCAAGCAACAATATTCTGCCTTCATCAGAGAATACCTTCACCTGGGCCATATGACACCTGTTTCCGTCGCAAATGCACACAAGTGTCAATATTTCTTGCCGCATCATTGTGTCATGAAGGATGATAGCACTACAACTAAGCTGAGAGTTGTATTCGACGGCTTTGCAGCAACGACTTCTGGACTTTCGTTGAATAACATCCCTATGTCATGTCACAATTCAGGCGAAACTGTTCAACACGCCTATACGTTTTCTTTTTTACGTGACATTTGCAAAATGTTTCGCTGCGTACGGGTCACTGCTCCAGATAATATGCTCCAGTGCATATTATGGCGTGACTCTCCCACAGACACTTTGCAAATTTACCAACTGGATACGGTAACATACGGCACTAAGCCAGCAGCGTTTCTGGCCATACGCGCAATGCAGCAGCTCGCCACTGACGAGTCTTCATCGTACCCCTTAGGCTCTCAGAACATCTGAAGGGATATTTGATGACATGATGTCTGGCGGAAGTTCAGTGGATGAAGTTCGTGATATCATGCAGCAAACTACAAACTTGCTTGCAATCCGGAAATTCTGATTGACATTCCTGAGACTGAAAGAGAGAGCATGCTTGAATTCAACGATGGAAGCCACGTCGCGATGAACTACTATTCAGGCTTGCACTCCTTCTTGGTACCAGCAAGCACACGAAGCTGTTGGCAGCCATTGCACGTTGTTATGATCCACTCGGCTTGATCGGGCCAGCTTTGACCAAAGCTAAAATTGGATGAGAGCTTACCACAATCGATGCACACTGCCCGGACGGCGCTTTGCAATGGTTTTTCCGATGCCCGGAAGGCTTTTTGACTGTCAATTTTTTCGCTGGTCCGATTCTTCTGTTATGCTTTCATGGCTACATGAAGAATCATACAAATTTAACGTATTTGTCGCCAATAGCGTTTGTGCCATACAATAGCTTACGGAGGGAATGGAATGGCGCTACGTCCCAACGGATATGAATCCAGCTGATATACTGCCGTTCCGCGGGAGCTTTTCAACTCCAGTCTGTGGATGAATGGTCCGTCGTTCTTACAAGAGTCCAAAAGCAATTGGCCACAGCAGTATTTACCCAAGGTCGAGCTGCCGGAAATTCGACATAGAGTCATCTTAACTTCAGCCAATTGTGAAGACATGACATTGGCATTCAAATACATCAACTCTTTTGGGATGATGCAGCGCATATTTGGATATGTACACAAGTTCATCGATCGCAGCACTGACGGACACTCAGTTGGGCTCACAGCTGATAATATTCGCCTCGGAACGCATTTGTTGCTTCGTGTTGTTCAAAGAATTCATCTCTCGTCGGATTACCAGGCTCTACAAAATAAAAGGACCGTGCCATTGTCAAGCAGCATCATATCGCTGGCGCCATTCTTGGATGAATTTGGGCTGATTCGTGTTGGTGGCCGCCTTTAAAATTCATGGCTCGGTTTTAAAGTTCGGCATCCAATAATTTTGCCCAAGAATCACCCGCTAACGTTCGCCATCATCACGCAGTTACATCGCAAACATCACCATGCTGGTCCACAATCGTTGTTGGCATCGGTTCGGTTTCAGTTCTGGCCAGTAGGCGGCATGAAGACAGTCGCGCGAGCGCTTAGAAGGTGCATCATTTGTTGCAAAGCCAGACCTCGCCTTATGCAGCACATCATGGCAGACTTGCCCAAGGATCGCATTCGGAACTGCAGGCCATTTACTGTCACAAATCTGATGTCCGCAGTTGACCTCCTCAAAAATGCTACATCAGTGTCTTCATATGCTTCGCAACCAAGGCAGTTTGGTTGGAGCTTGTACGAGATTTGTCAACAGCCACGTTTCTTAGCGCCCTCAAGCGATTTATCGCCACCCGTGGTGCACCAAGATACATCTGGTCTGACAATGCAACTAATTTCGTCGGTGCCAAAAATGAGTTGGAAGATCTGCGTCCCTTCTCGACTTCGACGAGCTTTGCACATTCGTATGCCAAATCCAGGCCAATAATCAACTCTCGTCCGCTTGTATCCCTTTCAGAAAACCCTGCGGATCTTGACGTTTTGACCCCAGGACATTTTCTAGCTGGCGGTCCTCTCACAGCGCTTCCCGAGCCAAACGTCATGCCACTCAACTACAATCGGCTCGATCGCTGGCAACGCGTCACCTACGTGCAGCAGCTGTTTTGGAAGCGTTGGAGCGAGGAATACTTGACTTTTTTGCAAAAGCGTTCTAAATGGCCCTCTCCACAACCCTCCATTCGAGTCAATGACGTCGTTTGCATCAAGGACGAAAATTTCCGCCTCTGATGTGGCCCCTCGCACGAGTGGCAGAAACTGTGATGGGATCCGATTGTGTGATACGAGTTTCTGTACTTCGGACACCAAGTGGATAACTCTGTTGAAGATCGTAGCCCTTCAACAGGGGGGAGGATGTTCGCAGCAGCAGCTGAAACAGATAATTAGCATAGTTCTGCCCTGCGCGGCAGCATAACAACTAACCAAAAATAATGCACTCAATCGCTATGCTTCGCGCCCTACGCGGCCGAAAACCACTCAATTGTCACTCAGATTCACTCATGTGCCATGTGATTCATGTGCATTCATGTGCGCAGGTCTATAACTCTGGTTAAAATCCGAAGGAGTGATGATTAATATAAGCACAAGCAAAAATGGAATTTCTGATATTGAGAGATTTCATAAGAAAATTAATGAAAAACCAGGAATCATAAATAGTGAAGACAATAGTGATAACAAACTAACAAAATTCGAAACAATCCTTTATATTTATAACCATAAAACAAAGCATAGCACAACTGGTCGAACACCCGCAGACATTTTCAGTTTTGCGGGAGCCCCAGAATATAACACACAAGCAAATAAGATAAATCAAATAGAAAAACTTAATGAAAACCGTAATAAATTCGACGTAGACACTAGGTACAGACAAGCTCCATTGGTAAAGTCCCAAATAACCAACCCTTTTAAGAAAACAGGAGAAATAACTCAAATAGATCAGAAGCATTATGAAGAAAAAAAACAGAGGTATAAAAATAACCCACTACAAATCGAAATTCAAGAAGAAAAATAAAATTAATATAAGTAAATATATATATACTTTTTATATACTTTATACATTATGCACAAAGTCAAATTTAGAAATCAACCCAATAAACAAGCTAAAAATGGCATCATTGCCTGACAGTTAACATAACCAAAACAGAATTAACCTACAAAAATTTAATAAAACAAGCCGAAGAATTTGAGACTTTACATCAAATTCGATATTTAATAGAAAAGTTAAATAGAGAAATGAGCGGAATTAAAATCGCCAAAAGAAGCAAAAGACGAATGTTAAATTTCGTTGGAACGACCTACAAATATTTATTTGGAATCCTAACCCAACAAGACAGGGAAAATTTAGAAATCGAAATAGCTAACATACAAGTTAACGAACTAAATCTAGTAATAGAATCTGTTAATAAAGGAATCGAGGTTATAAACAGTTTAAGCCAAATTGTAGAAGGAGAAGAGAAACTGCCCATTCTCATTTTTAACATCCAACAGTTCAGAATATGTTGAAGATATTGAACTTGGAATGCAGCTTACTACATTAGGAATTTTGGCACACTGTCACACGTAAACTCAGAAAAAATACTAAACATTCAAACTAGTACTTGGTTACAAACCAATACTAATGAATTACTGATTATTTCTCATATCCCACGCGAAATCATTAAAACCCCAATACATAAAATTGTACTTACCCAGATGAGAATAATAACATTTTAACAGAAACTTTATTAGAAAAATACTTTGTTATACAAACCAAAGTTTATACAGTTAATACAAATGAGCTAATAATTAATAAATATATAAAAGTATTTTAAGCCAAGATAATACAGAATGTAGTTATACTAAGAACCAAATATAATCAGTACTTGGAATTTACCAAAAACCATTTTAAATTAAAATTGTATAAATAGGAAGATAACTATAGAAGGTGAAAACATCATTAAAGCGTTTAATTGTTCAGTACAATTAGACGACATACTAATTTCAAACACCATAATGGATTACACACAAACTATATTTGTTAGTAACAATATAGCAAAACTTGAACCCCTGTCATTTATTCAAGCAAAGGAAATAATACAAGAACATGAAAAAAAACTCGAATACATTCCAAATAGTGACGTTAACCACACTAATAATAATAATCATTGTACTAATGATATATTTCATTTACAAATTTAAAAATATTCCTAAGAAATTATTATAAGATACACAAAACCAAAAGAATCAAGCCAAACAATAGAATTAAGCAATATATCAGACGAAAAGATTATAAACACAGAAAATCCAACACTTTATCCAAAAATGTCCGCCTGAGGACAGGCTTATTTCTAATGGATGGGGTAGTAGCATATGTACACCCACATACCTACACATGTTTACTCCTAAGATCAATTGTAAACAATATTTTATATAAACCATGGTGACAATAACAATCTGCTCACCTCTCATGAGTTAGATATTGTAAACATCCTCTTGCAATAAAAAACGCCTCAGTTGTTATTCTCACCAGCATCAAAAAACTGATGACGGAGATTAAACCAATACTGCCTCACAAGACCCTAAGTCTTGAGAGCCCTCAAATGCATACAACGCAGTAAAAGGTTTCATCTTCGTCAACAGCACACTAATAGTTGAGTTTCACTTTGGTCATCCAACGAATAAGTTCGGTTTGATTTGTTCTCCTTTGAATTTTATGATTAAAAATTTTTTATTTTTTTTACAATCATATATGTTTGAAATATAATTGGCGCAGCCGGTAGGATATGTAGACAGATCATTTCTTTTCTGTTTAATACATATCCGCGAATGAAGTTACGTAAAGTGCTCGATATACAACAACCATTAAAGGACGACTTATGTCCCAGGTTACAACAAACAACAAAAACAAAAACGTTAAAACCAAAACATTGAATAAACACCAACCAAAATTTCACTCAGCTCATTCATCAGAAGAATTGATTACATCATGTAACTATACCCAACCAAAGACATAAGACAACACAGCGTTCTATAGAGCTATAGAAATGCAAGTGATAGGAGCAGCCTCAATGGTATCCCAAATATGTGCAGCAAATACCTGGGCCGATCTTAGATACGCCCTCATCGACGAATACAAGAAGCAAACTCCATTTGAAGAACTACTAAAACGATTGTAGAACACCAATTTTAACGGAAGTTTGCAGAAGAATTAGAGTATAAGTCTTTCATAATTACAAACAAATTAATGTTAGAAAATAATGAACATGATATAATTTTGAACACAAACGCAATGAATAATACAACTAAAGATGTCATAACAAGGAAATTACCAGATAGATTGTTTATGACATTAGCCAGATACGATATTTCTACAATCAAAATTAAAACAATTAGCTCAGAGAGAAAGATTATATGAAAATACTACATCTGACAAACCAAGAAACCAAAGCAATACATACAATACAAACAATTCAAATAATAATGACAACCGTAGGGATAGAAGTAATTATCAACATACCTATAACCAAGGTACAAACTTACAAAAAGGTTATAATCCAAATTACCATACAAATCATAAGCTTCAACGTTACGAAAATTATCAACAAACATTTCAAATATTCCAAAAGAATTTAGGTCAAGGTAGAATGCAAAACCAATGAATTCCCAACAACAAACACATTCTTCCAACGCACCAAACCAACCAGTTAAAAGACAACGCGAAAGCACAAGTGGCCAATTTAAAATGGACACATCAGAAAATTTTCGTCTCGCAGCCTCTGTCGAAGAGCAAGGTTCAGGAAACCCATAATAAAAAAAATAATAAAAATAATTTCTTTAATCACCCGCTAAAACAAGATCATTTGAAAGTCCATACCATAAATGGAGTAGTAGAATTAAAAGAAAGTATATCATTTGCACCCAGTAAACTTTGTCCAACCCGTCAAACATTTTTCATACACAAATTTTCCGATAGTTACGATCTATTAATTAGAAGAGAATTCTTAGAAGCATGCGAAGCAAACATCGATTACAAAACAGAGACAGTAACGCTAAACGGATTCCCGTTTTTAATGAGATATAACCACGATGACTTTAGAGAAGGAAAAATCGAATTAGAATGTCTTGACCCGCCTGTAACGTCAGACATGCCTTTCAATTTCTCCATTGCAAACGAATTAAAAGAATCAAATGAATTTAGGTTAGAACACCTCAATGAAGAAGAAAAAGAAAAGTTGGAAAGTTTTATTTGAATACCGAGATGTTCAGTATTGGGAAAGTGAAAATTTGACTTTCACCAATACTATACAACATGTCATTCAAACTTAACATGAATATCCTATTTATAAGCGACCTTACAAATATTTTCAATCCTTTGACCAAGAAGTCAATGAACACATCAATGAAATGTTAAGACAAGGTATTATACGAAAATCCAAATCCCCATTTGGATTGTCCCAAAGAAAAGTGGCGCGTCGGGAAAACAACAATTTCGATTAGTAATTGACTTTCGAAATCTCAACAAAATTACCGTTGACGGCAAATACCCATCATGAATGAAATATTGGATAAGCTAGGCAAAAGGCAATATTTCACAACCATCGATTTACCTAAAGGCTTCGACCAGATCCAAATGGATTCTGGCTCATGTTCTACTGAACATGGACATTACGAATACACACGAATGCCATTTGGTTTAAAGAATGCACCTCCAACGTTTCAACGTTGTATGAACAATCTCTTGGATGATTTAATTTACAAGGATTGTTTGGACTATCTAGATGATATAATTATTTACACCACTTCATTGGACGAACATATATCATCATTAAAAAAGGTATTCGGAAAACTGCGAGAAGCGAATTGAAAGCTACAGTTAGATAAATGTGAATTTATGAGAAAGAACACAGATATTTTAAGCCAACATAATACAGAATTTAGATATAGTAAGACCCATAAAAACTTTGAAAACATTTTCATTGAACTAAATTGGAATTTATTATCATTGTACTAATGATATATTTCATTTAAAAATTTAAAAATATTCCTAAGAAAATAATTATAAGATACACAAAACCAAAGGAATCAAACCAAATAGTAGAATTAAGCAATACACCATGGTTTTGTATAAATGTATGTAACAGGCAGAAGGAGGCATCTCCGATCCCATATTATTCACCACGACGACGAGCTGAGTCGATTTAGCCATGTCCGTCTGTCCGTCCATCCGTCTGTTCATCTGTATGATAGCAGCTATCTCGGAAACTACAAAAGCTAGAGACATAAACATTTAGACTATAGATTCTTCTAATTGATACACAGTACAAGTTTATCTTTTTTTCGATATCTTGCTCCGTTTCATTTTTATCGATAAAAATCGATTTGTGGACTTGGTTTTCTTGGCATATCTCGGGGATTATGAGAGCTAGAGCCATGAAATTTGGTATAATATGTGATCGCAAGTAATACGCAGATTATGAATATTTCGGACTTACGATACCTCCGCCCATTCGCTTTGGTTTGAACATTGATTTGGATGCTCTTATTAAGCACTGAAAATTTCATAACGATCATTCTCTTAGTTTAGAAGTTATTCAAGAATTAATTTTCCATGGTGGGGCCAAGCGCAGCCGATGTGTAAAGTACGCAGCTTGCTGCTTACGTTTGTGTGTGTGTGACTTTGTGAACGTGTGTATGAATGCAAAGAGTTTTAAATGTATGTAACAGTTCGTCGCTGGAGCCATCTTACTTGTTTATTTTTATATTTATTATTATAACTCACAATAAATGAAATAGTTTTTCTTTTAATTTTATCGCGCAGACAAAAAAATACGGCAGCTCTTAAGTCATGCGTCTTTACTGATATGCCTTATAATTTTACCACTCCACGTTACCACTCTCTTAAAATTTCTTTTCCTTTTTTCATCTGTCTCTCTCTAGCTACCTGCAAGTTTCGTCTCGCCCTCGCTAGGTGCGTTTCGTTGCAGTCCTGGATTTTAATTTTTTTTGCCCGAGTTATCTTAGGCGTTGCCACTCCGATTTAGGGCAAATGCAACACAACCACTAATATGTGGACTGACTGAGAAAGGATAATCTACACGTGGGCATTGTCACCAACCTATAGATTTGCTCACTGCCGGCATGCCCTATGCTGCAGACGCGCCCAACGTAGGCCACACCTACCCACGCCTATAGCCTTAGATCTTTGGAGAAGAAGATACGAAGATACGTCTGTCGCCACGTGCACGGAGTTTTGTATGACCAATGCGATCTCGGGCAAGTGCGTATCCCAAAACCGGTGGTCGTCCCCCAGGTACGTCCAAATGCGGGGAATGAACCGCCGTCGTCATTTGAGTGACTCTAAATGAAACGATTATCTCCTGAAAAGTTTTTGATTAAATTGGACTCCGTTGTCCGAATGGATGATATCCGGACCTCCAAACTTGTCGAAGTCTTCGTGGACGAGAAACCTAACCAAGTCGGTTGCGGTTGCCGTCTTCATAGTTTTAAGGAACGTGAATTTCGAGAAGTGGTCAACAACAACGATAATCCACGCCTGTCCATTCTTTGACCTCGGAAACTATATTTGTTAGTAACAATATAGCAAAACTTGAACCCCTGTCATTTATTCAAGCAAAGGAAATAATACAATAACATGAAAAATACTAGAATACATTCCAAATAGTGACGTTAACCACACTAATAATAATAATCATTGTACTAATGATATTTCATTTACAAATTTAAAAATATTCCTAAGAAATTATTATAAGAAACACAAAACCAAAAGAATCAAGCCAAACAATAGAAGCAATATACCAAACGAAAAGATTGTAAACACAGAAAATCCAACACTTTATCCAAAAATGTCCGCCTGAGGACAGGCTTATTTCTAATGGATGGGGTAGTAGCATATGTACACCCACATACCTACACATGTTTACTCCTTAGATCAATTGTAAACAATATTTTTTATAAACCACGGTGACAATAACAATCTGCTCACCTCTCATGAGTTAGATATTGTAAACATCCTCTTGCAATAAAAAACGCCTCAGTTGTTATTCTCACCAGCATCAAAAAACTGCAGACGCAGATTTAACCAATACTGCCTCACAAGACCCTAAGTCGTGAGAGCCCTCAAATGCATACAACGCAGTAAAAGGTTTTATCTTCGTCAACAGTCTACTAATAGTTGAGTTTCATTTTGGTCATCCAACGAATAAGTTCGGCTTGACTTGTTCTCTTTTGAATTTTATTATTAAATAAAATTATATTTTTTTTATAATCATATATGTTCAAAATATAATTGGCGCAGTCGGTAGGATATGTAGACAGATCATATCTTGTCTGTTTAATACATATCCGCGAAAGAAGTGCTTGATATACAACGATACTTGAACTTCAACAACCATTAATGGACGACTTATGTCCCAGGTTACAACAAACAACAAAAACAAAAACGTTAAAACCAAAACCTTGAATAAACTTGAAGAGAAAATTGAAGAGAAAAAAAAAACTCCAATCAACACATACATCAAAACAAAGAACCAAAGATGACATCACCACCAGCAGCTATGGAGCTATCAGAGCAACACCTCAACCAAGCTATGGGCCAAATAAGGCAGGTGCCAGCTTTTGATGGAGCCTCAGAAACACTCAGCTCATTCATCAGAAGAATTGATTTCATTATGCAACTATACCCAACCAAAGACATAAGACAACACAGCGTTCTATAGAGCTATAGAAATGCAAGTGATAGGAGCAGCCTCAATGGTATCCCAAAGATGTGCATCAAATACCTGGGCCGATCTTAGATACGTCCTCAGCGACGAATACAAGAAGCAAACTCCATTTGAAGAACTACTAAGACGATTGTAGAACACCAATTTTAACGGAAGTATCCGTAAGTTTGCAGAAGAATTAGAGTATAAGTCTTTCATAATTACAAACAAATTAATGTTAGAAAATAATGAACATGATATAATTTTGAACACAAACGCAATGAATAATACAACTAAAGATGTCATAACAAGGAAATTACCAGATAGATTGTTTATGACATTAGCCAGATACGATATTTCTACAATCAAAATTAAAACAATTAGCTCAGAGAGAAAGATTATATGAAAATACTACATCTGACAAACCAAGAAACCAAAGCAATACATACAATACAAACAATTCAAATAATAATGACAACCGTAGGGATAGAAGTAATTATCAACATACCTATAACCAAGGTACAAACTTACAAAAAGGTTATAATCCAAATTACCATACAAATCATAAGCTTCAACGTAACGAAAATTATCAACAAACATTTCAAATATTCCAAAACAATTTACGTCAAGGTAGAATGCAAAACCCAATGTATTCCCAACAACAAACACATTCTTCCAACGCACCAAACCAACCAGTTAAAAGACAACGCGAAAGCACAAGTGGCCAATTTAAAATGGACACATCAGAAAATTTTCGTCTCGCAGCCTCTGTCGAAGAGCAAGGTTCAGAAACCCATAGTAAAAAAAATAATAAAAATAATTTCTTTAATCACCCGCTAAAACAAGATCATTTGAAAGTCCATATCATAAATGGAGTAGTAGAATTAAAAGAAAGTATAGCATTTGCACCCAGTAAACTTTGTCCAACCCGTCAAACATTTTTCATACACAAATTTTCTGATAATTACGATCTATTAATTGGAAGAGAATTCTTAGAAGCATGCGAAGCAAACATCGATTACAAAACAGAGACAGTAACGCTAAACGGATTCCCGTTTTTAATGAGATATAACCACGATGACTTTAGAGAAGGAAAAATCGAATTAGAACGTCTTGACCCGCCTGTAACGTCAGACATTCCTTTCAATTTCTCCATTGCAAACGAATTAAAAGAATCAAATGAATTTAGGTTAGAACACCTCAATGAAGAAGAAAAAGAAAAGTTGGAAAGTTTTATTTGAATACCGAGATGTTCAGTATCGGGAAAGTGAAAATTGGACTTTCACCAATACTATACAACATGTCATTCAAACTAAACATGAATATCCTATTTATAAGCGACCTTACAAATATTTTCAATCCTTTGACCAAGAAGTCAATGAACATATCAATGAAATGTTAAGACAAGGTATTATACGAAAATCCAAATCCCCATTTGGATTGTCCCAAAGAAAAGTGGCGCGTCGGGAAAACAAAAATTTCGATTAGTAATTGACTTTCGAAATCTCAACAAAATTACCGTTGATGGCAAATAAACATCATGGATGAAATATTGGATAAGCTAGGCAAAAGCCAATATTTCACAACCATCGATTTAGCTAAAGGCTTCGACCAGATCCAAATGGATTCTGGCTCAATACCAAAGACCGCGTTTTCTACTGAACATGGACATTACGAATACACGCGAATGCCATTTGGTTTAAAGAATGCACCTCCAACGTTTCAATGTTGTATGAACAATCTCTTGGAAGATTTAATTTACAAGGATTGTTTGGTCTATCTAGATGATATCATTATTTACACCACTTCATTGGACGAACATATATCATCATTAAAAAGGTATTCGCAAAACTGCGAGAAGCGAATTGAAAGCTACAGTTAGATAAATGTGAATTTATGAGAAAGAACACAGATATTTTAAGCCAACATAATACAGAATTTTATATATAGTAAGACCCATAAAAACTTTGAAAACATTTTCATTGAACCAAATTGGAATTTATAATCATTGTACTAATGATATATTTCATTTAAAAATTTAAAAATAGTCCTAAGAAAATAATTATAAGATACACAAATGCAAAGGAATCAAACCAAATAGTAGAATTAAGCAATACACCATGGTTTTGTATAAATGTATGTAACAGGCAGAAGGAGGCATCTCCGATCCCATATTATTCACCACGACGACGAGCTGAGTCGATTTAGCCATGTCCGTCTGTCCGTCCGTCCGTCTGTTCATCTGTATGATAGCAGCGATCTCGGAAACTACAAAAGCTAGAGACATAAACATTTCGACTATAGATTCTTCTAATTCATACACTGTTGATTTGGCAATGCTTGCACTTTACAACGGAGTGGCAACTCCACAACTCTAGCTCATAAGTTTTGGTTTGCTCTCATTAAAATAGTCTCTCGCCTACTTTGAAACGAAACAGATCGTCGTCTTTTATTTCATGTACACATATTCTAGTCTGCACAATGCAGACACAAAGGTTAATTCTACAAGCGAAGAAGAATTCTGCCAACAGGTTATGGGCCCAGGTTAAGCGCCCAGGGCAAGAATATATATGCGTGAAATTGAACAGAAGACATAGGTGTCGATAGAGGTTTTGTTTAAAGAAAACTGTGTAAGCAACAAGCTTGGAAAATTGTGAAAATGAGTTCACTGTATAATATTGAAAAACTGAGTGACAACAATTATGACACATGGTGTGTGCTCATGAGGAGCGTGTTAACGCATCAGGATTTGTGGGCAGTCGTCTCCGGCGAAAGCGTAAAGCCGGAAGATGAGTCAACAGCGGCATACAGTTTGTGGAAGAACCAAAATGAAAAGGCAATGGCAGTGTTATTTTTGTCCATGTGCGCATCACAGATAAGTGGAGCAAAAAAGTCGACTTGTGCGAAGGATATGTGGGATGATCTGAAAAAGATGCATCAGCCATCAGGTCCAGTTCGCAAGGTGACATTATTTAAAAGGTTGCTTCAAAAACGTATGCAGGAAGGTGACAACGTGCAGGAGCATGTATTGGAGTTTTCAAAAATCGTTGAAAATCTCGCAGAAATTAGTATTTCTTTGAACGAAGAGTTGTTCGTAATTATGTTATATGTGAGTTTACCGTCGTCATACGAAAACTTTGTTGTTGCATTGGAAGCGCGAAACGACTTACCGACGCTCAGCGTAATAAAGAGAAAGTTGATAGAAGAAGTGGAAAGGCGCAAAAGCAATGAACAACATGTGAGCGCGCAAGCATTTGCGGCGCAGTCTGCAGGCAAAAAGCAGACAAAAAAATCTTGGAATAGACAAAATAACGGTGCTCAGAAGACGAAGCAACGAGATGGAAAGTGCTGGAACTGCGGCCAGAAAGGGCATTTCGCTGCAAATTGTCGTAGCGGCAGAGCAGCAGCGATGGAGAGCGTAAAGAGCACAGGAAAAACGACAACCAGAGCAGCAGCAGATCGTTCGCTGGAGTAGCAAAGAGTAACGACAGTATAAGTGCTGGTGCTTGGTGCGTCGACAGCGGCGCCACTTCACATATGTGTGCGCGACGCGAATTGTTTAAGGTATTCGAGGAATACAGACAAGATATTGAGCTAGCTGGAAATAAGCAAATAACGTCGAGTGGACGTGGTATAGTGGTAATTAATAGCCAAAAAGGTTTTAAAATTACACTGAACAACGTGCTTTATGTACCAGAACTACAATTTAGTTTTATATCAGTTGGAAAGGGGTACTAAACGGATGCACGGTAAAATTTACTAAGGAGTTCGCAACTTTCAATGACAACGGTCAGATACTAACAGCAAAAAATTTTGATGGCTTGTATATGTGCGAGTTAAAGAAAGTGAAAGATTGTGTTTTAGTAAAGAAAATGACGAATTGTTGAAATGGCATGAGCGCTATGGCCATTTGAATATGCAAAGTTTGCATGAGCTTAAAACCAAGGATATGGTTCGTCGTTTGACATTTGAGTCTGCGGGATCAGCTGTTGATATGAAGTGCATATCATGTTTAAAAAATAAATGTCATGTGAAGCCATTTGGAAAGTCTGAAACAAGAGCCAAAGATGTTTTAGAACTGGTGCATAGTGATGTGTGCGGGCCTATGAATAAATTGTCGATCGGAGGCAACAAGTACTTCGTGACAATAATTGACGATAAGAGTCGATATGTTCATGTGTATTTTATAAAGCATAAGTCTGAGGTCTTAAAAGTGTTCAAGAACCATCTGACCATGGTTGAACGGCAGACAGGTATGAAAATAAAAGCGATAAGAAGCGACAATGGCACTGAATATTCCAACAAGGAATTTGATATGTATCTGGAGAAATTGGGCATTCGTCGGCAGCTTACGGTTCCATATACACCGCAACAAAATGGAGTTGCTGAAAGATTCAACAGAACTCTACTAGAGATGGGACGAGCAATGTTAAATAGCGCAGGTATGGATGAATCATATTGGGCTGAAGCTATAGCATGTGCTGCTTATTTGAGAAATAGGTCTCCAACAAAGGCGCTAGTGGGTGTCACTCCTTATGAAGTGTGGACCGGGCACAAGCCGGTAGTAAAACACTTGAGAATTTTCGGAGCGATCGCTATTGTTTTGAACAAAAGTCAAAAGAAAAAATTCCAAGAAAAAGGGAAGCAGTATATAATGGTCGGATATTCTGAAACTTCGAAAGCATATCGATTATATGACAAGGAGACAGGTGAATTTAAAGTGAGCCGTGACGTATACTTTGTGGAGAGATGCATACAAGAAACAGCTGTAAATCTTGAGGCAGTGCTGAACACCGAACACGACAGAGAGTCGCAGAATCAGGAGGACACTGATGACGACATGGTCGATATACAAGATGACCAAAGCAATGAAAGCGATGGTGAGGCAGCTGACATGGATGCAGTTAAGATTGGACCAGGACGGCCCAAACTGATCAGAACGGGTCTAAGAGGAAGACCGCGTAAACAATACAATGTACTAAACATGATGAGCAGCAAGGATATCGGAATTCCAGGTTCAGTAAGTGAGGCCATGGCAGGCCCACAGGCACAAGAATGGATGCACGCAATGCAGGAGGAGTACGGTGCCTTACTAAAAAATAAAACATGGCAAGGAGTCAAGCTTCCTGCAGGTGAACGAGCTATAGGCTGCAAATGGGTGTTCACGTTGAAACGAGGTCCAGCAGGCGAAATTGAGCGCTACAAGGCGCGCTTAGTAGCTAAAGGTTGTAGTCAGAAATTCGGCATTGACTATGAGGAAAGTATTCGCCAGTCGTCCGGTATGCAACTATTCGCATGGTATTGGCCATGGCAGCAGAATATGAGTTGCATGTGCATCAGCTCGATGTATCGACAGCTTACTTGAATGGCGATCTTGAGGATGACGTCTACATGAAGCAGCCGGAGCAGTTTAATGACGGATCGGGAAGCGTACTGAAGCTAAAGAAATCATTGTATGGCTTGAAACAATCACGCCTTGTCTGGAATGAAAAACTGGATGGTGTTTTGAGGAAAATAGGCTACAGGGCATGCGAAAGTGAGCCATGCCTGTACACGAAGACTACTAAGGAGAAGACGATCAACGTTATAGCCGTTTACGTTGATGATTTGTTGTTGGCGTGCTCAGACGTGGATGACATGGTAAAAGCGAAAAAACAAATCTCTTCTATATTTCAGGTAGTCGACAAGGGTCCAATTGCAAACTTCTTAGGCCTTGAAGTTATGCGTGAAGGCGAGACCGGGGCAATGCTGGTGTGCCAAAAGAATCACATAAGTTGCCTGCTATCACAGTTGGGCATGAGCGAATGTCGATCATCAGCAACGCCGTTGGAACCAAACTTCCAAGTTAATTGCAATAGTGCAAGTTGCAAGAAGGTCGACGTGACGGAATATCAATCCATTATTGGATCGCTTATGTATATAGCGTTATCATCACGGCCGGACATATTACACTCGGTGTGTAAGTTGTCGCAGAGGAATGTAAATCCTCACAGCGAGCACTTGGCAGCCGCCAAGCAGGTGTTAAGGTATCTGCATACAACTTTAGATTTGAAGCTGAAGTATGAGAAAACGGGCAAGGCCATTTGCGGTTACTCAGATGCAGACTGGGCAAACGACGCAAGTGACCGGAAATCGTACACTGGATACACCTACATTTGGGGTGGTTCTGCTTTCTGTTGGGCATCAAAGAAGCAGAAGTCTGTCGCGCTAAGCATTACGGAGGCAGAGTACATGGCTATGTCTGAAGCTGCTAAGGAGGCAATGTATTTAAGCAAGTTAATAAATGAAATGAAGTTAACATTTAAGCTTGACACTGTAACTATAAATGGCGATAACCTAAGCGCGATCAATCTTGTAAAAAATCAAGTTTACCATGCCAGAAGTAAGCATATAGATGTTAAGTATCACCATATCCGAAATTGTTTTGAAGATAATGTAATTGAATTGAAATATTGTCCAACAAAAGATATGGTAGCTGATATACTCACAAAGAATTTGCAAAAAGCAAGCCATATGAAATGTACTGGTTTGCTTGGGTTACAATAATGTAAGAAATTTGTAATGCAAGTATTGAGGAGGAGTGTTGATTTGGCAATGCTTGCACTTTACAACGGAGTGGCAACTCCACAACTCTAGCTCATAAGTTTTGGTTTGCTCTCATTAAAATAGTCTCTCGCCTACTTTGAAACGAAACAGATCGTCGTCTTTTATTTCATGTACACATATTCCAGTCTGCACAAAGCAGACACAAAGGTTAATTCTCCAAGCGAAGAAGAATTCTGCCAACATACACAGTACAAGTTTATCATTTTTTTCGATATCTTGCTCCGTTTCATTTTTATCGATAAAAATCGATTTGTGGACTTGGTTTTCTTGGCATATCTCGGGGATTATGAGAGCTAGAGCCATGAAATTTGGTATAATATGTGATCGCAAGTAATACGCAGATTATGAATATTTCGGACTTACGATACCTCCGCCCATTCGCTTTGGTTTGAACATTGATTTGGATGCTCTTATTAAGCACTGAAAATTTCATAACGATCATTCTCTTAGTTTAGAAGTTATTCAAGAATTAATTTTCCATGGTGGGGCCAAGCGCAGCCGATGTGTAAAGTACGCAGCTTGCTGCGTACGTTTGTGTGTGTGTGACTTTGTGAACGTGTGTATGAATGCAAAGAGTTTTAAATGTATGTAACAGTTCGTCGCTGGAGCCATCTTACTTGTTTATTTTTATATTTATTATTATAACTCACAATAAATGAAATAGTTTTTCTTTTAATTTTATCGCGCAGACAAAAAAATACGGCAGCTTTTAAGTCATGCGTCTTTACTGATATGCCTTATAATTTTACCACTCCACGTTACCACTCTCTTAAAATTTCTTTTCCTTTTTTTCATCTGTCTCTCTCTAGCTACCTGCAAGTTTCGTCTCGCCCTCGCTAGGTGCGTTTCGTTGCAGTCCTGGATTTTAATTTTTTTTGCCCGAGTTATCTTAGGCGTTGCCACTCCAATTTAGGGCAAATGCAACACAACCACTAATATGTGGACTGACTGAGAAAGGATAATCTACACGTGGGCATTGTCACCAACCTATAGATTTGCTCACTGCCGGCATGCCCTATGCTGCAGACGCGCCCAACGTAGGCCACACCCACCCACGCCTATAGCCTTAGATCTTTGGAGAAGAAGATTCGAAGATACGTCTGTCGCCACGTGCACGGAGTTTTGTATGACCAATGCGATCTTGGGCAAGTGCGTATCCCAATACCGGTGGTCGTCCCCCAGGTACGTCCAAATGCGGGGAATGAACCGCCGTCGTCATTTGAGTGACTCTAAATGAAACGATTATCTCCTGAAAAGTTTTTGATTAAATTGGACTCCGTTGTCCGAATGGATGATATCCGGACCTCCAAACTTGTCGAAGTCTTCGTGGACGAGAAACCTAACCAAGTTGGTTGCGGTTGCCGTCTTCATAGTTTTAAGGAACGTGAATTTCGAGAAGTGGTCAACAACAACGATAATCCACGCCTGTCCATTCTTTGACCTCGGATATTTGTCCAAAAAATCAGGTCAGCAATTCTGGTTCTCCGTGATCTCCTTCATCAACTATTGGTACTCTTAAAGTTAAATAGAGAAATGAGCGGAATTAAAATCGCCAAAAGAAGCAAAAGATGAATGTTAAATTTCGTTGGAACGACCTACAAATATTTATTTGGAATCCTAACCCAACAAGACAACAAAACTACCCAAAATCATTTTTAACATCCAACAGTTCACAGAATATGTTGAAGATATTGAACTTGGAATGCAGCTTACTATATTAGGAATTTTGACACACTGTCACACGTAAACTCAGAAAAAATACTAAGCGAAATCATTAAAACACCAATATATAAAATTGTACTTACCCAGATGAGAATAATAACATTTTAACAGAAACTTTATTGGAAAAATATCTTCTTATACAAACCAAAGTTTACACAGTTAATACAAAAGAGCTAATTATTAACAAATATATACAAGTATTTTAAACCAAGATAATACAGAATGTAGTTATACTAATTAATTTTTGATTGTTCAGTACAGTTAGACGACATACTTATTTCAAACACCATAATGGATTACACACAAACTATATTTGTTAGTAACAATATAGCAAAACTTGAACCCCTGTCATATATTCAAGCAAAGGAAATAATACAATAACTTGAAAAATACTAGAATACATTCCAAATAGTGACGTTAACCACACTAATAATAATAATCATTGTACTAATGATATATTTCATTTATAAATTTAAAAATATTCCTAAGAAATTATTATAAGAAACAAAAAACCAAAAGAATCAAGCCAAGCAATAGAATTAAGCAATATACCAAACGAAAAGATTGTAAACACAGAAAATCCAACACTTTATCCAAAAAAGGCCACGCTTATTTCTAATGGATGGGGTAGTAGCATATGTACACCCACATACCTACACATGTTTACTCCTTAGATCAATTGTAAACAATATTTTTTATAAACCACGGTGACAATAACAATCTGCTCACCTCTCATGAGTTAGATATTGTAAACATACTCTTGCAATTAAAAACGCCTCAGTTGTTATTCTCACCAGCATCAAAAAACTGCAGACGCAGATTAAACCAATACTGCCTCACAAGAGCCTAAGTCGTGAGAGCCCTCAAATGCATACAACGCAGTAAAAGGTTTTATCTTCGTCAACAGTCTACTAATAGTTGAGTTTCATTTTGGTCATCCAACGAATAAGTTCGGCTTGACTTGTTCTCTTTTGAATTTTATTATTAAATAAAATTATATCTTTTTTATAATCATATATGTTCGAAATATAATTGGCGCAGTCGGTAGGATATGTAGACAGATCATATCTTTTCTGTTTAATACATATCCGCGAAAGAAGTGCTTGATATACAACGATACTTGAACTTCAACAACCATTAATGGACGACTTATGTCCCAGGTTACAACAAACAACAAAAACAAAAACTTTAAAACCAAAACCTTGAATAAACACCAACGAAAATTGAAGAGAAAAAAAAAACTCCAATCAACACATACATCAAAACAAAGAACCAAAGATGACATCACCACCAGCAGCTATGGAGCTATCAGAGCAACACCTCAACCAAGCTATGGGCCAAATAAGGCAGGTGCCAGCTTTTGATGGAGCCTCAGAAACACTCAGCTCATTCATCAGAAGAATTGATTTCATCATGCAACTATACCCAACCAAAGACATAAGACAACACAGCGTTCTATAGAGCTATAGAAATGCAAGTGATAGGAGCAGCCTCAATGGTATCCCAAAGATGTGCATCAAATACCTGGGCCGATCTTAGATATGCCCTCATCGACGAATACAAGAAGCAAACTCCATTTGAAGAACTACTAGGACGATTGTAGAATACCAATTTTAACGGAAGTATCCGTAAGTTTGCAGAAGAATTAGAGTATAAGTCTTTCATAATTACAAACAAATTAATGTTAGAAAATAATGAACATGATATAATTTTGTACACAAACGCAATGAATAATACAACTAAAGATGTCATAACAAGGAAATTACCAGATAGATTGTTTATGACATTAGCCAGATACGATATTTCTACAATCAAAATTAAAACAATTAGCTCAGAGAGAAAGATTATATGAAAATACTACATCTGACAAACCAAGAAACCAAAGCAATACATACAATACAAACAATTCAAATAATAATGACAACCGTACGTATAGAAGAAATTATCAATAGGTATGCTATAACCAAGGTACAAACTTACAAAAAGGTTATAATCCAAATTACCATACAAATCATAAGCTTCAACGTAACGAAAATTATCAACAAACATTTCAAATATTCCAAAAGAATTTAGGTCAAGGTAGAATGTAACACCCAATGAATTCCCAACAACAAACACATTCTTCCAACGCACCAAACCAACCAGTTAAAAGACAACGCGAAAGCACAAGTGGCCAATTTAAAATGGACACATCAGAAAATTTTCGTCTCGCAGCCTCTGTCGAAGAGCAAGGTTCAGAAACCCATAGTAAAAAAAATAATAAAAATAATTTCTTTAATCACCCGCTAAAACAAGATCATTTGAAAGTCCATATCATAAATGGAGTAGTAGAATTAAAAGAAAGTATAGCATTTGCACCCAGTAAACTTTGTCCAACCCGTCAAACATTTTTCATACACAAATTTTCCGATAATTACGATCTATTAATTGGAAGAGAATTCTAAGAAGCATGCGAAGCAAACATCGATTACAAAACAGAGACAGTAACGCTAAACGGATTCCCGTTTTTAATGAGATATAACCACGATGACTTTAGAGAAGGAAAAATCGAATTAGAATGTCTTGACCCGCCTGTAACGTCAGACATGCCTTTCAATTTCTCCATTGCAAACGAATTAAAAGAATCAAATGAATTTAGGTTAGAACACCTCAATGAAGAAGAAAAAGAAAAGTTGGAAAAAGTTGTATTTGAATACCGAGATGTTCAGTATCGGGAAAGTGAAAATTTTACTTTCACCAATACTATACAACATGTCATTCAAACTAAACATGAATATCCTATTTATAAGCGACCTTACAAATATTTTCAATCCTTTGACCAAGAAGTCAATGAACATATCAATGAAATGTTAAGACAAGGTATTATACGAAAATCCAAATCCCCATTTGGATTGTCCCAAAGAAAAGTGGCGCATCGGGAAACAAAAATTTCGATTAGTAATTGACTTTCGAAATCTCAACAAAATTACCGTTGACGGCAAATAGCCATCATGGATGAAATATTGGATAAGCTAGGCAAAAGCCAATATTTCACAACCATCGATTTACCTAAAGGCTTCGACCAGATCCAAATGGATTCTGGCTCAATACCAAAGACCGCGTTTTCTACTGAACATGGACATTACGAATACACACGAATGCCATTTGGTTCAAAGAATGCACCTCCAACGTTTCAACGTTGTATGAACAATCTCTTGGAAGATTTAATTTACAAGGATTGTTTGGTCTATCTAGATGATATCATTATTTACTGATGATATATTTCATTTAAAAATTTAATTTCTAAGAAAATAATTATAAGATACACAAAACCAAAGGAATCAAACCAAATAGTAGAATTAAGCAATACACCATGGTTTTGTATAAATGTATGTAACAGGCATCTCCGATCCCATATTATTCACCAGGACGACGAGCTGAGTCGATTTAGCCATGTCCGTCTGTCCGTCCGTCCGTCTGTTCATCTGTATGATCGCAGCGATCTCGGAAACTACAAAAGCTAGAGACATAAACATTTCGACTATAGATTCTTGTAATTCATACACAGTACAAGTTTATCTTTTTTTTCGATATCTTGCTCCGTTTCATTTTTATCGATAAAAATCGATTTGTGGACTTGGTTTTCTTGGCATATCTTGGGGATTATGAGAGCTAGAGCCATGAAATTTGGTATAATATGTGATCGCAAGTAATACGCAGATTATGAATATTTCGAACTTACGATACCTCCGCCCACTCGCTTTGGTTTGAACATTGATTTGGATGCTCTTATTAAGCACTGAAAATTTCATAACGATCATTCTCTTAGTTTAGAAGTTATTCAAGAATTAATTTTCCATGGTGGGGCCAAGCGCAGCCGATGTGTAAAGTACACAGCTTGCTGCTTACGTTTGTGTGTGTGTGACTTTGTGAACGTGTGTATGAATGCAAAGAGCCATGGAGCCATCTTACTTGTTTATTTTTATATTTATTATTATAACTCACAATAAATGAAATAGTTTTTCTTTTAATTTTATCGCGCAGACAAAAAAATACGGCAGCTCTTAAGTCATGCGTCTTTACTGATATGCCTTATAATTTTACCACTCCACGTTACCACTCTCTTAAAATTTCTTTTCCTTTTTTTCATCTGTCTCTCTCTAGCTACCTGCAAGTTTCGTCTCGCCCTCGCTAGGTGCGTTTCGTTGCAGTCCTGGATTTTAATTTTTTTTGCCCGAGTTATCTTAGGCGTTGCCACTCCGATTTAGGGCAAATGCAACACAACCACTAATATGTGGACTGACTGAGAAAGGATAATCTACACGTGGGCATTGTCACCAACCTATAGATTTGCTCACTGCCGGCATGCCCTATGCTGCAGACGCGCCCAACGTAGGCCACACCCACCCACGCCTATAGCCTTAGATCTTTGGAGAAGAAGATACGAAGATACGTCTGTCGCCACGTGCTCGGAGTTTTGTATGACCAATTCGATCTCGGGCAAGTGCGTATCCCAATACCGGTGGTCCTCCCCCAGGTACGTCCAAATGCGGGGAATGAACCGCCGTCGTCATTTGAGTGACTCTAAACGAAACGATTATCTCCTGAAAAGTTGTTGATTAAATTGGACTCCGTTGTCCGAATGGATGATATCCGGACCTCCAAACTTGTCGAAGACTTCGTGGACGAGAAACCTAACCAAGTCGGTTGCGGTTGCCGTCTTCATAGTTTTAAGGAACGTGTATTTCGAGAAGTGGTCAACAACAACGATAATCCACGCCTGTCCATTCTTTGACCTCGGATATTTGTCCAAAAAATCAGGTCAGCAATTCTGGTTCTCCGTGATCTCCTTCATCAACTATTGATACTCTAAAAGTTAAATGGAGAAATGAGCGGGATTAAAATCGCCAAAAGAAGCAAAAGAGGAATGGTAAAATTCGTTGGAACGACCTACAAATATTTATTTGTAATCCTAACCCAACAAGACAGGGAAAATTTAGAAATCGAAATAACTAACATACAAGTTAACGAACTAAATCTAGTAATAGAAGCTGTTAATAAAGGAATCGAGGTTATAAACAGTTTAAGCCAAATTGAAGAAGGAGAAGAGAAACTGCCCATTCTCATTTTTAACATCCAACAGTTCACAGAATATGTTGAAGATATTGAACTTGGAATGCAGCTTACTATATTAGGAATTTTGACACACTGTCACACGTAAACTCAGAAAAAATTCTAAACATTCAAACTAGTACTTGGTTACAAACCACTACTAATGAATTACTGATTATTTCTCATATCCCACGCGAAATCATTAAAACCCCAATATATAAAATTGTATTTACCCAGATGAGAATAATAACATTTTAACAGAAAGTTTATTGGAAAAATATCATCTTATACAAACCAAAGTTTATACAGTTAATACAAAAGAGCTAATAATTAACAAATATATAAAAGTATTTTAAACCAAGATAATACAGAATGTAGTTATACTAATTAATTTTTGATTGTTCAGTACAATTAGACGACATACTTATTTCAAACACCATAATGGATTACACACAAACTATATTTGTTAGTAACAATATAGCAAAACTTGAACCCCTGTCATTTCTTTAAGCAAAGGAAATAATACAAGAACATGAAAAATACTAGAATACATTCCAAATAGTGACGTTAACCACACTAATAATAATAATCATTGTACTAATGATATATTTCATTTACAAATTTAAAAATATTCCTAAGAAATTATTATAAGAAACACAAAACCAAAAGAATCAAGCCAAACAATAGAATTAAGCAATATACCAAACGAAAAGATTGTAAACACAGAAAATCTAACACTTTATCCAAAAATGTCCGCCTGAGGACAGGCTTTTTTCTAATGGATGGGGTAGTAGCATATGTACACCCACATACCTACACATGTTTACTCCTAAAATCAATTGTAAACAATATTTTTTATAAACCATGGTGACAATAACAATCTGCTCACCTCTCATGAGTTAGATATTGTAAACATACTCTTGCAATTAAAAACGCCTCAGTTGTTATTCTCACCAGCATCAAAAAACTGCAGACGCAGATTAAACCAATACTGCCTCACAAGACCCTAAGTCGTGAGAGCCCTCAAATGCATACAACGCAGTAAAAGGTTTTATCTTCGTCAACAGTCTACTAATAGTTGAGTTTCATTTTGGTCATCCAACGAATAAGTTCGGCTTGACTTGTTCTCTTTTGAATTTTATTATTAAATAAAATTATATCTTTTTTATAATCATATATGTTCGAAATATAATTGGCGCAGTCGGTAGGATATGTAGACAGATCATATCTTTTCTGTTTAATACATATCCGCGAAAGAAGTGCTTGATATACAACGATACTTGAACTTCAACAACCATTAATGGACGACTTATGTCCCAGGTTACAACAAACAACAAAAACAAAAACGTTAAAACCAAAACCCTGAATAAACACGAACCAAAATTGAAGAGAAAAAAGAACTCCAATCAACACATACATCAAAACAAAGAACCAAAGATGACATCACCACCAGCAGCTATGGAGCTATCAGAGCAACACCTAAACCAAGCTATGGGCCAAATAAGGCAGGTGCCAGCTTTCGATGGAGCCTCAGAAACACTCAGCTCATTCATCAGAAGAATTGATTTCATCATGCAACTATACCCAACCAAAGACATAAGACAACACAGCGTTCTATAGAGCTATAGAAATGCAAGTGATAGGAGCAGCCTCAATGGTATCCCAAAGATGTGCATCAAATACCTGGGCCGATCTTAGATACGCCCTCATCGACGAATACAAGAAGCAAACTCCATTTGAAGAACTACTAAGACGATTGTAGAATACCAATTTTAACGGAAGTATCCGTAAGTTTGCAGAAGAATTAGAGTATAAGTCTATAATTACAAACAAATTAATGTTAGAAAATAATGAACATGATATAATTTTGTACACAAACGCAATGAATAATGCAACTAAAGATGTCATAACAAGGAAATTACCAGATAGATTGTTTATGACATTAGCCAGATACGATATTTCTACAATCAAAATTAAAACAAGTAGCTCAGAGAGAAAGATTATATATAAATACTACATCTGACAAACCAAGAAACCAAAGCAATACGTACAATACAAACAATTCAAATAATAATGACAACCGTACGGATAGAAGAAATTATCAACATACCTATAACCAAGGTACAAACTTACAAAAAGGTTATAATCCAAATTACCATACAAATCATAAGCTTCAACGTAACGAAAATTATCAACAAACATTTCAAATATTCGAAAAGAATTTAGGTCAAGGTAGAATGCAACACCCAATGAATTCCCAACAACAAACACATTCTTCCAACGCACCAAACCAACCAGTTAAAAGACAACTCGAAAGCACAAGTGGCCAATTTAAACTGGACACATCAGAAAATTTTCGTCTCTGACCTCCTCTGACCAAGAGCAAGGTTCAGAAACTCATAATAAAAAAAATTAAAAAAATAATTTCTTTAATCACCCGCTAAAACAAGATCATTTGAAAGTCCATACCATAAATGGAGTAATAGAATTAAAAGAAAGTATAGCATTTGCACCCAGTAAACTTTGTCCAACCCGTCAAACATTTTTCATACACAAATTTTCCGATAATTACGATCTATTAATTGGAAGAGAATTCTTAGAAGCATGCGAAGCAAACATCGATTACAAAACAGAGACAGTAACGCTAAACGGATTCCCGTTTTTAATGAGATATAACCACGATGACTTTAGAGAAGGAAAAATCGAATTAGAATGTCTTGACCCGCCTGTAACGTCAGACATGCCTTTCAATTTCTCCATTGCAAACGAATTAAGAGAATCAAATGAATTTAGGTTAAAACACCTCAATGAGAAGAAAAGAAAAGTTGGAAAAAGTTTTATTTGAATACCGAGATGTTCAGTATCGGGAAAGTGAAAATTTTACTTTCACCAATACTATACAACATGTCATTCAAACTAAACATGAATATCCTATTTATAAGCGACCTTACAAATATTTTCAATCCTTTGACCAAGAAGTCAATGAACATATCAATGAATTGTTAAGACAAGGTATTATACGAAAATCCAAATCCCCATTTGGATTGTCCCAAAGAAAAGTGGCGCATCGGGAAAACAAAAATTTCGATTAGTAAATGACTTTCGAAATCTCAACAAAATTACCGTTGACGGCAAATAGCCATCATGGATGAAATATTGGATAAGCTAGGCAAAAGCCAATATTTCACAACCATCGATTTACCTAAAGGCTTCGACCAGATCCAAATGGATTCTGGCTCAATACCAAAGACCGCGTTTTCTACTGAACATGGACATTACGAATACACACGAATGCCATTTGGTTTAAAGAATGCACCTCCAACGTTTCAACGTTGTATGAACAATCTCTTGGAAGATTTAATTTACAAGGATTGTTTGGTATATCTAGATGATATCATTATTTACACCACTTCATTGGACGAACATATATCATCATTAAAAAAGATATTCGCAAAACTGCGAGAAGCGAATTTAAAGCTACAGTTAGATAAATGTGAATTTATGAGAAAGAACACAGATATTTTAAGCCAACATAATACAGAATTTAGATATAGTAAGACCCATAAAAACTTTGAAAACATTTTCATTGAACCAAATTGGAATTTATTATCATTGTACTAATGATATATTTCATTTAAAAATTTAAAAATATTCCTAAGAAAATAATTATAAGATACACAAAACCAAAGGAATCAAACCAAATAGTAGAATTAAGCAATACACCATGGTTTTGTATAAATGTATGTAACAGGCATCTCCGATCCCATATTATTCACCAGGACGACGAGCTGAGTCGATTTAGCCATGTCCGTCTGTCCGTCCGTCCGTCTGTTCATCTGTATGATCGCAGCGATCTCGGAAACTACAAAAGCTAGAGACATAAACATTTCGACTATAGATTCTTGTAATTCATACACAGTACAAGTTTATCTTTTTTTTCGATATCTTGCTCCGTTTCATTTTTATCGATAAAAATCGATTTGTGGACTTGGTTTTCTTGGCATATCTCGGGGATTATGAGAGCTAGAGCCATTAAATTTGGTATAATATGTGATCGCAAGTAATACGCAGATTATGAATATTTCGAACTTACGATACCTCCGCCCACTCGCTTTGGTTTGAACATTGATTTGGATGCTCTTATTAAGCACTGAAAATTTCATAACGATCATTCTCTTAGTTTAGAAGTTATTCAAGAATTAATTTTCCATGGTGGGGCCAAGCGCAGCCGATGTGTAAAGTACGCAGCTTGCTGCGTACGTTTGTGTGTGTGTGACTTTGTGAACGTGTGTATGAATGCAAAGAGTTTTAAATGTATGTAACAGTTCGTCGCTGGAGCCATCTTACTTGTTTATTTTTATATTTATTATTATAACTCACAATAAATTAAATAGTTTTTCTTTTAATTTTATCGCGCAGACAAAAAAATACGGCAGCTCTTAAGTCATGCGTCTTTACTGATATGCCTTATAATTTTACCACTCCACGTTACCACTCTCTTAAAATTTCTTTTCCTTTTTTTCATCTGTCTCTCTCTAGCTACCTGCAAGTTTCGTCTCGCCCTCGCTAGGTGCATTTCGTTGCAGTCCTGGATTTTAATTTTTTTTGCCCGGGTTATCTTAGGCGTTGCCACTCCGATTTAGGGCAAATGCAACACAACCACTAATATGTGGACTGACTGAGAAAGGATAACCTACACGTGGGCATTGTCACCAACCTATAGATTTCCTCACTGCCGGCATGCCCTATGCTGCAGACGCACCCAAAGTAGGCCACACCCACCCACGCCTATAGCCTTAGATCTTTGGAGAAGAAGATACGAAGATACGTCTGTCGCCACGTGCACGGAGTTTTGTATGACCAATTCGATCTCGGGCAAGTGCGTATCCCAATACCTGTGGTCCTCCCCCAGGTACGTCCAAATGCGGGGAATGAACCGCCGTCGTCATTTGAGTGACTCTAAACGAAACGATTATCTCCTGAAAAGTTGTTGATTAAATTGGACTCCGTTGTCCGAATGGATGATATCCGGACCTCCAAACTTGTCGAAGACTTCGTGGACGAGAAACCTAACCAAGTCGGTTGCGGTTGCCGTCTTCATAGTTTTAAGGAACGTGAATTTCGAGAAGTGGTCAACAACAACGCTAATCCACGCCTGTCCATTCTTTGACCTCGGATATTTGTCCAAAAAATCAGGTAAGCAATTCTGGTTCTCCGTGATCGCCTTCATCAACTATTGGTACTCTTCGTAAATCCACCGTTTCGATACCCAACACGCTGGATCTACTTCCAGCTTCTCGATTCAACGCGACAATGTATCGGCCACTACGTTGTCCACGCCTTTCCGATGGTCTATTCCGAAATTAAACGCCTGCAAAAGACACTCTTTCTCCGTCACCGAGTAATTTTTTTGGTGGCAGTTTAATTTAGCAGTGAAGAACGCAATGGGTCTTTTTTTTTGTTCGTCATCGGTCTAGAACAGGACAGCACCTACTTGATAATGGGACGCGTCGCACTGTATTTGTATGGCTTTAGCAGACTTCTTAAGGGCGTCTAGAAAGCTTCGCACTTCTCTGACGGATCGTGGCTCCGAGATGCGTAAGATAGCGGACACGCGATCGGGATTATTTTTTAACGCTCCTCCCCCTACTATAAATCCCAAATACTTCATATTTTTGAAACAAAATGGGATTTAACCTATCCTTGCGTTAAATTGGCTTTCCGTAGACGCTCCGCAAT
Organism: Drosophila colorata; assembly: GCA_035041545.1. Classification (NCBI taxonomy): domain Eukaryota; kingdom Metazoa; phylum Arthropoda; class Insecta; order Diptera; family Drosophilidae; genus Drosophila; species Drosophila colorata. The sequence goes on from JAWNLD010000463.1 coordinate 359,713, forward strand.
TTGGCTCAGAATTCTAACGTGGGTTTTAAAATGATCTGCTATGCTCAGCAAATCGTCGAGATACACATACACATTGTATCGCATTTCCGCTAAAACAACTAATCTGAACATGCGCTGGGCGGCGTTGCATAGACCGAAGGGCATCATCCGGAACTAATACAGCGGCCGCCTAGGCACTGTTAACTCCATTTGCCAAAATGCAAACTTTAAATTGACGCTAGATGTGTAGATTGTTTGATCGAAACGTGACAAAATTCCCTCGATGCTACGTAGTGGATAGGCATCTTTAATGGTCAATTTGTTTTGCGGACATCGAGACAGAAACAATTTTTGCCCGGCTATCGCACAACTATAGTGCGGTTACTCCACGGGCTATCACTGCACTCGATTGCCCTCCAAACCAAAGTTTTGTCCACTTCCGCACATACCACGGCCTGCGTCGCTGGCGACAATGTATAATAACGATCCTTTACAGGTTCGGCATCCTCTACTAACTGGATTTTGTGCGTCTTCATCGACGTCTCCAAGACAGCTTTCTGTTCTGGTGACAATTCCCATTCATCCTATACTATCTCTACCTCAGGCTCTGCTACAACTTCGTCCACCAATCTCACAGATTCCCCGCTTGGACCTACACGCATTAGGGAGCTAATGCAAAAGATCGCCAAAAGTCGACGTACAAATAAATGTTTTGCTCTAAGAATGGGCATAAGAAAAATGTCATTCTCTAAACCTCTCCATAATATTAAACCGGCAATTGTACTCGGCCGACTATTTAGCGATCTTCTCTGTTAGCTACCTTCACTATGGACGCATACGGGTGAACCTCAGCCAGCTTCTCCAAGAACTCTGCGCAAATTCGGCCTAGCATGCTAACACACCCCGCACTGACTTACCCAAATTTTTTGCTACACCGACGCACTGCCTTGATCACCTTTCTCCGCTAAGATTGCCTTTGCCTAAAATGTGCCAAGGGGCTCCCTCTGGGGACAAGAGACGCTCTGCCTCCCTTAAGAAGGAGAGCAGATCCCTTGTCGAGGAATTTCTGATCTGTGCTGGAGTAACAAATTCTCTGCATAGATACTTCGTCCTACTCCAAATAATGGCTGGGCAATTACATAAAATGTACTTTGTTGTCTCCTCATCCTCTCTGCAGAGTCTACACTCTGTGTCAGGGGACGGCCGCATTTTGTGAAGGTGATACTTGACTGTGTGGTGTCCCGTGAGATAGGACAGATTGAAAGATTTTTGGTCTTTCTACCTATATGTGGGCTGACCAACTCTTTAGCTTGTCGTAACACAGGTCTTGTTGACCAGTAGATTTCCCTCTCCTTCGTTGACCATTCCTCTATCAACTTTTTGGCAGAGGCCCAGCTTAACCCACAAAAGGGGTTAAGCTCCAAGAAGAGGGGTTGCGGAACCAGCCCTAGCTAGCTCGTCCGCAACTTCGTTGCCCGAAATTCCGGAATGCCCCGGGACCCAACAAAGTGTGACCCGGTTTCGATGTGAGAGCTGCTGGAGACAATTCTAGCAATCCGCAACGAGTCTCGAGATAATCCTCCATGAGGAAAGAGCTTGAATGACGGCTTGGCTATCTGAAAAGATATTTGTGGTGGCTCCTCTTATCCCCTTGTCAAGGATATGTCTGGAGCACGACTCAATGACATGGATCTCAGATTGAAAAACACTGGGCCAGGTACTCATTGCAATCGAGATTTTGGTGTTGAGTCCTGTGATCCCCGCACCAACCCTTTGATTAGTTTTTGATCCGTCTGTAAACCACTTCAGGCTCATGCGATCATTGCAAGGATTGCCATCATCCCATTCCATACGGTCTGGAATAAAAGTCCTAAATTTCACCTCGTTGAAAAGTTCCGTGTTGTTAAGATCCGTTCTGTCGCAGATTCCTAAGCCAAGAATAGTTTTTACTAGACTAGCATGACCTGTGTCTGCTGTTAGCAACCCATTTGTGAGTTTAATCCTTAGAAGGCTCAAAGACGAAACCTTCTTTATGTGCAAATGCAGTGAATTCAGTCCTAAGTCAGTCTCCAGTGCTGCAGTAGGACATGTACGCATGACAACCGTGAGGGATAGGCATACGAGCCGTTAAAGCTTGCTGCATTGTTGTATAGCGGTAGCCTGTTGTACCTTTGGCCACCAGACGAGGACAGCGTAAGTGACAACAGGCATAACCATCATACTATACAGCCATCTGATGGCTTTGGAGTCTAAATCCCACGTTTTATCGAAGAGCCGACGACATGCCCACATGGCATGAGTACCTTTTGTCAATGTTTTGTCTAAGTGAGAGTTCCAGTTAAGTCTCTTATCCAGATTAACACCGAGATATTTGATGTCACTGGAGAGCTCGATGGGTGCCCCACCGATGTAGAGCTGACCGACATCGATGTTGTCCCGTTTCGTGAAGGGAACTATAATCGCCTTCTGTGGGTTGATATTGAGACCCACATCTGTACACCATCTTAAGACCGTGTTGAGTGCCGTTTGCATCAATTCGGTGATGGTTAAGCCGAACTATCCGGAGACTATTATTGCCAGGTCATACGCATACCCTATGGTATCGATACACCCTTTGACCGTTCGGATGCGGACAGTGGTGGCGTCCAGTGAAGATCTAATGTCTCTATGCATAAGAATTCTCTCTATCCAAGTAATAGAGAAGGAGACAACCCCCCTAGATGCTAACGCCCTGGTAGCTGACTGATAGCCAGTGTTGTCAAAGGTCCCTTCTAGACGTCGAAGGGAAGGAGCACAAAGCAATTTCCTTCGCCTCGAATGCCTTTCCAATCTTACTGACTATCTGATGTAGAGTGACTTCTGTCGATCTGACTTTGATGTAGGCGAATCGTGTATAGTGCCGGGGATTGGTATCTTGCAATCTGCACCGAATATGCAAGTCCAACAGGCGTTCTGCGATCTATACGACTTAGGTTGATCCAAGGGACGGTTCCCTTGCTTGGGAATAAAAACCACGATTATCTCCCTCCAAGATAGCGGAATGTACCCCCAGCTCACCCAAAGTAAACCAAGTAAGTAAATATTCTAGCCTGTGTTGCAGCAGGTCCGGAAAAATCTGGTCGCTTCCCGGGCTTTGAAGGGAGCGAATGATTTAATGGTCCACCTGACCTTGTTAACGTCGAAGATAACACCCGCAGACTTTAACCACGTTTAGCTGGTGGTTCACTATCCCCATCATTACAGATAATTTCCGGGCCTTTAACAGAACCAGGGAAATGTTCCTGGAGCAGTAGCTCTAGCGTTTCTCGTCGATCCTGTGTCTAAGAACCACTTTTTTTTTTTAGGAGCCCCACACCATTAGATGGTATCGCGTTTGGCGCGTCTAATGTTATTATTATACTCAGTGAGTGCGCATCTGTATGTGTCCCATGAGTCTCTATTTGACTTGGCCCTGTTAAAGAGCCGTCTGACCTACTTCCTTTGATTTGCCAGGCCGTCGATCCACCAGGGAACCACACGTTTCGCCTGTGCCGCATTACCATGGCAGGAGGTTAAAAGCACATCTTGAAGTTGTCTTGACGCCAATTCTATCTCCATCGTGGAGTTAAAGCTGGCAGCAAGTTGATCAACTACTAAGGCTTTGTACAAATCCCAATTTGTTTTCTTTGGGTTAAAAGAATTGGAAAGGAGTTCCGCTTGGCCTGGGAGATCAAATCTGATGTGCTGGTGATCTGAAAGAGTAGCCTCATCGGTAACCCGCCCATTTTTAATGAAATCGGACAAAGAACTGCTAACCAGAGTAAGGTCTAGTACCTCTTCCCTGATAGCGTTTATAAAAGTGGGTTTGCACCTCTCTTTGATTCATCTAATTGACTTCACAGAAGATATTCAGGAAGGCACTCACCCCTTCTGTTGACGTCACTACTACCCCGGATAGTGTGATGGGCGTTGGCGTCACAGCCAATGACTAGCTGTTTGTTCGTCCTTCGGCAGAAGTCGGTGAGCCGCTGAACCTCCATCGGCGGTGCGGCGTCGGTGTCGCTAGGGAAATATGCAGACGCCACTACAATTTCCTTCGCTCCTTCTGCCCTAGCCACCTCAATGGTTGACGAAACTAGGTCCCTGGAGATAAAGTTTGTTAGGGGAATGTGCCTTACGCTTTTATCTAGAAGGATAGCTGCGCGAGGCGGTCTACCCAATCGGTCATATAACAACTTACATGAGCCGCAACTTAATCCTCGGACTTGGCCACCAATCAACCATGGTTCTTGAAGGAGATCCAGGTTGTGGTTTTCCTCGGCGAAAATCCAGCACAAGGTGGCCGACGCTCCTCTAGCGTGGTGCAGGTCGGGAGTCGTTCCCACGAACACCCTTCGGTAGCTTGGACGCTTTGTACCTCATTGTACGCCTTGCTTGCTGACAGTCGCTGCTGCCCCGGCCGCGGCCCCGGTTTGCCTGCGCCCGAGGTCCGGTCGTGGACCGCTCTCCTAGCGAGACCAGCGCCTCTGCTAGATGAGGCGACCACGACCTGCCTTGATTTTGAAGTTGCCGCACCGGAAACCTGATCACAGGTCGAACCATTAGCAGGCCTAGAAGCCAAGCTAGTGGAGGGACCCGAGTCAGGTTACGGGTTTGTTGTTGGCGCAGCAGCAGCCGGCACTGCGACTTCTGCTGGAGCGTCTCTCGTAGAGGGACCATCGCTGCTCTTTTTCTTAAGTGCAAAACAGTACCAGACTTTTCCGCCGCACTTAATCAGTGACTGCAGTCGTTCTGGGCACCTATGTGCGCCAGAACCGTCTTGTTGGGTAGCTCCAGGCTGTTGGCGAAGTAACCTCGGATGAGGTGCGCCCGGGGGAACTGGCTTTCCTCCAACTGCTCAACTGCGAGCGAACGGCAGGCCTTGATACGGCTGAAGTTCGCCCTCACCCACTTGGCTACGTTTTTGTCGTAGCAGACGAGCATGAGCCAATCCGTTCTCGGAACAACACGTCAGGGTGGACGATAAGATCGCCGCCTTTAGCGTTGCCATTTGCTCCGCTGTCAGAGGTGACGATCTATCAGTCGCGATGAAACCGAGCTTGACACCGCTCGCCATCCGATTGTACGACGGCGCTGTCGACTCCCAATGAGTATTTTTCGTCTGAGCGACCCCTTTTGACCTTGGCGTCAGCGGGGGCACCTTTGCAGCTTTCAGAGCAGCTGCTCTGGGGAGCCCTTTGGCGATAGCTGCCTTGAACAGCGATTAGTCATTTTAATAAAGGCTATCTCAGGGCTAAATGTAGACGTGCCACCTGCCTGCATCCGTCAGACCGGATCTCTGAGAGATCTCACTGGATGCGCCGTCGAGATTGGACGTCAGAGTCCGATTCCGAGACCAATGCCTCTATCGGACTCTGCCGGGATAAGCTTTTTCACGACTATTTATATTTTGGTTCATTTTGAATCCCACGAGTGAACGGGAAGAGGATATCACCCGCGGCATAGCCCGTCTACCGCGGGAGGTCGGAAAATATAACAAGAGGGCGAAAGGTATCCAGAATCCGCACACTAACGGCCGAGCACGCCCTCGGTCATGAATCCTTCGGCATATGCTGTTCCACCTTGGATTGGGGTAATTTTCTGAAGAGTTGTTTTCTCTTTGCCCGACTACCATTAGTCAGAATCATTGGCAGGGACATGACCATACCAAGGACCTGTTTCCAGCCGCCCTCACGAGGAGAGTATAGTCGCACTTCTAACAGTGTGTGCAGATACGGCGCGTATTATTCAAGTAATAATTACACGTTAGTCCCCTTGCACACCACTTAGCTGACGGCCAGAACCATCTTACTTGTTATATTTTACCGTGTTTAAGAACATCCTAACATAGAATGTATTGGCCGGAGAAGTTTGTAGCCAGTTGGAAGCTTCAGATGGCATGCTTATTTTACCGTCGTCTTCTCCAATCACTTGGAAAAACAAGTGAGAACGTTCACAGTGTAATAACAACTAAAGCATGTACCCTAGCACTATGTGTATTAATAATAATAATAGTTTTGTAGAGTCAAGAGCGTTTTCCTGTCCAGTATGAGAAATAGGGGGTTGGAGGGTGATATTCTTCGAAACCACGAGCCGTAGATTATTTTCAGCACGTCGTAGGTGCAACCGTTTATTTCGATGTCTTTTAGTGTACTGACTTAATAAGTAAAGTTCAAGCGCAGCTTGCCCAATTTCATGTAGGTGTAAAGCATAATGAACTACCGTAATAGCAATGTGAACATTAGAGTGGACCCAAATAAGTAGAGTATTACATTTCAATAAACTTAAATTAATAAAGGGGCATTTTGCCCCAACATCCCGGCCCCATTGAAAGACGCAAGCCTTTCAAGAGACTGGCAGCAGGGCAAGCTTGTGGATCGGTCGACGAATAAATCCCTTGGGGGTCCGAATATCTACTACTCGAATTCGCTGATCTTGTTCATAAACCGTAGCCGTCACGCGTCCCATTATCCACCTTTGCGAAGGCACATTGTCCTCGTGTATTAGAACCAAGTCTCCGACAGAGACACTGGCCCTGTGCTTGGTCCACTTGGCGCGTGTCTGCAGCTCTTTAACGTAGTCAGGTAGCCAGCGTCGCCAAAAGTATTGCTTGATGCCACTAACCATGCGCCAGCGATCCAAGTGATTTAGTTGGTCATCATTGATAGTGTGTTCCGGCAAGGCTCGTAGTGAGTCCCCGGTGAGGAAGTGACCTGGCGTAAGTGCACCCATGTCGCTTGGGTCAGTCGAAAGGGGTTTCAGGGGGCGTGAGTTTAAGATAGCCTCCACTTCCACTGTGACGGTGACAAGTTCTTCGAACGTCAGGCGGGCGTTCATTAAACTGCGAGTCATTAGACCTTTGGCGCTCTTGACGGCCGCCTCCCATAGGCCTCCAAAATGTGGTGCCCTGGGGGGGATGAAACGAAAATTTACAAATTCGTTAGCGCAGAAACTAACAATAGAACGTTGATTTTCTTGCTGGAAGAAAAAGTCGCGAAGTTCATTCCAGTAAAATTAGTGGCGTTATCGCAAAATATATCGACAGGTAAGCCACGACGCGCGATCATGCGCCGTAGGGCACCCAAAACGGCATTTGTTGATAAGTCGGACACGATATGAACTGCCTTTGTGGCAAAGCATACGAAAATGGCAATGTAGCTCTTACAAGGGCCCTTACCACGGATGCGAAGGTATTCATTGACCGGTCCACAGAAGTCCACCCCGCAGTGCGCAAACGGTCTCGAGGCGGTGAGCCGCTCCACTGGCAGTGCTCCCATTAGTTGCTGTTGCAACCTTGGCTTGTAGCGTACACAATGTACGCATCCTCTTACGACGTTGCGGGCCAAATCTCGAGCGTTGACGATCCAAAATTGCAGACGCAGCAATGCAACGAGTGCCTTTGCGCCGGCGTGGTAGTGATGGCGGTGTAGAAACTGCACGTAGTGCCAAAATAAGTCATCTTTACTGGGGAGTAATATTGAATGCTTCTGTGCCTCTGGAACACTCGACAGCTCCAGTCGGCCACCAACCTTCAGCAACATGTATCCATCGGTAAGCTGGAAGAATGGATTTAGAAATTTGAGGTGACTTGATATTTGCTTGTTCTTGTGTAATGTGTGAATTTCGTCGGCAAAGTGCTGTTGCTGGAGATTCCAAATGATGCAATGAAATGCAGGCTGCAGCTCTTGAGGTGTCGACGTTGGTGTATTTAACATTGTCAAGCTTCGTGTAGAGCAACTAAAGCGGAACATCCATGCAACTATCAGTAAACAACGGCGATGAGAACTTATGTTTCGAAGTATGTCGAGCAAATAATTGCCATTGGCTATAGTCTTGAATGCTGATTTGCGTTTCTCTTGTTCTACTACCTGAAGATCAAGCTTAGTTCGTGTATCCTTTGGCCAAGCGCTGGTACCTTGTGTCAAATACGCCGGCCCCAAAAACCAGATCGAATTCTCCAATTCCAAAGGTGTGCATCCCCTGGATATCAAATCGGCAGGATTGCAGTGTGTTGGAACGTGTCTCCAGTGACAGTCCGCTGTATATTCTTGGATGTCCGAAACACGGTTTCCAACAAACGTCGATAGGGTAGCTGAATGTTGCTGTATCCAATGCAGAACTATCTGCGAGTCGCTCCAAAGATACGTTGTGTGCCTTATTGTAAATATGTCTTTAATTTTGACGTAGAGTTGTGCCAGAAGGTGCGCGGAAGCCAATTCCAATTTTGGTAGTGACAGTTTCCGTGTTGGTGCCACTCTAGATTTAGATGTGATTAGCCGTGCTCTGACCTTTCCGTCCACAGTTATCGTACGCGCGTAAATGCAGCAGCCATATGCACGAATGGAAGCGTCGCAGAATCCATGTAGCTGTAACTCCAGAGTTTTCGGCATACAGAATCGAAGTATAGCCAAGGACTCCAACGATTGAAGTGAAGCAGAGAATGCCTTCCAGGCTTGGCATAGTGCTTGTGGGACCGTCTCGTCCCACTGTAATTTGAGTAGCCATAGTTCCTGAAGCGATAGGATTGTTCGCTTGGTGACGACTTTAAATAAGCGTTTAAGCCGAAATGCAATAAGCAAAACATCTCGCCGTTGGTCCCAAGTGAATCCTAAAGCGCTAGTAACCGAGATCTCATCCAAATTTAGATTCTTAATGGTGCTGTCATCAAAAAACTCCGGATGGTTTGAGTGCCATTTTGCCAGCTCAAACTTGCCCTTGTCAAGAATTTCGATGATTTCTGACTTGAGCTGACGTAGACCTTCCGTTGTGTCGTTTCCACACAGGAGGTCATCCACATAAAATGATGATTTTATAGCTTTTGCTCCAAGTCCTTCTTTATGCGCATGTAGATCGGCTAGGTACGTCATGCTTCGTATTGCGAGATATGGTGCCGTTGCCGTTCCGTAAGTAACTGTGTTGAGCTCATATGTGCGAAGTTTTTCATCTGGTGAAGTTCTCCAAAGTATATATTGAAATTTACAATCACGTTGCTCTATCAGTACTTGCCTGAACATTTTAACGACATCTGCTGTGATTGCTTACCTGTATGTCCGAAAGCGCAGTAGAAGTACGTACAAATCTGGCTGAATGGTTGGTCCTATCATTAACAAATCATTAAGCGATCTTTGTGATGATGTCTGGCTCGATGCGTCAAAAACTACCCTTAACTTGGTCGATGTGCTATTTAGTTTAAAGACGCAATAATCAATCAATCCTTGGTGTATCTACGAGGCTCATGTGCTTTAGGCGTTCGTATTCGGTCAGAAACTCCACGTAGGCTGCCTTTAATTCAGAGTTGCGATTCAATCGGCGCTCCAGCGCTTCAAATCTCTGCTTAGCCGACTCGTACGAGGAACCTAGGTAGCTTGGATCATCCTTAAATGGTAACCGCACAACGATTCTACCATCTGCTTGCTCGCACTGACGCTGCTCAGGAATGAGCTTATCAATTGACTTGTGCACATCCTCGATACGCCAAAGTCTTTGAAGGTTTCCGTTAATGGACTCCTCCAACGAAAGCGAGTAAATGTGTACCTGACCCTTGGAGCCTTCATAACGTTCAAACACAATCCATCCGAGTAGAGTTTTGTGGAGTGTGGGCAGGCAGGGGCCCAACTTGATCTGTCCTACTGCAAGAATTTCAAAAAAGATTTCAGTACCAATGAGAAGATCAATACGGCGTGTTTTGTTAAATTGCTCATCTGCCAGCGGTGTGTTGTTAGGCAAGTTCCACGACGAGATATCAATGTCGGCATCCGGCGGGTATGCAATGTGCGAGGTTACGCAAAAATCGAGAGGCATCTCGAAGGAGACCAGACGTGATTTAATAGTTGCAGAGGTACCAAACCTAATGTGTGTATGTGATTCGCCAATGCTGCATATTCTCATGTGGCGTTTGACCTTGGGCAAGCGCAGCGATTAAGGGAATTGTTCTGAGATGAAATTCACTTGTGAGCAAGATTCTAACAATGCGCGACCAATCATATAGTTTCCAGACGCATCTCTCACATAGACGATGGCTGTGGCCAAGATGACTTGGTCTGAAGACCCGTTGTTGTGCGTGTGCAACACTGGGGGCTGTTGTAATATGCGAAGAATAAAGCGTTGGCAATGCAGGCGATGGCTTACGCTCGGCAGTCTCTCGATGCAACAGTGAATGATGAAGGCGAGATCAAGATCGACATCTTTGAGTGGATAGGCATTTAGCTGCATGATGACCTTTGCCAAGACAATTGAGGCAGAGTGCAAGGCGTTTTGCTGCTTCATAGCGCTGTATGACAAACATTTCTCTGAACTGGTTGCAGCGCGTGGCACGATGCTCTGAGCTGGAACGGCCTCACCAAACGATTCCAGATATTGACAGTGTTTTTCTACTAACTGTACGCACAGATCCCACGTTGGCAATGTAGAAAAGTCCAATGACTCGTTCCATTTGCGCTTAGTTTCCAGATCCACCTTTTCCATGACTATAAATATCAACATGGCCTGTGCGATTTGAGCTTCACTCCCTAACGATTTCAGGGAATTGTAAAGAGCCGTAGAGTTGTCAATCAGACTGCGAAGTTGTTGACTGCTTCAGTTTGTGATGTTTGGCAACTTAAACAGAGACGAGATATTGTCCAAGAACACCAATGTTGGGTTGTCGTACCGCTGATTCAAACGCACAAGAGCCTTATGATAATTTTCCGGCGTCACTTGAAATGCTTTCACAGTTTCTAGAGCTGGTCATTTCAAGCAGCTGATCAGCTGATTAAACTTTTCGATATTTGATAGGCAATTTTGTTGATCAATCAGCTGGTTAAACAACGTAACATCAACAACAAATGTCGGTAGCGTGATTCTGGGCAATTTTACCGACGGTGAAAGGGTTGATATTGATGGTGCAGCAAAGGTTGAGTCTTGAAGCTCATCGCTGAGTTGCTCCTTTATACAAACCTTGATGCCTATGTATAACTCTTCAAGGTCGGCGTGACCTGTGTCTGCTGGACACTCTTTCTCGATGTCATTTTGTACCGACATTATTTGCTTAAAGTAGGCTTCCAAGATTCCCAGACGGCAGTTCAACTCAGCTGGCGATGGCGCTGCCTTTTCTTCTCTTTGCTTTGGATCAACAGCGCTACGAATGCGGCTAATATTGCGACGAATATTAGTGCGTTGTAGTTTTAGACCTTCCAAACTCATGTTATTTTGGTTCCTTTATCAAATAATCTAGCCAGAAAATTAAATTATATTAATTTCTTAAGTTCCAATTACGCTGAACAAAAGCGAGTACGAAAGATAATGTGCTGAATAACGAAGCAAAGTAAAAGTTGAGCACAGCGAGTTGCACTCAAGTTTGAGTGGTGTTTAAAGTGTTTAAGTGACCATCGGGCAATGTGTATGTGTGCGAATTATCGGCTGTTCTTGCACGTGTTCTTTACACGTCGAGATTGACAAAACGAAAACTGCTGAGACGATGATGACTATACGATGTTTTTTTCATGATCTTGTATTATTTCCTTTGCTTAAATAAATGACAGGGGTTCAAGTTTTGCTATATTGTTACTAACAAATATAGTTTGTGTGTTATCCATTATGGTGTTTGAAATTAGTATATCGTCTAATTGTACTAAACAATTAAATGCTTTAATGATGTTTTCACCTTCTATAGTTATCTTCCTATTTATACAATTTTGATTTAAAATGGTTTTCGGTAAATTCCAAGTGCTGATTATATTTGGTTCTTAGTATAACTACATTCTGTATTATCTTGGTTTAAAATACTTTTATATATTTGTTAATTATTAGCTCATTTGTATTAACTGTATAAACTTTGGTTTGTGTAACAAAGTATTTTTCTAATAAAGTTTCTGTTAAATTGTTATTATTCTCATCTGGGTAAGGTACAATTTTATATATTGGGGTTTTAATGATTTCGCGTAGAATATGAAAATTAATCAGTATTTCATTAGTATTGGTTTGTAACCAAGTACTAGTTTGAATGTTTAGTATTTTTTCTGAGTTTACGTGTGACAGTGTGTCAAAATTCCTAATATAGTAAGCTGCATTCCAAGTTCAATATCTTCAACATATTCTGTGAACTGTTGGATGTTAAAAATGAGAATGGGCAGTTTCTCTTCTCCTTCTTCTATTTGGCTTAAACTGTTTATAACCTCGATTCCTTTATTAACAGCTTCTATTACTAGATTTAGTTCGTTAACTTGTAGGTAAGTTATTTCGATTTCTAATTTTTCCCTGTCTGTTGGGTTAGGATTCCAAATAAATATTTGTAGGTCGTTCCAACGAAATTTAACATTCCTCTTTTGCTTCTTTTGGCGATTTTATTTCCGCTCATTTCTCTATTTAACTTTTCTATTAAATATCGAATTTGATGTAAAGTCGCAAATTCTTCGGCTTGTTTAATTAAATTTTTGTGGGTTAATTCTGTTTTGGTTATGTTAACTGTCAGGCAATGATCTTCGTAATTGACGGGTAAATTTAAAGTGGCTGTTTGAAAAATTAAATAGCCATTTTTAGCTTGTATTGGGTTGATTTCTAAACTTAGACTTTGTGCATAATGTATAAAGTATATAAAAAAGTACATATATATTTACTCATATTAATTTTATTTTTCTTCTTGAATTTCGATTTGTAGTGGGTTATTTTTATACCTCTGTTTTTTTTCTTCATAATGCTTCTGATCTATTTGAGTTATTTCTCCTGTTTTCTTAAAAGGGTTGGTTGTTTTGGACTTTTCCAATGGGGCTTGTCTGTACCTAGTGTCTACGTCGAATTTATTACGATTTTCATTAAGTTTTTTTATTTGATTAATCTTTTTTGCTTGTGTGTTATATTCTGGGGCTCCCGCAAAGATGAAAATGTCTGCGGGTGTTCGACCAGTTGTGCTATGCTTTGTTTTATGGTTATAAATATAACGGATTGTTTCGAATTTTGTTAGTTTGTTTTCACTATTGTCTTCACTATTTATGATTCTTAGTTTTTCATTAATTGTCTAATGAAATCTCTCAATATCAGAAAGTTCATTTTTGCTTGTGGTTATATTAATCATCACTCCCTCGGATTTTAACCAGAGTTGTAGACCTGCGCACATGAATGCTGAATCTTTATCTGCCTTTATTACTGTTGGTTTTTCCATTTCATTAAAGATTCTGAGTATAGCTCTTTTCGCTTCTAGCCAATCTCTACTCTTTACTTCTATTAGAGCTGCGTACTTGGATTATATGTCTATACAAGATAGAAATTGCTTATTGTCTACCATATAAAAGTCCATGACATATTTTTCCCTAGGGTTAAATACTTCAGGAGTTACTTCATATGCTAAATTTTTGTTTATATGCTCTGTTTTGGCGATGTTGCAAATTTCGCAATCATTGACAATGTTTTGAATTAACTTTTGATAATCAGGATAATACAATTTTTCTTTGAAGATTAACGTGAGCTTTTCTATTCCTGGGTGTAATAATTCTCTGTGAGTTTTTATAACAATTTCTTTGAATTCTGCATATGTTTGAATGTCTTATAATTTTTGGGCTGATTATTTCTAAATAAGCATTCTGAAAAATTAGGAAGTCTGGTTCAATTGGGAAGTAAATTATACTTTTCTTTGTGCATAAATATTCTTTAATTAATTCTTTAGCGTATGTATTAGTCATTTCTTTGTACATAATTATTGTTTTTGTTGTATGAAAATAGTTTATTAATTGGATGTCGTTTGAGTCGCTTTTTAGAAACTTTATTTGCTTGTTTTAATAGTTGAGTGGTCTCTCTGTTATGGTAATATGACTTTGGCTATATTCTTGGCCACTATGTATTGTTGCTAGGGTTGGTATTGAAACTACACTTTCTGAAATTTCACCTAGAAGGGTTTCTTCGCTTTTTACTCTTGAAAGAGCATCGGCTACGTGGTTTTCTTTTCCTGGTAGATTTTTAATTGTGTAATCAAACTCATTTAATTTGATTCTCCATCTCTGCAATTTCATATTTGGTTCTTTTATATTATTAAGCCATACTAATGGTCTATGGTAACTTAAGATTTCGAATTTACTTCCGAAAAGATATGATCTGAATTATTTAGTTGCCCATTCCATTGCTAATAATTCTTTTTCTATGGCTGAATAATTAATTTCATGTTCATTAAGCGTGCTGCTCGCACAACAAATGATCCTGTGAGCGGGCAGCTCCTATACTCGCATCTGTGGTTAATGAAAACGGTTTGTTGAAGTTAGGGTATATGAGAATTGTATTTGAGGTTATTAGTAATTTGAACCTTTCAAAAGCTGAAATATAGGATTCTTTGGATCTTTGGACTTTGATATTGATTACGGCTCCTTTTTTAGTTTTAATGTCATTGGTTTTACTATTTTTGCGAAGTTTGGGATGACTTTTCTACAAAATCCACAAAGTCCAAGAAATGATTTTATTTCTTTCATTGTCTTTGGTATTGGAAACTGTACAATGGCTTTGATTTTCTCAGGGTTTGGTTTGATACCTTCAGTTGTAATGATGTGACCGAGAAATTCTGTGTTCTTTCTCATAAATTCACATTTATCTAACTATAGCTTTAAATTCGCTTCTCGCAGTTTTGCGAATACCTTTTTTAATGATGATATATGTTCGTCCAATAAAGTGGAGTAAATAATGATATCATCTAGATAGACCAAACAATCCTTGTAAATTAAATCTTCCAAGAGATTGTTCATACAACGTTGAAACGTTGCAGGTGCATTCTTTAAACCAAATGGCATTCGTGTGTATTCGTAATGTCCATGTTAAGTAGAAAACGCGGTCTTTGGTATTGAGCCAGAATCCATTTGTATCTGGTCGAAGCCTTTACCTAAATCGATGATTGTGAAATATTGGCTTTTGCATAGCTTATCCAATATTTCATCCATGATGGGTATTGGGTATTTGTCGTCAACGGTAATTTTGTTGAGATTTCGAAAGTCAATTACTAATCGAAATTTTTGTTTTCCCGACGCGTCACTTTTTTTGGGACAATCCAAATGGGTATCTTAACATTTCATTGATTTGTTCATTGACTTCTTGGTCAAAGGATTGAGTATATTTGTAAGGTCGCTTTTAAATAGGATCTTCATGTTTAGTTTGAATGACATGTTTTATAGTATTGGTGAAAGTCAAATTTTCACTTTCCCGATACTGAACATCTCGGTATTCAAATAAAACTTTTTCCAACTTTTCTTTTTCTTCCTCATTGAAGTGTTCTAACCAAAATTCATTTGATTCTTATAATTCGTTTGCAATGGAAAAATTAAAAGGCATGTCTGACGTTACAGGCGGATCAAGACATTCATTCATTATATCTCATTAAAAACGGGAATGCGTTTAGCATTACTATCTCTGTTTAGTAATCGATGCTTGCTTCGCATGCTTCTAAGAAATCTCTTCCTATTAATAGATCGTAGTTATCGGAAAATTTATGTATGAAAAATGTTTGACTGGTTGGACAAAGTTTACTGGGTGCAAATGCTATACTTTCTTTTTATTCTATTACTCGATTTATGGTATGGACTTTCAAAGGATCTTGTTTTAGCGGGTGATTAAAGAAATTATTTTTCTTTATATTTATTGATAGCCTGTATCTATTTCGCACTTGAGTTCTACAATCGTCTTAGTAGTTCTTCAAATGGAGTTTGCGTCTTGTATTCGTCGATGAGGGCGTATCTAAGATCGGCCCAGGTATTTGCTGCACATCTTTGGGATACCATTGAGGCTGCTCCTATCACTTGCATTTCTATAGCTCCGTATAGAACGCTGTGTTGTCTTATGTCTTTGGTTGGGTAAAGTTTCATGATGAAATCAATTCTTCTGGTGATTGAGCTGAGTGTTTCTTTGGCTTGGTTGAGGTGTTGCTCTGATAGCTCCATAGCTGCTGTTGGTGATGTCATCTTTGGTTCTTTGTGTTTGTTGTTTGTGTTGATTGGAGATTTTTCTTTTTTTTTTCTTCAATTTTGGCTGGTGTTTATTCAATGTTTTGGTATTAACGTTTCGTTTTTGTTGTTTGTTGTAACCTGGGACATAAGTCGTCCTTTAATGGTTGTTGTATATCGAGCACTTTACGTAACTTCATTCGCGGATATGTATTAAACTGAAAAGAAATGATCTGTCTACATATCCTACCGGCTACGCCAATTATATTTCGAACATATATGATTATAAAAAAGAGATATAATTTTATTTAATCATGAAATTCAAAGGAGAACAAGTCAAACCGAACTTATTCGTTGGATGACCAAAATGAAACTCAACTAATAGTGTGCTGTTGACGAAGATGAAACCTTTTACTGCGTTGTTTGTATTGGAGAGTTCTCACGACTTAGGGTCTTGTGAGGCAGTATTGGTTTAATCTGCGTCTGCACTTTTTTGATGCTAGTGAGAATAACAACTGTGGCGTTTTGATCGCAAGAGTATGTTTACAATGTCTAACTCATGAGAAGTGCCCAGATTGTTATTGTTACCATTGTTTATAAAAAATATTGTTTACGATTGATCTTAGGAGTAAACATGTGTAGGTATGTGGGTGTACATATGTTATTATATGTATTGGGCTATATTCAAGTAATACTCCTCGTTCATAACTTATGTGAAATTTGGCGGCTCTTTAACGCCCTTTGATGAAATGCATCCTCATCCCATTTCTAACAACTTTGCCAACTTGACTGTGGGGACTATATTTGTATTTTCCAGTGATGTTTTCGGTCTTCTCCGAACTTTTGGGGTGCCACCATCGTTACTGTTCGCACTCGGCATTTTACTGCGACAATTGAAAAGGTTCGTTTTTCATTATTCATAGCTACAAAAATGCTTTAAGTCTAACCGATTTTAATTATTTTCGCGTTTTTAGATAATATAGACTGTCCTTAATTTGATGGAAAACAGTGTGGCAAACTATGTGGCAGATTCGCATTTATAATAGTTTAATTAAACCCAGTATTCCCAGCATCAGATTGTCTCTATTTATGCTAACAAAACAGTGCTAAAACGGTACATCTCGATTCTTATCAAAATGCAACTGCACAGCATAACATATTTCCAAGAATTTACTTCCGTTAATCCTTTTGCGTAGGCCTTTTGATGTTGTGTTTACATTTTGCAAACAATTACTTGACAGTGCAAAAATAATGTAAGTATGTAAGTTAAACAATAGGGCTCTAGTTCAGTGCCCCCGACAAGGAGATATCCTGAACCCAGTGGCGAGCTGTCGTTACATACATTTAAAACTCTTTCCATTCATACACACATTCACAAAGTCACACACACACACAAACGCACGCAGCAAGCTGCGTACTATACACATCGGCTGCACTTGAGCCCACTATGGAAAATGAATTCTTAAATAACCTTTAAAGTAAGTGTATGATCGTTATGAAACTTTCAGTGCTTAATAAGAGCATCCAAATCTTTGTACAAACCAAAGCGCATATCTTTAGTATTTGATTTGCATTTTTTTATATGGGTGGGCGAATGGGGGGAAATATTTATAATCTGTGTATCGTATTACGAGTACATAAATAACTAAATTTGATGGCTCTAGCTCTTATAGTCTCCGAAATATGCCAAGAAAACCAAGTCTTAATTCCGATTTTTATCGATAATAATGAAACGGAAAAAGAAAATTATAAACTTGTACTACGTGTGGATTAGGAGAATCTATTGTCGTTTAGTTTAGGTTTCTAGCTTTTGTAGTTTCCGAGATCGCTGCGTTCATACAGACGGACGGACGGACAGACGAACATGGCTCATAACGAGTATAAAAAACAAAAAAGGAATTTGCCTCTTCGCGGCCTCGAACCCGGGGCCTATCGCACTATTAACACGCAGACCCCGCATTGAACACCAACGCCACCAACCATTCAACCTCAAGTGTGACGAAATTCAAGTTAAAGTATTTAATAAGAATTATATGAAAAATTCTAACAGAAAGCAAAAAGAATATAATTTTAAGAAATTGTTATGAACTGGAAAAAGTTCGAATTATTAGAAGAATGAAGACCAGCCTTTGCATCAAGAGCGGGAACTGAACCCGAGCACCATCGATCACTTGTTTTTGGTGTGACGAAATTCCATATACATGCTAAGAAATCAGTTTTGTTTTTAAATTTCTTAGTTAAGCATTTGTTTTAATTCGAAACAATAGTTTTAGTTGCATTTTGTACTACAAGTTGTGACAAAACTCAACTCAAGTTATATGACAAGTGCATAATCGCAAACAGCCGCACACAAATTCTAAAAACACGAAAAAGTGCCATCTACCGACCAATGGTCACTGACCATTTAATTTCCCATGTGACAAAATAATTGAACAGTTATCCAACACTATTCTTATGAAACCAAATAATAAGCACCAAAGTATGCAATAGATTTCGCTAGAAATGTTGCAGTGACATCATGTTGTGCACATATCGAATTTTGGGCATTGTGGGCGCGGTAGTGGGCGCAGCGAAAATGCTAACTTTAGAGGAGGTCATCAGCAATCTGTTTATATTTATTTCATGAATCTAGCTATAAATATGTGGGAGATATATTGATTTAATTGATTTGCCACGTCCACTGTGGGCGCAACCCGAAACCCTTAACACTTTATCTGACGAGGGTATAACTGAGTATATATTTCAAATTTCTCTAGCTTCAATAGCGGCGAAAAAAATTGTGTTCATACGGACAGATGGACGGACATTGCACAAACCCTATATACTAGTTTCACTTCGTGAAGGAAAATAAAAATTAATGATTGCGCTGCGC
The DNA here is from genome assembly GCA_035041545.1 of Drosophila colorata. Classification (NCBI taxonomy): domain Eukaryota; kingdom Metazoa; phylum Arthropoda; class Insecta; order Diptera; family Drosophilidae; genus Drosophila; species Drosophila colorata. Next base: position 378,469 of record JAWNLD010000463.1, read on the forward strand.
GCTCGCTTTTAATATTTGCAGACAAATTTTAGTATGCCATAGTTGTGAAATTTCGTATAGAACGCTGTGTTGTCTTATGTCTTTGGTTGGGTATAGTTTCATGATGAAATCCAATTCTTCTGATGATTGAGCTGAGTGTTTCTTTGGCTTGGTTGAGGTGTTGCTCTGATAGCTCCATAGCTGCTGTTGGTGATGTCATCTTTGGTTCTTTGTGTTTGTTGTTTGTGTTGATTGGAGATTTTTCTTTTTTTTTTTTTCTTCAATTTTGTCTGGTGTTTATTCAATGTTTTGGTATTAACGTTTCGTTTTTGTTGTTTGTTGTAACCTGGGACATAAGTCGTCCTTTAATGGTTGTTGTATATCGAGCACTTTACGTAACTTCATTCGCGGATATGTATTAAACAGAAAAGAAATGATCTGTCTACATATCCTACCGGCTACGCCAATTATATTTCGAACATATATGATTATAAAAAAGAGATATAATTTTATTTAATCATGAAATTCAAAGGAGAACAAGTCAAACCGAACTTATTCGTTGGATGACCAAAATGAAACTCAACTAATAGTGTGCTGTTGACGAAGATGAAACCTTTTACTGCGTTGTTTGTATTGGAGAGTTCTCACGACTTAGGGTCTTGTGAGGCAGTATTGGTTTAATCTGCGTCTGCACTTTTTTGATGCTGGTGAGAATAACAACTGTGGCGTTTTGATCGCAAGAGTATGTTTACAATGTCTAACTCATGAGAAGTGCCCAGATTGTTATTGTTACCATTGTTTATAAAAAATATTGTTTACGATTGATCTTAGGAGTAAACATGTGTAGGTATGTGGGTGTACATATGTTATTATATGTATTGGGCTATATTCAAGTAATACTTTAGAGGAGGTCATCAGCAATCTGTTAATATTTATTTTATGAATCTAGCTATAAATATGTGGGAGATATATTGATTTAATTGATTTGCCACGTCCACTGTGGGCGCAACCCGAAACCCTTAACACTTTATCTGACGAGGGTATAACTGAGTATATATTTCAAATTTCTCTAGCTTCAATAGCGGCGAAAAAAATTGTGTTCATACGGACAGATGGACGGACATTGCACAAACCCTATATACTAGTTTCACTTCGTGAAGGAACATAAAAATTAATGATTGCGCTGCGCGCTCGCTTTTAATATTTGCAGACAAATTTTAGTATGCCATAGTTGTGAAATTTCTCGCAACATTTTCACAAAATAGGAAACTATATCTTTTAAATGTTGGTTGCAGTTAATCTGCGAAAGGTTTTGGAGAGTGTGCATGCCACATACCACTTTCTCCCCATTTTGTTGCTCCAGAATATTTTAAATCATCCATGTCCCAGCATTAACTTGAACTTGGACCAATAAGTGTGCTAATTTAAAAAAAACAAGTAAGATGGCTCTGGTCGGGAGTGCCCGACCAGGAGATACCCTGAACCCAGCGGCGAGCTGTCTGTACATAAATTTAATTAAACCCCTCTGCATTCATACACACGACACCACAGCCGCACTTAGTAAAACAAAAAAATATATATAAATTCTCGCGCTTCGCGCTCGCTTTTAATATTTGCAGGCAAATTTTAGTATGCCGTAGTCGTAAAATTTCTCGCAAAATTTTTAGAAAATAGGAAACTATATTATTTAAATGTTAGTTGTAATCAAACTCATTTAATTTGATTCTCCATCTCTGCAATTTTGTATTTGGTTCTTTTATATTATTAAGCCATACTAATGGTCTATGGTAACTTAAGATTTCGAATTTTCTTCCGAAAAGATATGATCTGAATTATTTAGTTGCCCATTCCATTGCTAATAATTCTTTTTCTATGGCTGAATAATTAATTTCATGTTCATTAAGCGTTCTGCTCGCATAACAAATGATCCTGTGAGCGGGCAGCTCCTATACTCGCATCTGTGGTTAATGAAAACGGTTTGTTGAAGTTAGGGTATATGAGAATTGTATTTGAGGTTATTAGTAATTTGAACCTTTCAAAAGCTGAAATATAGGATTCTACTTTGATATTGATTACGGCTCCTTTTTTAGTTTTAATGTCATTGGTTTTACTATTTTTGCGAAGTTTGGGATGACCTTTCTACAAAATCCACAGAGTCCAAGAAATGATTTTATTTCTTTCATTGTCTTTGGTATTGGAAACTGTACAATGGCTTTGATTTTCTCAGGGTTTGGTTTGATACCTTCAGTTGTAATGATGTGACCGTGAAATTCTGTGTTCTTTCTCATAAATTCACATTTATCTAACTATAGCTTTAAATTCGCTTCTCGCAGTTTTGCGAATACCTTTTTTAATGATGATATATGTTCGTCCAATAAAGTGGAGTAAATAATGATATCATCTAGATAGACCAAACAATCCTTGTATATTAAATCTTCCAAGAGATTGTTCATACAACGTTGAAACGTTGCAGGTGCATTCTTTAAACCAAATGGCATTCGTGTGTATTCGTAATGTCCATGTTAAGTAGAAAACGCGGTCTTTGGTATTGAGCCAGAATCCATTTGTATCTGGTCGAAGCCTTTACCTAAATCGATGGTTGTGAAATATTGGCTTTTGCATAGCTTATCCAATATTTCATCCATGATGGGTATTGGGTATTTGTCGTCAACGGTAATTTTGTTGAGATTTCGAAAGTCAATTACTAATCGAAATTTTTGTTTTCCCGACGCGTCACTTTTTTTTGGGACAATCCAAATGGGTGTCTTAACATTTCATTGATTTGTTCATTGACTTCTTGGTCAAAGGATTGAGTATATTTGTAAGGTCGCTTATAAATAGGATCTTCATGTTTAGTTTGAATGACATGTTTTATAGTATTGGTGAAAGTCAAATTTTCACTTTCCCGATACTGAACATCTCGGTATTCAAATAAAACTTTTTCCAACTTTTCTTTTTCTTCCTCATTGAAGTGTTCTAACCTAAATTCATTTGATTCTTATAATTCGTTTGCAATGGAAAAATTAAAAGGCATGTCTGACGTTACAGGCGGATCAAGACATTCATTCATTATATCTCATTAAAAACGGGAATGCGTTTAGCATTACTATCTCTGTTTAGTAATCGATGATTGCTTCGCATGCTTCTAAGAAATCTCTTCCTATTAATATATCGTAATTATCAGAAAATTTATGTTTGACTGGTTGGACAAAGTTTACTGGGTGCAAATGCTATACTTTCTTTTAATTCTATTACTCGATTTATGGTATGGACTTTCAAAGGATCTTGTTTTAGCGGGTGATTAAAGAAATTCTTTTCTTTATATTTATTGATAGCCTGTATCTATTTCGCACTTGAGTTCTACAATCGTCTTAGTAGTTCTTCAAATGGAGTTTGCGTCTTGTATTCGTCGATGAGGGCGTATCTAAGATCGGCCCAGGTATTTGCTGCACATCTTTGGGATACCATTGAGGCTGCTCCTATCACTTGCATTTCTATAGCTCCGTATAGAACGCTGTGTTGTCTTATGTCTTTGGTTGGGTATAGTTTCATGATGAAATCAATTCTTCTGATGATTGAGCTGAGTGTTTCTTTGGCTTGGTTGAGGTGTTGCTCTGATAGCTCCATAGCTGCTGTTGGTGATGTCATCTTTGGTTCTTTGTGTTTGTTGTTTGTGTTGATTGGAGATTTTTCTTTTTTTTTTTTTCTTCAATTTTGTCTGGTGTTTATTCAATGTTTTGGTATTAACGTTTCGTTTTTGTTGTTTGTTGTAACCTGGGACATAAGTCGTCCTTTAATGGTTGTTGTATATCGAGCACTTTACGTAACTTCATTCGCGGATATGTATTAAACAGAAAAGAAATGATCTGTCTACATATCCTACCGGCTACGCCAATTATATTTCGAACATATATGATTATAAAAAAGAGATATAATTTTATTTAATCATGAAATTCAAAGGAGAACAAGTCAAACCGAACTTATTCGTTGGATGACCAAAATGAAACTCAACTAATAGTGTGCTGTTGACGAAGATGAAACCTTTTACTGCGTTGTTTGTATTGGAGAGTTCTCACGACTTAGGGTCTTGTGAGGCAGTATTGGTTTAATCTGCGTCTGCACTTTTTTGATGCTGGTGAGAATAACAACTGTGGCGTTTTGATCGCAAGAGTATGTTTACAATGTCTAACTCATGAGAAGTGCCCAGATTGTTATTGTTACCATTGTTTATAAAAAATATTGTTTACGATTGATCTTAGGAGTAAACATGTGTAGGTATGTGGGTGTACATATGTTATTATATGTATTGGGCTATATTCAAGTAATACTCCTCGTTCATAACTTATGTGAAATTTGGCGGCTCTTTAACGCCCTTTGATGAAATGCATCCTCATCCCATTTCTAACAACTTTGCCAACTTGACTGTGGGGACTATATTTGTATTTTCCAGTGATGTTTTCGGTTTTCTCCGAACTTTTGGGGTGCCATCATCGTTACTGTACGCACTCGGCATTTTACTGCGACAATTGAAAAGGTTCGTTTTTCATTATTCATAGCTACAAAAATGCTTTAAGTCTAACCGACTTTAATTATTTTCGCGTTTTTAGATAATATAGACTGTCCTTAATTTGATGGAAAACAGTGTGGCAAACTATGTGGCAGATTCGCATTTATAATAGTTTAATTATACCCAGTATTCCCAGCATCAGATTGTCTCTATTTATGCTAACAAAACAGTGCTAAAACGGTACATCTCGATTCTTATCAAAATGCAACTGCACAGCATAACATATTTCCAAGAATTTACTTCCGTTAATCCTTTTGCGTAGGCCTTTTGATGTTGTGTTTACATTTTGCAAACAATTACTTGACAGTGCAAAAATAATGTAAGTATGTAAGTTAAACAATAGGGCTCTAGTTGAGTGCCCCCGACAAGGAGATATCCTGAACCCAGTGGCGAGCTGTCGTTACATACATTTAAAACTCTTTCCATTCATACACACATTCACAAAGTCACACACACACACAAACGCACGCAGCAAGCTGCTGTACTATACACATCGGCTGCACTTGAGCCCACTATGGAAAATGAATTCTTAAATAACCTTTAAATTAAGTGTATGATCGTTATGAAACTTTCAGTGCTTAATAAGAGCATCCAAATCTTTGTACAAACCAAAGCGCATATCTTTAGTATTTGATTTGCGTTTTTTTATATGGGTGGGCGAATGGGGGGAAATATTTATAATCTGTGTATCGTATTACGAGTACATAGATAACTAAATTTGATGGCTCTAGCTCTTATAGTCTCCGAAATATGCCAAGAAAACCAAGTCTTAATTCCGATTTTTATCGATAATAATGAAACGGAAAAAGAAAATTATAAACTTGTACTACGTGTGGATTAGGAGAATCTATTGTCGTTTAGTTTAGGTTTCTAGCTTTTGTAGTTTCCGAGATCGCTGCGTTCATACAGACGGACGGACGGACAGACGAACATGGCTCATAACGAGTATAAAAAACAAAAAAGGAATTTGCCTCTTCGCGGCCTCGAACCCGGGCCTATCGCACTATTAACACGCAGACCCCGCATTGAACACCAACGCCACCAACCATTCAACCTCAAGTGTGACGAAATTCAAGTTAAAATATTTAATAAGAATTATATGAAAAATTCTAACAGAAAGCAAAAAGAATATAATTTTAAGAAATTGTTATGAACTGGAAAAAGTTCGAATTATTAGAAGAATGAAGACCAGCCTTTGCATCAAGAGCGGGAACTGAACCCGAGCACCATCGATCACTTGTTTTTGGTGTGACGAAATTCCATATACATGCTAAGAAATCAGTTTTGTTTTTAAATTTCTTAGTTAAGCATTTGTTTTAATTCGAAACAATAGTTTTAGTTGCATTTTGTACTACAAGTTGTGACAAAACTCAACTCAAGTTATATGACAAGTGCATAATCGCAAACAGCCGCACACAAATTCTAAAAACACGAAAAAGTGCCATCTACCGACCAATGGTCACTGACCATTTAATTTCCCATGTGACAAAATTATTGAACAGTTATCCAACACTATTCTTATGAAACCAAATAATAAGCACCAAAGTATGCAATAGATTTCGCTAGAAATGTTGCAGTGACATCATGTTGTGCACATATCGAATTTTGGGCATTGTGGGCGCGGTAGTGGGCGCAGCCAAAATGCTAACTTTAGAGGAGGTCATCAGCAATCTGTTGGTATTTATTTTATGAATCTAGCTATAAATATGTGGGAGATATATTGATTTAATTGATTTGCCACGCCCACTGTGGGCGCAACCCGAAACTCTTAACACTTTATCTGACGAGGGTATAACTGAGTATATATTTCAAATTTCTCTAGCTTCAATAGCGGCGAAAAAAATTGTGTTCATACGGACAGATGGACGGACATTGCACAAACCCTATATACTAGTTTCACTTCGTGAAGGAACATAAAAATTAATGATTGCGCTGCGCGCTCGCTTTTAATATTTGCAGACAAATTTTAGTATGCCATAGTTGTGAAATTTCTCGCAACATTTTCACAAAATAGGAAACTATATCTTTTAAATGTTGGTTGCAGTTAATCTGCGAAAGGTTTTGGAGAGTGTGCATGCCACATACCACTTTCTCCCCATTTTGTTGCTCCAAAATATTTGAAATCATCGATGTCCCAGCATTAACTTGAACTTGGACCAATAAGTGTGCTAATTTAAAAAAAACAAGTAAGATGGCTTTGTTCGGGAGTGCCCGACCAGGAGATACCCTGAACCCAGCGGCGAGCTGTCTGTACATAAATTTAATTAAACCCCTCTGCATTCATACATACGACACCACAGCCGCACTTAGTAAAAAAAAAAAAAATAAATAAATAAATTATCGCGCTTTGCGCTCGCTTTTAATATTTGCAGGCAAATTTTAGTATGCCGTAGTCGTGAAATTTCTCGCAAAATTTTTAGAAAATAGGAAACTATATTATTTAAATGTTAGTTGCAGTTGATCTGCGAAGGCTTTTTGAGAATGTGCATGCCAAATACCAAATACAAAATTTTCGCCTGAATATTTCAGATCGTTTATGTCCTAGCATTAGGTTGCACTTGGACTAATATCTAATCGCATTAGATTTCGAAAGGTGCTTACGCATATGCATGTACATGAATGTACATATGTAATGTAATATGTAATTTAATGTATGTATACACGCATGCAGAAAACGTCTGCGATTGGCACTTGCCACCACGTGGTTTGCCAATATACAAAACATTTTCTTTAATAACTTCTGTGTTTCTTAACGGATTTGGATGAAATTTAATGTATAGCATTCGTTTTGTACTATAGTACATTTATGTAGCTGCATTAAGTTATTAATTTTGTGGCTCTGGCTCTTATAGTTTCTGAAATATGCTCATGCAGCTGCACTTGGCCTCCACTATGAAGAGTTAATTCTTAAATAACTTCTAAACTTAGAATAGGACCGTTATGAAATTTTCAGGACATAACAAGAGCATTGAAATCTGAGTACAAACCAAAGCGCAAGTATGTAGTACTTGATTTGCAACTTTTCTGGTTTTTGTGATATGGGGGGCGAATGGCAGGAGATATCCAAAATATTGATGATCTTGATGAAATTGTTTTAATGCATTCTTATTGAACTACAGTACAGTTAGTACAATTTTTAGCTAATCCCATTCCCGCGTCAATAATACACAAAATGCCGACTTGAATTTAAAGTTTCATTATTAGAATTTATTTTGACGTGTGCCTTCAGTTCTTGTTGGATAACATAAGCTGAATTGAGTAACATGAAAAATAAATGTTTGGCTGTACGTCCTGCGTTGGAGTCCCGCGTCAAATCTCTGTCGGTCCCAGACGTATAAGGATTTTTTGTATATTTTTTGTTGCACAACTTATATTGAATTTCACCACACCAAAAACAAGTGATTGTGGCGCAACTGTCTCGCGCTTTGGCTGCGAGAGTCTCAGAGCCAAGAATGTTCTTCATTTTTCCAATAATTCCATATTGTTCCAGTTCCTAAATTCCTAAAAAATGTTTATTTGGTTTTTGTTAGAATTTGTTTTTATTTTATATAATTCTTCATTGTATATTATTGTATATTGTCCAACGACGCAATCCAGATGAGTATAATTTCCTCTTGCAGTGACTTGAATTTGTGCATTCTGTCCAATGCATCAAGCAAGTGAATGCATTTCCGATAAAAATCAAGGCATTAAAAAGCAAAGAATCTTCGAGATTTTTATATACCCTGAACCCATTGAAAATAGGTAAAAAGGGTATAATGGTTTTGTGCAAATGTATGTAACAGGCAGAAGGAAGCATCTCCGACCCCTTTAAGTAAATATATTCTTGATCGGGACGACGAGCCCAGTCGATTTAGCCGTGTGCGTCAGTCCGTCGTCCGTCTATCCGTCTGTATGAACGCAGCGATCTCGGAAAATACAAAAGCTGGTTTTCTTGGCATATCACGGGGACTATAAGAGCTAGAGCCATCAAATTTAATTTATTATATGCTCGTAAGTAATACGCAGACTATAAAAAATTTTGGATACCTCCCCCCATTTGCCAACCATATCAAAACGCAAATCAAATACTACAGATATGCGCTTTGGTTTGTACATAGATTTGGATGCTGATATTAGAATATATTTTTACTTATGTCTCTAGGAATTTTATTAAATAACAATTAACTGATGCCAATGTCACCTTGAAATAATTGTCATCGCAGCTGGTAAACCTTTTTGCGGGCTGCTTGGTGACGAGATAGGAAGAATGGACACATAAGTATCATCGCTTTTTAACATTTTCTCATCCAAAGTGGCGTTAAAATTCCAATTTCATTTATTGTCAAAAAATAGTAGCGTAAGAGCAGGCAGATGTATTAATGAGAATCGAAACAATTTACGGGATCTTCCGCTGTCAGACTGTGCTGAAAAATAAATGTAAAATCATAATTATTTGTTGACAACATCATAGCGCTTTATTTATATTTGTAAGTCTTATTGGAAGTGCTGACTGACTAACGGATTAGTGTTTACCGCTCAGCCCAACTAATGAACTAGCTAGACTCGATCTTAGTCATAACAGTTTTGGCAACACAATTTGAAGATATCCGATTTGATGATGAATTTGTCATGACACTGTAACCGTGTATGGCGCAGTCGGGTTTTATTTAAGTTCAAGCTGTTTAAACTGCCCATTTAATATTTAAATAAATTTACAAAGTGTTGTATGTTGTACATACACAGAGAGAACATGTAAGACGGCTCTAGTACCCAACTAGGAGATACTCTGAACCCAGCGGCGAGCTGTCGTTACATGTCGTTAAACCCCCCTGCATTCATACACACGACACCACAGCCGCAGTTAGTACAATAAAACCAAATAATAACAAGTAAGAATGCTCTAGTCGGGAGCACCCGACTAGGAAATACCCTGAACCCAGCGGCGAGCTGTCGTTACATACATTTAAACCCCATTTGCACTCATACATACATACAAAAAATCCCTCATTCACACACATAATTGCACTTCGCTTGATGCGCTCGGTCCTCACAATGAAAAGTTTATTCTTAAAAACCTTATAATTTTAGAATAGGATCGATATGAAATTTTCAGGACGTAACAAGAGCATTGAAATCTGTGTACAAACCAAAGCGCAAGTCTGTTATACTTGATTTGATTTTTTTTAATTTTTTTGAAATGGGGGGCGATTGGGGGCAGGTATTTAAAATTCAAAATATTCATAATCTGCGTATTAGAACAAATTTGGTGGCTCTAGGTCTTATAGTTTCTGAGATATGCTCGACAAACCGTGCCAAAAAATCGATAAACACTGATTATATGAAAATAGTGCAAGTTATCGATCATTTGAAATAAAACTGATCTGCGTATGGTATACACGAACTTAAAAAAACAAAATTTAGCTCTCTAGCTCTTGTACTGGCTGAGATCGACGCGTTCATACAGATAAACGGACGGACGCACAGATGGACAGACAGACGACAATGGCTAGATCGACTCGACTATTGCTTTTGACCAAGAATAAACATACTTTATAGAGTCGGAAATGCCTCCTTCTGCCTGTTACATACATTTGGACAAAACCCTTTTTACCCATTTTCAGTGGGTTCACCTCGACCACCGAGCTGCATCATCTTTTTAATTGCCTTTGTGAAAATCTGAACTTCAAACACACATGTTCTAACAATCGCTTTAGAATTCGAAAAGCAGCTCACGCATATGAATGTGCATATATCAATGTATGTATGAATGTGTGCACACGCATGCAGAAAACGTCTGCGCTTGGCGCTTGCCACCACGTGGTTGCCAATATACAAATACATTTTCTTTAATAACTTCTGTGTTTCTTATCAGATTGGGATAAAGCTTGTTTTAATGCATTCTTATTGAACTATAGTGCATTTATTTATTGAACCATATTTCATGGCTCTGGCCCTTATAGTTTCTGAAATATGCTCATGCAGCTGCGCTTGGCCACCACTATGGAAAGTTAACTTTAACGTTAAAGTTAATAAATAACTTCTAAACTAAGAATAAGATCGTTATGAAATTTTTAGGACGTAACAAGACCATCAAAATCTGTGTACAAGCAAAAGCGTAAGTGGATCAGGGAATAATTACCCACGCTGACCAGACGAGCCAAATGGTTTGCGCCTGCTAAGCCCATTAAGACTGGAGACGTGGTTCTGATTTGTGATGAGAACCAAGCCAGAGGCTGCGAGAAAAGGAACGTGGTAATTCAACCTATACGAGCTAAAGAGGGGCAAATCAGAATTGCTGAGGTACAAACATCAACCCATATCTCAGCTGGCTATCTTTGACGTTTTGGGTAAAGCTCCGTGATCGTTTTACAGTGGACGGGATGTTGCGACTTGAATTATATTTAAATTTAAATTCAAAATTTAACTGACAGAACTGAAATGCGTTGCAGCTCTGTGGCTCTGAACTCATGATCAGGCTTGCCACCTTACTTTAACATTTTCTGTTATATATCAATAATTAATCGATAGAATAAGACATAGATATATTTGTATATATTTATATGTACGCTAAGCTTACTATTCTTTTAATATAAATTTGAACGAAATAAATTTGTGGAATACGTGGGCTGTTCTATTAACGTGTGTTAATCCGCGTGCTTGGCACGCAACATTTTTATTAAACATAAAAAGACCGACGCCGGTGCCGGTGCACACGTGATAATTTCAAAGGATTGTGAAATTATCTTAGTATGGACATATATTAGCTTGGCTTTTAGTACTTACAGACTTGGAAACATTTAGTTGTCTTGCTCAGACACAAGAAGATCACTGAAACGGAATAAATCTGCGCGACGTCAAAAAGTAGCAAATTATTTCGACATTGACGCCATTTGCAAAAAATAAGATGAGCAATGACGACGATAGGGCGGCTCCCAGCAGTGCAGTGCAGGAGCAGACAATGATCCAAAAAGAGGAGGATCTACCGATTCCAGTATCTATGCAAAGCATTATGCATACTATTATGGAACATACAAGTTCTCAAGCAGCAGAGATCAGAGAACTGAAGGAAGTGATGAAAGTGACAGTCAATAAAGAATTGAACACCGTAATGCAGGCAAGTCGTGACAAGGAGTCCGACAAAGACAACTCACATGGTTCCCGTGCCCCACTGGGTGGCACTGGCGATTTAGCTTGAGCAGTACACATGTACAAGGTGGCGCGCTGGGAACAAGCGGTATTAACAAGCGGCGCTCCTGGATATAGCGGAACCTACCGAGGTACCGCGTCGACGACTGGTACAGCACAAGGCGGCATACATGAATCCCGTGCCCCTATTAGTCCGATGTTAGCAAGCGGCGCTTATCATGGAGGTGCACACGAGGCGAGCTTCACAGTTACTGGCGGTCTGAAGACTTCCGAGGCCGACTGGAAGACGGCAGGAGACGTCAATATTAATACTAAATTCATTCAGATGCGTCTGATATTGGTGCCACGGGGCTGCAGAGTTGTAACGCATATGGTAGACCTTATTATAATGGGATAGGAAATAATAATGTAAACAATATGAATAGATATTGGGGTGCAAGTAAAATTATTGACTTGCCTTTATTCAATGGCCAAGCTGGCTCTTTTTTAGTAATATGTATATGAAACTACTGCTGTTTTTGTAATACTAACTTAGAAAATTTGTTAGGTTGCAAAAGAGCTTGAAGGGTGAAACAAAGGATGAAGTTGCAGGTATGCTGATCAATCCAGTAAATGTAGAACACATTATGAGCAGTCTCGAGTTCGAATATGGACATTCCGAATTTCTTATACGAAGCCAATTGGAAAAGGTAACAAGAATTTCGTAAATAGCGTAAAACAGTTTGGAGAAAATAGTGCGTCTTGCCTCTAAAATCTCAAATTTGGTTATTTTCCTGGAAACGGCAAACGCGGCACAGCACCTCAAGAATCCAGTACTACTAAGCGAACTAGTAAGTAAACTTCCAATGAGAACTATAATTAAATGGTCCAAATTTGCAGCTACCATTCGCCTAAATCCAGACCTGAAGGATTTTGCTAACTGGATTAAGCGTATGACTATGGACATTACACGGGCCTCACTAGCAACAGCATCGAGCAAACAACAAGGTAAAGGCGATCAACGTATCAGTCAGAAGACGCTGATGCAAACCAGTACTGATGCTCCAAGAGCAAAACCGCAAGAAAGATATGTTCGTTGCAAAGGTAACCATACGCTGGACAAGTGCGAATTATTCGCAAAGACAAACATCGAGGATAAATGGACATTGGTAAGAAAATCATACTTGTGTTATGGATGTATGCGTCATGGACATAATTTAAATTCATGCAAAGGAAAGCGTGAGTGTGGAGTAAATGACTGTAAATCATGGCATCATCGCATGCTACATAGAAACAAGGTTAAGTCAAGTACTGACGATCAGCAGGTAACACCGGCAGGTTCAGCAAATGTCAATACTATCAAATCAGGAACTTCAAGATTATTATTTAAGGTTCTGCAGTGCAGGTTACTGCTCCTAATCGATCAATTGTTGAGACATTCGCATTTGTAGACGGAGGGTCGTCCGCGACATTGATACATTAAGATATAGCGAAGAACATGGGTATAAACCATCCCAAAGAGAATCTGTCGTTGAACTGGATCGGCAGTCACACCAAAGACGTCGCATCAATAAGATGCCAAATTAGAATTCGTGCAGCAGACAGCAACAATGGATGGTTGCGTCTAACAGGAAATACAGTTCCTAGCATGGAACTACCATTACAGTCTCTAAATGCTGACACTGTTAGCGCAAAGTACAAACGAATTAAACAGCTGCCTATCAAAGGATATGCAATCGCGAAACCGATGCTTCTAATTAGAATAGACAATTGTCATTTGACAACAACTTTCAAGAGCATCTGTTTGGGTAGCGACTTGGTTGCATCTAAGACACCGTTAGGATGCCTTGTGTATGGATCAACACAGCCATATCAATCGCTAACGTCAGCAAGATTATCAGTAATATTGCATGCGTGCAAAATCGAAGATAATCTTAACAAAGACATGCATAAGATAATGGATGATTATTTTACTACAGAGAACTTTAGGGTAAAAGTACCAGAAAAACACTTGGAATCGAGTGATATAATTCGAGCTCGAAAGTTGTTAACGGAAACAACAACAAAATCGGACTTCTATGGTCGACAGATGACGTAAAATTGCCCGATAGTCACGACATGGCACTAAAAAGACTGCGTGCTATTGAAAACAAATTGCGAGATACTGATCAAAAGGATCAATATGACACGGCTATAACGGATCTGGTATACAAAGGGTATGCGAAAAAGCTATCAAAGGACGAAGCGACCCACGTTGACCCGCGCACCTGGTACCTGCCGTATTTCGGCGTTTATATATAAACAAGCCCAAAAAGATGAGAATTGTTTTTGATGCGGCGGCTACGGTAGATGGATAAACTCTAAATTGGTAAAGGGACCAGAAGAAAATACTTCCTTAATTCAAATATTGTTTCAAGTTCGGCAGGGTATAGTGGCTGTGTGCGCAGACATCAAGGAAATGTTCTTGCAGGTACGAGTCAGAGAGCCAGATCAGGACTCATTGCGATTTCTATGGCGGCACGGCAATACTAAGGATAATGTCGAGACCTACAAGATGCAGGTGATGATCTTCGGAGCTGCATGTTGCCCCTGTTGTGCTCAATATATCAAAAATATAAATGCGCAAAATGCTACTGACTATAGAAACGAGGTTATAAAAGCAATCGAAACGAATCATTACGTCGACGACTTAATGGCTATCTTTGCTACGGAACAAGATGCATATGCCATCAGCAAGGAACTCAAGCGCTTTCACGGTTTGGCTTATATTGAATTAAGAGGGTTTGTCTCTAATTCGGCTGAAGTTCAGTGTATCCTGAATGAATATGAGAGTAACAATGTGCAAGCAACAGTGCAACTGGATAGCAAGGCGGTAGACAAGATCTGAGGCATATTCTGGAAGAGTCAGCAGGATGATCTTATCTTCGACCTGAAAATGAATCGCGTGGACAAGGATATTGTTAAAGGCGTGAAACGGCCAAATAAAAGGCAACTGCTTAGTCTGGTAATGTCATCTATGATCCGTTTGGCGAGCAAGCGCTTACAGCAGTAGCGTACTGGCGCATCGTTACTGGAAGTAAAATAGAGATATCGTTTGTGCCCGGCAAGACTAGATGCGCACCACTGAAGCTGTTGTCGGTGTCGAGATTAGAATTGCAAGCAGCTATTTTAGGCACTCGCCTAAGGACATCTTTATTGGAAAGTCACAGCATAAAGGTAAAGCGGTCAATAATATGGTCTGACTGGCGAACAGTGATCTCGTTGATTTGTTCTGACCAACGACAATACAAGCAGTTTGTAGCTCAACGTATAAGTGAGATTCTAGACACGAATAATGAAAACGACTTGGGTGCCAAAACAGCTAAATCCGGCGGACAAGGCTACTAAAACAAGCAACGGCAATTACGAGCCACAGACAATATGGACAAGAATACCAATTTTTTTAATGAAATCAGAATCACTATGGCCTTGTCAAGAAAAACTGACACCTTCTATAAACGACTCAGCGAACGCAAAATCATCGTGCACGTGAGCTCCAAACCATTGATTGAAATGGGACGATATTCAAGATACGTTCGACTGAAACGAACGGTCGGATGGATTTTAAGATTCGTGGAAGGCACATGGCATCCGAAGGACAGTATCACAACAGGTGAATCGTCATTCGTGGAGTTGCGTCAGGCGGAACTGATACTATGCAGACTGGCTCAGTTGCAATCGTTTAATATAGAAATTAGCGAGCTGCAACAAAACGGTTTGGTGTCGAAAAGCAGCTCATTTAATCGCCTAACTTAAACGAACATGGTGTACTCGTAGTACATGGGAGGCCTGAATTTGCTACCATATTGCCTCAAAGAGCACGGCATCCTGTCATACTGCCAAAAGCAGCCTGACTAATTTAATTGTTCAATACTACCACGAAGTATATCATCACCAGAATGATGAATTAATAGTTAATGAAATACGACGTAAATTTTGGGTGATCGACTTACGCTGTGGTGTTAAGCGCGTTAAGACATCATGCCAATATTGTAAAAATCGAAGCGCAAAGCCAGTGCCAACGTTGATGGGACAACTGCCACTGGACCGTGTCACGCCATATAATCAACCATTCACTTTTACCGAATTGACTATTTTGGACCCGCAACTGTTACTGTTGGTCGTCGGCATGAAAAGTGCTGGGTGGCTTTATTTACCTGCTTAACAGTTAAGGCTATCCATTTGGAGCTATCGGAAGATTTATCTTGCGACGCATGCCTCATGCTAATAAGAAATTTTGTCAACAGAAGAGGTATTCCTAGGGTCATTAGATCTGACATGGGCACAAATTTCAATGGAGCGGATAACGAAATAAAAAAGACAAAATATATGTTTGATTGGGAATACATAAAGACAGAATTGGCAGGAAAAGACGTCAAATGGGAATTTAAATGTCCAGGCAATCCTAGCTCAGGCGGATGCTGGGAGCGTTTAGTTCAAACAACAAAGCGCGTGTTAAAAGTCACTTTGAAAGAGCAGGCGCCTAGAGTTGAGACTCTAAGAAGCCAACTAATAGAAGCGGAAAACATTATAAATAGCAGACCGCTAACATATGTGGCGGTAAGTGTCGACGAGCCTGTACGGCTGACACCTAATCAAATCCAACAGGGCACAATGAATTCAACACAGACTCCCGGGGAAGGCGGAAGCCATTGCTTTCGCAAGCAATATCGCATAGCACAACAATTGAAGAATAACTTCTAGCGACGTTGGATCAGGGAATATTTACCCACGCTGACCAGACGAACCAAATGGTTTGTGCCTGCTAAGCCCATTAAGACTGGAGACGTGGTTCTGATTTGTGATGAGAACCAAGCCAGAGGCTGCGCGAACCTATACGAGCTAAAGAGGGGCAAATCAGAATTGCTGAGGTAAAAACATCAACGGGTATTTTGAAGCGACCCATATCTCAGCTGGCTATCCTTGACGTTTTGGGTAAAGCTCCGTGATCGTTTTACGGTGGACGGGATGTTGCGACTTGAATTATATTTAAATTTAAATTCGAAATTTAACTGACAGAACTGAAATGCGTTGCAGCTCTGTGGTTTTGAACCCATGAGCAGGCTTGCCACCTTACTTTAACATTTTCTGTTATATATCAATAATTAATCGATAGAATAAAACATAGATATATTTGTATCGATATCGTGGCAGTTGGTGAGTTGCATTGAAAAACTGGCTGTCACCACGCTTTTTATTTACTTTTATTCTTTTAATACAAATTTGAACGAAATAAATAAAATAAATTACGTGGGCTGTTCTATTAATGTGTGTTAATCCGCGTGCTTGGCACGCAAAACATAACTCTGTAGTTTTGCGTTTTTTTTTTTCATATGGTGGGCGAATGGGGGGAGGTATCCGAGAACATATAAAACCAAGACTGGTAGCTCTAGCTCTTGAAGTTTCTGAGATATGCTCGATAAACAGTGTCAGAAAATCTATATGCACTGATTATAAGAAAACGAGGAGAGTTATCGATCATTTGAAATAAACTTGATCTGCGTATGATATATACGAACCTAAAAAGTACAACTTCAGCTTTCTAGCCCTTGTAGTCTCTGAAATTGACGCGTTCATACAGACAGATGGACGGATGGACAGACAGTAGGACGGACAGACACATGGACATGGCCTCGGCTGTTGATCCTGATGAAGAATATATATATTTGATGTGGTCGGCATGCCTCCTTCTGCCTGCGTATCTCAGAAACTATAAGAGCCAGCCCCACCAAATTTGGTTTAATGTGTTTCCATAAAGGATACGCAGATTATGATTATTTCGGATTTTGGATCCCTCCCCCATCTTCCCCCATTAACAGACAAAACATTTGTAATTGCAAGTACAGCCACTATTCTTACGACTTATGATGCTCGTCAACATATAAATGTACTTTAGTACAATAAGAATGCATCAAAACAAATTTCATTAAAATAGGTTAGGGCACACAGAAGTTATTAAAGAAATAAAGAATATGTATATTGGCAAACCACGTGGTGACAAGCACCAAGCGCAACCGTTTTCTGCATGCGTGTGCAAATTAATAAGATTATGTGTTATGTTTGAAACTGATTTATTTATTGATTATGATGTAATTAAACACGTCTTCGTTTGAAGCGTGAGTGAGCTCAAAACTCGCTGGACGACTAGTCGCAGCGGAAATCAAATTAGAACTAAAAGCTAAGACATTATTATTCACTTAAAGTTAACAAAAATATAAAAAGTGGAATCATAGCGGCCACAGAAATGCTTAGCTTGAATCTCGAGCATTGCCTGCTATGCAACGACATCCGGCCCAGAGCTGAGTTAGCGTCTGTGCTGGAGTCAAAGACCCGGCCGCAACGTTACGTTAAAGCAACGACATTCGACCCAGAGCTGAGTCAGCATCTGTGTTGGAGGCGGGGACCCGGCCGTACTGTTATGTTAACTACTCCCCCTCAAGTTAAGGCCGCCCTCGGCCGATCCTATTTCAGCGATCACCTCGTTCATTCTCCTAGCTGCGATCCTCTTCCTGGTGATTCACCAATAGGTAAAACCGATGCAGATAACCATGTCACAGGCCACACCCGAAAGAAGCAATATTATAGCTGTGTTGATATTGCCTATATCGTCTCTGACTTCCTGTATTGTCTCCAGGTTACATTCGTTCAGTCGATGAAGGTAGGGGAGACTAAGAATGTCTTGATGACCCGTGACGTTCAACAGGGGGGAAGCTGCGATGTCTGGGAACCGGTTCGGAACGTTGTTGCGATTGATGTATTTTGTTCCGTTTACCGTGATCCAATTGTTGAACGTGATTAATTGAGTACCACGCACCCAGGTCTCAGCGCCGTTGTCAATGCAGACCAACGCCGCTACGTCGTTGATGATAATGATTCCGTCGTCAACCCATGTGACCGCATTCAGATTGCTTGGTTGGGTTTCGCAATGAGCTACTCCGCCGGTATGGAGCTCTTTGGCGCACGAGCGGGCTGTTGATAATTGACAGAAGGTTGTTCTCGCTGCGGCTGTGCAATTTTTTAGCGCATAAATTTGGTCTTGGCACTCGGCAACGATGTTGTTATCCATTCGCAGTATGTGACTCTTGTGCGAGACCGGGAAGTGCGTAATTTTCCTACGGGTGTACTTAATTTTTGGAAATGAAATTATAAAATAAATAATGTTTGTGGATTGTAGCACTTTTACGGACGCAGGGGACATTAGGTCGGCAATGGGGGGTATCTGTGGGCTCCTCATGCCAAACGGATTTTAAGTCTGCTGATGTTTGATGTTGGCTTTAGCGAGAGTAATTGCGAGCATTATGTTTTGCAATTCCATCAGTAACATTCTGTTCCTGGCCAAAAGTGTTTCGTATAAATGGCCAGAATCGATTTGCCTATCCTTGGCGACCTTCAAAAATTTTGTTTACCGTGTAGGTAAGTTGATTGATCTGATCCTGTACTCTAGTATTTATTTCTACCTGTCTATTGTTTGAATTGCCGTCGTGAGAAGGAACAGTGTCAGAAGCCCAAACCTGTGAAGTGGAAATTACTCTTTTTTTTTCCTTTTTTTTAACATTGAACGACCCATCACCAAAACTTATCTAAAATGAGGTGCCAAGTGGCGTAAAACCTTACATCCTATTAGCTTAACATATGAGAAAAATGCCTAATGGCGCGATAAGGGAAAAAATTTTAATGATAAAAAGGAAAACTGGAAAAACTCTACCTCAAGTTTTTGAGAGAGTTTTTAATGAGAACTGTGGTTCCCAGGTCAGCTTCCACGGCTCGCTCTTCACACAAAGGTGTGAGTTTGTTTCCAAGCCTGCGATTAGACTTCACCAACACCTTTTCCCCAACTTCAAAGACCCTATTCTGTCGAGAGTCATTTTCCCTAGCTCTTAGCGTGTCTTGTGCCTTCTTGAGCTTGTTCTGAATTTTCAATTGTGATTCTTCTGGGAGGGAACGGACAACATCGACTGGTCGTTTATCAGTGACAGAGTGGATTGTCTTATTGTATTCCACCGTGGACAACAAAATTATTTCCACGGTATCGCTCATGTTTTTATCGATCTTCAGACATCTGGCGAGTTCTAACAAGGTACTATGAAATCGCTCGACCTGTCCGTTAGAAACGCTATGCAGGGGCGGCGCGTTTGCAATGCTGACTCCATAATTGTTCATCAGCAGTGAGATGATAGTTTGGGAGCTTAAAGCTGGCTCATTGTCGCAATAGATTGTCTCAACCCTCGGGAAGAAATTCATGAGCTGTAACAGCGGCACCTTCAGATCCTCTATTGTCCTAGATGGGATTGGCTGAACTACAGCGAATTTCGAGAACTTATCAATGCAAGTCAGGAAAAATTTGTTGTCCGTGGAAAAAATGTCCACATGCAACATTTCCCCTGCACGCGAAGGGATTGGCGTCTCGCCAATTTTCTGTTTTTTGGGGTGTCTATCGTAGCCTAGCCCTAGCGCAGGTCTTGCAGTTCTGTACAATTTCATTGGCTAACTTTGTCATTTTTGGGAAGTAATACTCTGAGAGGACCTGCTTAACGTTTTCTTCCGCTGCCCTGTGTTTTCTGTTGTGTTCCGTGATGAGAATTTCTCTTCTTTCGCTAACACTAAAAATGTGTACGACCCGATTCCTACAGTGCCATAACTTTGTAGTCGGAAATTTCCGAACCAAATCATCCTGCACTAGTGCCAAAGTGTGTAAATCGCAGTGCAGCGCATTTACCACATTAGGCTTAATTACTTCCCATAATTCTTCGAGAAGTGAATCTCTGCAGACGAAACTTAGCGAGTGTCGCCTTTTGTTTCCAAACAGGATGAAGCTACGCTTTAGTGGAAAACGTGCCTCTTCAAGAAATTTCTGGTTCTGGAAGCAGTTCAAGGGCTTGTCAGTTGATTCAATGGTGTATGTCAAGGAGAGCTCGCTATGAGCTGTCGCGATGCAGGAACCAGCATTTTGCTGGCTCAATGCATTGAGCTGCTGTCTGGACAGAGCATCAGCAACTAGATTTTCTTTTCCTGGTTTGTAGAAAATGTGCGCATTGGACTCCTCAATGCGTGCCTTCCATCGCTTGATTTTAGCGTTTGGGTTGGATTCAGATACGGCGAATGCCAGTGGCTGGTGGTCTGTGAATATGTTGATGTCTTTTACGCCGTATAAATAATGGCGCAACTTGCCAAGAGCCCAAACGATGGCTAGAAGCTGTCTCTCATTCGTTGCATAGTTAACCTCTGGGCTTCTCAATGTCCTAGAGATCATTGGGATTGGGCGATTTTCCTGTGAAAGTACTGCTCCAATACCGTGTCCTGAAGCGTCAGTCGTCAGATCGAACGGCTTTTTAAAGTCAGGGTATCGAAGCATGACATCCTCGGATGCCAATATGTTCCGCAGCTTCTGAAAAGCGCTGCGTTGTTGATCAGAAAATTCGACCGGAATTTTTCGTGATCTATGTTTACTGACTGAACCATTTTCCCCCTTTAGGATGTCGGAAATGGGTTTCGCTATCGATGCGAAATCTTTAATGAAGCATCTATAATAGCTAGCAAGTCCCAAGAATGATCTGACTACGAAAACTGTCTTGGGCTCTGGGAACTCCTGAATGGCCTTAACTTTCTCTGGGTCTGTTGTGGCATCATCACTAGTGACAACAAATCCAAGGAAACTTAAATTTTTCTTAAAAAAGCGCGATTTCTCCTCAGATACCCTCATATTTGCCTCCTGCAAGCTTTTTAACACCCAGTCGACATGTCTGACATGGGATTCTTCATCTTTTGAGAAGACGATGCAACGTCATCGACATAGACATAACATGACTTGCCGATCTGCTCTCGCAGTATGTCATCAATTGTCCACTGGAAAATGCTAGCGGCGTTTCTCAAGCCGAAAGGAAGCCGACAAAACTCGTACTTCCCTCCATTTACCGAAAAAGACGTTTTTTCGCGATAACGCTCTGCAAGCGTGATTTGGTGGTAGCAAGACTTAAGATCCAGGGTCGAAAAGTACTTAGCTTTACCTAAATTTCCCAGAATCATAGAGATATTGGGCATGGGGTACCTGTCTGGTATGGTTCTTTCATTGAGTTTCCGAAAATCCATCACGAGGCGCATTTTTCGGTTACCCATTTCATCCGTGACCTTTTTGTCAACCACCCAAATTGGGTTGTTATAGGGTCAAACGGATTTCTGGATTATACCATTTTTTAAGAGATCCTGAATTTCTTTGTTGACAAATTCGGCTGCACCCATAGGATATGGGTATAGCTTAGCATAGATAGGTTGATCATCAACAGTCCTAATTGTGGCCACAACGGAAGTGTTATATGGCAGTGCTTCGTTAGCGTCTGCGAAAGCTTTCTTCCTATTCATCAACATTTTCAAAAATTTGTCTCGTATCAGGGGAGGTGCGTCTGCGCAATCTACGTTAGTGAAATTGACATCCACACATTCATGGTACAAAATTGGTTCTGAAGTATTGCCAAACTTGAGTTGGCTGGAGCTTAGGCAAAGCTCTGCTCCGACTTGTGTTAACAGGTCGAGGCGTACAATCCTATCAAAGGTGGAAAGTTCTGAGAGTAGAAAAAAGGTAGCCTTTTTTCCAAACATTGATACATAGCATTTCTCTGAGATTTTGGTCGTGACATGGATGGAGTGAGTGGTAAACGTATTATCGACTGGGCGGACTCCTTTTAGCCCATGGTGCGGACGAATGTAATTCTTCGCCGCACCTGTGTCAATAAGGAACTTCATCTGGGTCCCCGCTATTTCCCGCCTGATTGAGAGCGTCAGAATCCCCATCCGAGTCGTCAGCTATTTGTGCCTCAGCACTTCTTGTTGCCGCTGCGTATTCCTCAGACCCACATTCTTGGCTCTGAGTAGTGTGATTTACCCTTTGGCGCCTCTGACCCGTTGTTCGGTCTAGTTCTCTAGGTGCTAGTTCTTTTGTAAGCTTGTGGGTTACTTGAGTTGACATACTTTGGCGCCTGCGATGGCATCGGGACTTTAGACATTGAAGGGTCAACATTCATTGGTTGCTGATCATCGCAGCCGTTACGTTGTCTACCACTAAGCTGGTCGGTCTGTTTGGGCTGTTGGGGTTTTTGTTGCCGCGTGTAGTGTGGGCTTTTTGCAAAGCCAGGTCTTGCCTCTGTTGCATCTGAGCCTTTTTGCCATTGCTGAGCCTGAGGTCTTTGGTCGGGTCTCCGAGCCTTCTCCTCAACACTTTTGGCATAGTTCGCCGCAAAAGTGTATCTTTCGTGATTGGCTTCTATTTCCTGTGCGAGTGCTAACGCTGAAGGAAGATCAGGCGGGTGTGCCGCAAAGAGGACATCGGTGAGACTGCGCCTAAGACCAGAGATGAATACGCGCAAAGCGTCACCCCTAAACTTCTCGCACATACCTCTCGCTAGTTCTGGATCGTACGTCATATTGACTTTGTTTATGAGCAAAGTGAGCTTTTTCTCAACTTCGTCATAATATTGAGGCAGGGTAAGTTGCCCTTGCCTGAGAGTGCCCATTTCTTGTTCAATGACATGGAGTGGTCTCTTGTCACTGTAGGTGAAATCTAAACGGTCAATGATGGCATCAAAATTCAATTTTGTTGCAAACTTGCACATATACATACATATGTGCACATTCATATGCGTGAGCTCTTTTTCGAATTCTAATGCGATTGTTTGTGCATGTGTGCTAATTTCTAATGTCTGATTTTGACAGAGGCATTTAAAATGCTTCTGTAGCTCGGTGGTAGACGTGGCGAGATGGCCTGGCGAGCTATGAGACATACGTTCGAATCTCGCTGTGTCAACGGATTTTTATTTTTGCTGTTTATTTAAATTTTTATTTTATTTTATTTTTTATTTATTTTTTTAACTTAACACACTTATTGGTCCAAGTGCAACTTAATGCTGGAACATCGGCGATTTGGAATATTCTGGAACAACAATATGGGGAAAAATTTATGTTGGCATGCACACTCTCAAAAAGCATTCTCAGATAAACTGCAACCAAAATTTAAAAGATATTGTTTCCTATTTTGTGAAAATTGTTTGTGAAATTTTTACAAGTACGGCATACTAAAACTTGCCTGCAAATATTAAAAGCGAGCGCGCAGCTCGAACATTAGTTTGTATTATTGTTATTTATTTTTATTTTTATTTTACTAAGTGCGGCTATGGTGTCGTGTGTATGAATGCAGAGGGGTTTAATTAAATGCATGTAACGACTGCTCGCCACTGGCTTCAGGGTATCTCCTAGTCGGGCACTCCCGACTAGAGACATCTTACTTTGTGCCAATACATGCAAATACTTTTTTCCTTTTTTCGCTTATAAAAATCTTTAATACTTTTTTTCTAAGTGTTTGGATAAAATAAACGTGCCATCAGAAGCGTCCAACTGGCTGCAAACTACTTCCGCCAATACTTATGATGTTCGGATGTTATTAAACAAAGTAAAATATAAATACAAGTTGAAATTAATAAACTGCAATTTGATCAAAATATTCGTTTTTTCAGAGTTTGTTTTCTTAACTACACGCAACAAATAAAGGGAAAAACGTTTTAGCTTTCCTAGCGGCACACGAGAACTTGAATGTAAACTTATTTATATAAATAATAAAACCAAATATATGTATAACTTAATACCAAAGTTGCATACGCACAACACATGCCAACGGGCATTGACCGAACGGCCGCCTGCAACATTGCCAAAAACAGTGACGGTGTGGGTGAGACACTTCCGTCAAGAACAACTGCCAGAAAAAATTCCAAATAATCACGCCATTTGCTGCCACTCTGCCACTGCCTACATTGCACCTATATAGGGCCAGCTTAGGAATTAGTATTCAGTCTCAACATTGTAATCAAACCTATCGGATCAGATGTTCTGATCGTTAAATAAAAACAATATATTTTTTGTACCGAACTGCCGACCGAGCAGGGACCAACGTGCATTAACGAGTTCGCAGTTTATTCAAAATTTTTTACAAAAATAAAGGAGAGAGCTGCAGTAGTTGCAAATTTAATTATTTCACTGCACATCGGTGGACTGCAAATTCTGTACGACCCATTCACAGAATACTTTTGCGGTGTATGGACAGCGAAACCCGAGTAGGATTACCAAAAAGGACTAATTTCGCACCATCAGGAAAGGCGGCCACATTAATTATAGTCACGTAAGCTAGTGAATAAGTAAACAAAACGGAAACCTACAACATTTGTTTAAAATTAAGTGCCAAAATTATATTTAAAATTAAGGCAACATAAGCCAAATATAAAAAAGCGTAAAATTATAACAAAATAACACACTACAAACTGTGATATAAAACATTACAACTGCGATTCCCCGGACCATCCAAAGTAAAAGAGAAAAAAAAGCTACTAGTTTTCACAAAAACAAAAAAACAAAACAAGTAAGATGGCTCTAGTCGGGTGTCCCCGACTAGGAGATACTCTGAACCACGCGGCGAGATGTTACATACATTTAAGCCTCTTTCCACTTATACACATATTCACAAAGGCACAAATACACACAAACTAACGCAACAAACTGAGCACTTTACACATCGGCTGTGCTTGGCCCCACATTGGAAAAAAAATTGTTCAATAACTTCTAAACTAAGAGTAGTTGATCGTTATGAAATTTTAAGTGCTTAATAAGAGCATCCAAATCTATGTAAAAACTAAAGCGCAGGTCTGTAGAACTTGATTTGCATTTTTTTGAAATGGGGGCGAATGGGGGTAGGTATCCAAAATTCGAAATATTTGTAATCTGCATATCCTTAACGAGCATATATTAAACCAAATTTGGTGGCTCTAAAAAACCGGATCAAAAAAACTGATAAATATCGATAATAAGGAAACGGGTCATGTTATCGATAATTTTAAATGGTCTTAATCTACCTATGGTATACACGAACTTAAAAAACTAAACTTTAATCCCTAGCTCTTATTGCAGCACTTGTTAAGTGTGCTGTCAAATTGGTCAATTTTACCACACATTTTCTTTAACCGATTTTGATGAATCTTCATGCAATAGATAGTATATATAAATAGTCATTTGAACCAAATTTTGTGTCTCTAGGTCTCATAATCTACAAAAAAAGCTTACAAAATTAGAGGCTGTTGTAGATTTTTATCGATTTTAGAAAAACGGAGTGGGTTATCGATAATTTAAAATAAACTTGATAGACGAGTCTATAGCCGAAAAGTTGAAGTCTCTAGCTCTTATAGTTTCCGAGATCGACGCGTTCACACAGACGGACAGACGGAAAGACGTACATACGGATAGACAGACGAACATGGCTAGATCGACTCGGATGTTGACCCTGATCAAGAATACTTTATGGGGTCGGAGATGCCTCCTTCTGCCTGTTACATACATTTGCACAAAACCAATATACCCTTGTTACCCATTTTCAATGGGTTAAGGGTATAATTACAAGACAAGCTGACACTGCTCTCGAATCGTGTAAAATACCACTAAACTGGGATTCAATATCGAGGTGACTTACGCCACATTTCGCAGAAAAACGCGACTTGGTTACTCTAGAGTACCAAATGACTACAATAATACAGGGTAGTCAGCAGTCGCTAGAATAATTGAATCAGGCAGTGTACAAAAATGTTCTCACTCATTTTAAATAAGATAAATTCTATGAGACTAGGTAATGAGCAGAGCTAGTAATGACTAAATCATACAGAGACTAAGCCTCCTTTGTAAGGGGATTACCAGGAGACTTACCCCACCTATTATTAATAAAAGAACCAACTGACCTACCTTCTGAATTACACTTATTTAAAGGTGTTTAAAGGTAGAAAATCAAACCACCAATGCAAACGGTAGAATTCAGGGCTTCAGGAATACAGAATAAAGACCGGTACCCGCACCGCGTACAATGCCACCATTTCACGTTTCGGTTCAACGGCAGCCCCCACCAGGTCCTCCACGGAATATGAAGCACAACTAGGTTCCACAATCACTGACAGCCACAACACTTTTCCAAACCACGACCTATTCATATACAATATGGGTATCAGCCACCAGCAGCTCCACAACAAAACCCAAATTATCAATACCAATATCAGCAACATTATCTGCTCCATCTCGCTCTATGGCTTCCAAAGCGGTGCCACGTCCAGATCTCACGGGACACCACACAGTCAAGTATCACCTCCACAAAATGCGCCTATCCCCTGACACAGAGTGTAAACTCTGCAGAGAGGATGACGAGACAACAAAGCACATTTTTTGTGATTGCCCAACCATTATTTAGAGTAGGAGGAAGTGTCTATGCAGAGAATTTGTTACTCCAGAACAGATCAAAAGTTCCTCCTGCTCTCATTCAGAAGGGAAGTATAGCGTATCTTGTCCCCATTGGAAGCCCCATGGCACAAAAGACCGCCCTTCGCTCGCTATGCCACTAAAATCTCTGTTGAAGACTCCCTTACAAATAATAATAATAATAATAAAGTTGGAGTCCGATTTTTTTTTTTTGCTTATACTTTTTTATTTTTAAGAGTTCAAAATAGAACTGTTTTCACATTTTCCCGATCAAATCGACTGCAGCTATAGTACACTTTGCACTAAAAACAGCCTTTAACTTTTTTCGTTCTCACATCTTGGTTTTAACATAACGTTTAAAAATGGATCTCACTTTAGCAAAGGCTGCCAATTTGAGTAGAAAATGTTCAACACTTGTCGGAAATGTTGCCAGTCCGTGCAAAAAGTTCTTTGACATTTGAGTGTGAATTGTGCATTTTTTGGCGAATCAAGTAAATAAAATAATATCTCGGAAGAATAGGAAGAGGTGCAAAAACAAAAGTTTAACGGCGTTGCCATATCCACGGCTTCAGCGAGTGGGTTTTTCTACCATCTAAGGCTGTCGGCACTATCTGAAAACGGGCCTAAGTGAAAATTTATTTTGAAGGTTAATAAATCCCTTAATACATCACTTCAATTTTTTTTACGTTTTAAAGGGTCCAAATGTCCAAGTGGTCTTTTGGAATTTGGAGTTCCTATAACTAGTAGGTAGTTTAATCCATTCCTTTTCAGCGTAGTTTGGTAGTGGGACAAACAGTGCTTCGTCTTTCGCCGTAATGGCGGAGGTCAAGCTGTCAAGAATGTGAATAGCATGTTTCAACTTCTTTCGCAGCAGCGGCTCGACTGAAGTCTATGTGAGTCGATGTGGGACCCTAGGTTATGGCTTATGTTCCCACAAGTAAGGTGGCAATATCCCCCGAGGCCAAATACACACATTCAAGCCACGTAGTGATAATCATCAAAATTAGAATACTCGTGTCCGTCACTCCAAAGGTGCAGCAGCGCCTAAACGAGGCTCGCCCCATAGGGGACAAACTGGCGGTCCTGGTGATCCGCTCAGGCAAGGCCTAAGCGAAGCAGGCCACAAATGGTATCACAGGTATCTCGGAAGGGGCACGCGTCCGGAAGAGGCCAAGAGGAGGGCGTTAGAGCACAGGGCCAAAACTGTGTCCCCTGTGGCGAGAGTCGAAGGCCAAGCGGCAAGTGTTCGCAAGCGGCAGTTCCACCAGACCTCGCCAAGCCTGGAAACAAAAAAGCATCCTAAGAAGCAAAAGAGCTGAGCCGATAACCGCACCGCGACAAACGGGCAAGGACCGTCGCAAAGCGCCAAAAGGACTCGGGTATCCTATGCCAACGCCACCAAGGCCATCAACATAGCCATAATGGCGGAGGACTACCCGACTACTACGAGACAGTTATCGAATGAAGAGCTTAGAGCTAAGGGCGCGATGATGGACCACTAGCCTGAAGTTCAACAGCATTCGCTTTAGGCCAGGCCTAATCATCGTGGGGAACAGATCGTCCCAAAGATCCCCATCACGGATGGAGTGCTGAAGGTGTGTGAGCAGATCCCGGTGCTGGACATCGTCACCGTCTACCTGCACCGCACAGCTGGCGAGGAGAAAACTAGCTCGGTGGGTTTTCTGAAAGATTAGACCAGAGACCTGCTTCCATATTAGACGTGGGCAGTTCGAATGACGACTGCACGGCAAGAAGAGTGCAGAGAAAGAAGAAACGACGCCAGGCAAGGTAGGGAACAACACCAACCCTGCCAGCCGCCAGCACCAACCCTGGACCGCGACGCTCTCAGAGTGTGTAGTGACGGCGAGCGCGCTGGTGAAGAAGAGCTGGATGACGAGCAGACGTTCACCAACGAGGTGTCCGAGGAAGATCTGACGCTCTCGGAGGGTGAGCCGGAAATCTGAGATGTGAACCAGCGTGACACAAATCGGTTGGTTGGTTACCAGGCTGGGCCTGAGACTGGTGTTCATTCAAGAGCCATGGACCGTCAGACGGAAGATCTGCGGTTTGCGTCATGAGAAAGTGCAGGTAATTGCAGATGTCCGAGAGACTAAACCGAGAGCTTGTATCTAGATAAGGAAGAATATAAATTTCCTCTGTCTTTTCAGTTTTCGTACCAAAGATCTGGTAGCAGTGCTCATCACTGCCGACACAGACCCCCGCAAACAGCTGGTGCTCGCATCAGCGTACTTTCCGGGAGATGCTGGGATGCGACGCCAACGCACACAGCACAGCCTGGGGCACAGGATAACGGAGGTGACAGTTAGCACCACAACAGTCAGAGCTCTTACCACCAGGGGATGTCCGCAGGGGGGGGGTACTATCACCCCACTGTGAAGTCTGGTAGTGGACGAGCTTCTTCATAAACTCACAGACAATGGCATAGTATGTCAGGGATGTGCTGACGACATAACCATTATTTGCAAAGGGAAATTTGAGCACACCTTATGTGACAGGATTACTTTAGGGCTGCGCGTAAGTCTAGAATGGTGCAGGTCTGTAGGACTGAACATAAATCCAGCTAAAACGACAATTGTTGCCTTCACAAATCGGTACAAACTTAACTCACTTAGACCAATCAGAATTGGGGATGTGACAATACCACTATCCAAGGAAGTCAAGTATCTGGGAGTCATCCTAGATCAAAAACTGAATTGGAAGTCTCACACCGAACAAGTTATCTGAAAGGCCACTCTCGCTCTGATGAGCTGTAGAGCCCTCTCTGGTAAAATGTGGGGTTTATCACCAAAAATTTTAATGTGGATCTAGCGATGGTTCGGCCCATTGTTAGCTACGGCGCTGCGGTATGGGCGGATCGCGCAGAACTGGAGTGCATGAGGAAGCAGCTGGGTAAGCTCCAGAGACTTGCGTGTACATGCATTTCAGGCGCGATGCGCACCTGTCCGTCAACAGCGCTGGACATTCTACTTGGGCTACCGCCCCTACATATCCACATCAATCAGGTTGCGAAAACATCGCATATTAGAATCACAAAAAGGGGTCTATCTACGACAAACTCCAGCGGTCTGGGACTACTGGCACAATACCCACAAGATGAATTAGAACAAAAATATAGTTTCGATAAGCTCTTCAGAGTAGAGCTTACTAGCAAAAAAGAGTGGACCACACTGTCTACAACCTATCATGTGAAAACATGTGCAATAAGGTGGTATACAGACGGATCGATTTTTTCATACAGCCAAGCAGCAATAAAAACGCTAGCTGCTTATAAGGTGGTATCTGAGCTTGTCTGGCAATACCTAGGGTCCCTAAATAAGCTAGGCGAGACCAACAGGGTGACCATCAACTGGATTACAGGCCACGCTAGGATTCCAGGGAACGAGGTAGTGGATGAACTAGCCAGAAAGGGGGCAAACTTATGCGTTGTGTTGTAGTACATGCAAGGATTCTTATGTTTATGTTCTCTTTAGCTCGCTTGTTAATGAGCGGCTGTAAATATTGAGATGCGTGTTCAATTTTGAACATTCTGACAAGGGCCGGCAAAGTAGCAGGCGCATGATTCCGTTACGTTTCATTGTAGTCCACGCAGGGACCTTACTTATTATTAATGTGGCGTTAGTCAATCACCAATTCGATGTTAATTATATTTCATTTATATAATTTTCTTTGATTTTAGTTATGTCTGCAAACGGCCGCCAAAGGTTATGGCCGGCAGTTTTCTTTTTACGTTACATTTTCTTATTGCATATACAATTAAAATTAACATAATTATTATAGCTACTAAAGAAGCGTGTCCGGATACATGATGAAAATTATGGTGCTCTTTCAAATACTTTATCTCATCTCGTAATTTACCGATTTCCTCGGTATGGTTAATTGCTACTGTTCCTAATAGATCCCAAACAATTTTTGGGATTTCACTAATGTCTCCTAAATATGGCAAGGAAATTATTACGTTGCTTTCTGAATGGATTTTGTGATAAGCTAGTAATAATTTGTCATCAGTCCTTGCAGTGCAATCTGATCTAATTGCCTTGTTCAGGCAAGTCTATCAGTTCTTGCTGTTTGCTACTGAACTAAATTCTTACTTTGGCGTTTCTTGAAACTTTAAAGATCCATCTACTCTTGCCTTCCAATTTAACCCAGTATGTTCTTGAATTTCCTACATTTTATAAATACAATTATATTGCCTATTTGGTTTAAAAGGTGTGATTTCACATGTATTATCATTTGCACTACTCTAAGGCCAACTAACTTCGCATATTCGGTTGTTGGACTCCCATTTTCGATATCTGTTTAA
Source organism: Drosophila colorata (assembly GCA_035041545.1). Lineage (NCBI taxonomy): Eukaryota > Metazoa > Arthropoda > Insecta > Diptera > Drosophilidae > Drosophila > Drosophila colorata. Next base: position 409,749 of record JAWNLD010000463.1, read on the forward strand.
CGTGGATTCAGCCATTAAGTGATATGAATCTATTTCGAAATTGTCGGACTTCAGATGCACCATTATTATTTGATCTTCTATTGCAATTGGTAGAGGAATAACTCTGTATAACTACGATGGATGCCTGCCAAATAAGGGTATTTTAGCGCTTATAATTAGTTTATTGTTAATAAATATCTCTTTTGCTGTTAGTAAAGTGTAAATTCTTTTAGCTCGGTACCTGTTCTTTTCCCTGGTAAATCTAATGTTTCTGATAAATTTTCTTTTATTTTTGAAATTTCAGCCTTTAATTGATTTGGCTTTAGTATGTTTGGGTTTAACCTACCATGATTAATGTCAATTAGCAGGCTTATAATTCCTGATTGAATCTTTTCGCATTCGTCAAATAAGGAGCTGAGCTGTTTTGTTATCTTGAAGAAGTTGATTGACTCTTTGTACACATAATAATTTTCTTTAAGGAGCTCGGTCATGTTCTCAATTTTTTTGTTCATACCATTAAAGTTAGAGTTTACTTCATCGGTAGTTCGTTTGACAATAGTTGCTGTAGAATCTACCACGGAAGTTTGTTTTGCAATTAATTTATTTCGATTATGTTGATTTTCTAACAAGTTTTTCATGTTTTCTTCCGTCATTTTCCGTCATAAAAAGTTTGTTATTTTCTTCTAATTCTACTATTTGATTTCGCATATTGTAAAGAATTAGATTACATTGATCTTCAAAATGTTGAAGCTTTTCACACACCACTCTCATTTTTATTATTAATTCATTTCCTTTACTCAGCATCTCAAAATAGGGTTCCATGTTATAAAATATAACTAGATCCCAAGAAAAAGCTATTACCTCTACTTCTCCCATTGGATTTAAATAAATTACTGTGCTGTTGTTTATTTTTTCCACTATCCATTTTCTTGATTCTTTTGCTATTGAGGCTGCATCGGATATTTGACAACATAGCATTAACATCAACATAGCTACTAATACTCCTAGCTTTGATATTCGAGATCCTCCCCTAGGGCTAAATCTCTCTTCAGCTACTTCTGAATTTTGATTTTCTTCAATTCCAGGTAATGGACATATTTTAGTAATTGGCCTTGTAATCGACCCTTCTTGGACCTTTATTTTCACAACTCTAACATTCTTGTCTTTACCTTTGTGGACTTCTTCAATTTTTCCCAAAAAAAATCTCATCTTTAATTAGTACTATCTGTCCTTCCTTTATATTTTGCTTTTCCGTTTCCCATTTGTTTCGCTGTTGCAAGGCATATAAATAATCATCTTTCCATTTACGGAAAAATTCTTTCTTCATTTTTTGAATTAGCTTCCACCTGTCACGGTTTCCTATTTTTTCGTCATTTTTTGACTCAACTGCACCTAATGTTGGTCTACCAATAAAAAAATGACCTGGTATCAGTATCTCGTTGTCATCCATATCATTCCCAGATGTATACAACGGTCTTGAGTTTAAATATAAATAATAATAACGTCGGCAATCTCATCAATCTCTCAGCGTCCCCAATTATTCTTTTTAAATGATATTTTACTGATTTTACCCCAGCTTCCCAGATACCTCCGAAGTGAGGTATGTTCCATTGTCCTCTTCTTGCTAAAAATCTTCTAAGCGCATCCAAAAAGGCATCTGAAGTTAAGTCACTGACAACTTCCAGATGTATAGCCTCTGTAGCCATACATACAAATACTGCTATGTATCCTTTATACGTTTTCTGTCCACGATTCAAGGAACATCTTATGTGGTAAGGCCCTGCATAATCTACTCCTGTATTTAAGAATAGATATAACATTGTTACCGTATGCTTTGGGAGATTTCCCATTATTTGTTCTGCAGTATTTTGCCGGTACCTCGCACAAGTTATACACTCTCGTAAATATTTCTTTAAAGAGTTTCATAATCCAAATATGCAAAATTTTCTTTGAATATAATTTCTCATTAGATTTATCCCCTCATGCAAGGTCTCCTTATGTGCATTTTTAACTATTAATGACGATATATGGCACTTGTTTAATATTATTGGATACTTAACGTCAAATCTTGCATTGCAGTTTAGCAATCTACTACCTACTCAAAGAATTCCATCTAAAAACTCCATCTAAGTCTAAAAAAGGATTTAGGCTCAATTTTTTACTTCTAGTTCCAATCTAAATTGCTAAATTGAATTGCTTGTTGTACTTTTATTATTAAAATGTTTGCTTTTTTAATTTTGTTAATTTTAACTTCAATAAATCTTATTATGTAGGCAATTACTTTTTCTAGTTTATGAATACAAGAATATTTTTCCAATAATGATATGAAATATTACTTTCTGTATATGTAACTACCGTATTTACTACAACATTAGCGTCATATATTTTTTCTTTGGGTCAATTTTCTTTAGACTCGACCAACCATTTAGGACCTTTCCACCAAATTCCCCTAGAAGCAATATCTGCAGGATTCTCTTCAGATTTTACATGATTCCATTTAAACTCTGTAATTTTTCTTATTTCGTCCATTCTGCGTGTAATGAATTTGTCTTTGTAAGCTGCATTTTTAATCCACGCTAACGTTATCATGGAAGCACTCCAAGCATAAGTGTCCGCCGTAACCGCTAACGATTCTTTTATCTTTTTTATTAGTTTTGCTAAAAGATGGGCTGCACATAATTCTAATTTAGGAATGGTTTTTCTATTTTTCTTAGGATTCACCTTGCTTTTGCTGGCTATTAGCATGGCTGAATTTCCTACTTTGGCATATACTACCGCTGCATATGCTTTTTCGGATGCTTCAGCAAAACTATGAAGTTCCACTGGAAGAATAATCCGAGTCTTAACCCGTCTCGGTATTCTAATTTTCTCTAGAAAAGTCAGATTATCTTTGTATAATTCGTTTACTTCATTAAGAGACAATTCTTGATCCCAATTCTTTTCTGCTATCCATAACTTCTGCCTAAACAATTTCCCAACAATGGTGACTGGTGACAACCATCCCAATGATCATACATTTTTGCTAGTGTATGTAATACTAGTCTTTTATTTATATTTTTTGAGCTAAGACAATTAACTGTAAATTTAAATTTGTCTTTAAATGGCTCCCATTGAAGCCCTAATGTTTTCACAGAACCGTGTTATTCAATACTTAACACTTTGTTATCGCTAGCATCTTCTACGGATTCAATTATTTCATATGTGTTGGAAATCCATTTTCTCAAATTCATTCCTGCTTTACCTAATTCGAATGTCACTTGACTTACTATTTGCTCAAGGTCTTCAATAGTATCATCTCCTGTCATTAAATCGTCCATATAAAAGTCATTCTAAATCATTTCTTTTACTACTGAATGCTTACATTTATCAGCTATATCTGCTAACACTCTGTAGCTAAATATGGAGCTGACGCAGTACCATAGGTAACTGTTATCAACTTATAGTCGTTAATTTTGTCGTTGGGAGAATTTCTCCACAGAATATGTAATTATTTTTTATCTTTTGCATCAATATTTATTTGTCGGTAAATTTTTTGAATGTCCGAGGAAACTACATGTTGCCATTTTCGCCATTTTAATATAATATCGAAGATATCTTTTTGAACCCTTGGTCCAATCCACATGATATCATTTAGGCTTTTTTTCCTAATTCTTTTTGTTCCTTAAATGGAATCGTTACTACATATCTCCCTTTTGAGTCTTTCCTTGTAGTTTCAACAAAATTATGCTCACATGATTCAGCTTCTATATCCTCATTTTCCTCAGTTTCTAACTCCCAGAATCTTTCTAAATCATTTACTTCAATGTTTGTAGCGACTATTGTCTTTTTGCCTTTGGATTTTGTACATCCAGATATTATCCAACCAAAATCCGCATTTTGGCCAAGCAACCCATCGATTTTTACCACACCATTCTTTAGAAGGTAGTTTACAAATCTGCTCCTATAATTACATCTACCCGACCTGGTTTATTAAAATCAGGATCAGCCAATATGTAGTTTTCCATTTCGTTTTATCAATATTAACTGATCTAGATGGAAGAGCTTTCATAAGTTTTGACAATATAATTGCTTCAATATTTAGGGACTCTTTTTCATGGTCTCGAATTTTAATGTTGAACTTTATTTAGTGTTGTATCTGTTGTACAAGTATCTGTTGAGGACACCCCACTGATTTGTGTGTAAGCTTTTATTCTAGGTAATTGTAATGCCTGCGCAGCTTCCTCTGAAATAATAGTGCTTTGTGAACCACTATCTATCAATGCTCTTAAATTCTCATAACCCCCATCATTTGATTTCACTTTTACAAGTGCTGTTGCTAACAGTGCTTGTTCCTTACCTATACATGTATTTATTTTTTCCCGTTTTTCATAAGGAAGTGAAGTGAATCGTATGATGGGTTTTATTGCAGAATGAGCAAATTATTTCAGCAGTGCATTTTCAACATTCAACATAGCTGTACTTTTTTTTTAGCTATTTCGGACGTTTCTACGGGACTCATTCCTAAATTTGTAACACTGGACCCTGCTACCTTACATATCGGACAATTTTCTTTTGAGGTCGTAATATATTTTTTTACTATTTTCTTTTCTTCGTTTTCTATTGAACAAAACTAACTAAACCGCAACTCCAAATATTCCATAACATCAGACAATGTCTGAATTTCTTTTGCCCGTTTGACATGGCTTTCATACAGTTGTAGAGCCTCTTTATTGAATTTTCTCAATATTATTTGGGCAAATATCACATCAACTTCTTCTGACAACTGTGATTTTATTTTGATCAAATGTACTGATTCATTTATTGAATCAATAAACATTTTAATCTGCCTAGCTGAGTCGTTATTCAAAATTGGTAAATCAATTAACCGATTCAGCTGTTCAGCAAATATTTTTCGTTTATTCTCTTACCGCTTGACTAACAACTCCCTAGCGGAATTGTAGCTCTCTGCGGAACCTGTTAATAACTGAGCAACCATACTCCTTGCTTCACCACGTAATGTGGATTTCAGATAGTTAAATTTTAGAGAAGGACTCAGATCCTCTCTATTATAAATTATTTAAAAATTGTTCGGAAAATAGGTCACATTCTTTTGAGGCGCCATAAAAGATGAGTGCCTGTATTATAGGTAGCACTGGAAGGTCGTCAATTTTTTCCTTCACAAATGCTCTTCAATTTTACGAAATTTGACATGGTTTTCCTCATTCCTCAAAAGTAATTCTTCTAACGCACTCATTATAATTTGTACGTCAAATTCTAAATCATTAACCTCTTCATCAAATTTAATATTTTTGTTATATTCGTCTTTTAAAATATTAATTTTCTGGGCAACTTTTCTCCACATATATTCTACTTTTTGTTTCCTTATTCCCAATACTTAAATTTTTCCTTTCTCGATATCTTGATCTACTGTTAGTAGATATTTTCTCAACTGCTCAACCTTTTCGTCGAACTCTTTTATAAATTTTTCAAAGTTAAAATTTTCCTTGCTAGTATCTTTTCTTGCATCTTCAAATACCAATGGCTTTTCAATTGATTCTAAAGGTTTAATGCTTTCACCTTGGAGTTTTTTGGGGCCTACATTTGAACACTTTTCTTTAATTTTTGTTATTGTCAGCATTGTCTGCTCATACTGTTTAGTATTGAAGTAGTCATGATACTTGGCTAACGTTCGTATTGATTTCCCTATCGCTTACTGCCCTGATCTTCTCTATCAACTCGGACTGCTTTTTTAGGGTTTCTATAATTTTTTCTGACAACATTTTAACTTTGCTTAATATTTAATTATTAATAAATTTAAATTTGACTTATCTTCTTTGTTACTGCCGTTGTTGTTGATGTTATCGTTGCTGATGTTGCGCTGCGGCCGTTGCCGTTGTTGATGTTGTTGTAGATGTTGTAATTGATGATGTTGCGCTACTGCCGTTGTTGATGTTTTTGTAGATGTTGTCGTTGATGATGTTGTGCTGCTGCAGTTGTCGTTGCTCTTCGCTTGTTCCCGCGTACTGTTCTATTCACTGACAAAACTCACAACACTCTTTTCGATGTTAAAGGCCTCGAAAATTCGCCACACTTTTTTTGTTAACACCACTGCAATTATTTTTTATCGCACACGAGCTGTAGTCCGTCTGTGATTTTTTTTTTATACTCTGTCTCTTACCCTGGGTAGGGGAAAGCAAGAGTTTTTTATTTGCAACCTTTAGCTGACAATATTGTAGACTTTAAGGTGCTGGTTTTAGCTCTGTGTCTCTTGCCTTGGGTAGGAGAAAAAAAAATTGCTCGAAGGACCAAAATGTATAGCTTCAATGAAGACTACTACATTTGTTGAGTTACAATAGTAAACTGATTTATTCTTACAAATCATATTTTTAAATAGCTAACATGAAAATCATATCCAATTTTTTATTACTATGTTGACCTGCGACCAACGGAACACAACCCAACAATTGTTCGGGTTTCATGTATATTTACTTTTCACGTAGGGTCATAAATTGTATATTTAATGCACACATATGTTTTCGGTGCGTTGTGTTGTAGTACATGCAAGGATTCTTATGTTTATATTTAAATCTCTTTAGCTCGCTTGTTAATGAGCGGCTGTAAATATTGAGATGCATGTTCAATCTTGATCAAGTTACAAGTGAGAGGCACAATAGACCCAGGAGGTCGCAGTGCACCAGACTCTGTCAATAATAATAATAATAATGTAACAGGCAGAAGGAAGCATCTCCGAACCCATAAAGTATATAGATTCTTGATCAGGACGACGAGCTGAGTCATTTTAGCCAAGTCCGTCTGTCCGTCTGTATGAACGTTTCCGATTTCGGAAACTACAAAAGCTAGAGACCTATCGAATAGGGGAGGTATCCAAAATGCGAAATATGCATAATCTGCGTATTACTTACGAGCACATAGTAAAGCAAATTTGATGGATCTAGCTCTTATAGTCTCCGAGATATGCCAAGAAAACCATGTATACAAATCGATTTTTATCGATAGCAATGAAACTGAGCAAGATATCAAAAAAAAAATGATAAATTTGTACTGCGTACGGATTCGAAGAATCTACAGTCGACAAGTTTAGGTCTCTAGCTTTTATAGTTTCCGAGATCACTGCGTTCATACAGACGGACTGCCGGACATGGCTATCGAACATCGACTCAGCTCATCCTCCTGATCAAGAATATATATACTTTATGGGGTCGGAGATGCTTCCTTCTGCCTGTTACATACATTTGCACAAAACCATTATACCCTTTTTACCCATTTTCAATTAGTTCAGTGTATGAAAATCGGGTATTGAAGGTGATATAGCTTCTCTCGCATTCTTTTTAATAACAACCTTTCGAATGGTTTAGCAAATTGTGGGAAGGATGTTGATAAGGTGATAGCTCTCCGTCCTGTCAAGAGGTTTATTTGACTTCAGGATCATAGAGACCTGGGCATACTTGCGCGTAGAAAATAACAGAGTTTGACAATACATTTTCAGTGCTATCAATTCCAGCTTTTTTTTAAGTTTCAAATGAAATTTCATCAAGAGAAAAATACATAATATGATTTTCCAATTGGCCTACCATCACACAGATTTTTTGGAAATCCGAAAGGTACCAACCACCATGGCTCAAATCCCTAAGCTAAGGATCACAGTTCCGGATCCAGCACTTTCGAAGACGCCGCTTTTCACGAAGAACAAATACAATTGAATTGTGAACTCTGAAGAAAATCCGAACAGGTTTATCAATGGATGCAGGAGTTGCCTGTGCCTCAGCATTGGAAATACTACGGCTAACTGACTCAACTGCATCATTCATCTCCTCAGAGCATTTCAGATTAGCGGTAACATTTAAGAGACTTCCATGACGGCTTAATAGCTATTAACATTCGCTCTTATCGACTACAGGAGTTTCTCACAATTTGCAATTTTGTAAGAATGAGTGGAGTATGGTCAAAGCTCCCCTTCACTCTGCTCTCAATCCGCAAAAAAGATGGTCCAAAGCCGCCATAAAATTCAAAGTCTAGCTCACTAAGCCTTTACAATATAAGAATAGCGTGTTGGTGACTCTGTAGTACATATATTCCCATACTTTCCTATTACTGCTTCGTGATCTCATCGCGCTGACTAGTGGCATAGAATGAATATCCAGGCATTCGAAGCAAAGATCTTCTGGTCAGATGAGACTCAGAAATACACATAACATTTTCTTTGTACATCTATAAATCGATCTTATTATTATTATTTTTCTTTCGCGCGAATCCCGATGCCATGAGCAGCATCCCACCTCCCACCCAACCGACCGAGGGGCATAGTCGATTAACGTACGACACGAGTCGCGAAGTACAAAACGAATACAAACTATCTACAATCTACTTGCTAAATAGCTTAGGAGTAAAGATTTAATACGAGGAAGGGAAGACTCCAAACTGATCACTCCGTAATGTTTATTAAAATGACATCATAAAGGAAGCGGAAGGGTTCATGCAGGGCATAGTTAGTAAAGCAATGGTTAAATACTAAGCGTTTAAAATTACGTGTTAGTCTGGTTGGAACCGAGAAATTTAATTGGCTTATCAACACAGATAAATCGCTTACCCCCCAATAATTAAATGATGGACAACGATTACGCCAAGCATAGTTCTCCGATTTGTTAGAGAGGGGAGATTTATCAATAAGATGGCATATGGTGGCAACCGAACATCAGGATCCCAATTTAGGCCACGAAAGGCAAATAATAAATATTTCTTTTGTACCGACTCAATTTGGTTCTGATGTACTGCGTATTGTGGTGACCATACGCATGACCCAAGCTCGAGAATGGGTCGGACAAGAGATATGAAAAGTGTCCTTGTCGTGTAAGGGTCATCAAATTCCTTGGACCATCTCTTGATAAAGCCAAGAATAGTCATAGCCTTGTTGACTAATGGTCGTAACATGAGAGTCAAATTTAAGTTTATGATCAAAAACGTCACCTAGGTCATTAAAACCTTTATCGGTATTATTTGCCCGTTCAAGCAGTGCTACCTAGCTTGTACGGAAACATTTGAGGAGAGCTTCGATAAAAAGTCATTACCTTGCACTTAGAGCAATTAAGATTTAATAGGTTATCTTGACACCAGGACTCAAAGGCGTTAAGATCGGCTTGTAAGAGATTACTTGAAGCCATATTATTATATGTAATGCACAATTTTACATCATCGGCATACATTAGCACACGGGAGAGTGAACGTACCGAGGAACGTGAACGTACCGAGCGGACCAAGATGACTATCCTGGGGAACCCCAGATGTCACCCTGATACAGTTAGAATATACATTTATAAAAAGAACCCTTTGCGATCTATTTCTCAGATACTCTGAAATCCAGTTAATAAGATTTACTGGGAAGCCTAGTAGCCATAATTTGTGGGGTAGCAAGGGGTGGTTTACTGAGTCACAATCCTTGCTGAAATCAGTATAAATAACATCTGTCTGCATTTTGTTTTTGAAGCCATCAATTACCAAAGAAAAGAACTCTAGAAGGTTAGTGGTTACAGATCTATGTTTCATAAACCCATGCTGGGAAAGTGAAATAATAGAGCTGCATAAATGTTGCAGTTGAGATATTATAATTCTCACAAAAGCTTTTGGTATTGCAGACCATTTGGAAATACCTCTATAATTTTCGAAAACAATCTTTATGCCTTTTTTATGGAGAGGGATGATAAAAGATTCCTTCCAAATAGCAGGAAAAGATGAGGTGTCAACAGACAACTTAAAAAGTTGTAGGATGGGCTTGCAAAGTGATTTTGCACAATGCCTGAGCACACAGGCGAACTTTCCGTAATGATAAGACACAAAATGCAGTTTGAGGACTGTAACTAGTAAGGATAAAAGCTTTCGTTTAGAATTAACAAATCTAAAAAATTGCTGTGGATTTTGTAAAAACTGAAGCCGACAACGGCGAAGATAATTTTTGTAGCACACGAGATTAATCTTAAAGAAGTCAGATCTGGCAATTGCATACCGGAGGAAATCACCAGGATTTCCAGATTTCTTAAATTTTTTATAATATCGTGACTTAACATTTTTTAATCTGATTAATGCCTTTAAAAACCAAAGAGGATGATTAGACCTCCCCGGATACACAAGAGGAACACAGACATCAAAGTGTGAGTTCATGGTATCGTAAAAAAGTTTAATGTCAACATCAATATCTGCACAATTGTACAGTTGTGACCAGTCGGTATGCTGAATACGATCATTAAGCCTAAAAAAATCAGACTTACAAAAACAACAGGTACGATCCGCAGGTTTTGATACGGTAATAGGGACGGGGGCAGGAATTTCAATGGCCAGATCCAGAGTTGGATGAAAAGGGTCCTCAGGTCTTAAAAAGGAGTCAATCCTGCGTACAACATTGCTGGAGGAGTCCAATACAAAAATCAAATCAAGAGATCTTTTGAGTTGCGCATCAATAAAATCATGTGACTTAGAAGACAAAAGAATAAGAAATGACCAGGCCACGTCGGGAAGATTAAAATCGCCAAGAACAAACAAAAGGTCCCTATCAGATAGTAGGGAAGAGATTGATTGCATAGCGGAAAGGTGATGTAAATAAATAGACATATCGGACAGCGGAGGAACATAAGAACAAGTTATATAAATACAAAAATTTTCCAAACAGACTGTTACTTCAACGAACTCAATGTCCAAAGGTGGAGGAAAAGGCGAACTCGACTGCTATAAGGACATCTCCTCCAGCACGAGAGACTCCATCGCAACTATAACAGTTATATTTAGAAACAAAAACTGCCGATCTTAACCGGTTTTAATCTCGGTAAAAGCAATTATATTTAAATCAAAAGAAACACTATCTACATAGAGATAGTGAGTTTAGAATTAAGATCTCTAACGTTTTGATAGGCAAACTCGATGGAGGTTATTAGGTTTTTGACGCTGCAACCGAGGTTATGGAAGGTGGTGGTAACAAAATCGGAAAATGGGTAAAAGGATATAAAGGCATCTCCGACCCCATAAAGTATATATGTTCTCGATCGGGATCAACAGCCGGATAATGAAGTCATCTGCTGATATATAGTCGTAGGCTTAATGCAGAAATGTTGAAAGAGAACATCAGAACGATGTCCAAGGACAAATTCAAAGAGTTATGTCAAAGAATAGTATCCTGGTTCCAAGCAATCTGAGCGGTGGTATGAGAGCGAAGTTATTCAACGACAATTTGATGAAAGGGCCCAACAGGGATTGACTGTCGGAAAGTTTGTGCTGATAGGTAAGTAAATGTTCCTGTGCCGGTTATCGGGTACTGACAACAGAAACCTAAGGTTCTGAGAAAGCAGCGAAACATAGCTTTTAAGAGTGAGTCTCTATAGTTGGAGCCGACTTCTTGAAGGTACGCTTAAACTTCCTTAAAATCTGTCCTTAAAAATTATCTGGCAGAAGTTCGTTCCATTGGTCCGTTGTCCGTTGTATTTGCCACACTTGACGCATTTTGGTACTTGGTGGCAATAAGCTTGAGAATATCTAAAATTTTGATACCGCTGATATCATCGAATTAATTACATTGAATTCAGGCCATTGTCTTCAAAATGTTTAACAAAATATTTATCCAAAAATAAATAGGTAGGGAGTAGGTTGAGTTATCGATCGGAAGTGTAGATGAGGAGGTCACTGGTGTCGTCGAGTCAGAACTGTCACTTAACCCTATGACGACAGTAGGACCGTCCATGTCGTCAAGTCCTTACATATATAGATTACATAAAGAGTTTTTTAAGAGCGTAGTCAAAGTCAACAACTTTGGGCCTAGACGTATTTGAACCTAAGACCTACCGCGAACCTAATCTGCGTATTAGGCAGCAGCGCCACAGACTACTTGACTTCTGATTTGACGAAATTTAAATTAAGATTTCCATCAAGAATTATAGGCAATCGTTAAAACTACAAACCAAATTTATATTTGTAATTTCTGGGGTGGGGGTTGCGTAGCTTAAACATTTTTTGTGCGATATGTATATGTATGTATGATATGACTCTATTTTAAAACTGAGAGACATATTTAGATTTGCGATTTGACACGTTCCAGTGGGCGTAGCCAAAAAATCGTAACACTTTATCTGATGAGAGTATACACGATACATATTTTAAGTTTCAAGCTTTAATAGAGGCGAAACAATTGTGTGCATTCGGACAGACGGACGGGCAGTAAACTCTTTTGTGCATTTCGAGTAAAATATAAATGTATACTATTCATTAATTTAATCAAATCAAATGTAATCGATTGCACGACATAAGCTTTAACATACTATATACACCGATAAAAAAATATAGGTATGTTTTTGTTAGGAAAATATCATGCTTAGTGTCTGCTCTAGCGCATTATTTAAAAATGATGTGTACTTCTTGTTTTACTTTAAACTTTTGTGTACAAACATATCCCCTGTCATTCGGAGTATTGCCACGGTGTTACAAAAAATTGCAGGTCCTCGGTGCCCCATGACAACCCTTTGCCAATGGGTTTCAAAAAACTTTTTACACAGACTTGTCTAATAACAAGGTATCTCTATTGTCATGCTCGCAGGGATCCCTTTGTATGTAAATATATTTTCCGCCCATTGGTCAATCGGTGCGACGAATGGAACAAAATACGCGCTAGATCGTCAAATTATGGAATGGTAGTTCACGTATAGTATTCACAGATCAAGAAGTATTTTTATGGGAATAACCTTTCGCTTTCCATTGTACACATCTAGAAACCATATTTAAACTATGAAAGTTTTATAAAGATCGGATAATAAATACCGATGTAATTCACGCTTGCACTTCCCGTAGTGTTGGGCTGCGTGAAGCAGAAGCACATCCCCAAAGTAAAGATCTTAGCTTGCAGCGTGTTTTAATGTATGTACGTAAACAAGTGTCTGCATGATTCGTAATCGAATCGGAACTGCGTACTTGGTATCTTATAGCTGGCACTTCCATTTAGAGCACTCTTACTTATTATTACTTATTTGAATTACTTATTACTTATTGGCTATGATTTTTTAATATTAATTATAATATAAATTACTAATGCAGATGAAAATTGATTACTATGATTTCTATACCCCACCAAGCCGCAAGTTTTTTATTCAAAAGTAAATACAGTCGAATCTCGATAATTCGTACCCCGATAATTCGAAAACCTCAATATTGCTGGTCCCTTGAAAAACTTCGTTTATTCGTAAAATTCTGTATATTTTTGTCCCCTCGTTAGTTCGTATTGTATTTGGAATTATATAAACATTAAACATCTTATAATGCAAATCGTAAAAAATAGCAAATGTAAAAATAAAATAAAATAAAAATTTATTCGTTTCTTCGTAAAATTCCTTATATTTTGGTCCCCTCGTTAATTCGTATTGTATTTGGAATTATATAAACATTAAACATGTTATAATGCAAATCGTAAAAAATATAAAATTTAAAAAAAATAAAAAAAAATATTTAACTACCGTTAACATGTTGCACTTTTGTATTCTATTATAAACTTGTTTTCTTAGTTTGCTTATTTTATTCAAAGCATTACGCTGTAACTTAAACCGTCAGCTAACTGGTGTGCAAGAGGACAAACGTGTAATTACTGCTTGAATAATACGCGCCGTATCTGCACACACTGTTAGAATTGCGACTCTACTCTCCTCGTGAGGGCAGCTGGATGCAGATCCTTGGCATGGTCATGTCTCGGCCAAGGGTGCTGACTAATGGAAATCGGGCAAAGAGACGACAACTCTTCAGAAAATTACCTCAATTCAAGGTGGAACAGCATATGACGAAGGATTCATGGCCGAGAGGGTGCTCGGCCGTTAGTATGCGGACTCTGAATACCCTCCGGTTTTATTTTTCCAAATCCCGCTGTAGACGGGGTATGCCGCGGGCGAACTCCACTTCCCGTTCACTCGTGGGATTCAAAATAAACCAGAATATTAATACAAATAATGAGTCTGATGCGGCTCAAATATCATCACCCCAGGCTTCAACCTGCACGGTTGAGTCTATTTCTGGCACCGCAGCTATAGGGCTGCCGGCCTCCACCCTCCCAAGCGACGATATTGATCACTAAGGGGAGGATCCGGAAAGACCACCAACTTCCTTGCATAAAGAGTTGAGAAAAAGTTTGTCCCGGCAGGGTCTGATAGAGGCATTGGTCTCTGAATCGGACTCTAATATCACACTTACCGATTTAGACGAAACATCCAGTGAGATACTGACGGATGCCAGCACGCAGTTAGCACGTCTACATTTAGACCCTGAGATCGCCTTCATTAAGATGTCTAAAAAGAAGCTGTTCAAGGCAGCTATCGCTCCCCCGCTGACGCCAAGATCAAAATAGTCTCCGGAGCTCGTTTTGTCAAAGAAACCGAAAAATACTCATTCAGAGTCGACAGCACCATCGTACAGTCGGATGGCAAGCGGTGTCAAGCTCGGTTTCATCGCGGCTGATAGATCATCACCTCTCACAGGGGAGTAAATGGCAACGCTAAAGATGGCGATCTTATCGTCCACCCTGACGTGTGTGACTCCAGGTGGGAAGCCAAAGTTCGAGGGTGTTGTTCCGAGAACGGATTGGCTGATGCACGTCATGCTACGAAAATAACGCAGCCGAGTGGGTGAGGGCGAACTTCAGCCTTATTAAGGCCTGCAGTTCGCTCGAAGTTGAGCTGTTGGAGGAAAGCCCGTTCCCCCGGGCGCACCTCATCCGAGGTTACTTCGCCAACAGCCTGGAGCTACCCAACGAGACGGTTCTGATGCACATAGGTGCCCAGAACGACTTCAGCACCAGCCAATAGAGGGTAGTGTAGCGGACCACGAGTGGCGCCATGCTGCACTTAGCCATCATGGTGGATGACGTGTCGCTGCAGTCGCTGATTAAGTGTGGCGGAAAAGTCTGGTACTGTTTTGACAGGACTAGACTTATCCTTAAGAATACGACACTTCAAGAAAAGAGTAGCGACGGCCCCTCTACGAGAGACGCTCCGGCAACAGTCGCAGTACCAGCTGCTGATGCCCCAACGACAAACCCGGAACCTGGCTCGGGTCCCTCCACTAGCTTGGCTAATGTTCGACCCGTGATCAGGCTCCCGGTGCGGCAGCTTCGAAATCAAGGCAGGTCGTGGTCGCCTTGAGGACCTTGAGCGCAAGCAAACCGGGGCCGTTGCAAAAACGATAAAAGCGTAAGGCACTTTCCTCTAACAAACTTTATCTCCAGGGACCTAGTTTCGTCAACCATTGAAGTGGCTACGGCAGAAGCAGCGAAGGAAATTATAGTGGCGTCAGAATATTTCCCTGGCGACACCGACGACACACCACCGATGGAGGTTCTCGTCACTGTTGCTAGTCGACTTCTGCCGAAGGACGAACAAACAGCTAGTCATTGGCTGTGACGCCAACGCCCATGCCATTATCTGGGGTAGTAGTGACGTCAACAAAAGGGGTGATAGCCTTCTTGAATATCTTTTGTGTAGTCAATTAGATGTATTAATACAGGGTGCAAACCCACTTTTATAAACGCTATCAGGGAAGAGGTACTAGACCTCACTCTGGTTAGCAGTTCTTTGTCCGATTTCATTAAAAATGGGCGGGTTACCGATGAGGCCACTCTTTTAGATCACCAGCACATCAGATTTGATCTCCCAGGCCAAGCGGAACTCCTTTTCAGTTCTTTTAACCCAAAGAAAACAAATTGGGACTTGTACAAAGCCTTAGTAGTTGATCAACTTGCTGCCAGCTTTAACTCCACGATGGAGATAGAATTGGCGTCAAGACAACTTCGAGATGTGCTTTTAACCTCCTACCATGATAATGCGGCACTAAGACCCCCTCAGGCAAAACGTGAGGTTCCCTGGTGGAGCGAAGGCCTGGCAAATCAAAGGAAGGAGGTCAGACGGCTCTTTAACAGGGCCAAGTCAAATAGAGACTCATGGGTCTCATACAGATGCGCACTCACTGAGTATAATAATAACATTAGTCGCGCCAAACGCGATACCTGGCGCACCTACTGCGAAAGTGTGGAGTCAATTCCAGAAGCAGCGAGATTGCAAAAGTTATTGGCCAGAGACTCATCTAATGGTGTGGGGCTCCTAAAAAAAAAGATGGTTCTTACACACAGGATCGACGAGAAACGCTAGAGCTACTGCTTCAGGTGCATTTCCCTGGTTTTGTTATAAACCCGGAAAATGCCTGTAAATATGGGGATAAAGAACCACCAGCTAGACGTGGTTACAGTATGTCAGGTGTTATCGTCGACGCTGATAAGGTCAGGTGGGTTATTAAATCATTCGCTCCCTACAAAGCCCCGGGGGTCGACCAGATTTTCCCGGCCCCGCTGCAACACAGCCTAGAAGATATACTTAGTCCACTAATTGGTCTACTTAGGGCGAGCTTCACTTGGGGGTACATTCCGCAATCTTTGAGGGAAGTAAGTGTGGTTTTTATTCGCAAACAAGGAAGGTCCCTTGGATCAACCTAAGTCGCATAGGCCAATAAGCTTTACATCCTTTTTGCTTAAGACCGCAGAACGCCTGTTGGACTTTCATATTCGGTGCAGATTGCCAAAGTACAAATCCCCTGCACCGTACACAATTCGTCCACATCAAAGGCAGATCGATGGAGGGCAGTAAGATTAGATAGTCAATAAGATTAAAAAGGCATTCGAGGCGATAGCCAATTATCCATTCAAGCTCTTTTCTCATCAAAACCAGGTCACACTTTGTTGGGTCCCAGGCCATTCCGGAATTTCCGGCAACGAAGCTGCGGACGGGCTAGCTAGGGCTGGTTCCGCTACCCCTCTTGTTGAACCTGAACCTTTTTGTGGGTTAAGCTGGGCCTCTGCCAAAGAGTTGATAGAGGAATGGTCAAGGAAGGAGAGGGGAATCTACTGGTCAACGAGACCTGGGTTACGACAAGCTAAAGAGCTGGTCAGCAACATACAGGAAGAAAGACCAAAAATCTGTCAAGGGCGAACTAGCCAATGACTGGTTGTTTGTTCTTCCGATAGCGATAGCGATAGCTGCGCGAGGCGCATGACCCAATCGGTCATATAACAACTTACATGAGCTGCAATTTTATCCTCTGACCTGGCCACCAATCAACCATGTTTCTTGAAGGAGAGCCAGGTTGATGTTTTGCTCGGCGAAAATCTAATGGTGTGGGGATCCTAAAAAGAACAAATGGTTCTTACACACAGGATCGCGGGGAAACGCTATAGCTACTGCTTCAGGTGCATTTCTCTGGTTCTGTTATAAACTCGCAAAATCCCTGTAATGATGGGGATACTGAACCACCAGCTAGACGTGGTTACAGTGTTATCTTCGACCACTAAGCATACAATACATAGAGTCGTCAAATCGACAAAAAAGTGGTTGAAAAAATGTCTGTGCTTTGACGACCAAAGCGAGTTAGCGCGAGCTAAACTCATAACCTCATAAGCGACAAAATGCTTATACATGAGTGACAACAAAAATGAGTGAGTGTGCGTCTCTGTTCGTCCCGAGAAACTGTTTCTGCTAACATACTAACGCTTGGGTACCCTCACCATCAATCAATGATGAAAATTCTAAGAGATCTTGCCGAAGTAGCAAACCCTTTAAATATTTCACATTAGTTCTCATTTGAAAGGGAAATCATGCGGCCGAAAATTTAAAATTTTGCATTTTAGAGCTTGCTGCTTGCGCGTACACACATTCATACATAAATTTCCATAGCGATGCTCGGCTTGTGTGCAAATGCATACATACAAATGCTCGAGGCTCTACGAGAATTCTAAGCAACACCATGCAGAGTGAGCGAGACTAGATCTCAATGCTAAGCAGTGAGCCGGCACAGGACAGCACTATTTCGCTCATGAGGTTATGAGTTTTGGTCGCGCTCACTCGCTTTGGTCGTCAAAATTTAGTGCAACTGCTAGGTGGGGTTCCATGAGCACAGAAATTTTTGCAACCACTTTTTTGTCGATTTGAGGACTCTATGTATTGTATGCTTACAAGGTCAGGTGGGCCATGAAATCATTCGCTCCCTTCAAAGTCCCGGGGGGCGACCAGATTTTCCCGGCCCTGCTGCAACACAGCCTTGAAGATATACTTAGTCCACTAGTATATTCCGCTATTGGAGGGAGGTAAATGTGGTTTTTGTTCGCAAGAAAGGAAACCGTCTCTATATTCCTCATGGGTGTCATGCGTACATGTCCTACTGCAGCACTGGAGACAGTCTTAGGACTGAATCCACTGCATTGAATTCACTTCATTTGCATAAAGAATGTAGCTTCCTTGAGCCTTCTGAGGATTAAACTCACAAATGGGTTGCTAGCATCAGACATAGATCATGCTAGTCTAGTAAAAACTATTTAGGGATCTGCTGAGGGATCTGCGCCAGAACGGATCTTAAGACCACAGAACTTTCCTTCGGGGGTGAAATTTACGACACCTATTCCAGGGGGATCACCCAACACCAAAATATCAATTGCAATGGGTACTTGACCCAGTGTTTTTCAATCTGAGATCCACGCCATTGAGTCCTGCTCTAGACAAGAGGATAAGAGGAGCCACCTTAAATAACTTTTCAGATAGCCAAGCAGCCACTCAAACTCTTTCCTCGTTGAAGATTACCTTGAGTCTGGTTGCGGATTGCTGGAATTGTCTTCAGCAACTCTCAAATAGAAACCGGGCCACACTTAGTTGGGTTCCAGGGCCTGGGATACGACAAGCTAAAGAGGTGATAAGCCCACAAATAGGTAGAGAGACAAAAAATCTTTCAAGGGCGGAACTAGGGCTCGTTGTGTCCTACCTCACGGGACCGCACAGTCAAGTATCACTTCCACAAAATGCGTCTGTCCCCTGACACTGAGTGTAGACCCTACATAGAGGATGACGAGACAACAAAGCACATTTTATGTGATTGCCAACCCATTATTTCGAATTGGAGGAAGTATCTATGCAGAGAATTTGTTACTCCAGCACAGATCAGAAATCTCTCGACAAGGGATCTGCTCTCCTTCATAAGGGAGGCAGAGCGTGTCTTATCCCCATAGGGAGTCCCATGCCAAAAAAAACCGCCCTTCGGTCGCTGTGCCACTAAAATCTCTGTTGTGAGATACCTTACATATAATAAAAATTATAATAAATAGCAGTAACTTCAAGATGTTAAACTAAATTACGCAGTAAACGTTATCACTTAATTGCAACACTTTGTAGTGCAGCAAAAATAACTAATAATGACAGCGATGAGAATTATAGCGCACATGAAGAAGAACATTTACCGAATAAAATCGGCGTGTAGAACTTAAAGCAATCAAAAAATACAAACTGATTTAAATCTTATCTTACTATTATTTTTATTTTCTGTTTTTATTTTCCCATTTTTGTTTCTCTTCAAATTAATAGTATGTAAGATGTAAATACATATGTAAGTTGAGTTATTTAGTTCTAATAATGAAAATAAGCTGAAATGTAAAAGCTCCGTTAATTAGCATTTATATTTATTAAACGTCATTAAATCGAAACCTCGATAAAACAAAAACCCCTATATTTCGTAAAAAATGCTGTTCCCTTGCAGTTTCGAATTATCGGGATTCGGCTGTATAAATTATAAGATTTGTGCTAATAAATGTGTGATTAATTAAAAATGTTGTGAACCGTTGTACATATTAAATATTTTATTTCCCAATTTAATTTTAGATAATATAAATACCTTTCGCCACCGAAAAAATATCCGTTGCGGATAGCTCCATTCGTTTAGCAAAAACTCTGACTCAATCGCTGCTTTTGTACCTACTGAAACTAAAACATTACCGTGTGATCAATAAAATAATAATGAATACTATTGTCTAAAAATATCGATAATTTACGGTAAGCAAATTTGTAAGCAACTTGAATCTCCCTGTGATTCTCATGTTAGATATTACTATTAACAGATAACTCGAGAATTTAACAAAAAGTGCATGGATTATTGCTTAGGTTTTTGAAAGTTTATTTTATGATCGTAAGCTTATTAAGTCAAATACGTTATTTGTGATTAATTGGTGATATATGTATACATGTATGCGCGATTCTAAAATAAGTAATGAAACCTAAAACAAAAATGTTGACATTTCGAAATCAATTAATAATTGTAATAAAAACAGCCCAAACTGAATAAGATCTGTGTGAAAACTTGAAACGGCGATAAAGTGATTAGGGAGTGTTATACATGTATGTACATACATAATTTCAATTCCATACATACATACTATGTATATAATATTAGTTTATATGCTCGATGGAAGATTTTGACAAAAGCCCTATTTTCCTTAGTAGTTGTAATTGTTGTTATACGCAAATTTTATGCACGAGCCCGTGTCGACGTTTGTAAATTAAGTCAATATTTACTTGATTTTACCTTATAATTATGATTGTGATGACCGCTGATATACTCGCATACATATGTACATAATGTATGTGTATGATACATACATACATATATATATATGCTACACATATAAATTTTAAGCATTGTATTAATGTTCTTCAGAATAAGGCGATGAATATACAAATATGTTTATATACTTGTACATACATTGTAAGTTAGTGCACGGTAAGGGACTTTATAAATTATGCTATGTATGCATTTAAGGAGTTTTAAAGAAAACTTCATACTTTTTTTAACATTAAAAATTAAAATGAACTAGGAACACTTACATGCCATTATACATACATAATTATTTACACACTTATTCTGAGAGGTTACTGGAAACAAACCTGCTAGTTAATATTTAACAGATTCATTGATCTTTAAGTTGCAATTACTAATAATAACAGTTCCTGGAAGCACACGTTAAAGATGATCAAATATGTTTTGGAACGCAGTAGCATTACTACTATAATTTACCTAAAACATATCTGTACATATGTGTAAACGGTTGCGATCAACATATAATGATGCCTTAGTTTAGTTGCCATTATTTGTAAGATTTTAATAACTGCACCAACATATTTAAACTTTTCTGAAATGTTATTTAATTATCTTTAAATGCATGTATAAAAAGTAACAAAAATGAAAACAAAACATAAAGTAAATTCAAATTATGTGAGACCACTTCATTGCTCTACTACTCTAATAAATATAAACAAAAGATAAAAGAGATAGATTCGGTAGAATGTCGAGAACCGAAAATATCAAAAGTCATGTGCTTCCTCTTGTTGTTTTGATAACTTTTTCCGCGATGGCACGTGGGAGGAGAGTTTGTGAAGAAATACGGCGTTTAATTACAGAGAAGTACAACTCAGGCAACAGCTATAGCGAAATATCGAAAGATGTTAAGCTTTCTCGATCAACAGTACAAAGTATTGTGCACAACTATTAAAAGAATGGCAATAACAGTAATTATTTTTGTTGATCGAGAAAGCTTAACATATTTCGTTATTTCGGTATAGCTCTTGCCTGAGTTGTACTTCTCTTCACAAACTGGCCTCCCACGTGCCATCGCGGAAAAAGTAATCAAAACAACAAGAAGAAGCACATGGTTTTTGATATTTTCACTTCTCGATATTCTATCGAATCTATCTCTTTTATCTTTTGTTTACATTTCTTCTTCTGGAATTAGTTTTGCTCAATTGAATCAGCTGTACGAATTAAAAGTGGGCGACATAATTTAGTAGAGTAGTAGAGCAATGAAGGGGTCTCACATAATTTGAATTTACTTTATATTTTGTTTTCATTTTTGTTACTTTTTATACATACATTTAAAGATAATTAAATAACATTTCAGAAAAGTGTAAATATATTGGTGCAGTTATTAAAATCATAAAAATAATGGCAACTTAAGTAAACACTGAGCAAAAAATGACTGGTGTACGAATTGGTTAGGGCTTGTACGTACTCTATTTACGTAAATAAATTGTTTCGAGATAACAATTTGATCTTTCTTGACTACCCAATTCAGGTTTCCGACTTCAATTCTTTGGAAAGTCTTTTAATTGACTTGAAGTAAAGAAATGTAAACCAATTTTTATGTATTCATTACTATTGTCAATAAAATCAAAGATATTCAACGATGAAGGAAAGTTATGATGGGTTTTACTATAAGTGTATATAAATACTATATGGGGTCTGAAATGAATGGCTCTTTAGCAAATTACACACATAAAAAAAAATCACAAAAGGATGTGCCTTGATATGGTTATATTTTGACGAGCTTACTTTGCTATTTATGTATTTGTAATTTTGCACATTTTGGACTTTATCAACAAATATAATATTAAAGATTCTTGTTCTTTAAAATTTATGATGGAATCAAATTCGTATGATTTAAAATATTAAAACAATTATAAAAAAAAAAAAAAATGATTGAAATGAAAATAAAACATTTATTGTTTATAGCGCTACATGCACCTCAGTCAAATTGCTTCTTTAAAATGCAACACAATAAAAATCTAAAAAAAAAAAAAAAAAAAAATAATCCTTAGGTTAAATCTCACGGATTACCGGGATTTGCACACGCATAATTTGATAACCATAATAGGGATAAAAGATCAAACTATTTTTGACAACTTTTATAAAAATGTTGCACAAGAGAACACATTAAATTTTTACATATCATTTAGAAAGTTAACGAGTCATGTCATTAAAATTATAGAGGCATTTTTATGGTGCTTTGTATTTTTCTTGTTAGATATTTTTATGTTACACAGCAGAATACCGCGTAGATGAAATAGGATGATAAAAAAAAGAGACAAATAACAACCATGTGTTAGGATAACTTGCTTTTAAATTGTTTTTAGTAGGTGAGGAAAATTTTAATTGGGGAAACAACGCTATGAGTGATAACAGTAAAAAAAATTAAATAATGTTCACATGAATGTAGGGGCTTAAAAGTTGATGAATAAGGGGAGTGTATCAGGTAAGTTCGTATATACGATAAATATCGGTTTTTAGCAGCCGTTTTTATATCCTTAGCCTGAAGTGAAAATGGGTAAAAAGGATATAATGGTTTTGTGGAAACGTATGTAACAGGCAGAAGGAAGAATCTCTGACCTCATAAAGTCTATATATTCTTAATCAAGACGACGAGCTGAGTCCATTTAGCAATGTTCGACCGTCTGTATAAACGCAGCGATCTCGGAAACTACAAAAGCTAAAGACCTAAACTTTTCGAGTATAGATTCTCCTAAGCCATACGCAGAGCAAGCTTATAAGTTTTTTATTCGATGTCTTGCTCCGTTTTATTATTATCGATAAAAATCGATTTTAAGACTTGGTTTTCTTTGCATCTCCGACCCCATAAAGTATATATATTGTCGATCAGCACGACGAACTGAGTTGAATTAGCCATGTCCATCCGTCTGTATGAACGCATCGATCTCGCAAAGTACAAAAGCAAGAAACCTAAACTAAACGACTATAGATTCTCCTAATCCATACGCAGTGCAAGTTTATCATTTATTTTCGATATCTTGCTCCGTTTCATTGTTATCGATTTTAAGACCTGGTTTTCTTGGCATATATCGGGGACTATAAGAGCTAGAGCCATTTATTATGTGCTCGTAAAGGATACGCAGATTATAAATATTTCGGATTTTGGATACCTCCCCCCAAATAAAAAAATCGCAAATCAATATCTTAAATCTTAATAAACACTGAAAGTTTCATAGCGATCATACTCTTAGTTTAGAAGTTATTCAAGAATTTATTTTCCATAGTGGGGCAAGCGCAGCCGATGTGTAAAATGCGCAGATTAGTTCGTTTGCGTTTGTGTGTGTGTATGTGTGACTTTGTGAATATGTGTATAAATGCAAAGAGCTTTAAACGTATGTAACGACAGCTCGCCGCTGGGTTCAGGGTATCTCAAAGTCGGGGACGTCCGACTAGAGCCATCTTACTTGTTACAATATATGTAGTGTATTTTTTCTATGGAACGTATCTACCGTATAAAAAGAGAATTGAGTGTAAACCCAATGTAATATATCAAAGCGAGCTGTGGCTCCTTGTTTGATTTGTACCATAAGCCTTGGACAAACTATACACATACATTTATTGTGTCAGAAACCATTGCGTACAATTAAAAGGGGCCATATGCCGATTGTCCGCTCATTAAATTAATTTATGCGACCTGAAGTGACAAAATAAAGTTGGTCCGGATCATTAAATATATTGAAGAGGGCAAAAACGGACAAAGACCCTACGTGTGTGTTAACTGTAGCCAAGCATAATTGATGCAAAAGCATCGTGTATGTCCATGAGACCACATTGGATGAGCAATGAAAAACATCAGGATAGTTTCAAGTAGTTTCATAACCATGAAATGAAAAAAAATATGCCAAAGCTAAACAAAAAAGTTCTTTAATCTACATTAAGAAAAATGATAAAAAAAAAATGTTTTTCAGCTTAATAAACTTAATAGTCTACAGAACAATTTTAGTGGAATTGATAAGACAATATTTGATAAGTCGTTGGTTTATGTTTCCATTTAGTTGTTTCCTTCAAAGTTAAGGTTTGGACGAAATTCTGCTTAATAAACTTAAGATAGTTATAAAGGTTTTAAAAAAAATATAATAGAAATATTTATATGTAGGATAAGAAGTGTGCAGTATAGTCGAGAATCTAAAACTGTAAACGTTTTCTTATCCTTATCTCTTTTTTGAATCTTGGATGTCTCGACCATCTTAGCTTGGATAAAACTTTGCGTTGTTGTTGTTGTTTTTTTTTTTTTTTTTTTCTGTTCATTTTACTATAAAAAAAATACCATATTAACAAAATTTCATACCTAATTAGTTATATAAATATAAAATTCTATAATTTTCAATAACTTCTTTTTTTTTTTCAGGTGTTGAATGATTTCACGAAAAATGGTTTATTCAAAATCGCTTGTAATAAAAATATTGATATGAAGGCACATATAAATTATGAAAAAAATATTAAAACAAATAGTTATATTAACATAACAATTATAATTTCTAAAAGACAACATACGTCATATTTGGAGACTAATATGGCAAACACAATATCCATTATGTCCAATATGTCTAATGCGTTACGAAATGTAGTGAGCAAAAAACGCATCCGTTATAAGGAAAAAGGATTTAATTTGGATCTTTCCTGTAAGAATTACATTTACAATATTATTTACCTATTAACATCTTTTAACCATTAAGAGTGCAGTCAAAAACAAAGAAGAAAACATATATTTTGGGTGACGAAGATTAAATACCGTTTCTTATAACAGTTGTGTGCTATGTTTCTATGCTAAGCTGTGTTTTCTTTATAAATCCAAATGTTCACCGCATGTTCCTATGGGACCTCTATTATAATACCTATATACAATTATCGTTTTAATTTAAAAATAATTTCAAACAAGAGTGCCCTAGTCGGGAACACCAGACCAGGGGATACCATTAACCCAGCTGGTAGATTACATTAAAATACATTAAAAACTCCTTTGAATTCCTACAAACAGACACAAAATCATACACAAACGCACGTGGCGAGCAGCGCACTTTACATATCAGCTGCGCTTGACCCCCACTATGGGAAATAAATTCTTGAATAACTTCTAAAATAAGAGTATGATTGTTATGAAATTTTTGGACATACAAATATTGAAATCTATGTATAAACCAAAGACCAAGTCTGTAGTATTTGAATTACCTTTTTTTTTTATATGTGTATATTCATATTCTTCGTATCCTTCACGAGAATATATAGTAAACCAAATTTGATGTTTGCTCCTAATTTACTGTTAAATTTGTCAAATTTTACCACACGTTTTTATTTTTTATTAACTTCTGTGCTTCTTAACCGACATTGAAACTTTTTGCAATATATTATTAAAAGCGTTATAATGATTTACACTGCTCGTTTGAATCACATTTGGTGTCCCTAGATCTTATAATTTACGAAAGAAACTTACAAAAAATTCAATTCCATATTTCAACTCTTTTTCGTAAAGATCGGACAATACACACCGAAGCTATTTAGGTTTGCATTTCTCATTTTGTGGGGCCAAAAAAAGATGAAGCACTTTCGCTGAGTAAAGTTCGCAGGTTGCAACATTTAGTGATTTAGGTATCACCTTACCCCAACTTGCAATAGTTCAACAGGTCAATCTCCCCAATTAGTTACGTTTCTGGACCTTCAGAAATTGAGAGGAATTAATCGGAGGCGGCACTGGAGTTGCTCTTTGAAAAATAACAATAGATCGTAATTTCATAATTAAAAACAAAATATATAATGCAAACAAGAAGATTTAGGAGCCTGACCTTTATGACTAACAATATTCCAATTAAAGTGTCTCTGCACAAAGAACTGAATTATACCAAAGGAGCTAACTTCTATGTGAAATTCTAAAAAACTTAAAACAAAAATTCACGCAATACAAAATTTTTGAAAAACCAAAACGAATTGACACAGATTTGATTACAATTATCTTTGCGCTACTTGATTCATTGAAAATATGTTCATAGGCTACGGTGCAATACGGTGTAACAATTGCCTACGCCTAAGACAGGTTGCAAAGGCATGCAAAAAATTATTACAACAAAAATTGCAATAAAAGCAGCCAAGTGAGAACGTTGCAGTCGGGTGTTATCGACAGCGGATTACTCTTTCAATGTGTAATAACAACTAAAACATGTACCCTAGCACTTGTGTATTAATATTAATAATAAAATACAAGTATTAAATACCAAAACAAAGGTTTGCCTCTGCGCGGTCACAACTATCACCCAAACAGCGTGTTAGACATCATCGACACCAACCATTTCGTTTTTGACGAAAGGCACGTTCAGTTATCTAATAACCTAGTCTATCCAATAAGAATAAAGATAAAATTCCAATTGAAAATGGAGGAGTGGTAAAAACCTTTGTGGCTTGGGTATCTGTTTCTAACTTCGGACGCTATAGCGCTAGCGCCGAAAAGTGTACACAGACCGCTGCGGTTGGTGCATATGATCATATGATCAACACACTGTGTTAGAATAACGCAAGATAACTGACTTAGGATAACAGTTCAAATTGTGTTAATGTTAATGACTTTAATTAAATTATTAAATATATCAAGCAAAAACACCTCTACACGAGGTACCGATCTAAGGGCGAAAGCATATTCCAGCTCCAAAATTTCTGATATAAAATTTTGTGACGAATGATATTCAATTTAATATATAATCAATTCCAAATTATAAAAAAAAAGTTGGTTATTAGTTAGTTATTTTGAAGATGGATCTTGGAACCAGTATTAGAGAATGAAGAAAAGTATAGACATTCACATTTTACATCGATAAGCATTTTATTTGATAAGATGCCATTCTCAATACAATACAATAACATATATTTTTCACTAAGAATTTATAATTCCGTCAACTTATTTTTATTAAATTTTCATTTGATTTCACCTTTTGATAAACATACACAATCAGCTGTTCCATACAAAAGCAAAACACAGCGGCAGAGTGGCCAGTCCGCTATGAGTTATCTGGTAGTACATAATAAATGTTATAAAATATGCAGCAAAGACAATTTTTAACGTTATTTTGAAATTTTTGTATATAAAATTTTAATTTTTATTACTAAAAAAACCATTGGATTGTTTGTTTACGTTATGCGACACAACCTTAAATCAAACCGAATTTCAAACACAATGGATGTTTTACTAATTAAAAATCCATTCCATCAACTAATTTAAATTTGTTCAACGTGAATCAAAATCAGTTGACGCAACCGTAAATACAGTTATGCACAAAGAAACAGCTCAATTCATTTAAACTAATTATTTCCCGCATTGTCTAAGAACACATACAAAAAAAAACTGACTGGCAACATGGGTTATTTTTCTAACGTAAACGTCTAAACGTCTAACTTAAAATTTGAAGATATGTACACTAAACAAGGAATATCTTGCGAAAACAAATCATCCCAGATATGTTGAATATACCAAAAATTAACTTTTCAGAAACACACAAAAAATGTATTTTCTTAATAACAACTGAACGAGCTATTGGATTTGAATACGTGAGATACCATTCGACGCGTATTCGAAACGCAAATTAGATGTCTGAACGAACTTCAGAAAGCACCGAATTTTTCGAATCGCTTACAGCTATATATCTCATGAACCAGATGAGCTATGACATGTTGTGCTACGTTTTTCTTTTAGTTTTAACGATCGGTATGTCACTAGATCTGATCGGACTATCGTAGAAAAATTTCAAAAGTTCGCGTATATATTGCTTTTTCACACTACATCGTGCTTCGCCCCTAGCACAGACTACCGTCCGCAGTGATATGTATATTTTTATTGTGTATCTATATATATACTTGATAGAGAATGTGAATAGTTAAAAATAATAGTTTTAGCTTCATTTAGCTCCAAAGTCTGCAATAGATGACGTCAATATTGTTGGCGTATCCAAAAAAGTTTGGATGCTATCATTAGAGGAGGTCAGTCAGTATACATTTTATGCATCTAGCTTTAAAAGTGAGGGAGATATATAGATTTAATCGAATTGTCACCCCCTCTGACCCCCTGACAAACCCCCTTTATTCGTACACACGACACCACAAATGCACTTAGTCAAATAAAAGAAAAATAACTAACACAAATTAATGCTAGCGCTTCGCGCTCGCTTTTAATATTTGCTGAAAAATTTTAGAATGCTGTAGCTGTAGTTGTACAAGTATATCTTTCAAATGTTGGTTGCAGTTGATCTGCGAAAGCTTTTTGAGAGTGTGTATGCCAAATACAAAATTTTCCCCGTTTTGTTGCTCCAGAATATTTCAAATCGCCGCTGTCCCAACATTGAGTTGAACTTGGACCCATAAGTGTGTTAAGTTAAAAAACTTTAAAATTAGCGACGATTCGAGCGTCTGGTAGTCCACCAGATAAAATACCACCGAGCTATAGCAGCAACTTAATCGTCTCTGTCAAAATTTGAGCTAAGAAAATAGCACACAAACAATCGCATTAGAGCTTTAAAATGAACTCTCACATATGAATGTGGCGCTTGCCACGTGGTTTACCCATATACAAATACATTTTCTTTAATAACTTCTGTGTTTCTTAACCGATTTTGATGAAAGTTGTTTTTCTGCATTCTTATTGAACTATAGTACCTTTATATATTGACGAGCAGCCTATGTAGTATGAATTATGGGTGTATTTGCAATTACAAATGTTTTAGTTTTGTTAATGGGGGAAGATGAGTCGAGGTATCTAAAATCCGATATGTTATTAATCTGCGTATCCTTTACGAGAACATAAAAAAGAATTTGGTGGCTCTAGCTCTTATATATCTGAGATATGCTCAATAAACACTGATACTAAGAAAACTAGGTAAGTTATCGATTATTTGAAATAAACTTGATCTGTGGATGGTATATACGAATCTAAAAAGTCAAAGTTCAGCTCTCTAGCCCTTGTAGTCTCTAAAATCTACGCGTTCATACAGACAGACGGACAGGCTGACAGACTGGGCATAATCGACTCGGCTAGTGACGCTGATCAAGAATATATATACTTTATGGTGTCGGAGATGCCTCCTTCTGCCTGTTACATACATTTGCACAAAACCATTATAGCCTTTTTATCCACTTTCAATGGGTTCATTGTCACTTCAAAAATTGTGGCTTATGCTGAAGAAATGCAAGCTGGATAAACTTATGCAAAAGTAACAACAGTGATCACCGATATAAGTAATCTTCCAAAACCAAAATACATACAAAAATAAAATGGATTGGTAAATTGAAAATAGCCATTACAATGCAATGGAATAAAAATGGTTTGGTAAATTGAAAATGGCCATTACAGTGCAATGAAATAAAAATGGATACAACATGATTTAATATTAATTATATAAAAATGCGGCACATAAATAATCCCACTTTGAAATGGCTATTTCCGTTCACAAATCTATAGAAAAAAAAATAACTTTTGACAATTCTTCCGATGGAATAACATACGCAATAAGGTCAGATATATAAGCCAGAAATTCAATATTATTTTATCGTACATTCCACCTTCTCTAAGACTTTCACGATTAGATCTGGAGCCAAGGTTCCCAAGCACCAAACACTTTTACACTCATTACAGAAGACTACATTAGTTCAAACAATTGCTGGTGTTCGCCAACGAGCAATCGTAGAGAAATATCCTGGCAATTACATTCAAGATAAAACTTTAATAATCTTTATATTGGAAAACTTCAACTTAAACATAAACACTTTCCACTCATACCTTGTACACACTGCATAATGTTGCGCAAAACTTCCACTATCCACTAACATTTTCCTCATCCATCCCATAATATAAATACAGAAACGAGCAATATCATTAATACTATTAATACTTAGAAAAGAATATCTTTTTCTTAACCCTTCATAAAAACCAAATAAGGTTCCTGGTCGAGTAAAGACTAAAAACTGAAGAAAATGCCTGAAACAGAAACATGACAAAATTTAATACAGTAAAAAAACGTAACGCCAAATTTAAATTTGATATGCGAGTGCTATATAATCTAATTTAAAGCTTTCTGATGCTCTTATAGTCTTTGCAATCGACATATTCATACAGGCAATGAAGATAGCCGCAACATTACGAACTTCAATTGATTTCATTTTAAATTTTCAACAGCTCGTCCCATTTATCAGAAATTGAAAACAAAATCCGATTGTTAAACTTACTTAAAGATTATAAGAACTAGATCATAAGATTTGGCATACGCCAACATATAACTCAGGGAAAAAAGGATATGTGCCTATATGATTTAAGTGAAACGAGTAGATGGTTCTAGCCGGGTGTGTCCGACTGGGAGATACCCTGAACCCGCGGCGAGCTATCGTTACATACATCTAAAGCTATTGGCATTCATTCTCACCTTCACAAAGTCACCCACACACACACAAAAAAATGAAAATGAATTCTTGAATAACTTGTAAACCAAGAGTATGATCGGTATGAAATTTGCAGTGCTTAATGAGAGCATCCATGCATCCATAATAAGAGCTATTTAAGAATAAATTTTCCATAGTGTGGGCCATGCGCAGCTGCTGGGAGTAAAATGCCCTGCAATCGGCGTCTGTTTCTGTATGTCTATGTGTATTAATGTAAATGTGTTTAAATGTATGTAACGACAGATCGCCGCTAGGTTCAGGGTATCTCCTAATCGGGCCCTTCTGACTAGAGTCTTCGTACTTGTTTAAATTAAAACATCTACACGCATATACTTCTTTCTATGAGGTACTATAGCATTTAATTGCAAACAAATTGTTGAAGATAGGCTAAGAAAGACAGGAGTTATTAAGGAAACGTGTGTGACAAAACGCATGGAGGCAGACACAATTTTTGGATACATGTGCACACAAACATACTTACATATCCGTGAGCAATATTTGTATGCCTTTTTTTGGCGAATGTTTGCGATTATTTAGTATGCTTGCATAGGCTGTATAGGAAAAGTGTTCGGATGGGTAAAAGTTAGGGACCAAGCCAAAATTTTTTTATACTCGTTGACGAATTGAAAAGAGTATATTTGGTATATGCAATGCCCGTCGTGCTGTCTGTCCGCATGAACGCAATTTTTTCGCTGATATTAAAGCAAGAAACGTATCTTGGAATATCCTCGTATAAACCTGCGTCAGATAAAGTGTTTATTGGTTACATCATTGACCTTCCTAGCTCTAACGGCGTTAACTGTGAAGCGCCAATCAGCCAACCAGTTAGTAACGAAAAACAGTTTTTTATATAAGTTTTTAAGTATATATATATATATATATATATATATATATATATATATATTCTAATTCTAAAAAATTTTAGTAAACGTGTTTTAAATATTTTCTTGCAGATATTTGCCCCAATATTATTGCGATGGGATATCCTGCTCCGGACATGGTCGAAGGAATTTACAGAAATCGCTTGGATGATGTTTATAAATTTTTGGAAGAAAATCACGGAGAGCATTACAGAATATATAATCTGTGCTCAGAACGCAGCTATGATATTGAAAAATTTCACAGGGTTCGATATAAAAAAGTAACTTCTTCTTAAAGTTTGATTGAAATTTGTATTTCTAGAGAGTCGCAACTTATCCTTTTGAAGACCATAACCCTCCTACCATTGAGTTGATACAACGTTTTTGTCGTGATGTTGAGTCCTGGCTAAATAGAGATTCGTTAAATGTTGTTGCCGTGCATTGCAAAGCGGGAAAAGGGAGAACCGGTAAGCAGCATTCCATAAACAACTACAAATTATTTTTGTATTTTTCACAGTTATATTTGTGCAGAATTCGTGAACACTGTTTGTACAAGAACCAAAGAGTATTGGTCTTGTGATATTTCGCGACGATCTGAAATATCGCAATTTTTTGTGTACACCATTGAAACTAAAGATTGTTAACTTGGATTAGTATGTAGAATGTAGTTGAAGTTTCTTTCAAATGATCAATAATCAATGCGTGTAAATGCATACAAAAATTGCTTACGCTTGCTGTCAATTGGCTTGTCCGATTTTAAGTTTATTTTTTAAAACTTTTATGATCTTAATGCGGACCGACGGACAGACAGACAGACATGACTATAGCGACTTGGCTATTGATGCTGACCAATAACATATATACTTTATGGGGTCGGAGAAGCCTCGTTCTGCCTATTACATACATTTGCATAAAACCATTATAACTTTTCTAACCATTTTCAATGGGCTCAGGATATTATAAATTTGTTGATACCTCCCTCAAAGTTTCAGGTATTTCTTTGAATTTTGGTATAAACTCGGAAATTATTTCCAGTCGCGATTGAGCTTGAAAGCAAACGGATGGATACGCATTGTGCTTAGCTTACAAAGACGACCGCTGCTATCTCTTTATCAGCTTTACAGATACAACCAGAGCCCCACGAGAGGGTAATAAAAACTCCAGGTGCATCGCGTGGTGATTTATTATTATTTGTAAGGGAGTCTCACAACAGAGATTTTAGTGGCACAGCGACCAAATTGCGGTCTTTTGTGCCAAAGGGGCTCCCTATGGGGACAAGAGATGATCTGCCTCCCTTATGAAGGAGAGTAGATCCCTTGTCGAGGAATTTCTGACCTGTGCTGGAGTAACAAATTCTCTGCATGGACACTTCCTCCTACTCCAAATAATGGCTGGGAAATTACATAAAATATGCTTTGTTGTCTCGTCATCCTCTCTGCAGAGTCTACACTCTGTGTAAGGGGATAGGCGCTTTTCGTAGAGGTGATACTTGACTGCGTGGTGTTCCGTGAGATAGGACTCCAAGAGCCGTAGTTCCGCCCTTGACAGATTTTTTTGTTTTTCTACCTGAATGTGGGCTAACCAGCTCTTTAGCTTATCGTAACGCAGGTCTCGTTGACCAGTAGATACCCCTCTCCTTCTTTGACCATTCGTATATTAACTCTTTGGCAGAGGCCCAGCTTACCCCACAAAAAGGTTCAGGTCCAAGAAGAGGGGTAGCGGAAACAGCCCTAGCTAGCCCGTCCGCAGCTTCGTTGCCGGAAATTCCGGAATGCCCTGGGACTCGACAAAGTGTGACCCGGTTTCGATGAGAAAAGAGCTTGAATGGATGCTTGCTATCTGAAAAGATATTTATGGTGGCTGGAATAAGAGTCGTAAATTTCGCCCCGAAGAAAAGTTCTGTGTTGTTAAGATCCGTTCTGTCGCAGATCCCTAAGCCAGGAATACTAGACTAGCATGACCTATGTCTGCGCTAGCAACCCATTTCTGAGTTTAATCTTCAGAAGGCTCAAGAAAGCTACCTTTTTTATGTAATTGCAGTGGATTCAATGCAGTGGATTCAGTTCTAAGACTGTCTCCAGTGCTGCAGTAGGACATGTACGCATGACACTCGTGAGGGATAGGCATACGAGCCGCTGAAGTTTACTTCATTTTTGTATGACGGTTGCCTGCTGGACGTTTGGCCACCAGACGAGGGCTGCGTAAGTGACAACAATGCATGTTGGCTATGCAGCCATCATTCTATACAGCCATCTGATGGCTTTGGAGTCTGAACCCCACGTTTTACCGAAGATCCGACGACATGCCCACATGGCATGAGTACCATTGTTCGACGTTTAGTCTAAGTGCGAGTTCCAGTTAAGTCTCTTATCCAGATTAGCACCGAGATATTTGACCTCACTGGAGAGCTCGTCGAGTTTTCCACCGATGTAGAGCTGTCCGACATCGATGTTGTACCGTTTCGTGAAGGGAATGATAATCGCCTTCTGTGGGTTGATATTGAGACCCATATCTGTGAACCATCTTAGGGCCGTGCTGAGTGCCGTTTGCATCAATTCGGTTATGGTTAAGCCGAACTTTCCGGAGACTATTATTGCCAGGTCATCTGCATACCCTATGGTATGATGCCTAGCTCCGATAGTTTCACCAGTAGTTCATCACTAGGGACCAAAGAAGGGGAGTAAGGACCCCGCCCTGTGTACACCCTTTGAGCTCTCGGATGCGGACAGTGGTGGCGTCCAGTGAAGATCTAATGTATCGAATGGTGTAAACAATAACAATGTTATTAACACGCGTACGCATACAAACACACACAAACACGCATGTTATGTTTGAAACTGATTTATTTATTGATTATGATGTAATTAAACACGTCTTCGTTTGAAGCGTGAGTGAGCTCAAAACTCGCTAGAGGACTGGTCGCAGCGTAAATCAAATTAGAACTAAAAGCTAAGACATTATTATTCACTTAAAGTTAACAAAAATATAAAAAGTGGAATCATAGCGGCCACAGAAATGCTTAGCTTGCATCTCGAGCATTGCCTGCTATGCAACGACATCCGGCCCAGAGCTAAGTTAGCGGCCGCAACGTTACGTTAAAGCAACGACATTCGACCCAGAGCTGAGTCAGCATCTGTGTTGGAGTCGGGGACCCGGCCGTACTGTTATGTTAACTTGCATTCGTGTTATTCACCGCAAACATTTTTTTTATTTTTTTTATGTCGACGCTTAACTGTACTACCTCCGCTATGCCTGTGAGCAAACCAAGCTGTCCAAGTGGTAAATCGAGGCCTCTAGGCCGCGCTAAAGGTAGCGACTACAACATTCTTTTATGCATGTGTCTGCTCTAACTAGGAAATGCAAGTATTACAAGCGAAGCTAGTAAGTTCTTGTCAATCCCAAAAGCTTCTATAGCAACCTGTAGAAAATACGCCATACATGATAACGACATCACTGAGGTGGACTTCACTGCCAACAGGGCCCGAAGTAGATTCGAGACCATTAAAAACACCATCCACACCATAACGCTATGCGATGGCACTACGCAGACCACCAAATCGTGCACAACAAGAACTGCTTGCTACATTGCAACAACAACGGTAACTTTGTTCCTTGCACAAGGCTTCCCGCCAGAATCCTGCTACTCTGTCTCCAACCACGAAAGTCCCCCGCGGAGCAAACTTCGAGCTCAATGGTATTTTAAGCATCACCAGCCAAAGCCAGTATCTGCTTGGAAAAGGGCAACATTTAAGCCCAAAAAAGGGGGCAGCACAGAAGAGAGGGTGCTATTCTTCCCCCAACATATCCTGGAAAAAGGCAACGACCAATGCATCCAAAAAAATTAACCACAGCAGATTTCTAGCACTAGCGATGCAGAAGACTGCACAATGAACACTGAGGATGGGCCAGGCGCACCAGACAGCCTTGATTGATGATTCACTCATGCAGGCGCTCATCGATATGCGCCTTCACTTAGGTTGGCACTGTGGAGCGCCAACGGAGTCCTCTCGAAGGCAAACCAAACCGCTCCCTTTATGGAACTCCACAATGTTCACATCTTCCTTCTCTCGGAAACCCACTTTTACTCCCACACCACCTTCCGTGTACCAGGCTACACTCACCACACAGCCAACCACCCGAACTACAGCCGACACGGAGGTGCAGCAATTCTCATGAAATCATCACCATCCCACTATCCGCTGGAGTCCTCGTGCCACTGGCATATGCAAGCCGCTGTTTTCCAAGTCGCATCTGCCAGGGACAACGTTAGCTTAGCAACACCAGCTTAACGACCTGCTGGAAAGAATCAGGACGGACAACAGCAGCGACTTCTCAATGCGGAACCTTAAAAGCTCAAAAGGCAAGCAATTTTTCCGCCCCCATCATGAGCCCAGCGACCTTCATGCCGTTCCATCTTACCGATGACGCGC
Source organism: Drosophila colorata (assembly GCA_035041545.1). Lineage (NCBI taxonomy): Eukaryota > Metazoa > Arthropoda > Insecta > Diptera > Drosophilidae > Drosophila > Drosophila colorata. Next base: position 445,894 of record JAWNLD010000463.1, read on the forward strand.
CACTACAGATGGCTCTCCCGATCAAAAGCGTCTCCCCTGCAAAAATAAGAACGCTATTAACAGCGCTCAATCTGACGAAATCCATCCCCTGGGTGCGAGAGGGAACTTCCGCATCAAAGAACTCCTGCAGAAAGGCGTAATGGCAGTCACCATTATATAAAACACCAGGCTCAGGCTAGGTCACTTTTCACGGCAGTGGAAATGTACAAAAATCATAATGATCCCGAAGAGCGGTAAGCCACCATCTTAGTTAAAGTTATACCAACCAATAAGCCTGTTGCAAACCGTCTATTGCTATGCAGGATAATGGAGCTCGCGACTTGTCCCTGACTACCAATTCGATTTTCGTAAATCCCACGGCTGCCCCGAACATGTTCGAAAGGAATGCTGTGTTGGAGTATTTCTAGACATTTAGCAAGCTTTTTAACATACATATGCTATCCAAGTATGGGGTACAGTATCAGCACACCAAATAAGCCGACAACGAATCGTCCAGTCTAGAGCAGCTCGCACAGTGGCCGGTCTTCTCCCATGGTACGATGCAATAAAACGTGACATCCGCCTCACGAAGGCTGGAAACCAAATTAATTTCTTTAGCAACCTGTATACAAAGGCTTCTGAAACACCTGAACGCGGTCGCGGTGACCCCATCACAGAAAGGCATCTGCTTAATGCACATCCCAACGACCTGCCCATCACGGGAGTTACCTAAATAGAATAGCTATAATTGTACCCAATCTAGCCAAACAAAATGCATCTTATTTTACCCCCTTAAAGATTCGAAATTGTAACTATACTTTTAAATACTCTATTCTCTTGGTGAAGATCAGAAGGCACTAATCAATTCCAGCAATCAATAAAAGTTAAAAACAAGTACGATGGCTCTGGTCGACTGTGTCCGACTAGGAGATACCCTGAACCCAGCGGCGAATTGTCGTTACATATATTTAAAGCTCTTTGCATTCATACACACATTCACAAAGTCGCACATACAAACACAAACGCACGCAGCAAGCTATGGAAAATGAATTCTTGAATAACTTCTATACTAAAAGTATGAAATTTTCGCTGCGTAATAAAAGAATCCAAATCTACGTACAAACCAAAGCGCAAGTCTGTTTTTTTTTATATGGGAGGCGAATGGGGTGCAGGTATCCAAAATCCGTTACGGGCACATACTAAACCAAATTTGATAACGCTAGCTCTTATAGTCTCCGAAATATGCTAAGAAAACCAAGTATTATTGAAATCGATTTTTATCCATAATAATGAAACGAAGCAAGATATCGAAAAAATTATAAAGTTATTCTGTGTATGGCTTAGGAGAATCTATAGTCTTTAGTCTCCAGCTTTTGTAGTTTCCGAGATCGCCCATTCATACAGACGGATAGACGGACATCGCTTAATCAACACAACTCGTCCTGATCAATAATATATATACTTTATGGGGTCGGAGATGCTTCCTTCTGCCTATTACTTATATTTGCACAAAACCATTATACCTTTTGTACCCATTTTCAATGGGTATTTTCAAAAATAATTTAATTAACGACTTAACTTTTCGCTGGCTTGAGGCTGGTGGAATGAATAATCAAAGTCCCCGAATGAGCACTCACTTGTCTTAAAATGAGTCTAATTTTAGTATAGGGAAAAACAAACAAAAACAATTTTAAGCGGATAATTTTATTTCTTTTTACATATTACACAAAGATTAATGGTTTAAGGCCGTTTGCTACTAAAGCCTTCGGCTAGAACCTTGAAACATTCAAACCTAAGCCTAGCCTATTACTTAATATATTATATTATATTTTATGCCTTTGAGATTTTGTATTTTACAGGTACGATGATATGTGCATACTTGGTTCATAGTAAATTCATGAATACGGCAGATGAAGCGTTGGCTTATTATGATGAAAAACGTACAAAAGATCGAAAAGGAGTAACAATTCCATCTCAACGTAGATATGTTCAGTATTATTCAAACTTAATCCCAGATGTACGGTATGAAGTAATCAGTCTTTACGTAAGTATGATTCCCATTGCTCTTTATCTGTAAGACTATAGCGTTTTTTTTTTATTTCATGTAAGGTTTGTGAAATCCGTTTTACTGAGGCAAATTACCTGCATAACCTTGGTACAGTGCAATGTTCTATTTCTGACAGGCAGGACTCTTTAACAGAGAAACTTAAGGCGCATGTATGTATATACCCTTATTTATTCTAATTCGCATTATGTGTTAAAATATATACATTAAACAACAAAAATATGAAGAACAACCAATTTATTCAGATCATTCAAGTAGTCACTTCCCTTGTACATTTGTTTCTATACAAATTTATCACTCACTTTTAATAACATTTCGTTTTAGTCGACAAAAACAATTTAAAAGATTTTTTAGAGCAACAGCTACTCTGTTTGAGTTTTATAATTCTATAGGTATTAGGGAATATGAGTGCTGTGTAGTGCTTAAGAAAGATCGTGGAGGCTCCCTGTCTTGTTATAATTGTCTATCGGTCTGTTTTTGCGCAAAAGAGCTTTAATTTTTAAGCTATTGTGTAAGATGTCTCTGGTCGGGGACACCCGATATTTTTTCGCCAGCACTTTACGCTTTTTAAGTTGCGAGAGCGCAAGTGTACTGATTTCGTTTTTGTTTTCTATTTTGCAACTGTGGTATGACTATAGCAGTTTAAAATAGTGTGCAGTGTGTGCTATACGCCTACCTATACTCACAAATATGGGTTAAGGGGTACCTCCTTGTCAAAATCTCCATTATATCAATTAACATGTTATTTGTACATTTTGTACGTGGAGTAAATGTATTACATTAAAATTGTATTTCTTCTCTTATCTAGGAACTGAAAACGTGGACTATTGATTTCCAAAAATCTGTTTTATTGGATATAACTAACTCGCCATTAACAGTTTCCGGTGATATTAAAATCGAACTTACCCAAAAATCATCAAGAAAGATGAATTGTCACTTCTGGGTTAATACATTCTTTGTGCAAAATAATGCGGGTATGTATGACTTTTTTTACATTATAATATATGGATGGAAGTTTAAAATATTACAAAATAAAAAAGAACATGTATTAAATTTTGTATTATAATATTATTTACAAATTTAATGTATAGCATAAAACAACTTACTTTCGCGTATGCCTCGAGTATTTTACCGACAGAATCGACAACCTTTTAATTTTCCAAATAAAAGTGTTTAAGGTGCACTAGCAAACCTTGAAAACAGATTCTTATATATCTTATATCTTACCCCAGTTCATTAATATCAATAAATATCAATATGAAGAATTGTTTTGCTGAGTATATCCTGGAGACTATAAAAGGTAAATCACAAACTTTGGTTTCGTTTGTTCCCGTAAAGCATACGTAGATCAAGAATATATTCACTCTTTGGATACTCCTCGCAGAACTCGCCACAAATATAAAGGAAAAACTAAATTAAAGAATAACAGCCTTGCGCTTTGATTTGTACATAAATTTAGATCCTCTTTTTAAGTCCTAACAAGTAAGATGGCTCTAGTCGGGAGTTCCCGACTAGGAGATACCCTGAACCCAGCGGCGAGCTGTTACATACATTTAAACCTCTTTCCATTTATACACACATTCACAAAGTCACACACACACATACACACAAACGCACGCAGCAAGCTGCGCACTTTACACATCGGCTGCGCTTGGCACTATGGAAAGTGAACTCTTGAATAACTCCTAAACTAAGAGTATGATCGCTATGAAATTTTCAGTGCTAACATCCAAATCTATGTACAGACCCAAGCGCGTCTGTAGTATGGCATTTTATGACAAAAAACAAATTGCGATAACATTCCATGTTAAAAATGTGTCCACTTGTTTAATTACGTTTTTATACCCTAAACCCATTGAAAATGGGTAAGATGGGTATAATGGGTTTGTGAAAATGTATGTAACAGACAGAAGGAATTATTTCCGACCCCATAAAGAATATATATTTTTGATCAGAACGAGCAGCCATGTCCATCTGTCCATCCGTCCGTCTGTCCGTCTCTATGAACGCAGCGATCTCGGAAACTACAAAAGGTAGAAACCTAAACTTTTCGATTATAGATTCTCCTAATCCATACGCAGTACAAGTTTATCATATCTTTTTCGATATCTTGCTCCGTTTCATTATTATCGATAAAAATCGATTTGAATACTTGGTTTTCTTGGTATATCTCGGAGACTAAGAGCTAATGGCGTTAAATTTAGTTTGATATGTGTTCGTAAGTAATACGCAGGTTATGAATGTTTCGGTTATTGTTTGGATACCTCTCATTCCCATAGATACATAAATATATATATATTTATATATATATATATAATACTCAAAATTATTAACCTTGACACAATTTGAATTTTTATCCTAGGTCAGTTTTTGTGTTGCTGATATTCTAATATAGTGTTAATCATTTGTTTAGACTTTTGGCCAAAACCAATTTTTATAAAGAGAAGAATAATACTTTTATTGTTTAAGATAGACTATGTTGCATTATAATGACGTGATATCTTAGAGATTATACGTGCTAAACTTATAATATCGTCTGGCCACACTGCTGCTCAGGCTTCTATCGTCGATGTCGGCCTTGCCGATCGATCGAAGCGAGGGTTGCCACAGTAATCCCCCCTAGACAAGTCACAGATTATAAGGACGAGTTTGTTGCTGCTTCAGATACATGCGAGGTGATGAAGCTTTGATTCCAGAACCTTCCTCATCATCGGCGATATTCGGAGATATATGGAGAGTTCCGTCATTTTGCCATAAACGGCGGTTTTAATCTGTCGATCGACAAAGCAGTTTCCTTGCCGTTTACACGCACTACGAAGACCCGATCTGATGGGTGTCTATACCTTACACGGACCAGAATATAGAGGCTGCACGGCTGCTTTACAGCGCCTGTCCTGACTAATACATATGAGCAGTCGTGAGTATTATTGTGCTGAAAGACCTTCTGCTGGCTATGATGCGACACTGGAGTTGGTCTTAGTGCCTTCATGTTGGTACGAAACTGACTCACAAACTGGTATGGATTCGATGGTGGCTCCAGATATTCGAAATATTTGTTGGGATGGCCACGAGTGCACCCGTACTACATTTCAACGGCCGATGCCTTCAGATCCAACTCAAAACATGTTCGGAGACCAAGCATACAAGTTGAAAGCAGTTGGGTCCATAGAGTGTCTGGGTTGCACATTAAAGCAGCTTTCATAGACCTATGCCAAAGCTCGACCATCCCATTTGATTGTGAGTGGTATGGTGTCGTATGGATGTGCCCGCTTTCCAATAAATCTGCCAATGATTTGAAGAGTGCAGATTCAAATTGGGCCCCTTGTTCGGTAGTTATAATGTGACCAGTGACCAGCCAAAGTGTGATATCAAGCATGACCAAACTGCGTCACAGATTGTTTGTGCCGTCATGTCCTGCAAGGGTACTGCATCCGGCCAACGAGAAAACCGATCAATCATCGTCAGACAATACACCAACTAACGGCATCACCACATTGCGATCCGGGACAGTGATTTTGGTTGGTAGCAATGAGTTATTTCTATGTCTACCATTCCAAAATGTCCTTACGTATGGAAAGCGACACAAATTTGCTACAAATTTGAGCGTGGACCTGCTACTTGGTTGCGACAGTCGGTGGACATTTGAAAATATTCTATATATCAACGATCGTGGAATGAATGGTCTCGCGACTCCAGTTGATACATCGCAGTATATTAGGATTTGCCTATCGGCTGGCACCAACTTCAGTTGTAGGGATGTCTCTCCGTTCAGGATAGATATGAGCTCATTGTCGGTCGCTTGGGCTGTTTTAATGCGTTTCTTATCGAAAGCCTCCTGGAATTAATCCTAGAGAGTGCTTCCGGCACTACGTTGTCACAGCCACTTACATGTAGGATCGCTGTCGAGTACTGCGAGATAAATCCCAATTGGAGTAATTGGCGATTTGTGATAGCGGTTTGTGATCTCTTTTTGTGACAAAATCCCGGGCTTCCAACATGTGTTTGAAGTACTTGATCGTTTCATAGATGGGAAGCAACTCTCTGTCGTATACCTGCATTCGGTTGCGCTGAGGTTTTGGGAAAAGAAACCAAGAGGCTCCCATATTCCTCTGTTGTCTTGCTCCAGTACCGCTCCTGCATCTGAGGCATCGCAGGACAAGGATGAGCGAGAGTGGTTGCATTTGCGATACTCTTTTTGCAATTTGAATATGCCTCAATTGCACTTGGCGTCCACTCCACTGGTCGTTCGTCATTCTCTTTCATATTGCACGTTATGCACGTTATTCCGAGCTCTTGCCGAGAACAAATTTTTCCTAAAAATTGTTTCCCCAAACTTTGTGAAACTAATTCATGAAAAGTTCGTTTCGAAAAAATAATTATTTCATCATTTTACTTTTGAGCTTCCTCGGTTTTTCTGAATTCATTTTTGTGATAATTTTTATTCTAACATTGAAGCCGCTCGGAGAGCTCCTACTTCCCGTAATCCATTTCTGCTCCCAAACTTATCGCAAATAAGGCTTTCCCCTAAAGCCAAGAAGTCGGTCTATGTCAAGCTAAGTACACCTAGGGACACGGCACATTTCGTTGCTCAAAGGTATGGCCGCGTACCCCGTTTGATCAAATCAAAGGCTAACCTTCGGGCTCCAGCGCTCGACAGAGGAAGGACACTAGCTGAGTCTAGTAAGGATACTGGCACACAGTCTTTTCGGCGGAATCGCCGATGACTAAAGCATCTAGCGCCCGCTCAGCTGAGCCTACGTCCCGTACCGTGTCTTGGCAGAACCCCCCTAAACGCAAAGGACACCCAAAGTTACTGCCGCAAGCCTTACCGATGCGTTAAATGCAGTGGCAACCACAAATCCTCGGACTGCACCAAAGCACGAGAGGCTGCGGCCACATGCGTGCATTGCGGCGAAAACTACCTCCTATAAGGGGTGCACAATTTATAAAGCCACAGTCCAGCAACAGACACCAGGGTAAAGCCAGACACGCCTTCGAATTCACAAATACACTGCTGTCTGGCAATGCTCCTCAAGTCCGACCAAACAGCCCCAGTTACGCCATTATTGCCGGATATTACTAACCTATAGCACAAATTTTGGATCTACCAAGCTAGTTCAACCATTTCATGCCCAAATTGAGGCTGTGATGCAGCTTATACAAGCTCGATTCGCCCAGATGACGTAAATGATGGGCACGTTCTTGGCATACTTATGCAAATAGATCTGAAGCTGGTCCTCTGGAACGCTAACGGCCTATGCAAAAATAGGACCGAGGTTGAAATGTACCTTAAACGGAATAATATCGATATAATGCTAATCTCAGAAACACACTTTACTGACAGATCTTATTTTAAAATAAACGGTTACAACACAATATCTGCAGCAATTCTCGAGTTGGTGCAGCAATAATCAAACTAGGCCTCAGGTACCCTGAACGCACTCCCGTTCTGAATATGGTTGCAGGCTTTAGTGATGACAATTGACACCCTAACAGACAATCTGCTGATAGCTATGGCCTACGCCCCCCACGCACCGCATAACAACGCTCATGTTTATGCAGACTTTTCAAAACATTGGCCCCAGGTTTATAATTGGCGGTGACTTTAACGCTAAAAACACCTGGTGTTTTCCGAAGGGAAACGCGATGCTATCGTGCATTCAAACGATGAGCCTTTCTATGTTATCATCTGGTCACCCAAAATATTGACCAACGGACCCCCTTAGGGTGCCCGACATTCTGGACCTGGTCCGCGGTGTGAACGATTTCGATATCCTATCCGAATTAACATCCTGGTCAATATCAGCAGGCGGATCACAAGGCACCTAAGAAAGAAATCAAATGTCGAAACTTTCAAGGGAACGCTGGAGCAGACGCTGAACCCCAACATCACCTTGGAATCTGACATCGAAGTTGCGGTTGAGGGCCTGTCACGCAGCATACATAACGCAGGTAACCTCTGCACCCATCCGCACCCCATCAGATCAGTCTTCTCCCACAGACACAGATACCTTCACTCTGATCAAGACACACAACAACCGAGAACCAAACGGCGGCTGTGCAGAGTCTAGCAACTAAGCCAAAACCCGCGTGAACACCCAACCATGCAGCTAAGGACTTGAAATTACTATATACGACCTGCGCAACGATGCGTTGTCTGACTACCTCCGCAACTGTGCAGAAAAACGGCCTAGAGCACAACCTCTGGAACGCCACGAGATACCTTAAAAGGCCAAACAGGAGGCTTGCACCCATTCAAAATGCAAGTGGATCCTGGTGTCGGTCCAACGAGGAGAAGGCACAGGCATTTGCTCACCACCTGGAGAGTAGATTGTCTCCATTTAACAAATGCACACCCGCGGATGCAGCTGCAACCCAGGTCTTCCTGGACTCACCCTGCCGCATGGACCTGCCGGTCCGTCGTACTTGTAGAGGAAGTCGAAAATGAGGTGTCTGGCCTGAAGACAACTAAAAGTCCTGACTATGATGGTATCGATGTAGCAACAATCATCATCACACACATTTTTAATGCTATTATTAGGCTATGCCACTTCCCCTCACAATGGAAGTGTGCGGAAATCATAATGATAGCCAAGCCTGGCAAGCCCGAACAGAAACCGGGTTCCTACCGTCCCATCAGCTTACTGGCAATACTGTCTAAAATTTTTGAAGAAGGCGACAACCTGATACCACACCACCAAATTTGGCTTCAGGAGGCAGCACGGTACCCCCGAGCAATGCCACAGGATTGTTCAAACTGTCCTCAATTCCTTTGAAGATAGAAAATGCTGCTCAACAGTGTATCGCATCCAGCTCAAAACGTCAAATATCTGCGCTTAACTCTAGACAGGAGATTGAACTGATCTGCCCACACCAAAGCCAAGAGAACACAACTTAACCTAAAAGTTCGGCAAATCAAGTGGCTCAAAGTCATTTGGAAGTAGGGGAGCTGAAGAGTTGTGGCACAGCATCCTCCTCGAATTTAGAAATACTTCATAGATCTTAAAACATAATTTTTCGCAGTTTCGTCAAAGCTTCTTGATTTGTCAAAAACATCACAATCCACAAGGACCTCGGACTAACATCAATCAAAGATTAAATTAAAAAGTTCAGCAAAACACACCAGGACTAACTCGTTTGTCACACCAACCACCTTGCCACCAGTCTTCTCGACAATAGTCTACACACCCGCCGATTGCAGAGATACCACGCACTGAACCCGCCTTTCAGGCGTCCTCAGTAAGGGTATCAATGATGCGCTCGCATACTCTGTCACTTCCACTATCACAATTTACTCAATATCAAATTAGATAAACTGTAAATATAACATAAAAATAAAAAAACATTGCACGTCAAGTCGTTTAGCAGTTTTTGATGCATGGAGCATGCAGAGGCGGTAGTAATTTTTTATACCAAGGAAACGGCCCAATTCACATATAGTTTTTGGCCGGGTGTACTCTGATCTCCTTTATGTGCTCCTCTGGAGTTTAATGCCGTTCCCATTTACTGTGTACCTTAAAAACAAAAAAAAACTGTCTTCTCAAATTACATTTTTTTAAGTTGATTCTGAGGCTGTGTGCCTGCAGAATGCGTCGGACATTGTTCACCTGCTGCTTATGCTCCTCAGCTGAGTTCGACATGATCAGGATATCGTTGATGTAGCAGAGCATGTAGTCGATGTTGATCCATGAAACGCTGGAAAATTTGCGTTGCGTTTTTGAGTCCATGTACAAAATTCAATCAACCCAAACGGCGTGCATACTGAGTTTTTTCAATGTCTTCTGGTGCCATCGGTATCTGATAGTATACGCGTTCTAACTCTAGAGTTGTGAAAATGTTTTTGCCATGTAAAAGGTCTGAGAAGTCGTGTATGTCCGGTATCGGATAAAGTTCATGGGTCATAATCGCATTTAGCTTACGGTAATCGCCACAAGCACGCCAACCAGCAGAATGGCCACAGGACTCTTAGAGTAGCGACAGACGCCTTGGTCGCCATGCACGTTTTGCTACTGGTGCTCCAGGTGTAATGATGTAGTGGCGAACTGCATGTAAGGGAGGATTCTCATGTCGAGGGTTCTGTGGACAGCAGTGGTATCTCTCGATAGTGGGTTTTGTGCGTCGTTATAGGCCTCGAAACTCGGCGGGTTGATTGTTTTTTGGATAGTTGAAGTCTTCGTTGAGCAGCTGAGTCGTCGTAATTTTCTGTATATAAGCAAATGGAACTGTGATAGAAAGTCAACGCCAATGATTGGCATTTGCACATCAGATGATAATATGACCCAGACCGAAGTCGAATTCTAGGTTGAGGTTACCGTAGGTTTGTATTACAGTTCTGTTTGCAGCATACAATCTAGGCTTCGGTGTGCGTGGAGCGATCGACTGTTTTGAGGCCCGCAGATCGTCCTGGTTTATCGACTTTCTGCGAAAGCGTTTGTAAAGCGGAAGCAACGTCTGATAAGTTGAGGCATTTGTTACTTACCGCGTCGATATTCTGTTGATTTTGGTCAGCAGTGGTAGCTTGTGTCGTCATAACGTAAGTTGGTTCCATGCCCATGATTTCGATCATTTCGTCCGCTATCTTTGAAAACTCATTTAAATGCGGGCGAATCGACATTGGCAGCTCGGCGATAAGAAGATTGCGTATAACGGCTTCGCCGCCATGAACGGGTGCTAAACGACGCATGTGTGTAAGAATCTCCGACGGCCTTTCCCAGTCGTATCGCGACCATGCAAAAGTCTCTTTAGTTTTAAATCATCTGCTTCCGCAAATGTTTCGAGGAACCCTTGTTTCATCGCGTCGTATCTATTCTGCAGAGGTGGCTGTATGATGAGATCCTCATTGGTGAGGGCGACATTCTCCTCCAAATATTCCGAGACCAAGTCGAATTTGCGACCATCCTCCACAACATTGTGACAGAGAAACAGGCGCTGCAATTGTGCAATCCGAAATTGAGGGTTGTGTGGCTGGAGTTGCACCTTCAATTCTTGGAGTTCTACGCTAAGCGCGCTTATGGAAAAATTCATCAGTGTCGCCGGTTGGGCGCGTTTGTTACATGAACCGCAGAAAATAGCGCTCGATTAGCATGTGCTGTTCTATATAAACGTTCGCCACTTTGGTCTTTTGGCCAATGACAATTTTTATAATGAGAAGAATAAACATTTATTGTTTCAGATAGCTTATGTTACATTATGATGAAATTATATCTTAGTTAGAAAATTATATTAGTTCATTGTTATTTGCAATTTGATGTTGATTCTTATTCGATAAGTAATGTTATTAGATAACTGAGCGTGAATTTCGTAAAAAACAAACTGGCTGGTGTATGTATATCACGCTGTTTAGGTGACAATTATCACCACTCAGAGGCAAACTTATTTTTTTGGTATTTTGTACTCGTATTTTATTATTAATTATTAATTGTCGGTTACAACTTACTGCACTATCTCACTTGTTATACTCGTTCCCGAAGTGAAACTAGAATATTTGCTTTGTGCAATGTCCATTGTCTGTCAGGATGTCTGTCCATCTGTCCATATGAACGCAGTTTTTTGTCGATGTTATTGAAGCTAGACACTTTAAACTTGGAATATATACTCGTTTATACCCGCATCAGATAAAATGTTAAGGGAAAAGGCAATATAAATACTAAGATGAGGAACGCACATACAGTTGAAAGCAAGACGAAATTTCTAGTGTGGCTTTTCAAGTGGCTTTTCGCTCTTCAAACGCGACGGCAGCCGAGTGGTTTTTCTCTCTCCAAAAGCCACACGATCAAATACCGAAGTCGTTGCGATGAGGACCTTTTCTAAAGATCGCACCAAAACTTTAAATGGGTTTTTGCAATGTCCGTCATGCTGTCCGTCCGTCTGTCTGTTCGGATGAACGTCAACTTTTTCGACGCTATTTAAGCTAGAGACTGAAAACTTGTATATATACTTGTAGTTATCTGCTTCAGACAATGTGTTAAGATTTTTGTGCCACGCCCACTAGGAGGCTGAAAAATCTATAAGATGTCGCACAATTTTTCGAGCTGGAGTCACCAAAATATGTATGTAGATTGCTGCGGACCTTCCCCATAAATTGAGAGCTTGACTTCCCGGCCACGCCCACTAAAAAGCCCTCCAATGCCCCCGCCCCAAAAAAACAACGAAAGTGTCCATATCTTGAGCTAGACTCACCATATCGGAATATATATTTCTGGAAAGCTCCTCCAAACATCGCAGAAAAAATTTACGAAAGCGCACCCTCCCGTCACCGTAATTTGCAAAAATCGATATAAATGTAAGCACAACTCGGTAACACGTGTATGCTTCCCACAATTGTAAAGCTAAACCCACAAGATTTGGTATATAGAAGGTTGGTGGCATCCCAGGCATCCCACCCCCATGAATCGTGAAAGTCTCTATCTTCCACAGTTTATGAGCTAGAGTCCCCAAATTTGGATGGTAGATTACTGGTCACAAAGATCGGTAAAAAAAACTTCCAGCCACGCAACTCCCGTACCCACAAATCGCGAAAAGCTATCTCCCGCAGTTTTAGAGCCAAAGTCCCCAAATTTGAAAGATAGATTACTGAGCACCCCCTTTAAAGATCCCAACAAAAATTCTGCCCATGCCCACTGGGGGCGTGGTATTTCGATATAATCGACGGATCTCCCTCAGTTTTAAAGCTAGAGACAACGATTTTTTACGACATATTAATAATAAGCTCCTCTTAAGATCGTACTTGTTTTTGTTTAGTTCATTAGAATAGTATTGGATAACTGTTCCATTTGAGGGAAATTAATGTCACATGGCAAATTAAGTGGTCCGTGATCACTGCTCGGTAGATAGCGCTGACTTGCCAGACCGTTTCGTATTCTTAGAATTTGTATGCGGCTGTTTGCGATTGTGCACTTGTCATATAGCATTAATTGAGTTTTCAATTATCCAATAATCTGTGAACACTCTTGGGCAAAGTAATATGACAGATTATAGAAATAAAATTTAACTGTTTTCTTTTATCAAACAAACGATTACCCGAGAAATTTCAGAAAAAAACAAACTTCTTAGCATTTGAATACGCCCATATCCTCATGAAGGATTACCTTGAGACTGGTTGCGGATTGCTGGAATTGTCTCCAGCAACTCTCACATCGAAGCCGGGTCACACTTTGTTGGGTCCCAGGGCATTCCGGAATTTCCGGCAACGAAGCTGCGGACGGCCTAGCTAGGGCGGGTTCCGCTACCCCTCTTCTTAGACCTGAATGTGGACCTGTGAGGAAAATCTACTGGTCAACGAGACCTGGGTTACGACAAGCTAAAGAGCTGATTTGCCCACATATAGGTAGAAATACAAAAAATCTTTAAGGGCGGAACTATGGCTCTTGGTGTCCTATCTCACGGAAAACCACACAGTCAAGTATCACAAAATGCGCCTATCCCCTGACACAGAGTGTAGACTCTGTAGAGTGGATGACGAGACAACAAAGCAAATTTTATATGATTGCCCAACCATTATTAGGAGGAGGAGGAAGTATCTATGCAGAGAATTTGTTACTCCAGCACAGATCAGAAATTCCTCGACAGGGGATCTGCTCTCCTTCATAAGTGAAGCAGTGCGTCTCTTGTCCCCCATAGCACATTGGGGAATTTGAACTGTTTTTCGGACTTTTATTAATAGCTGTAAGATGAAGTTTCTGGGTCTAGTTGATTGGTTCATGTTCCTAATATTAAGAAAGTCTTTTTAATATAAACGTAACGACTACAACCACAATTCAAAATATACATTCTAGATATTTGGCAGACATCTAGTAGAAGACGCACATAAACTATGTTTCAGTTTTCATAAAGAGTTTTATCATAAAACACAAAAGTTATTTAAGAAACAGTTTTCAGTTGTAAGCAGCAGCGCTCTCGCTGTAGAAGTCGTGAATATTAGTGAATTTGTGATTATTTTTATGTGTATGTGACTGGTTATTTTAATTAAATTCGCTTTATACACCTGTTTAAGCAATTAAAAACATAAATCTTCGCCTTTACGTCCAGTTTTTTGGCGATACACCGCAAAAAACTTTTGAATTCGTAAAGTTAAGGTTGTCTGCTTAAAACATGAATTTTGTAAATAGTGCACAAAAGTGCACTTTAAGATGATCATCCTTGTCTTCATAGTTGAATTCTATATAAAGTGAATACTATCATTGTGCTCACAAATGCAGCCATTTTTTTGTAGGCCTTTCCAAAGATAAAGTTTCTTTTCAAACTTTATCTTACGCGGACAAAGTTTAAACTATTGATTTATTAAGTGAAAACGTAAAACACAAAGTACAAACCACAATGATTAGAATTCATCAAAGGTTTTTCCAAAAATGTTTTAGTTTACAAAATTATAATCTCTTGAATTTAAAGATGTGTCTTTGCGGATCAGCTGTGTTTAACAGCTGTTATCTTAACATTAAAGAGCTATGTTAAGAATTATGTTATGTAACATAAAAGTTTGATGTATATCTTATGTAATTAAGTGAAAAATTGTTGGTTTTATGTAGTTGTAAAAAATGAGTTTAGGGGCGAAAAACAGGTCGATTTCCCCATAGTGTATAGTGGCCCCTTGGCTCAAAAGACCGCAATTCGGTCGCTGTGCCACTAAAATTTCTGTTGAAGGTACATACAAATCTAAATGCTTCTCAAAATTGTATTTTTCAGTTAGCATTGCCGATGAAAATAACGATAAATTTGCGTTGCGTTTTTGAGTCCATGTACAAAATTCAATCAACCCAAACGGCGTGCATACTGAGTTTTTTCAATGTCTTCCGGTGCCATCGGTATCTGATAGTATACGCGTTCTAACTCTAGAGTTGTGAAAATGTTTTTGCCATGTAAAAGGTCTGAGAAGTCGTGTATGTCCGGTATCGGATAAAGTTCATGGGTCATAATCGCATTTAGCTTACGGTAATCGCCACAAGCACGCCAACCAGCAGAATGGCCACAGGACTCTTAGAGTAGCGACAGACGCCTTGGTCGCCATGCACGTTTTGCTACTGGTGCTCCAGGTGTAATGATGTAGTGGCGAACTGCATGTAAGGGAGGATTCTCATGTCGAGGGTTCTGTGGACAGCAGTGGTATCTCTCGATAGTGGGTTTTGTGCGTCGTTATAGGCCTCGAAACTCGGCGGGTTGATTGTTTTTTGGATAGTTGAAGTCTTCGTTGAGCAGCTGAGTCGTCGTAATTTTCTGTATATAAGCAAATGGAACTGTGATAGAAAGTCAACGCCAATGATTGGCATTTGCACATCAGATGATAATATGACCCAGACCGAAGTCGAATTCTAGGTTGAGGTTACCGTAGGTTTGTATTACAGTTCTGTTTGCAGCATACAATCGCAGTTTGTTTTTTTGTAAATCACGAGTTACCACTGTGCGGGGCACAATGACACCACAAATCCGGAATCACCCAGGAAGATGTGTTGATTGTGTAGATCCTGTAGACGGTGGTCTTGACCCTACGTCGAATTTGCTGAATAATTGCTTGTCGTAGAAACTCTGCCGCCCACCAGCTGAGGACTCGTCAGCCATTCTAGTTTAACTGTTGGTGGTGTTGGCAACCTGGCTGGCATTTACGTGCACGATCACCAAATTTGCTGTGATAGAAACAGAGCGATGTCTTCTTCCTTCCTTCGTCGTTGTTTCTAGGCTTCGGTGTGCTATTTTTCGTCCGCTATCTTTGAAAACTCATTTAAATGCGGGCGAATCGACATTGGCAGCTCGGCGATAAGAAGATTGCGTATAACGGCTTCGCAGCCATGAACGGGTGCTAAACGACGCATGTGTGTAAGAATCTCCGACGGCCTTTCCCAGTCGTATCGCGACCATGCAAAAGTCTCTTTAGTTTTAAATCCTCTGCTTCCGCAAATGTTTCGAGGAACTCTTGTTTCATCGCGTCGTGTCTATTCTGCAGAGGTGGCTGTATGATGAGATCCTCATTGGTGAGGGCGACATTCTCCTCCAAATATTCCGAGACCAAGTCGAATTTGCGACCATCCTCCAAAACATTGTGACAGAAAAACAGGCGCTGCAATTGTGCAATCCGAAATTGAGGGTTGTGTGGCTGGAGTTGCACCTTCAATTCTTGGAGTTCGACGTTAAGCGCGCTTATGGAAAAATTCATCAGTGTCGCCGGTTGGGCGCGTTTTCTACATGAACCGCAGAAAATAGCGGTCGATTAGCATGTGCTGTTCTATATAAACGTTCGCCACTTTGGTCTTCAGCCCAATGACAATTTTTATAAAGAGAAGAATAAACATTTATTGTTTCAGATAGCTTATGTTACATTATGATGAAATTATATCTTAGAGATGATACGTGCTAAACTTATATTATCGTCTCAAGCCACAAACCTTCATTGTTATACTCGTTCATTGTTAATTGCAATTTGATGTTGATTCTTATTGGATAAGTAATGTTATTAGATAACTGAGCGTGAATTTCGTAAAAAACAAACTGGCTGCTGTATGTATATCACGCTGTTTAGGTGACAATTATCACCACTCAGAGGCAAACTTATTTTTTTGGTATTTTGTAGTCGTATTTTATTATTAATTATTAATTGTCGGTTACAACTTACTGCACTATCTCACTTGTTATACTCGTTCCCGAAGTG
Source organism: Drosophila colorata (assembly GCA_035041545.1). Classification (NCBI taxonomy): domain Eukaryota; kingdom Metazoa; phylum Arthropoda; class Insecta; order Diptera; family Drosophilidae; genus Drosophila; species Drosophila colorata. The sequence continues at coordinate 462,573 of JAWNLD010000463.1, forward strand.
AAACTAGAATATTTGGTTTGTGCAATGTCCATTGTCTGTCAGGATGTCTGTCCATCTGTCCATATGAACGCAGTTTTTTGTCGATGTTATTGAAGCTAGACACTTTAAACTTGGAATATATACTCGTTTATACCCGCATCAGATAAAATGTTAAGGGAAAAGGCAATATAAATACTAAGATGAGGAACGCACATACAGTTGAAAGCAAGACGAAATTTCTAGTGTGGCTTTTCAAGTGGCTTTTCGCTCTTCAAACGCGACGGCAGCCGAGTGGTTTTTCTCTCTCCAAAAGCCACACGATCAAATACCGAAGTCGTTGCGCTCTGCCGCTGACACGAGCAATGGAATCAGACGCCTGGCTGCCTTCAGCAAAGTTAGTCAGTGCCGGTGAATGCTAGACCGAAGCTTTCGTCTCAGCAGACGGCGTGCGAGCTTTTTTATGTGGGAACATGGGCGTAGCCACAGAAAAGGAAAACGGAACGGCTGTTATATTGTGTTTGGTTTAGAGGTGCGCCCACTGGAGGCGTTGCAATTCTATTAAATCTATTCATCTCCCTCACTTTTAAAGCTAGATGCATAAAATGTATACCGACAGATTGATGAGGACCTTTTCTAAAGATCGCACCAAAACTTTAAATGGGTTTGTGCAATGTCCGTCATGCTGTCCGTCCGTCTGTCTGTTCGGATGAACGTCAACTTTTTCGACGCTATTTAAGCTAGAGACTGAAAACTTGTATATATACTTGTAGTTATCTGCTTCAGACAATGTGTTAAGATTTTTGTGCCACGCCCACTAGGAGGCTGAAAAATCTATAAGATATCGCACAATTTTAGAGCTGGAGTCACCAAAATATGTATGTAGATTGCTGCGGACCTTCCCCATAAATTGAGACCTTGATTTCCCGGCCACGCCCACTAAAAAACCCTCCAAGGCCCCGCCCCAAAAAAACAACGAAAATGTCCATATCTTGAGCTAGACTCGCCATATTCGGAATATATATTTTTGGAAAGCTCCCCCAAACATCGCAGAAAAAATTTACGAAAGCGCACCCTCCCGCCACCGTAATTTGGAAAAATCGATATACCTGAAAGCACAACTCGGTAACACGTGTATGCTTCTCACAATTGTAAAGCTAAACCCACAAGATTTGGTATATAGAAGGTTGGTGACCTCATCCTAAAATTGAGACCTTAATATCACGACCACGCCCACTTAAACGCTCCACAGGCATCCCACCCCCATGAATCGTGAAAGTCTCTATCTTCCACAGTTTATGAGCTAGAGTCCCCAAATTTGGATGGTAGATTACTGGTCACAAAGATCGGTAAAAAAAACTTCCAGCCACGCAACTCCCGTACCCACAAATCGCGAAAAGTTATCTCCCGCAGTTTTAGAGCCAAAGTCCCCAAATTTGAAAGATAGATTACTGAGCACCCCCTTTAAAGATCCCAACAAAAATTCTGCCCATGCCCACTGGGGGCGTGGTATTTCGATATAATCGACGGATCTCCCTCAGTTTTAAAGCTAGAGACAAAGATTTTTTACGACATATTAATAATAAGCTCCTCTTAAGATCGTACTTGTTTTTGTTTAGTTCATTAGAATAGTATTGGATAACTGTTCCATTTGAGGGAAATTAATGTCACATGGCAAATTAAGTGGTCCGTGATCACTGCTCGGTAGATAGCGCTGACTTGCCAGACCGTTTCGTATTCTTAGAATTTGTATGCGGCTGTTTGCGATTGTGCACTTGTCATATAGCATTAATTGAGTTTTCAATTATCCAATAATCTGTGAACACTCTTGGGCAAAGTAATATGACAGATTATAGAAATAAAATTTAACTGTTTTCTTTTATCAAACAAACGATTACCCGAGAAATTTCAGAAAAAAACAAACTTCTTAGCATTTGAATACGCCCATATCCTCATGAAGGATTACCTTGAGACTGGTTGCGGATTGCTGGAATTGTCTCCAGCAACTCTCACATCGAAGCCGGGTCACACTTTGTTGGGTCCCAGGGCATTCCGGAATTTCCGGCAACAAAGCTGCGGACGGCCTAGCTAGGGCGGGTTCCGCTACCCCTCTTCTTAGACCTGAATGTGGACCTGTGAGGAAAATCTACTGGTCAACGAGACCTGGGTTACGACAAGCTAAAGAGCTGATTTGCCCACATATAGGTAGAAATACAAAAAATCTTTAAGGGCGGAACTATGGCTCTTGGTGTCCTATCTCACGGAAAACCACACAGTCAAGTATCACAAAATGCGCCTATCCCCTGACACAGAGTGTAGACTCTGTAGAGTGGATGACGAGACAACAAAGCAAATTTTATGTGATTGCCCAGCCATTATTAGGAGGAGGAGGAAGTATCTATGCAGAGAATTTGTTACTACAGCACAGATCAGAAATTCCTCGACAGGAGATCTGCTCTCCTTCATAAGGGAAGCAGTGCGTCTCTTGTCCCCCATAGCACATTGGGGAATTAATAATTAATAGCTGTAAGATGAAGTTTCTGGGTCTAGTTGATTGGTTCATGTTCCTAATATTAAGAAAGTCTTTTTAATATAAACGTAACGACTACAACCACAATTCAAAATATACATTCTAGATATTTGGCAGACATCTAGTAGAAGACGCACATAAACTATGTTTCAGTTTTCATAAAGAGTTTTGTCATAAAACACAAAAGTTATTTAAGAAACAGTTTTCAGTTGTAAGCAGCAGCGCTCTCGCTGTAGAAGTCGTGAATATTAGTGAATTTGTGATTATTTTTATGTGTATGTGACTGGTTATTTTAATTAAATTCGCTTTATACACCTGTTTAAGCAATTAAAAACATAAATCTTCGCCTTTACGTCCAGTTTTTTGGCGATACACCGCAAAAAACTTTTGAATTCGTAAAGTTAAGGTTGTCTGCTTAAAACATGAATTTTGTAAATAGTGCACAAAAGTGCACTTTAAGATGATCATCCTTGTCTTCATAGTTGAATTCTATATAAAGTGAATACTATCATTGTGCTCACAAATGCAGCCATTTTTTTGTAGGCCTTTCCAAAGATAAAGTTTCTTTTCAAACTTTATCTTACGCGGACAAAGTTTAAACTATTGATTTATTAAGTGAAAACGTAAAACACAAAGTACAAACCACAATGATTAGAATTCATCAAAGGTTTTTCCAAAAATGTTTTAGTTTACAAAATTATAATCTCTTGAATTTAAAGATGTGTCTTTGCGGATCAGCTGTGTTTAACAGCTGTTATCTTAACATTAAAGAGCTATGTTAAGAATTATGTTATGTAACATAAAAGTTTGATGTATATCTTATGTAATTAAGTGAAAAATTGTTGGTTTTATGTAGTTGTAAAAAATGAGTTTAGGGGCGAAAAACAGGTCGATTTCCCCATAGTGTATAGTGGCCCCTTGGCTCAAAAGACCGCAATTCGGTCGCTGTGCCACTAAAATTTCTGTTGAAGGTACATACAAATCTAAATGCTTCTCAAAATTGTATTTTTCAGTTAGCATTGCCGATGAAAATAACGATAAATTTGCGTTGCGTTTTTGAGTCCATGTACAAAATTCAATCAACCCAAACGGCGTGCATACTGAGTTTTTTCAATGTCTTCCGGTGCCATCGGTATCTGATAGTATACGCGTTCTAACTCTAGAGTTGTGAAAATGTTTTTGCCATGTAAAAGGTCTGAGAAGTCGTGTATGTCCGGTATCGGATAAAGTTCATGGGTCATAATCGCATTTAGCTTACGGTAATCGCCACAAGCACGCCAACCAGCAGAATGGCCACAGGACTCTTAGAGTAGCGACAGACGCCTTGGTCGCCATGCACGTTTTGCTACTGGTGCTCCAGGTGTAATGATGTAGTGGCGAACTGCATGTAAGGGAGGATTCTCATGTCGAGGGTTCTGTGGACAGCAGTGGTATCTCTCGATAGTGGGTTTTGTGCGTCGTTATAGGCCTCGAAACTCGGCGGGTTGATTGTTTTTTGGATAGTTGAAGTCTTCGTTGAGCAGCTGAGTCGTCGTAATTTTCTGTATATAAGCAAATGGAACTGTGATAGAAAGTCAACGCCAATGATTGGCATTTGCAAATCAGATGATAATATGACCCAGACCGAATTCGAATTCTAGGTTGAGGTTACCGTAGGTTTGTATTACAGTTCTGTTTGCAGCATACAATCGCAGTTTGTTTTTTTGTAAATCACGAGTTACCACTGTGCGGGGCACAGTGACACCACAAATCCGGAATCACCCAGGAAGATGTGTTGATTGTGTAGATCCTGTAGACGGTGGTCTTGACCCTACGTCGCATTTGCTAAATAATTGCTTGTCGTAGAAACTCTGCCGCCCACCAGCTGAGGACTCGTTAGCCATTCTAGTTTAACTTTTGGTGGTGTTGGCAACCTGGCTGGCATTTACGTGCGCGATCCCCAAATTTCTTCCTTCCTTCGTCGTTGTTTCTAGGATTCGGTGTGCGTGGAGCGATCGACTGTTTTGAGGCCCGCAGATCGTCCTGGTTTATCGACTTTCTGCGAAAGCGTTTGTAAAGCGGAAGCAACGTCTGATAAGTTGAGGCATTTGTTACTTACCGCGTCGATATTCTGTTGATTTTGCTCAGCAGTGGTAGCTTGTGTCGTCATAACGTAAGTTGGTTCCATGCCCATGATTTCGATCATTTCGTCCGCTATCTTTGAAAACTCATTTAAATGCGGGCGAATCGACATTGGCAGCTCGGCGATAAGAAGATTGCGTATAACGGCTTCGCAGCCATGAACGGGTGCTAAACGACGCATGTGTGTAAGAATCTCCGACGGCCTTTCCCAGTCGTATTGCGACCATGCAAAAGTCTCTTTAGTTTTAAATCCTCTGCTTCCGCAAATGTTTCGAGGAACCCTTGTTTCATCGCGTCGTATCTATTCTGCAGAGGTGGCTGTATGATGAGATCCTCATTGGTGAGGGCGACATTCTCCTCCAAATATTCCGAGACCAAGTCGAATTTGCGACCATCCTCCAAAACATTGTGACAGAGAAACAGGCGCTGCAATTGTGCAATCCGAAATTGAGGGTTGTGTGGCTGGAGTTGCACCTTCAATTCTTGGAGTTCTACGTTAAGCGCTCTTATGGAAAAATTCATCAGTGTCGCCGGTTGGGCGCGTTTTTTACATGAACCGCAGAAAATAGCGGTCGATTAGCATGTGCTGTTCTATATAAACGTTCGCCACTTTGGTCTTTTGGCCAATGACAATTTTTATAAAGAGAAGAACAAACATTTATTGTTTCAGATAGCTTATGTTACATTATGATGAAATTATATCTTAGAGATGATACGTGCTAAACTTATATTATCGTCTCAAGCCACAAACCTTCATTGTTATACTCGTTCATTGTTAATTGCAATTTGATGTTGATTCTTATTGGATAAGTAATGTTATTAGATAACTGAGCGTGAATTTCGTAAAAAACAAACTGGCTGCTGTATGTATATCACGCTGTTTAGGTGACAATTATCACCACTCAGAGGCAAACTTATTTTTTTGGTATTTTGTACTCGTATTTTATTATTAATTATTAATTGTCGGTTACAACTTACTGCACTATCTCACTTGTTATACTCGTTCCCGAAGTGAAACTAGAATATTTGGTTTGTGCAATGTCCATTGTCTGTCAGGATGTCTGTCCATCTGTCCATATGAACGCAGTTTTTTGTCGATGTTATTGAAGCTAGACACTTTAAACTTGGAATATATACTCGTTTATACCCGCATCAGATAAAATGTTAAGGGAAAAGGCAATATAAATACTAAGATGAGGAACGCACATACAGTTGAAAGCAAGACGAAATTTCTAGTGTGGCTTTTCAAGTGGCTTTTCGCTCTTCAAACGCGACGGCAGCCGAGTGGTTTTTCTCTCTCCAAAATCCACACGATCAAATACCGAAGTCGTTGCGCTCTGCCGCTGACACGAGCAATGGAATCAGACGCCTGGCTGCCTTCAGCAAAGTTAGCACAACTCGGTAACACGTGTATGCTTCCCACAATTGTAAAGCTAAGCCCACAAGATTTGGTATAGAGAAGGTTGGTGACCTCATCCTAAAATTGAGACCTTAATATCACGACCACGCCCACGCCCACTTAAACGCTCCACAGGCATCCCACCCCCATGAATCGTGAAAGTCTCTAACTTCCACAGTTTATGAGCTAGAGTCCTCAAATTTGGATGGTAGATTACTGGTCACAAAGATCGGTAACAAAAACTTCCAGCCACGCAACTCCCGTACCCACAATTCGCGAAAAGTTATCTCCCGCAGTTTTAGAGCCAAAGTCCCCAAATTTGAAAGATAGATTACTGAGCACCCCCTTTAAAGATCCCAACAAAAATTCTGCCCATGCCCACTGGGGGCGTGGCATTTCGATATAATCGACGGATCTCCCTTAGTTTTAAAGCTAGAGACAAAGATTTTTTACGACATATTAATAATAAGCTCCTCTTAAGATCGTACTTGTTTTTGTTTAGTTCATTAGAATAGTATTGGATAACTGTTCCATTTGAGGGAAATTAATGTCACATGGCAAATTAAGTGGTCCGTGATCACTGCTCGGTAGATAGCGCTGACTTGCCAGACCGTTTCGTATTCTTAGAATTTGTATGCGGCTGTTTGCGATTGTGCACTTGTCATATAGCATTAATTGAGTTTTCAATTATCCAATAATCTGTGAACACTCTTGGGCAAAGTAATATGACAGATTATAGAAATAAAATTTAACTGTTTTCTTTTATCAAACAAACGATTACCCGAGAAATTTCAGAAAAAAACAAACTTCTTAGCATTTGAATACGCCCATATCCTCATGAAGGATTACCTTGAGACTGGTTGCGGATTGCTGGAATTGTCTCCAGCAACTCTCACATCGAAGCCGGGTCACACTTTGTTGGGTCCCAGGGCATTCCGGAATTTCCGGCAACGAAGCTGCGGACGGCCTAGCTAGGGCGGGTTCCGCTACCCCTCTTCTTGGACCTGAATGTGGACCTGAGAGGAAAATCTACTGGTCAACGAGACCTGGGTTACGACAAGCTAAAGAGCTGATTTGCCCACATATAGGTAGAAATACAAAAAATCTTTAAGGGCGGAACTATGGCTCTTGGTGTCCTATCTCACGGAAAACCACACAGTCAAGTATCACAAAATGCGCCTATCCCCTGACACAGAGTGTAGACTCTGTAGAGTGGATGACGAGACAACAAAGCAAATTTTATATGATTGCCCAACCATTATTAGGAGGAGGAGGAAGTATCTATGCAGAGAATTTGTTACTCCAGCACAGATCAGAAATTCCTCGACAGGGGATCTGCTCTCCTTCATAAGTGAAGCAGTGCGTCTCTTGTCCCCCATAGCACATTGGGGAATTTGAACTGTTTTTCGGACTTTTATTAATAGCTGTAAGATGAAGTTTCTGGGTCTAGTTGATTGGTTCATGTTCCTAATATTAAGAAAGTCTTTTTAATATAAACGTAACGACTACAACCACAATTCAAAATATACATTCTAGATATTTGGCAGACATCTAGTAGAAGACGCACATAAACTATGTTTCAGTTTTCATAAAGAGTTTTGTCATAAAACACAAAAGTTATTTAAGAAACAGTTTTCAGTTGTAAGCAGCAGCGCTCTCGCTGCGGAAGTCGTGAATATTAGTGAATTTGTGATTATTTTTATGTGTATGTGACTGGTTATTTTAATTAAATTCGCTTTATACACCTGTTTAAGTAATTAAAAACATAAATCTTCGCCTTTACGTCCAGTTTTTTGGCGATACACCGCAAACAACTTTTGAATTCGTAAAGTTAAGGTTGTCTGCTTAAAACATGAATTTTGTAAAAAGTGCACAAAAGTGCACCTTAAGATGATCAGTTTAATTCGCATCCGTTTACCATAGTGGAGCAAGCTGTATTGTCAGTGGGAAATCTCGTCTTCTGCTCGTTGAAAAACCTAAGAAAAGACATGCTGTCATTAGCACCCATTTACATTACTGGTAGAAGACCGTTATTATCGACATGCGTATATAATTAGCTAACTACTGTATTAGTTAAGTTGCTTTCCAATTTAATGTGTCTCTGGTTGGCGTTAATGTTGATTCTTTGTTTTGTTAAGGAAGTACTTTACTTTTTGTTCGGTTTGTAACCTAATGCTTCACACCTTTAAGTCGGTTGATCACTTTCAAGAAAAGCATCATTAGTTTTGTAAAATATTGATGACATATGTTTATTTATATTAAAATTTTTAAGTTGAAGGTACATACAAATCTAAATGCTTCTCAAAATTGTATTTTTCAGTTAGCATTGCCGATGAAAATAACGATAAATTTATGTATACTTTAAATAAATCCGAAATTGATGGTGCGCATAAAGACAAAGATCATAAATTGTTCCCGGAGGATTTTAAGGTAAATAATTATGATAAGAACAATAATATTATCAAATATTATATTATATATTATTATATTATATTTTATTATTATTATTATTTGTGAAGGAGTCTCACAACAGAGATCTAAGAGGCACAGCGACCTTTGTACCATGGGGACAAGTTGCGCTCTGCCTCCCTTATGAAGGAGAGCAGATCCCTTGTCGAGGAATTTCTGATGTGTGCTGGAGTAACAAATTCTCTGCATAGATACTTCCTCCTACTCCAAATAATGGCTGGGCAATCACATAAAATGTGCTTTGTTGTCTCGTCATTCCTTCTTTAACCAATCCTCTATTAACTCTTTGGCAGAGGCCCAGCTTAACGCACAAAAAGGTTCAGGTCCAAGAAGAGGGGTAGCGGAACCCGCCCTAGCTAGGCCGTCCGCAGTTTCGTTGCCGGAAATTCCGGAATGCCCAGGGACCCAACAAAGTGTGACCCGCACATGCTGGAGACAATTCCAGCAATCCGCAAAGAGTCTCGAGATAATCCTCCATGAGGAAAGAGCTTGAATGGCTGCTTGGCTATCTGAAAAGATATTTATGGTGGCTCCTCTTATCCTCTTGTCAAGGATATGTCTGGAGCAGGACTCAATGGCGTGGATCTCAAATTGAACAACACTGGGCCAGGTACCCATTGCAATCGAGATTTTGGTGTTGGGTCCTGTGATCCCCGCATCAACCCCTTAATTAGTTTTTGATCCGTCCGTGAACCACTACAGGCTCATGCGATCATTGCGAGGTTGCCATCATCCCATTCCCTACGGTTTGGAATAAGAGTCCTAAATTTCGCACCGAAGAAAAGTTCCGTGGTCTTAAGAGCCGTTCTGGCGCAGATCCCTAAGCCAGGAATAGATTTTACTAGACTAGCATGACCTTGGCGCGTCTAATGTACTTTTTATACTCATTGAGCGCGCATCTGTATGTGTCCCATGAGTCTCTATTTGACTTGGCCCTCTTGAAGAGCCGGCTGACCTCCTTCCATTGATTTGCAAGTCATTCGCTCCACCAGAGAACCTCACGTTTCGCCTGAACATCTTGAAGTTGTCTTGAAGCCAATTCTATCTCCCTCGTGGAGTTAAAGCTGGCAGCAAGTTGATCAACTACTAAGGCTTTGTACAAGTCCCAATTTGTTTTCTTTGGGTTAAAAGAATTTGAAAGGAGTTCCGCTTGGCTTGGGAGATCAAATCTGATCTGCTGGTGATCTGAAAGAGTGGCTGTACCTTCGTCGGCGGTGCGTCGTCGGTGTCGTTTGGAAAATATGCAGACGCCACTGCAACTTCTGCCGAAGCCACCTCAATGGTTGACGAAACTAGGTCCCTGGAGTTAAAGTTTGTTAGAGGGAAGTGTCCAGCAGCCAAGCTAGTGGAGGGACCCAAATCAGGTTCCGGGCTTGTTGTTGGGGCAGCAGCAGCCGGCACTGCGACTGTTGCTGGAGCGTCTCTCGTAGAGGGACCGTCGCTGCTCTTTTCCTTAAGTGCCGTGTTCTTTAGGATAAGTCTAGTCCTGCCAAAACAGAACCAGACTTTTCCGCCGCACTTAATCAGCGACTGCAGCGACGCGTCATCCACCATGATGGCTAAGTGCAGCATGGCGCCACTCGTGGTCCGCTGCACTACCCTCCATTGGCTGGTGCTGAAGTCGTTCTGGGCACCTATGTGCGCCAGAACCGTCTCGTTGGGTAGCTCCAGGCTGTTGGCGAAGTAACGTCGGCTGAGGTGCGCTCGGGGCCACTGGCTTACCTCCAACAGCTCAACTTCGAGCGAACTGCAGGCCTTAATAAGGCTGAAGTTCGCCCTCACCCACTCGGCTGCGTTGTTTTCGTAGCATGACGAGCATGAGCCAATCCGTTCTCGGAACAACACCGTCGATCTTTGGCTTCACATCTGCCATCACACACGTCAGGGTGGACGATAAGATCGCCGTCTTTAGCGTTGCCATTTGTTCCGCTGTCAAAGGTGACGATCTATCAGTCAGCTGGGTTTTTTGGGAGTAAAGGGTCTGGTTCGTACGTTAGGTGTCCTCAAAACTCCAAATTCAATCCGAAATACACAACATAACCATTAATCAAGGAGGGCCAAGCGTAATGGTATGTGCATGTTTTTTTTATTATGGAGTATGTCTAATACATTGGGTCAAAACCATATTGGAACAAAACGCTTGCGTCAATATCTTAGATACAGTGATGCTACCCTACGCAGAATATGAGATGCTGCTATTGTAGGTCTTCCAACAAGACAATGCCCCCAAGAACAGCAGGAAGAAAATTCAAAATTCGCATCGCATTCGCAACGAACGTGTTTTTTTCTTGCGCCTCGAAATAGTTATCTTTTCATTGTGTTAAACACAGATTAACCTGTGCATTGTTTGCAATATTTTGTGTTGTGACTGTGTGATACATCGGGTGTGTAAAACACACAGATGGACTTAAATTGGCTGTGCTTAAATACATTATTTAAAAAGAGTAAATACAACAACAATCTGCAGCGCGTACATATTGGTCGTTATATTTTCTGTTCTCTGCTCGTGCTCTCAACGCCACTAATACCTATCTCTCTCCCGCGCTCTAATTAATATTGTTGTTGGTGTTGGTCGTGGTCTTTTTTTTTTGGTTTTTGCTCTTGTTTTGATTCTGTTTATATCATTCTAACGTGGTTCTTGTCGGTACAATTCAGCGTCTCAAATTATTTTAGCCCTAGTGTGCCTATCTTTTTTTTTACTTAGTTTTGCAGTTTGTTTGTGCAGTTTTTTGATGAGTTCAAAGCAATTAAAGTTTTGAACGAATTTCCAAAGCGTAAAAAGGCCAATCTTATTTTACAGCAATATTTGTTGAAAAGAATTCTAGCCGGATCAAAAGAATACTCTGCAAAAAAGAAAAATCGGCCTCCGATTTCACTTCCCCCTACTGGTGTTGGTTTAAATCAACCTATTGTGGTCTCTGATAGCACAAAAAACTAACCTCCTCTCACTTGGCTATAAGAGTGTAAGAGGTCTTTGTAGTAAACTTAGTAATCTATACCTTAATAGTCCATCTATTCCTTTTCATGTCATCGCCTTCTCTGAAACATGGTTAAGGCCTGACATCCTAAATTCTGAAATTGTATCTAACAAATTCACTATTTATAAAAAAAGATCGCACTCGTCGTGGTGGTGGTGTGCTTATTGCTGCTGACGTTGATTTTTCTTCGGACGTTGTAATAACAGATAATATAGATATCGAATTTGTTGCTGTCAAATTGTGCACTAATGGTGTTTGCATTTTCATTACTTGTTCGTATATTCCACCTTCTTCAGATAATTCTGTCTATTCTTTGCATTTCTCTGTTATACATTCTGTCTCCTCTATGCTATCCGATCGTGATTTTCTTGTTGTTCAAATCACCCAGATTTCAATATTGCCGGAACTATTTGGATTTCTAGTCTCGAATCTAGTGTGTTGACTTCCACGACCCAAAATGATTTTCTTGACAATTTATTTCGAATGTCAATGTGTCAAACCAATGGTATCCCAAATTCTCTACATAAAATGCTTGATCTTATTTTTGTTATGGATCAACTATAGATGTATTCTAAGTTGTCTGCAATTCGTAAGATTTTTGAGAAATTGATAACTTCTCAACTGCAACATCTTTGTAGTTCTATAATCTCACCCTGCCAGTATGGGTTTGTGGAATTTAGATCAACTACCACTAACCACTATTGCAATTCACGTCTTTTGTTATCAAGGGATTTCAACATAAAATGCAAACAGATGTTATTTACACTGACTTCAGTAAGGCGTTTGACTCCGTTAATCATTCGCTTTTACTGCATAAACTTCATCTTTTGGGATTTCCAAATAACCTAATTCATTGGATTGTTAATTATTTAACTCTTAGAACTCAAAAAGTTTATTTTAAAGGATTTGTCTCTAAGCCTGTTATTGTCACTTCCGGAGTCCCACAAGGAAGTCACCTTGGTCCGTTGTTATTCACATTGTTCATAAATGACCTCACCTATGATAAGTCACTCTCGGGTGCTGATTTATGCCGATGACGTAAAACTTTGCCTGACGGCTTCTAATTTTCTATCTAGCCAAAGGCTACAATCTGATCTTGACAGTTTTTACGCCTGGTGTCAAGTAAATTTATTAAATCTTAATTGCAGTAAATGTAAATTAATGTCTTTTTATAGGCGAACAATTATTATTAATTATGTTCTTGAACAATTATTTTATTAATAGTAAGCAACTTGATCGTAGTGAATCGGTTGATGATTTGGGTATCATTTTAGATCCCAAGCTTAAGTTTAAAAAGCATATTTCTTCTTCTGGTCGAAATAATTTGACGATCCCTACGTTACTAAACCTCTATGTACTTAACTTGTCCGTCCAATTCTTGAATATGTATTTTGTATTTGGTGTCCCCAATACAAGGTTCATCCGGATAGAATCGAATTTCTGCTCTTTGCCCTCCGGTGTTATAACTGGATTTCTAATACACGCAGGCCTTCTTATCTTGGTAGACTTTTAATAATAAATCTTCCTTCTCTTTCTGATCGTAGAACCATGCTTGGTGTAATCTTCTTACAAAAATTAATTAACGGGCAAATTGATTCTTCCGAATTGATTAGTTTTGCAGTTTCGGGCAGAATTACTAGAAACTTACCGCTTTCTCTTCAAGCCTGTAATAGTAACTATGCTAACCATAACCCATTTCGGATCTTATGTTCCAACTATAATAATATTTTCCTTATAATAAGTAATGCTACTTCCATACCTAGTCTAAAAACTCTATTGTTCCCGATTTTCGTCACCGCATGTTATGCGGCGCGCCGCTCGGTCGGTTGGGCGGGAGGTGGGTGGCGTTTTGCCTGGGTCCGTGCGTTAACAAGCCCTTGCTTGGTATCGTTGGGCTCTGCAGTCTCCAGTCCTCAATCCCATCGAAAAGCTGTGGGCTGATATCAAAAGGGTAGTTACTGCTTTAAAACCAACCATCAATACATCATTTTGGGAAACCATTTAGAAATCCTGGAGCAAAAGTCCAATAAAACGATGCCATGACTTGGTTAAATTGATGTCAGGACGTTACACAGCCGTTATTGCCAATTAAGGCAACGCAAATAAATATTAAATTTATAGAAAAATCTTGATTTTAATAGAAAGCTGTTACTTATTCCTCATTTCATCAGTTTTCGGGCACATTTGAAAACTGATGCTATTTTTTCGCCAATTTTTGTTTTTTATACATTTCCTTAAATACGTTGAATTAATAATGTTTTTTATTTCCTTCTTTTTTTAGAGTCTTCTAGTTCTAAAAATGTCTTCCTAAGTTCCTTAAACTTACAAATGTAGTTAGGACGCCTTTGAAAACATTACTTCTGAAGGGGGTGCTATTTTTTTTCGCTGCTGTATATTTAATATATTTCATTTATTATCAACACATTGCTACTAAATAAATTAAAAATTCGAAGACGAAAAATACCGGCAAATTTCAGGTCATAGCTTTTTTTATGCAGGTAGTTGTAATTTTGAAAAACTTAGCCTTTATGTTTATATTAATATTTGTATTATTTTTATGATAGCCGTCATTGTCTACAACTGATTAAAGGCGATTCTGCATCGATGCCAACAGCTTTTGAGTTACATATGGTGTAATATTCTGCCATTCAGGGATCAACGCATTTTCGAATGTTATTGTCCAATATCGACCATTAATTTTCAATCACATTAAGTTCTGGTGACTGGGCTAGCGGAGTCATCAAGTGAGGGCAGTTATAAATCAACCAGGCCTGAATTTTTCCCGCTTTGTGTTTGGGGTCGTTACCCTGATAAAATCAAATATTCGACCCCAAGGCTAGATTTTCGGCACTTTGCAGCAAATTGTCTTTTAATATCTGTAGATAATCGTATACTCTCAATAAAAGATGACATTCTCCTACCAACAGTCGACATGCAGGCCCAAGCAATGACGCTGCTAATGCCATACTTTTCTGTTGCCTTCAAGTTTTCTTTTTTGAGTTCAGTATTCGGTTTCTGCCAAACGTAAGACATGCCATGAGATCAAAAATTGTTAAATTTTGACTCATATACGAATATTACTGAGTTTAAATACTCTAGGGCCTTTAAAACGTCTTCACTTTCGAAGTTGAGTCTACAAAGTCTGTTCCTTGCACTGATGAATAGTTTTTATAAGCTACTCGGGCATTAGAATCATGTTCGCGTGGCACCCACCGGATAATTTATTCGCTATACTGTTTGCTAAGACTTTCTTCAACTTCGGATGCAGGTTTGAGCTACGGTTCGGGGGATTGCCCTTATTTTCCGTACATTATACAGAATGTCAGTCTTGTTTAAAATTGAGATCATGGCCTTCCTGCCTTTATTATGCACCCCATTCTCATTAACAAAGCGCTAAATGATTGTTTGTAACGTAGAGGCATTAATGTTGACCATTTCTGCCATTTTTTTTTTTGGGAGTGACCGGTTTAAAATTGGCATATAGCCAATTCTCGTTTTTCAATTGTTGTTTGAGAACACATTTTAATTATACACCGGCTCACAGCTTAAATAAACCTCAGCATATATCAAATGCAGAGTTGTAGATTTATGTTTTAACTTGAAAAACAGTTTTGAGTTTACTCATAATAAGTCGCTTATTTCCTTAACTGAATACAAAAACGAAAAATACTGAAATTTAAATCTCACAACTTAAATTAACCACAGTCATTCGAGTACTATATTTATACATACAAACACAAAAATAATAAATTTAAGTATTTTGTTGTCCACCCTTTTTATCAATACTGGCTTAAAGCTATTTGGCATAGAATCTACCCACTTTTTGGTCAAATCAGAAAAGATATTCTGCCAGTTCTCTAGCAAGAGCGTTTTAAAGTCAGTTTATTTGATATCTGACGTTCTCGGAGTTTTTGGTCAAAGGTTGCCCATACGTTTTAAATAATATTAATGTCAGAAGACTGTGCTGGTGGTGTCAGCCAGGACTGAACCATCCCTGCTTTGTGTTTAAGATCGGTGTCTTGGTAGAAGCAAAAATTGCTTCTAATACCAAGATTTTGTGCGCTTTTCAGCAACTTCTGCTTCAAAATGTTGAGGTATTTAGTCTGATCCATGATTCCATCAATTAACTCCACGTAGCCAACCCCGGACGCAGACATGCAACCCCAAACCATTACACTTCAACCTCATTGCTTGACTGTTGGCTTAAGGTCCTAAGTTTTCTAAGCTCTTCGTTGGGCTTCGGCCACACATATGACATTCCATCAGAGCCAAATATGTTGAATTTGGACTTACCCGCAAAAATTACTGTGCCCAAAAATTAGAGTCCTTCGAGATGTACTCTTTAGTCAATGCAAGTGGGGTAATCACTTTTTGTTGCTTATAAAAGGTTTCTTGCGAGTTACTTGACCTTGAATGTTGTTTTCCCGAAGGACCCAGCGAACCGTTTCTGGATTGCACGACTTCCCCAACATTTTCTGAAGCTGTGCAGCCCCTTTTGGAGCGGATCATTTTGGATCCTTTTTGATTTTGCGAGCTATAAACCGTTCATCCGCCTCATTGAAAATTTAGTTTGAGAGAGAATGAAGTGCCTGGTTCAAATAAGCTGTGAGCTCAAAAATTGCGCAATTCCTTTTCTCGCTTTCGCCGGAGGGAGGGGAAATAATTGCAAATTTTTTTTGTATACACCGATTCATAGACATCTGCTGCACACAGTTACATTTAAATTTAGGTGATCGACCATATAGTTTAAAAAATATGGCCATTTAAAATTTTTTTAATGTGTTTGTTCATTTAAGCTGTGAGGAGTGATTGCATAAAATAGGCTGTGAGCTAAGATTTTGATGCGCAATTAGTTCTGCTCATTTAGGGGGAAGGGGATTTAGACAATAAGGGCAGTAATTAGTTTAAATGAATTGAGCTGCTTCTTTGTGCATGCATAACTGTATTTACGGATTCCGTCATCTGATTTTGATTCACGTTGAACAAATTTAAATAAGTTAATGGAATGGATTAATCAAACATCTATTCAGTTTGAAATTTGGCGCGAACAGCTGACATTGATTTAAAGTTGTGCCGCAAAACGTATATTAATAATACAAATTTAAATTTAAAAAAAAAATGTCAAAATAAAGTTAAAAATTGTCTTCTTATAATATAATTATGCATAGCGCTATCAGATAACTGATAGCGGACTACCCACTCTGCCGCTGTTTTGCTTTTGTATGGAACAGCTGATTGTGTATGTTTACCAAAAGATGAAATCAAATGAAAATTTAATAAAAATCAGTTGACGGAATTATAAATTCTTAGTGAAAAATACATGTTATTGTATTGTATTGAGAATGGCATCCTACCAAATAAACTGCTTATCGATGTAAAATGTGAATGTCTATACTTTTTTTAATTCTCTAATACTGGTTCCAAGATCCATCTTCAAAATAACTAACTAATAACCAACTTTTTTTTTATAATTTGGAATTGATTATATACTAAATTGAATATCATTCGTCACAAAATTGTATATCAGAAATTTTGGAGCAATGGAGCTTTCGACCTAGATCGGTACCAAGTCATTAACATTAACTCAATTTGAACTGTTATCCTGTTACACTTTTCGGCGCTAGCGCTATAGCGTCCGAAGTTAGAAACAGTCACCCAAGCCACAAACCTTTGTTACACTCCTCCAGTTTCAAATGGAATTTTATGTTTATTCTTATTGGATAGACTAGGTTAGATAACTGAACGTGCATTTCGTCAAAAGCGAAATGGTTGGTGTCGATGATGTCTAACACGCTGTTTAGGTGACAGTTGTGACCGCGCAGAGTCAAACCTTTTTTTTGGTATCTAATACTTGTATATTATGTATACGGCTGTGGTATTCTATGTATGAATGCAGTGGGGTTAAAGATATATAACAACAGCCTGAAGCTGGGTTCAGGGTATCTTTTAGTCGGGCACTCCCGACTAGAGCCATCATACTTGTACACATTTTTGGTCAAAAATATTTTTGCTGACCTGATCTGCGTTTGTCGTGCCGGTAATTTTATATTTAAATGGGAGAAAAATACAACAAAAACCACACTAGCGTTTTAAAATTGAATTTTTCGCGCAATCCTATGTTTTTCAGAGGAGACACATAATTTCTCAGACAGCCAATAAGTATTTTTCCTAAGCAGAACGAGTAGAGAGTAGTTCAATATGTGTCTTCTGTATTCACTACAGCTGTTATATTCAGAAAACCAATTCTTATATTTTTGAAGGCATTCAGTTCGCGAAATACACTCGTTAAAAATTATTTCTTTTATTTTCCTTTTGAAAAATTAAATTAAAAATGTTGTAGTGAACATTAATAAGACTAAAAAAGTGGTCGTGTGGGGCTTTAAGTTTTAAATTATTATTTAGATTATTGAAATTTTTAGTGAACAGAATCAACTGAGATTTCTCACAATTTGCAAGGCCATCTTTTAAAAGGCTCCTACATTTCTCAACATTAAACTTTTGTTGTGACCTATGTAATACAAATACTGTAAAAAAACGCAATGTATTTTCACTACTTGAATTTACGGTGGCGGAAGGGACTTCAGTAATATCAGCTATGTCCGTATATTCGTTGAAACTGCCGAAGCTCAATTCATGACAAGGTATTTGTTCATCGTTACGCATATCATCCTCTGTCAATTCCTCTTTTGCGTCATCTACATTTATTTGGCGAAAGCATTAGGACTAAATTTATTGATAGAATTAAACCATCAATCCAATACACCTTTTGGGATACCGACATTTCTTAAAATAGTCCTTCATATCAGAAATGTAGTTTTCAACATCACTTTTGTTTTGTAAAGCAGACTCTAGTGGGTTAAAAGCATTACTGTTTCAGCAATCAAAAAGCTTATTTATCTTTTTAATAAAGTTGGATGTGGACAGTGCAACATCTCTGCAGTCATCAAAATTGCCATTCTGAAAAGTTTTTATTATACTGTGTGGCTAAATATATGAGTTGAATATTTAACTTTCGTGTTTCCTAAAAAGTTTGGGACATAATCAAGTTGCAGTGTTATTGGTATCACCTTGGAATAATTTAACTACTATTTGCACACGACACTTTGCCATCACAAGTTTCGATAAAGTTTCGCATAATATAACGAAGTGATTTTATTAATATTATAGTCATATTATATCATTTATATCATACATTTTTTTTTATCATCGGCAGTAAAAAAAGGGCGTTTCATTCATGACACCATACTTAGCAAGATCCCCTCGGTTATTATACAAGTTCACGAAGTGAAACTTGTATATTGGGTTTGTGCAAGTCCGTCATGTTGTCCGTCAGTCTGTCCGTATAAACGCAATTTTTTTCGCCCGTATTGAAGCTATATATATTTTGGATATATATTCGTGTATACCCGCGTCTGGTAAAGTGTTACGGGTTTCGGTATGCGCCCACTGGGGACGTGGCAATTCGATTTAGTCTATATATCTCCCTCACTTTTAAAGCTTGATGCATAAAATGTATACCGACAGATTGCTGATGACTTTCTCTAAAGATCGCATCCAAACTTTCTTAGCTACGTCCACTACCACGCCCACAATGTCCAACAATGCCAGTGCAACATTGCTGGCGCCATCTATTGCATATTTTCGGTAATTATTTTTGTTTGGTTGTTACTGCTTACAGAGGCTGTTTTCTACACTATTTCAAATTGTTAGAATTTGCATGCGGTTGATTGCTGATTGATTTTGCACTTGTCGTACATGTTACTTGAGTTGAGTTTTGTCACAACGTGATCAACTAGTAGTGCAGTGGTACAGTATAAAATGCAGCTAAAATTATTATTTTTAATTATTTGCATTCTCTGTCAAAAATAAATACACACATAAATATACATATATTTATTACTTAACATAAATTGTTAACATAACAGATCCATAACAATACCATAACATAAACAGATAATTTTAACATATGTAGTGTTTATCATATGCATCAACCGCAGCGGTTTCTGTATGCACTTTTCGGCGCTAGCCACAGACTTCTGTTATACTCGTTCAGTTTCAATTGGAATTCTGTTTTTATTCTTATTGGATAGGTTAGGTTATTAGATAACTGAACGTGCATTTCGTCAAAAGCGAAATGGTTGTTGTCGATGAACACGCTGTTAAGGTAACAGTTGTGATCGCGCAGAGGCAAACTTTTTTTTTTTAATATTTTGTTCTTGTTTACTATTATTTTTATTAACATACATTATTATTATTATTATTGATACAGTCTGGTGCACTGCGACCTCCTGGGTCTATTGACCCTCTCACTAGTGAATTATAACTCTTTATCTCTCTCTTTAAATCTTGCAAAAATGCAATGATTTTTCCTGGCTTAAGAGATCTAATTTCTCTTGTGCTATGGTCACCCTGTTGGTCTCGCCTAGCTTATTTAGCAGCTAGCGCTTTTATTGTTGCTTGGCAGTCCAAGAAAATTGCTGTGTCTTTGTGGGTGTACCCTCTCTCAAGGTTGAAAGAGGCACACCTCTCTATGGCGTGCATCTCTGCCTGGAAAATACTCCGTGGTAACGGACCTTGGGACCATAGACCCCAGCTCCTGCACCATTCTCTGTGAGCGATCCGTCTGTATACCACCATATTGCATGTGTTTTCACATGATAAGTTGTAAACAGCGTGGTCCACTCCTTCTTGCTACTAAGCTTTACTCTGAAGAGCTTATCGAAACGTTATTTTTGTTCTAATTCATCTTGTGGGTATTGTGCCAGCAGTCCCAGACCGCTGGAGTTTGTCGTAGATAGACCCCCTTTTGTGATTCTAATATGCGATGTTTTCGCAACCTGATTGATGTGGATATGTAGGGGCGGTAGCCCAAGTAGAACGTCCAGCGCTGTTGATGGACAGGTGCGCATCGCGCCTGAAATACACGCAATTCTCTGGAGCTTACCCAGCTGCTTCCTCATGCATTCCAGTTCTGTGCGATCCGCCCATACCGCAGCGCCGTAGCTAACAATGGGCCGAACCATCGATAGATCCACATTAAAATTTTTGGTGATAAACCCCACATTTTACCAGAGAGGGCTCTACAGCTCATCAGAGCGAGAGTGGCCTTTCAGATAACGTGTTCGGTGTGAGCCTTCCAATTCAGTTTTTGATCTAGGATGACTCCCTGACAACCTATGCCCTTGTCTTTGAGTTTATGAAGAAGCTCATCCACTACCAGCCTTGACAATAGGGGTGATAGTATGGGCACCAGCCCCAGGCCCAGCCTGGTAACCAACCTGCCGATGACAGCCGAAGCCGACCTTGCGTGCTGCAGGTTGATCTGTGCCACGCTGGTTCACAGCTTCCGCTTCGGCGAACACATCCCGAGCCGGCCCGCTGCGGCTGGCAGGGTTGGTGTTGTTCCCAACTTTGCCTAGCGTCGTTTCTTCTTTCTCTGCACTCTTCTTGCCGTGCACTCGTCATTCGAACTGCTCGAAGCGGTAGCTAACCAGCATACCGTTCGCTTGGACGAGCTGCAGAGTTGGCTGCTCAACTCCAAGGGTGAGGAGCATCCCTCCTTTCGTTTCGCTGCGTCTCATCACCATCCACGTCTAATATGGAAGCAGGTCTCTGTTCTAATCTTTCAGAAAACCCACCGAGCTCGCTTCCTCCTCGCCAGCTGTGCATGGCAGGTAGACGGTGACGATGTCCAGCACCGGGATCTGCTCACACACCTTCAGCACTCCATCCGTGATGGGGATCTTTGGGACAATCTGTTCCAGCCATATCTTGGCATTCTCGTCCCTGCACCCGACGATGATTAGGCCTGGCCTAAAGCGAATTCTGTTGAAGTTCAGGCTGGTGGTCCAGCCCTTCCGCATTTCGCCAATCATCGCGCCCTCAGTGGCGGTGAGCTCCTTTCTTTCGATAACTGTCTCCTCGGATAGTCCTCCGCCATTATGGCTACCTTGATGGCCTTGGTGGCGTTGGCATAGGATACCCGAGTCCTTTTGGCGCTTTGCGACGGTCCTTGCCCGTTTGTCACGGTGCGGTTATCGGCTCAGCTCTTTTGCTTCTTAGGCAGCTTTTTTTTTCCAAGCTTGGCGAGGTCTGGTGCAGCGGCCGCTTGCGAACTCTTGCTGCTTGGCCTTCGACTCTCGCCACGGGGGCCCTGTGCTTGTCTTGGCCCTGTGCTTCAACTGACGCATGCCCCTCCCCCGATACCTGAGATACCATTTGCGGTCTGCTCCGCTTAGGCCTTGCCTGCTTTCGCGGTGCCGGACACCGTTTTCCCACCCCCTACGTCCGTCCGTTCTGTGGTAGTCTTGACTGCCACTTGAGGTGCGAAGACCTCTGCACTCTCGGTGGAGCTTTGCCTATGGGGTGAACCCGTTTAGGCGCTGCTGCACCTTTGGAGTAAGGGGCAGGGCCCCTGCGTGGTGTCAATCTACCACCTTCGTCCAGAGCCGCCTCTTCCAATCTCTCTGCCATCTGCTTTGTGGTCATATCCCGCCTGTTTGTAATATCTCCAAAATTGTCCATAACTTGGTCCAACGAGTGTGGGGGAAAGTATGTCCGTCGTGTCATAGCCCCCATTGACACGGTAAGGCCTGTGTGTACTCGTCAAGGCGGCAGGTATCGACGAGGCTCCGTACGTATACAGTCGGTTACCCCTGACTGCAAACCAGCCAATGGGCACGGGTCGCATTACGCCCTGGCTTAGGGGGTGAAGTGTCCCCATGGCATCTGGACCTCACCACTGCCCTACCACCAACCATGTTATCCGAGTACTCATCTGTGCCACACCATTGAAGGGTGCTAACACAGTTTCGTCGCAGGGCGAACTTAGCCGGATCCTTTCTGTGTTCACAGAAAACTGGAGACCTGCCTGGTCGACTCCCTCGAAGAGGGTTCAGTTGGGAATTTTGTCAACCTATAAATATACATAGTTGTAGGGTACATCTTTTGGTTGTTATTACACCCTGAACGAGTAATCCGCTGTCGGTTACATCCGACTGCAAAGTTCACACTTGTTTGAGCCTTGGTCGCATACAATTGCTCTAATATTTATGTCCATAGAATGAGCGGCTCTTATATTTTTTTCTATTATTTGCGTTAATTTAGAAGCCAACAGACCAGTCGACGTTGCAAAATAGCTTAAAACGAATTTCCAATTTTCAAGGAGCCCTCTTACCATAAAAACAGAAATTTCCTTGAACAACACAGGAATTTTTCAACACCATCCACAAACCTCTCAATATCATCCTGATGTGAATTATAATGTAGGCCTAGATATTTCGGCTTAGGCCTATTAATTAATATTTCGTCAAATAAAGCTTGCTTACTTTTTTCACTGATATTTTAAAATATTTGCTACAGAGTGTTTGACCAATTATCATCTAGCCTAAGAAGGTTTTGAAGGTAAATTAAACTGCATATCGTCTCGCATGAAATCTTATACCTATGAAGAAAAAAAATGTAGGCTTTGAGCTATAGTTTTCTCTTTACCTTGCCACGAATTCTTATTTTTCAGCAACATTTTGCAAGCCGTTTTTGAATTGCCAGATAGGTACGATTTTTCGTCAATCATTTTAAAAACATTACATCGTTTTTACTCTATCTTAGGTACTTAAGTTTTTCGATCTCCCACTGCTTAATAAAGTTTTAAGCAAATGAACTTTTCTCTTATGAATATGGACCTGGCGCTTTATTTTTTTAAGATCTTCGCAGACGGGTCCGGACTTAACAGAATCTGTTAAAGTCGTAACTGAAAAGCTTGTTTACACCAGTCGCTACTGCAACTGCAGTCAGTGAACAGCTGATCGATATTAACGCATCTTGGCACATCAATGTCAAACACTTTTATTGCGTCATTGTTGGCTGATGCTGGTAGAGAGGTATAGCAATATGTGAGTAAATAAAACAACATACTTAGTTAATCATAATAACACGTATATTTAAAGGAACGCTTTGGTCAGTTCTGGGAGAAGATAACTTTCGAATGGACAGGAATGCTGCGAATGCATATATACATGTATATACATATATATAGACATACAGATTTATACATATACAAGAGGAGATCCTCTTTGTAACTTTTATTTTCCGTTTAGCTGGTTGGGCAGCGGAGCAGCTTGCTTCCTTGTCTGGTGACAGCAGATCGTCAGCCATGTCGATATCCAATTACGAACTGCATCCATCTGCAATTTAAATATAAGTCATATTAAATACAACATTATAAATATTATTTAGAAATAATAAAATAACTAACCTGTCCACTTTCACTTTTACGTTACTTGGCAACAGTTCCACGCCCAGTGTCTCCAGGCTGGTGCCCGAAACCATCGCTTCGATCTTTGCATGTATATTTCACGCTCAATCAAAACTTATCCGTTGCTCATTTTAAGATGCCGTTGCCTCCAAAAGATGTTTAAAATGCTTGTGGGACTCATAAACAGCAAATAATTCTCGGTCATAGGTTCTGTAGTTTTTCCGCCAGATGCGAAGCGTGGCATACCAGAGTAAGCTTTGCATGTTGTAAGGGAAATGTCAGCATTGTCACATCAACCACGCTGCGCTTACACGATTCAAAAGCTTCACGAAGTGCCGAGGTACACTCAATTTGGCTCTTATCGTTTTTATACCCTGAATCCATTGAAAATGGGTAAAAAAAAGTATAATAGTTTTGTGCAAATGTATGTAACATACAGTAGGACGCATATCCGACCCCATAAAATGTAGATATTCTTGATCAGGCTAAACAGCCGAGACGATTTAGCCATGTCCGTATGACCACGTGTCCGTCTGTCTGTCCGCCTGTATGAACGCAGCAATCTCGGAAACTACAAAAGCTAGAAACCTAAACTTATCGACTATAGATTCTCCTAAGCCATACGCAGAACAAGTGTATCATTTTTTTCGATATTTTGCTTCGTTTTATTATTATTGATAAAAATCGATTTTAAGACTTGGTTTTCTTGGCATACCTCGTAGACGATAGAGCTAGCGCCAAACATGATTTATCATCTGCTCGTAAGGGATACGCAGATTATGAATATTTCGGATTTTGGATGCCTTCCCATTCGCCCCTCCAAATAAAAAAAAACCAAAAATCGCAAAACAAGTACTACAGACTTGCGCTTGTACATATTTGGATGGTCTTATTAAGAACTTAAAATTACATAAATATCATATTCTTAGTTTAGATGTTATTCAAGAATTAATTTTCCATAGTGGTGCCAAGCGCAGCCGCTGTGTAAAGTGTGCAGCTTGCTGCGTGCGTTTGTGTGTATGTGTGAAGGTGTGTATGAATTTGCATTCATACTTTAAATGAGAGCTTTAAATGTATGTAACGAGAGCTCGCCGCTGTGTTCAGGGTATCTCCTAGTTGGGCACAGCCGACTAGAGACATTTTACTTGTTTTAAATGTTCTTATTTAGCTCGTTGAGTGGCGCCTGTGTCTGAGAACAGTTTGGCGATATGCCGTGTTTATTGATGAGATACTCAAAAAGCACAACTCAGTTTGAGCAATTTGGCACTTGCTGGCGTTTATGCAAATACCATGTTTGCATAGAACATTGAAGATAATGCGAAGGTGTTTTTCGGGCTCGTCTGCATCTTTTGACGCGATTAATCCATTAAAATCCAAAACCCTTTAAACCAAAAACCGTAGAGTTTTTATAATTAATTTTATTGAAAATAACATAAGGAACTTAAAAAACATGAAAAATATACACATAACATTTATTCAGTGGAGTTTTGAGCCTTTATCCAAGCGAGTACAATGTGGCCATTGTATGCACACTTATATTTCATTTTCTTGTAGTATGAAAAATTTGCAAGCACAGTGCTCATAGTTAGCATATACATACATTTAATTCGGTAGAAACTTTGACGACAGCGTAAAGGACATTGAATTCTTTTCCAAAAATAGTTTCCAAATGAAGCAGCAACGCAGGAAATTAGTGAACGCTTAGGTGACGCCTTATTCTGAGTGTAATTTCCTAAGTAAGGACTGACAATAGTGCGATGAAACTTCAGTAAGTCTATATTAAAACCGTTTGCTGACTTTTGTAGCTTCAACGCGTTTACCATAACTGAATATATCATTGCATAGAATTTTATTCTGTAAAATTTACTGGTTGATCGTGTAGACCTCTGCCTCCTTCCCAAATTATATATATATTATATATTATTATGCTATCAATTTTGGCAAAGTCCAAAGCACTAGTTATATTTTTAAGCCTTGAGCCAAAAAAAAGTTGTTGCTTTGATGCCTTCAAAAGCCATTTCAATGACACGAATATTCCGCAAAAATGTATACCTATTTAGCCGTTGTACTCAATCGAGTAGACCTCATTTTAAACTCAACTAGCAAAAAAAAAAATGTACAGTTAAACTCTGTTAAATTTGAAAAATACCTATCCAAATCAAGTGTTCTGTTTTTATTTTACCGATCGACTTCCTTCATCTTCAGTCAAATCCGCACTGGTATGCTCAAAGCAAAAAAATCGTAGAAGTACTAAAGCAAAGCCAAGTTCTAATTACCGTTATAAGATGTGTCTACTCTGCCTACAAGTCTTTATTGAGCACATTATGTATGATTAACCTATGTATCAGAACTGCGAAATTTATTTTTCTGCTGGGAAATACCGCTTTATGAACATGCTCAATTTTGTGTAATTAAGCAGGTATAATGTACAGAAATGGGTTAATGTGCCGTCAATATAGCCAAAAAGAAAATCGAGACCACGAGAAATGTTATGCATAAAGCTTTGGAACGTCTGGATTTCTTATTTAAGGGGGTAACGACTTAATTTCCTCGACATGTCTCCTCCGTTCTTCTAACGACATATCTCCGCGCGGAATTATATAAATTTAAAACGACATAACTTCGCGCGGAGATAAGATTAAGATATATCGTTTTCCAATTGTCGGTTATGTCATGTTCTCGCGGTTGTTAACGTCGACATTACATCGTTTTTTGTAACACATGTACTTTGTAAACATGTCTGTGCATCGACGTGTAAATTTTAGATTTTTGAGTTTTCCGTTGTTCTTAGTTTTTTGCATATCTTCTTTCCTGTATTCTTTTTTCTAAATTTAAATGCATTGTGAGAAATGGAATTTAATTAACAATATGGGAACTTATTTTTCATTAAAATATTATAGGTTGGCTAGGAGATACCCTGAACACAGCGGCAAGCTGTCGTTATATACATTTATTTAAACCCCTCTGCATTCATACACATAAACAAATAAATAAAAAAATAAATACAAAATAAAATAAAAATGTAAACAAACAGCACAAAACTCCACCACGTGGTTTGCCAATGTACAGAAGTTATTAATGAAAATGTACATTTGTACATAGCCGATTTTGATTAAATATTTGTTTAATCCATTCTTATTGTACTACATTTATATTTTGACGAGCAGCCTATTAAACCAAATTTTGTGGTTCAGGCTCTTATAGTTGATGTATGTTCGGTCATTGTTATTTGGTGATACGCCTTAACCAAGTCCAGCGTACAGAAGACGCTTTTCCATGCTTTCAAGAGACGCTCTACCTCTCTTATAAAGGAGAGCAGATCCCTTGTCGAGGAATTTCTGATCTACTGATTTCTACTCTAATGGCTAGGCAATCACATAAAATGTGCTTTGTTGTCTCTTGGTGTCCTACCTCACGGGACCGCACCGTCAAGTATCACCTCCACAAAATGCGCCAAATAATGGCTGGGAAATCACATGAAATGTGCTTTGTTGTCTCGTCATCCTCTCTGCATAGTCAACACTCAGTGTCAGGGCATACTGAGCATACTGAGAGCCATAGTTCCACCTCCAGACCACCTCTTTAGCTTGTCTTGACCCAAGTCTCCTTTACCAGTAGATTCCCCTCTCATTATTTGACCATTCTTCTATACACGCTTTGGCAGAGGGCCTGGCTTAACCAGCAAAACGGTTCAGGTCCAAGAAGAAGGGGTGGGGAACCGGCGTTAGCTAGCCCTTCCGCAACTTCCTTGCCAATTCCCTGGGACCCGGTTTCTATGTGAGAGTTGCTGGAGACAATTCCAGCAATCCGCGACCAGTCTCAAGGTAATCCTCCATGAAGAAAGGGCTTGATTATCTGAAAAGATATCAAGGAGCAGGACTCAATGGCGTGGATCTCAGATTGAAAAGCACTGAGCCAGGCACCCATTGCAATCGAGATTTGCGATACAAGGGTTGCCATCATCCCATTGCCTACGGTCTGGAATAAGAGTCCTAATTTACGCCCCG
Organism: Drosophila colorata; assembly: GCA_035041545.1. Taxonomy (NCBI): domain Eukaryota; kingdom Metazoa; phylum Arthropoda; class Insecta; order Diptera; family Drosophilidae; genus Drosophila; species Drosophila colorata. The sequence continues at coordinate 490,306 of JAWNLD010000463.1, forward strand.
AAGAAAATTTTCGTTGTCTTGAAATCCGTTCTCCGTGCTAGCAACCCTTGTGTGAGTTTAATCCTCAGAAGGCTCCAAGAAGCTAGCTTTTTATATGCAAATGCAGTGGATTCAGTCCTAAGAATGTCTCCAGTGCTGCAGTAGGACATGTACGCATGAAATCCGTGAGGGGTAGGCATACGAGCCGCTAAAGTTTGCTGCATTTTTGTTTGTTGGTGGCCTGCTGGACCTTTGGCCACCAGACGAGAGCAGCGTACGTGACATCAGGTATAACCACCAAACTGTACAGTCATGGCCTTGAAGTCTAAACCCCACGTTTTACCGAAGAACCGACGATATGCCCTCATGGCATGTGTTTCGTTGGTCAACGTTTTGTCCTTACCTCACTAGAGAGCTCGACGGGTGTCCAACCGATGTAGAGTTGTCGGACATCGATGTTGTACCGTTTCGTGAACGGAACGATAATCGCCTTCTGTGGGTTGATATTGAGACCCGCCGTGATGAGTGCCGTTTGCATCAATTCGGTGATGGTCAAGCCGAACTATCCGGAGACTATTATTGCCAGGTCATCTGCATAACCTATAGTATCGATGCCCAGCTCCGATAGTTTCACCAGTAGTTCATCTATCACGTCTCTGTATAAGCACTCTCTCTATCCAGTAATAGAGGAGTCAGCCACCCTAGATACTAACTCCCTGGTTATTGACTGATAGCCAGTATTTTCGAAGGCTCCTTTGACGTCTAGGAAGGAGCACAATGCAATTTCCTTCGCTTCAAATGCACTTTCAATCTTACTGACTATCTGATGTAGAATGACCTCTGTCGATCTGCCTTTGATGTAAGCGAATTATGTATGGTGCTGGGGATTGGTATCTTGGAATCTGCATGGGATATGCTAGTCTAACAGGTGTTCTGCGGTTTTAAGCAGAAAGGATGTAAGGCTAATTGGTCTATACGACTACGGTTGGAATAAATTCCACATTTACCTCCCTCCAATATAGCAAAATGTACGCCCAAGTGAATGTACCCCTAAGTAGGCCAATAAGTGGACTAAGTATATCTTCTAGGCTGTGTTGCAGCAGGGCCGGGAAAATCTGGTCGCCCCCCGGGGCTTTGAAGGGAGCGAGTGATTTAGTGGCCCACCTGACCTTGCCAACGTCGAAGATAACACCCGACACACTGTAACCACTTCTAGCTTGTGGTTTAGTAACCCCATCATTACAGGGATGTTCCGGGCTTATAACAGAATCAGGGAAATATACCTGAAGCAGTAGCTAAAGCGTTTCCCGTCGATCCTGTGTGTATGAACCATCTGTTCTTTTTTGAAGCCCCACACCATTAGATGACCCTCTGGCCAATACCTTTTGCAAATTGCCTGCTTCTGGAAGTGACTCCACACTTTCGCAGTAGGTGCGCCAGGTATCTAATGTTCTTATTATACTCAGTATGCGCTCATCCGTATGTGTCCCACGAGTCTCTATTTGACTGACCTCTGACCTCCTTCCTTTGATTTGCCAGGCCTTCGCTCACGTTTCGCCTGATGGGGTAGGAGGTTTAATCATGGTAGGAGGTTGAAAGCACATCTTGAAGTTGTCTTGACGCCAATTCTATCTCTCTCGTAGAGTTAAAGCTGGCAGCAAATTGATCAACTTTCCAAGCCACTAAGGCTTTGTACAAGTCCCAATTTGTTTTCTTTGGGTTAAAAGATTTGGTAAGGAGTTCCGCTTGTGATCTGAAACCTTTGCGGAGTGTTGAACAACGCAACCGCTTGTGCTTTGTCGGGGGTCGTTCCCACGAAAACACTTCGGTAGCTTGAACACTTTGTACCTCATTGTACTTTGCGCCTTGCTAGCTGAGAGTCGCTGCTGCTGGGGCCACGGTTTGCTTGCGCTCGAGGTCCGGCCACGGACCGCTCTCTGCTAGACAAGGCGACCACGACCTGCCTTGATTGCGAAGCTGCCGCACCAGGAACCTGACCACAGGTCGAAACATTTGCACACCCAGTTGACAAGCTACCGGAAAGACCCGAGCCAGGCTCCAAGTTTGTTGTTGGTGCAGCAAAGCCCCAAAGCTTCCAAAGCCGTACCAGACTTTTCCGCCTCACTTAATACCCATGAGCGCCAGAACCGACTCGTTGGGCAACTACAGGCTGTTGGCCAAGTAACCTCGGATGAAGTGCGCCCGGGTGAACTGGTTTTCCTCCAACAGATTAACTGCAGTCCTTGATATGGCTGAAGTTTGCCCTCGCCCACTCGACTGCATTGTTAGCGTAGCAGACGAGCATGAGCCACTCCGTTCTCGGAACTACACCTTCGAACTTTGGCATCACACCTCAGGTCACACACGTCAGGGCGGACGACAGGATCGCTGCCTTTAGTGATGAAACCGAGCTTGACACCGCTCGCCATCCGACTGTACGATGGCGCTGTCGACTCTGAATGAGTATTTTTCGGTTTTTTAGACAAAGCGAGCTCCGGAAACTTTTCGTCTGAGCGACACCTTTTGACATTGGCGTCAGCTTTCAGAGCAGCTGCTCTGGGGAGCCCTTTGGTGATAGCTGCCTTGAACAGATTCTTTTCGCCCTCCCGGCACAAACTTTTTCTCGACGGGAAAGTGGCAGACTCCAACTCTTAATCCAAGGAAATTAGTGGTATTTCCGGATCCTACCCTTGGTGGTCAACATCACCGCTTGGGAGAATGGAGACCGGCAGCCCTACAGCTGCAGTACCAGAAATAAGCTCAACCGTGCAGATTGAAGCCTGGGGTGATGCTATTTGAGCCGTATCAGAATCATTATTTTGTTAAATATTTTGGTTCATTTTGAATCTCACAAGTGAACGAGTTTGGTAGCTTTAGCTCTTATAGTTTCTGTGATATGCTTAAAAAACCGTGTCAAAAAATCGATAATTACTGATAAGAAAACGAAACGAGTAATCGATCATTTGAAATAAGCTGCGTATTGTATACACGAACCTAAAACGTCCAATTTCAGCTCTCTAGCTCTTGTAGTCTCTGAAACCCACGCGTTCATACAGACATTGAAAATGGATAAAAATGGTATAATGGTTTTGTGCAAATGTATATAATAGGCAGAAGAAGGCATCTCCGACCCCATGAAGTATATATATCCTTGATTAGGATCAACAGACGAGTCCATCTAGCCATGTTCGTCTGTCTGTCCGACCGTCTGTAAGAACGCGTCGATCTCGGAAACTTTGAGAGCTAGAGACTTCAACTTTACGCGCAGATTAAGTTTATTTAAAATGATCGATAACTTTCCCCGTTGTCTTAAAATCAGTGTTTATCGGTTTTTTACCCGGTTTTTTAAACATATCTCAGAAACTTTAAGAGCTAGAGCCACCAAATTATACGCAGATTATGAATATCTTGGATTTTGAATACCTCGCCCCATTCGCCCCCCATAATGAATGTATGCTATTTTCTTAGCTCAGATTTTGACAGAGACGATTAAGTTTCTTCTGTACTTCTGTGGTAGAGGCGGGCTACCAGGCGCGGGTACGGATTGTCGAAGTGTCAACGGGGTTTTCGTGCTGTTTACTATTTTTGTTAAACTTAACAAACAGCAAGGGCCAAGTTCATCTCAATGATGGGTACCGGCGATTTGAAATACACTGGAGTAACAAAATGGGATAAAATCGGTATTTCGGATGCACACTTTAAAAAAACTTTCGCAGATCAACTGCAAACAACATTTGAAAGATGTACTTTCCTATTGGTGAAAATTTTGCGAGAAGTTTTTCCAATGTTAATGTGAGTATATATTACAAATTGGGCGAATTTTTCTAAGTGCGGTTGTGGTGTCGTGTGTATGAATGCAGAGGGGCCTAATTAAATGTATGTAACGACAGCTCTCCGCTGGGTTCAGGGTATTTCCTAGTCGGTAACTCTCGACTAGAACCATCTTACTTGTTTATTTTAAAACTGAAAGAATTAATCTTCTTAATCAGCCAAACACTTGTCTTTTCATAACGAAAGCAATATCTCCAATGATAATTTATTCATACAAAAATAAGTTGCGCTTTTATTATGCTTATGTTGTAGAATATGGAACAAATATTTGTAGAAGGAAATTCCATACAAAATATAGAACCAAAATATTACTTAGTTAGGATTCCGTCAAATGATTTTGATTTAATTTTCATTTGATTTCAACTAATGGTGAACATACACAATCGGCTGTTCTATACAAAATCAGAACAAAGCGCCAGAGGGGCTAGTTCGCTATCAGAAAGTTATCTGGGAACACAGATATTCAAAGTGAAATTATGTATTATGAAATAAGCCCTTATTTAATATTCGAACAATAAATGTTGCAAAATAACCAACAAAGACAATTTTTAACTTTATTTTGGCATTTTTAATAAAAATTATAATTTTATTAGTAAAAATAAACCATTTGAATGTTTGTTCGGCACATGCTCAAATCAAAGTCAGCTGTTCGCCTCAAATTTAAAACAGAATAGATGTTTGACGAAATCCATATCTATTCTGTCAACTGATTTAAATTGTTTTTAAGTGAATCAAAAGCAGTTAACGCCATCCCTAAATACAGTTATGCACAAAAAAAAAGCTTAATTCATTTAAACTAATCATGGCGCACATTGTCAAATAACAAATACAACGCAAGTAAGAACGTGCAGTAACCGACTGACTCTAGGCTTTAAACTGTGGGAAATATTCTCCTCTTATCGATTTGCGATTTGAGGTGTATCGACATATTATCGATTTACCTGAAGCAGATAACTATAAGTACATATCCAAAGTTTCAAGTCTCTTCAATAGCGCCAAAAAAGTTGAGTTGATCCGGACAGACGTACGGATAACATTGCACACACCCAATATACTAGTTTCTAGTTACGTATATTGGTGTATAGCTAGTATATTGTATACACACTGTATATATAACTTAACCCTTATGACTTTATTAAAATATATATCGAAATTGAAATCATTTTATTTTGTATTTTGGCATTACAGATCTCTCTTGTATTTATAAAAGAAGAAAAACGCTCCGACAGTATAAACGCTGAACCCTCTGTAGAAAATAAATGGAACAGTAATCAAAGATCGGATATTTTTCCTGGTGATAATGATAAGAATCTAAACAGTGAGGGTTCTGATTTAAACTCTCCGTCCTCAAGTCGTTTTTTTGAAGGTCCATTTCATACCAGTGATGAAAGAGGTGAAACTAAATCTCACCTTTTAGAACATAACAGAAAACTTGTAAGTGTAATGTGTTAGAAAAAAAATATCTAAAGATAGACGTATGTATTATTGTTAGACTAAAAATCAACATAAAAAATCAACTATCTCAAAATTTCCTGCGATGGCATCTAAACGGAAACAGTTTTCATCAAAATGCCTATTAAGCGTCAATAATACCTCGCCAGGCAAGGACAACAAAAAGCTGCATATTTTTAATCAACCGTCCGTTAAACAATATGATAAAGTGCCAATAAAATGGCATAATAATAAAATGTACGAGAAAACCTCTGATGGTCGATGTTTATTTGATCGATGTAATATTCCTAACTCCACTGACGGAGATAAGATCTTCAAACAGAAGTCATACAACACTTGTAAACGATCATCTCCAGATTTAAGTCAGAGCGGTGAAGAGGGCGACGAAGATTGGGAATCCGGTGAGTCTATTGTTCACCTACTAACTCCAAAAGTACAATCAATGCTTTCTAGCATAGCTTATACCCAATTTTAAATATTTGTAAGCTTACTGCCCGAATAAATGAATGGAAATGAAAAGTATTTGTAATTTGACAAATTTTCTCTCAACAAAATAATGAGAGATACTTATATATATTTATAGACATTTATAGATATTTATAAATAGCAAAAAAAAACCTTTTTACAATGACATTTCAACTATGTTTAAAAAATAAATAATTTAAAATTATTATCGGTCACGACTAATATATCTTATTCAGAAATAAATACCATCTAATTATGTCCACCATAGTGTTAAATTTTAATGTTTAAGAATAAGTCTTTTTATACCCTGAACCAATTGAAAAAGGCTAAAAAGGGTATAATGAATTTGTGCGAATATATGTAAAAGGCAGAAGGAAGCACCTTCATACCCATATATTATTTGTAATCTTGATCAGTACGACGAGCTGAGTCGGTTAAGCCATGTCGTTTAGACAGACGCCTATCCGTCTGTATGAACGCAGCGATCACGGAAACTACAAAAGCTAGAGACCTAAAATTCTCCCAAACCATATGCAGAACAAGCATATAATTTTTTCGATATCCTCCGTTTCATTATTATCGATGAAAAGTACTACAGACTTGCACTTTGGTTTGCATAAAGATTTGAACGATCTTGTTAAGTCCTAAAAATTTCAGGTTGAACCGGTTAACCGCTGCAGCGGTTGCACATATTTGGTACTTTGTGTTGCCGGATACTTATGGTCGTTAGGAGTCTTCGTGATTTAGAGTGTATCTGGCCGCTTTTTCCAGTGATGCGAACCATTGTGGATTGCAATGATCAGTCAGTACTCCTACCATTAGTCTGCAGTCTTGTCTTGATATATGCAGTAGAAAGTAATTGGGTTTTTGATACTTTCACACTTTGTATAAGCGACTTAGGGAGATACCGAGACATTTATTAGCTTGGCGGTCTATCGTTGGGAACCCAATTTGTGTGCACTTTTCTAGTACTGCTTAGATCATTTAGTGCCTCCCTGCTTGCCAGAACATTTGTGAAGCTAATTGGCAGATGACAGATGCTTTCAAGGATACTATATCGCGATAGCTTCCACCTGAAATATGCTGCAGTAATCAGGCAGTTTGGCTCTGGACAGTACAACGCTGCACTGACTCCCGAATCCGTTTTTGAGCCGTCCGTGAATATGTGAACTGTCTGTTATGGCTGTTCCGAAGTCGTCTGGCCCCATTACCGTTATTATTGCTTTGAAATTATTTCGAGAAGTTAAGTAGTCTGTGCTACTCTGCATTTCCCTGCCAACCGAACTGTTTTCAAAGCCTTGAAACGTCATGTTTCCAGTTGCTCGGAGACGATCAGCTGTCTTTTCTGCAAGCAGTCATGCTTAGCTGTCCAGTGGGTAGAAGCGCATTAGCTTTTCTAGTGCCCTAGTTGGAGAGGTCAACGCCACCGTGATACAGACAAGTACCTGCCGATGAGTTCATTCTATTAGCTTACGGTATGTGGATTCTTAGTGGCTTACCATCATACCAGAACCCCCTAGAGTAGGATCAGTCACAGCAATTTAATGTTTATCAAGTGCATCAGTCGTGGCGTACGTGACCACTTCAAGATATTTGTTATTGTTCTTTGCATCTATTTGTAAAGAGAATGAGGTCCGACTTGGCAGCGTTTAGTCCGGCTCATGAAGCCAATCTTTGTGTCTCTTTTAACGTTTAGTCCACAATAGAGTTGAGAATCGGCGACATTTTTTCATAATAATTATGCTTATGTCATCCGCATAGGGCCTGTCCTGTAAAATTTCTTCCGCCACATAATTCCATGCCGCCCGTGTTATGATAGTGGTTCCCCACTCGGCACTAACTCTTCTGCAGCTCAACAGATTGTTTATTCACAAGGTTATTGCTGAGACCCGTGAGAAAATCACTTTTGCATCGGTACGGACGGAACAATGTTCTGTTTACTACCTCCAACTTGGCACTATCCCACAGGGCGACCATGGCAGCCACTGTCTCCGTGATCCACTTTAAGTTGAGGTCTTCACGACAGCTGAGAATGTTGACACAGCTTGGCATCGATTTATGTGTGTTGGTGGTGGCAGTCGCTTTGCAACTACCATACTACGCAAGCAACACACATGATAACAGTCACGCCTACTGACGTTTAGGATGATATCCCAGTTGCAGCTGACTTCATCTTGACATCCATGTAGACCATATGGATTTTTTTTTGAAGGTATTGACTCCTATGGTTTTTTACCTGCCGTCAGAACACTTGATGGCTCTGGCTCTGGTTGCCGAAGCTCTTGGGGAATACCGTACCTTTACCTTAGACATTGTAAAACCTAGGTCGCGTAAGTGACACTAAGTATTACCTGTTTACTTCAAAGTAATTGCCCGGCCGGCACCCTTGTGGAGCGTACAGTTCAAGGGTTTTTGCGGCTTAATTTGTACGAAAAAAGATAAAGATTTTATAAAACCCCATTTCAATAACTTGGCAAAAATAATGTGAAGCAAAGGAAAATATGTACATATACAAATTCACGAATATAACAAACAACTGCAAAGTGACTTGCTCTGTAAAAATAAACACAGTGCACATACACAAACGCAGATATGTATTTGTTATTGTTGCACATGTTGACAACACTTTCGTTTTTCTTCAACGAAAAATTATTTGTCATGAAGTTAGCCAATCAAAATAGGTTTTGTTTTTTTTGATATCTTGCCCTGTTTCATTAATATTGATCAAAATTGATTTAAAAATTTGATTTTCTTACCATATTTGGTAGGCTATAATAGCAAGAGCAACCAAATTTAGTTTATAATGATTGGCAATATTTTGCATTTTGAATAATTTCCACAACTTACCCCAAATATTAAAAACGCAATTCGATTACTACCTGCCTACCCCAATTTTAAATATTTGTAAGCTTAGTAAGTATTTGTAATTTGACAAATTTTCTCTCAACAAAATAATGAGAGATACTTATATATATTTATAGATATTTATAAATAGCAAAAAAAATCTTTTTACAATGTTTAACTATGTTCAACTATGTTTAAAAAATAAATAATTTAAATTTATTATCGGTCACGACTAATATATCTTATTCAGAAATAAATACCATCTAATTATGTCCACCATAGTGTTAAATTTTAATGTTTAAGAATAAGTCTTTTTATACCCTGAACCAATTGAAAAAGGCTAAAAAGGGTATAATGAATTTGTGCGAATATATGTAAAAGGCAGAAGGAAGCACCTTCATACCCATATATTATTTGTAATCTTGATCAGTACGACGAGCTGAGTCGGTTAAGCCATGTCGTTTAGACAGACGCCTATCCGTCTGTATGAACGCAGCGATCACGGAAACTACAAAAGCTAGAGACCTAAAATTCTCCCAAACCATACGCAGAACAAGCATATTATTTTTTTCGATATCCTCCGTTTCATTATTATCGATGAAAAGTACTACAGACTTGCACTTTGGTTTGCATAAAGATTTGAACGATCTTGTTAAGTCCTAAAAATTTCAGGTTGAACCGGTTAACCGCTGCAGCGGTTGCACATATTTGGTACTTTGTGTTGCCGGATACTTATGGTCGTTAGGAGTCTTCGTGATTTAGAGTGTATGTGGCCGCTTTTTCCAGTGATGCGAACCATTGTGGATTGCAATGATCAGTCAGTACTCCCACCATTAGTCTGCAGTCTTGTCTTGATATATGCAGTAGAAAGTAATTGAGATTTTGATACTTTCACACATTGTATAAGCGACTTAGGGAGATAACGAGACATTTATTAGCTTGGCGGTCTATCGTTGGGAACCCAATTTGCAGTAATCAGGCAGTTTGGCTCTGGACAGTACAACGCTGCACTGACTCCCGAATCCGTTTTTGAGCCGTCCGTGAATATGTGAACTGTCTGTTATGGCTGTTCCGAAGTCGTCTGGCCCCATTACCGTTATTATTGCTTTGAAATTATTTCGAGAAGTTAAGTAGTCTGTGCTACTCTGCATTTCCCTGCCAACCGAACTGTTTTCAAAGCCTTGAAACGTCATATTTCCGGTTGCTCGGAGACGATCAGCTGTCTTTTCTGCAAGCAGTCATGCTTAGCTGTCCAGTGGGTAGAAGCGCATTAGCTTTTCTAGTGCCCTAGTTGGAGAGGTCAACGCCACCGTGATACAGACAAGTACCTGCCGATGAGTTCATTCTATTAGCTTACGGTATGTGGATTCTTAGTGGCTTACCATCATACCAGAACCCCCTAGAGTAGGATCAGTCACAGCAATTTAATGTTTATCAAGTGCATCACTTCAAGATATTTGTTATTGTTCTTTGTATCTATTTGTAAAGAGAATAAGGTCCGATTTGGCAGCGTTTAGTCCGGCTCATGAAGCCAATCTTTGTGTCTCTTTTAACGTTTAGTCCATAATAGAGTTGAGAATCGGTGGACATTTTCCCATAATAATTATGCTTGTGTCATCCGCATAGGGCCTGTCCTGTAAAATTCCATCCGCCACAAAATTCCATGCCGCCCGTGTTATGATAGTGGCTCCCCACTCGGCACTAACTCTTCTGCTGCTCAACAGATTGTTTATTCACAAGGTTATGGCTGAGACCCGTGAGAATCACTTTTGCGTCGGTACGGACGGAACAATGTTCTGTTTACTACCTCCAACTTGGCACTATCACACAGGGCGACCGTGACAGCCACTGTCTCCGTGATCCACTTTAAGTTGAGGTCTTCGCGACAGCTGAGAATGTTGACACAGCTTGGCACCGATTTATGTGTGTTGGTGGTGGCAGTCGCTTTGCCTACCATACTACGCAAGCAACACACATGATAACAGTCACGCCTACTGACGTTTAGGATGATATCCCAGTTGCAGCTGACTCCATCTTGACATCCATGTAGACCATATGGATTTTTTTTGAAGGTGTTGACTCCTATGGTTTTTTACCTGCCGTCAGAACACTTGATGGCTCTGGCTCTGGTTGCAGTACCTCTGACTTGCCGAAGCTCTTGGGGAATACCGTACCTTTACCTTAGACATTGTAAAACCTAGGTCGCGTAAGTGACACTAAGTATTACCTGTTTGGAGCGTACAGTTCAAGGGTTTTTGCGGCTTAATTTGTACGAAAAAAGATAAGATATTATAAAACCCCATTTCAATAAATTGGCAAAAATAATGTGAAGCAAAGGAAAATATGTACATATACAAATTAACGAATATAACAAACAACTGCAAAGTGACTTGCTCTGTAAAAATAAACACAGTGCACAGACACAAACGCAGATATGAAGATATATGATATGAAAATGGGTAAAAATGAATAAGCATATGTATGTAACAGTCAGAAGAAGTCATCTCCGACCCCATAAAGTATATATATTCTTGATCAGGACGACGAGCTATGTCGATTTAGCCATGTCCGTCTGTCCGTCCGTCCGTCCGTCTGTCCATTCGTCTGTATGAAAGCGTCGATTTCAGAGACTACAAGGGCTAAAGAGCTGAGCTCGGCCTTTTTAGGTTCAAACGATCGATAACTTTCCCCGTTTTTTTTATTATCAGCCTTATTTTTTTAATATGTTCCAAACGATATGAACGATACGCAGATTATGAATATTTCGGATTTTGAATACCTCCCCCCATTCGCCCCCATATCAAAAAAATCAGAAAATCCGCAAATCAAGTACTACATTTCATAACGATCATATTCTTAGTTTAAAAGTTATTTAAGAATTAATTTTCCATAATGGGACCAAACGCAGCTGCTTGAGCATATCTCAGAAACTATAAAAGCCAGAGCCATCAAATATGGTTCAATAAATAAATACACTATAGTTCAATAAGAATGCATTAAAACAAATTTCATCCAAATCTGTAAATAAACACAGAAGTTATGAAAAAAAAAATGTATTTGTATATTGGCAAACCACGTGGTGGCGAGCGCCAAGCGCAAACGTTTTCTGCATGCGTGTGCTCTTTTGTGTGTGTTTCTAAGCTCAGATTTTCACATTTGCAAACAAAATGTTGCTGAAGCTCGGTGGTAGATATGTTGCCTGGCGCGCTATCAGACGCGGGTTCGAATCTGGCTTGGGACAGCTGAGTTTTTTTTTTCCTTTTTATTTAAGTTTTTATTTTATTTTATTTTTAAACCTAACATACTTATTGGTCCAAGTGCAACTTAATGCAGATCCTTTGTCGAGGAATTTCAGATCTGTGCTGGAATAACAAATTCTCTGCATAGATACTTCCTCCTACTCCAAATAATGGCTGGGCAATCACATGCACTTTGTTGTCTCGTCATCCTCTCTGCAGAGTCTACACTCTGTGTCAGGGGATAGGCGCATTTTGTGGAGGTGATACTTGACTGTGTGGTGTCCTGTGAGATAGGACACCAAGAGCCGTAGTTCCGCCCTTGAAAGATTTTTGGTCTTTCTACCTGTATGTGGGCTGACCAGCTCTTTAGCTTATCGTAACGCAGGTCTCGTTGACCAGTAGATTTTCCTCACAGGTCCACATTCAGGTCTAAGAAGAGGGGTAGCGGAACCCGCCCTAGCTAGGCCGTCCGCAGCTTCGTTGCCGGAAATTTCGATATGCCCAGGGACCCAACAAAGTGTGACCCGGCTTCGATGTGAGAGGTGCTGGAGGCAATTCCAGCAATCCGCAAAGAGTCCCGAGATAATCCTCCATGAGGAAAGAGCTTAAATGGCTGCTTGGCTATCTGAAAAGATATTTATGGTGGCTCCTCTTATCCTCGTGTCAAGGATATGTCTGGAGCAGGACTCAATGACATGGATCTCAGATTGAAAAACAATGGGCCAGGTACCCATTGCAATCGAGATTTTGGTGTTGGGTCCTGTGATCCCCGCACCAACCCTTTGATTAGTTTTTGATCCGACTGTAAACCACTTCAGGCTCATGCGATCATTGCAAGGATTGCTATCATCCCATTCCATACGGTCTGGAATAAAAGAACTAAGTTTTGCCTCGAAGAAAAGTTCCGTGGTCTTAAGATCCGTTCTGTCGCAGATCCCTAAGCCACGAATAGTTTTTACTAGACTAACATAACCTATGTCTGCTGCTAGCAACCCATTTGTGAGTTTAATCCTTAGAAGGCTCAAAGACGCTACCTTCTTTATGTGCAAATGCAGTGGATTCAGTCCTAAGTCTGTCTCCAGTGCTGCAGTAGGACATGTACGCATGACACCCGTGAGGGATAGGCATACGAGCCGCTGAAGCTTGCTGCATTTTTGTATAGCGGTAGCCTGCTGTACCTTTGGCCACCAGACGAGGACAGCGTAAGTGACAACAGGCATAACCATCATACTATACAGCCATCCGATGGCTTTGTAGTCTAAACCCCACGTTTTACCGAAGAGGCGACGACATGCCCATATGGCATGAGTACCTTTGGTCAACGTTTTGTCTAAGTGAGAGTTCCAGTTAAGTCTCTTATCCAGATTAACACCGAGATATTTGACGTCACTGGAGAGCTCGACGTAGCGTTTCGTGAAGGGAACGACAATCGCCTTCTGTGGGCTGATATTGAGACCCACATCTGTCCACCATCTTAAGACCGTGTACTCAACACGGTTTGCATCAATTCGGTGATGGTTAAGCCGAACTATCCGGAGACTTTTATTGCCAGGTCATCCGCATACCCTATGGTATCGATGCTTAGCTCCGATAGTTTCACCAGTAGTTCATCTATTACTAGGGACCAAAGAAGTGGAGACAGAACCCCGCCTTGTGGACACCCTTTGACCGCTCGGATGCGGACAGTGATGGCGTCCAGTGAAGATCTAATGTCTCTATGCATTATCATTCTCTCTATCCAGGTAATAGAGAAGGAGTCAACCTCCCTAGATGCTAAGGCCCTGGTTATTGACTGATAGCCAGTATTTTCGAAGGCCCCTTCAACGTCTAGGAATGAGCACAAAAAATTTCGTTCGCCTCGAATGCTTTTTCAATCTTACTGACTATCTGATGTTGAGCGACCACTGTCGATCTGCCTTTGATGTAGGCGAATTGTATATGGTGCAGGGGATTGGTATCTTGCAATCTGCACCGGATAGGCAAGTCCAACAGGCGTTCTGCAGTCTTAAGCAGAAAGGATATAAGGCTAATTGGTCAATACGACTTAGGTTGATCCAAGGGACGGTTCCCTTGCTTGGGAATAAAAACCACGTTTACCTGCCTCCAAGATAGCGGAATGTACCCCCAAGTGAAGCTCGCCATAAGTAGACCAATTAGTGGACTAAGTATATCTTCTAGGCTGTGTTGCAGCAGGGCCGGGAAAATCTGGTCGTCCCCTGGGGCTTTGAAGGGAGCAAATGATTTAATAGCCCACCTGACTTTGTCAAGCGTCGAAGATTACACCCGACAGACTATAATCACGTCTAGCTGGTAGTTCAGTGTCCCCATCATTACAGGGATTTTCCGTGTTTATACCAGAACCAGGGAAATACACCTGAAGCAGTAGCTCTAGCGTTTCCCGTCGATCCTGTGTGTAAGAACCATCTGTTATTTTTAGAAGCCCCACACCATTAGATGACCCTCTGGCCAATACCTTTTGCAAATTGCCTGCTTCTGGAAGTGACTCCACACTTTCGCAGTAGGTGCGCCAGGTATCTAATGTTCTTATTATACTCAGTTAGCGCGCATCTGAATGTGTCCCACGAGTCTCTATTTGACTGACCTCTGACCTCCTTCCTTTGATTTGCCAGGCCTTCCTCTACGTTTCGCCTAATGGAGTGGAAGGTTAAATCATGGTAGGAGGTTAAAAGCACATCTTGAAGTTGTCTTGACGCCAATTCTATCTCCCTCGGAGTTAAAGCTGGCAGCAAGTTGATCAACTTTCGAAGCCACTAAGGCTTTGTACAAGTCCCAATTTGTTTTCTTTGGGTTAACAGAATTGGAAAGGAGTTCCGCTTGTGATCTGAAAGAGTGGCCTCATTGGTAACCCGCCAATTTTTAATGAAATCGGACAAAGAACTGCTAATCAGAGTGAGGTCTAGTACCTCTTCCCTGATACCGTTTATAAAAGGGGGTTTGCACCCTCTATTTGATACATCTAATTGACTGCACAAAAGATATTCAAAAAGGAACTGACCCCTTTTGTTGACGTCATTACTACCCCAGATAGTGTGATGGGCGTTGGCGTCACAGCCAATGACTAGCTGTTTGTTCGTCCTTCGGCAGAAGTCGACGAGCCGCTGAACCTCCATCGGCGGCGCATCGTCGGTGTCGCCAGGGAAATATGCAGACGCCACTACAATTTCCTTCGCTCCTTCTGCCGTAGCCACCTCAATGGTTGACGAAACTAGGTCCCTGGAGATAAGTTTGTTAGAGGAAAGTGCCTTACGCTTTTATCCAGATGGATAGCTTCGCGAGACGCTCCACCCAATCGGTCATATTACAACTTACATGAGCCGCAGGTTGATGTTTTCCTCGGCGAAAATCCTGCACAAGGTGGCTGACGCTCCTGCAGGCTCGCCTGAAGCACCTTGATTGTGCTCATTCCTCCTTCGCGGGGTGTTGGACAAGGCAACCGCTTTTGCATTGCCGGGAGTCGTTCCCACGAACACCCTTTGGTAGCTTGGACGCTTTGTGCCTCATTGTACTTTGCGCCTTGCTAGCTGCCAATCGCTGCTGCTGCGACCCCGGTTTGCTTGCGCTCGAGGTCCGGCCGCGGACCGCTCCCCTAGCAAGACCAGCGCCTCTGCTAGATGAAGCAACCACGACCTGCCTTGATTGCAAAGCTGCAGCACCGGGAACCTGATCACAGGTCGAACCATCAGCAGGCCCAGCAGCCAAGCTAGAGGAGGAACCCGAGCCAGGTTCCGGGTTTGTTGTTGGGGCAGCAGCAGCCGGCACTGCGACTGTTGCTGGAGCGTCTCTCGTAGAGGGACCGTCGCTGCTCTTTTCCTTAAGTGCCGTGTTCTTTAGGATAAGTCTAGTCCTGCCAAAACAGAACCAGACTTTTCCGCCGCACTTAATCAGCGACTGCAGCGACGCGTCATCCACCATGATGGTTAAGTGCAGCATGGCGCCACTCGTGGTCCGCTGCACTACCCTCCATTGGCTGATGCTGAAGTCGTTCTGGGCACCTATGTGCGCCAGAATCGTCTCGTTGGGTAGCTCCAGGCTGTTGGCGAAGTAACGTCGGCTGAGGTGCGCTCGGGGCCACTGGCTTACCTCCAACAGCTCAACTTCGAGCGAACTGCAGGCCTTAATAAGGCTGAAGTTCGCCCTCACCCACTCGGCTGCGTTGTTTTCGTAGCATGACGAGCATGAGCCAATGCGTTCTCGGAACAACACCCTTGAACTTTGGCTTCACACCTGGCGTCACACACGTCAGGGTGGACGATAAGACTTTAGCGTTGCCATTTGCTCGGCTGTGAGAGGTGACGATCTATCAGTCGCGATAAAATCGAGCTTGACCCCGCTCGCCATCCGACTGGACGATGGCGCTGTCGACTCTAAATTAGTATTTTTCTATTTCTTTGACAAACCGAGCTCCGGAGACTTTTCGTCTGAGCGACCCCTTTTGACCTTGGCGTCAGCAGGGGGCACCTTTGCAGCTTTTAAAGCAACTGCTCTGGGGATCTTTTTGGCGATAGCTGCCTTGAACAGCTTCTTTTCGCGGATTGTCATATTGATAAAGGCGATCTCAGGGTCTAAATGTAGACGTGCTACCTGAGTGCCTGCATCCGTCAGACCGGATCTCTGAGAGATTTCGCTGGATGCGTCGTGGAGATCGTTGAGAGGGTGGAGGGAAAAATAAAACTGGACGGCGACATGTATCCAGAGTCCGCATACTAACGGGCGAGCACCCCCTCGGTCATGAATCCTTCGGCATATGCTGTTTCACCTTGGATTGGGGTACATTTCTGCAGCTTAACCCGACTACCATTAGTCAGCATCCTTGGCAGGGACCTGCTTCCAGCCGCCCTCACGAGGAGAGTATAGTCGCACTTCTAACAGTGTCTGTAACAGTAATAATTACACGTTAGACCCCTTGCACACCAGTTAGCTGACGGCCTACTAAAATTTTATACTAAATATAAAACGCAAGCGCGAAGCGCGAGTATTAAAAAATGTTTTATTATATTTTATATGCATGTAACGACAGCTCACCGCTGGGTTCAGGGTATCCCCAAGTCCAGCACACCCGACTAGACCCATCTGCTTGTTAGCTTAGAATTTTTTCAAGAATTTAGTCTCCAAAGTGGCGTTGAGTGAAATGCGCAGCTTGCAACTTTATGTAACGACAGTTCTCAGCTGGGTTCGGGGTATCTGCTAGTCTGGCGTTCCCGGATGGAGTACTCTTACTTGTTTGGGTTGGAGGTGCCTCTTTCTATGCGAATCGCTGCAGAAGGCTGTACGCGCTAGCGGCGAGGCACCACGAAGTGCAAAAACTAGCTAATAAAATCTACAGGTAGTTTTAAAGTTTTTGTACGATAGTCCGTTAAAATCGAGTTATTTACCGTATCGTTTAAACTATAAACGATACGGTAAATATCTGGATCAAATTTTTGAACATATTTTTTAAATTTGGTTTTTTATTTTAGTGTGTTCTACAGTTGTGACCTTTATCACTACGAAGCACGACGTAATGTGCAAAAGCGACTGACAATATATGCGCAAACGATTTTTATCAATTTTTAATATGTTGTAGGAATTAAGTTTCCGCAACTTTTGGTATATCTGGGATAGTTCGTTTTTTTTAAGATATTCCTTGTTTAGTGTACATATGCTAAAATCTTAAATTAGACATTCACACGTTTGCGTTGGAGAAATGCCCAGTATTGCCAGTCAGTTTTTTTGTATTTGTTTTTTGAAAATGAATTGACCTGTTTCTTTGTGCATAACTGTATTTACAGATTCCGTCAACTGATTTTGATTCACTTTAAAAAAATGTAAATTAGTTAATGGAGTAGATTTTGATTTAGTCAAACATCTATTCTGTTTGAATAGCTGACTTGATTTAATGTTGTGCCGCAAAACGTAACCAAACATTCCAATGGTTTTTTATACTCGTTCACGAAGTGAAACTAATATATTGGGTTTGTGCTGTCCGTCCGTGTGTCCGTATGAACGCAATTTTGTTCGCCGGTATTGAAGCTTTGGATATATACTCGTCTATACCCTCGTCTGATAAAGTGTTACGGGTTTCGGAATGCACCCACTGGGGGCGTGACAGCTCGATTAAATCTATATATCTCCCTCACTTTTTAAGCTAGGTGCATATAATGTATACCGACAGATTCCTGATGACCTTTTAGTTGTTATTACTCTGTGAACGAGTAATCCGCTGTCGGTTACACCCGACTGCAACGTTCTCGATTGTTTTATTAATAAGAATTTGAATTTTATATGAAAAATGTCAAAATAAAGTTAAAAATTGTCTTTGCTGTGTATTTTATAATATTTATTATGTGTAGTGCTACCACATGGTTATCATTTAGCTGGCTCTGCCGC
This sequence comes from Drosophila colorata, assembly GCA_035041545.1. Taxonomy (NCBI): domain Eukaryota; kingdom Metazoa; phylum Arthropoda; class Insecta; order Diptera; family Drosophilidae; genus Drosophila; species Drosophila colorata. Next base: position 508,503 of record JAWNLD010000463.1, read on the forward strand.
TTTGTTTTGATTTTGTATGAAACAGCTGATTGTGTATGTTTACCAAAAGATTAAATCAAATGAAAATTTAATCAAAATCAGTTGTCGGAATTATAAATTATAAACTCTTAGTGAAAACAAGTAAGATGGCTCTGGTCAGGTGCCCCGACTAGGAGATACCCTGAACCCAGCGGCGTCCTTACATTCGTTTAAAGCTTTTTGTATTCATACACACATTTACAAAGTCACACATACACACACATACAAACGCACGCAGCAAGCTGCGCTCTTTTCACATCGGCTGCGCTTATAATAACTTCTAAACTAAGAGTATAAACGTTATGAACTTTTCAGTGCTTAATACGAGCATCCAAATCTATGTACAAACCAAAGCGCAAGTCTGTAGTATTTGATTTGTTTTTTTTTTATATGGAGGGCGGATGGGAGGAGGTATCCAACATTCGAATTATTCATAATTAAAAAACTAATTTTTACATACAGACGGACGGACGGACAGACAGACAGGCAGACAGACGGACGGACGGACAGACGGACATGGCTAAATCGACTAAGCTCGTCGTCCTGATCAAGAATATATGTACTTTGTGGGGTCGGAGATGCTTCCTTCTGCCTGTTACATACATTTGCTCAAAGCCATTATACCCTTTTTACCCATTTTCAATGGGTTCAGGGTATAAATATAAATACATGTTATTGTATCGCGTTGAGGATGGCGTGTTCTCAAATAAAATTCTTATCGATATAAAATGTGAATGTCTATAATTTTCTTCATTCTCTAATACTGGTTCCAAGTTCCATCCTCAAAATATTTGATCGATAGTTTTTGGAGAAATGTTTGGAAATAAGGGATGTCAGGCAGTGATTAGCTAAGATTAGGGGTCGGGACTATGTGCTCTGGTTTTGTTATTAGCCAAGTAATATGGGATCGCCTCTTGATCATGGTAATGGGGTATCTTCAAAAATATCAAAATTAAACACCTTTTGACAAAGTAAAACTATCAAAAGTAATCCAACAATTTTCTGATATTAAACAAAAACACCTCTACACAAGGTAACTACCGTGTGATCGGAGAGGGCATCCATCTCAGACTATAAAAACTAGAGCAGATCAGTTTAAATAAATTTCTGTTTTTTCTTACGTTTTTCGAGTATATCTCGAAGGCTATAAGGGATCGATACACCGAATTTGGTATGTAGGCTCTTATATACCACCCACCGTTCTATTCAAAATTTAAAATATATGTATATGCAATCTGAAATTAATCACTAAAATTATTCAGATTTACAAATCTCATAGTGTAGGGCTGAGAGAAGCTTGCGACGTGTGTTTGTGCTTGTGTATGTTTCCTCTTGGTAAGCTAGGTCCAACGTATCGGCGTTGGGCTCTCCCGACTCAAGCACCCTTTCCCCTGATTTGCATTTTGCTATAATAAAATCAAACAGTAGTGACGATTGGTATGGCGAAATTTTCCCCATTCTTTTTTTTCCGGCTTTCAAGCCAAAACTCGATTGAGTTGTTTCTTATACTCGAATATTATTTTTTATGTGCACACATAATGCTAGGGTACATGTTTTTGTTGTCATTGCACTGTGAACGAGTATTACGCTGTCGGTTACACCCGGCTGCAATGTTCTCACTTGTTTTATTTTTATTTATTTATTTTATTTAAAAAGTATGTAGAATGTTAAAGTATGATATTTTCTTGTTTCTTATTTTTTCTGTAAACATATATGGAAGAGCACAGCTGAAACGCTTTCGTATACTCCACTATGTGGCTATTATACTCTGTACCCAATAAAAGTAGGAATACAAGGGTGTAAAGATTTGTGTAAGTGTAACGGGCAAAAGAGGCATCTCCGACCCTTTAAGGTATATTTGATATATTTTTGATCATGTCTATCTGTTTATCCGTTTGCCTCTATGACCGCAGCAAACTCGAAAACTGCCAGAAATACGAATGCTGGAAATCGAAACAGAAAAGTGAAAACAATTAAATTACTTTAAAAAATTTGCAAAACTATAATTTTTGTACATATCTTTTCCAAACTTAATCAAAAATTAACAATAAAAGTTTATAGTTTTTGCAATTTTTATATCCTGAACCCATTGAAAATGGGTAAAAAGGATATATTGGTTGTGTGCAAATGTATTTCCATATTCGTGGTCACGAGCAATAACCGAGTCGATCTAGCCATGTCCATCTGTCCGTCCGTTTGTATGATCGTGTCGAACTCAACCACTACAAGAGCTAAAGAGCTGAACTTGGACTTTTTAATATGCATACCATACGCAGATCAAGTCGATTTCAAATGATCCATAAGCAGTCTTGTTTTCTTATAATCAGTATTTATAGATTTTTTGACTCAAGCATATACCAGAAACTAAAGGAGCTTGAGGCACCAGTGTAATATGTTCTCGTAAAAGATTAAAAAAGATTTAAAATGTTTAGAATTTTGGATGCTTCCCCCATTCGCCCCATATCAAAAAGTCGTAAATCAAGTACTACAGACTTGCGCTATGGTTTGTACATTGATTTGGATCTTGTTACAAAAAAAATGTCATAATACTCTTAGATTAGATATAATTCTAGAATTCATTTTCCATAGTGGGGACCAAGCGCGTTGCTGCGTAAAGTGCGCTGCTTGCCCCGCGCTTTTTTGTGTGTGTTTATGTGTGGTTTTTTATATATATGTTAAAATGTATGTCGGGTGCTCCCAACTAGAGCACTCTTACTTGTTATGTTATAAAAATGTTTGCCGTAATCGAAAAAATAGACCTCTGATTGAACTTTCGTATAAAATATGGCACGCTTTGTTCGTTCAATAGTTATTAAGAAAAAATTTCATATTTTGTGTTTTTCCGAAAATGATAAGTTTAATAGTTCGATAATTTTTTTTTGCGTATAATAGAAGGATAGAGATGGCTTTTTAGAACTTTGTGGACTTGTTCCCTATCATTAATCAAGAAACTTTTGCTCTACGACTTTTAAAAAAAACCGTTAGTTTGACGGGTAAACGCTAAAATCCGCTAAAATGTACAATTCAAACCCCTGAAGATACAGTTATGTTCTATATATTATTTGATATGTATTTTATGAGCCTTTAGACGTATCTTTGTATTTTTATTCTTAAGTACGAAGGTAATAAGTTACAGGTGAAACAAGTTTTCAATTGCAAATTTTTGATAATTTAAAAGAAAACGGTTTCTACGATTTTGATATTTGTTCATCTTTATCGACCGGAACTTCAGACGTTTGACTAGATTAATTTACTTATATTATTAATGTTGACGACAGCAGGGAATCTGATACTATGGGTATTCACGTACATTGTGTTTGAAGAGTTGCCAGCCAAACAAATTTATAACCTCACAGTTTTATTTCATCTACACTCGAAGACTAAGTAAGCATTGGCTTTGACAGTTGTTAATGGACGATTCATTACCTTAAAGTTATATGAATCCTATATGCAAATCCATAGGTCACTAAAAAGACTGCGAATATAATGTATACCTTCAGGAATTTCACGTATCACTTTTCGACAGAGCAAGCAATTGCATGTCGTCTAAAGCGTCATTAATAAATAAAAATTATAAGCACACTTTAGTAACCCAGGCCACAGGAGAGTATACTGTTATTAAAGAACTTAGGTGTGGTAACAGCTAACTATGTGGACTAAGAACCAACATTGTAAGTTTTTATGTGATTAAATCTGCGATTTGAAATCAAAGTGAGCTATGTATTAAAAAAATGTATTTCCAGGATCTTAATTTTACAGAACAATGGAGCTAGTTACGCCGGCACTATTTAAGGAGACCACTACCACCAATGTTCCGATGAAACATTTCAATATTTGGTTACTAAGGTCTGTTGGCCCTACCTTAAGCAGCAGAGTCATAAAAAATTGTGGTGAGTCTCATGTGTGTAGTCTCCTTTGAATAAAGACAAACTCACTTTTATTACTTTTAAAACAGTAAAGCAAACATGCAAGTTGCAATAAAGTTTTTTTTTACTATTTTTTTCCTTGCGAGCTTAATATTAGGATTTATATCAACATAAGCAAATAACGACAATTGCTTCAGAATAAATACCAAGTTATTGAGAAAAAGAACAGTTATTCTTTGTGGAAAATAAAAATTCAGGTAAAGCATTGATGAAAGTAAGAGTGGTCTAGTCGGAAGTATCCGACTAGGAGATACCCCATATTCAGCTGCGAGCTGCGGTAGCATACATTCGAACTTCTTTGCATACATACATATACAACATTTTATATACACGCTTACACACACACACACTCCGCACAAGCGGTTATGCGTTTTCAGCGCCAGATAGTTTCAGATAGTGTTGATATTTTTGTGCCACGCCCACAAGGGGGCGTAACAGTTCTATTAAATTTATTTATCTCCGTCAGTTCTTATTGCTTTATTTAGATGCATACAATTTATACCGACAGATTGTTAATGACCTCCTCTAAATATCGCAACGAACAACAACATTTTGGAGACGCCCGCTGGGAGAGTGGCAATTCTATAAAACCGATATATCTCTCTCCGTTTTAAAGCAAGGTGGATACATTTTATACCGGTAGATTGCTGATGACCTCTAAAGATCGACACAAACATTTTTTGAACACGCCTACTGGGGGCGTGGCAATTCTATAAACACGATATACTACTACTGCTGTGGCACAGCAGCTTATTTCATTTACTACCCTGTAACTTCGAGATCTGATGTTGACACAAGTTCGGTTACCGAATGTGTAAGATCGGAGAAAGCCAAATCAGACATTTCGTCCGACTCGTCCGCCCCGTTATACAACAACCAACTGAAAAGGTATTATCCGGTCTATAATAGTTGCCTCTGAGGCTAGTTGGTGTTCCGTACAGACTAAAATTCCAGCCGCAACTATAACAGTGGAAAAGCTAAATTTGCCTATTCAAGGGATATATCATCCTTCAAAATAAGTGTTCAACCTGAACTGTTTACCAAAATTTGTTGTGAACAATTTTGGCCTGAACACTTAAATATAACAAGAGTACAAAGCCAAAAAGAAAAATCGGGCTCCGATTATGTTACCGCCACCTTCCATCGGCGCCACAACCTCGGTTGCAGTGTCAAAAAACTAATAGCCTCCATTGAGTTTGCCTATCAAAACATTAGAGGTCTTAATTCTAAACTCACTAATCTCTATTTAGATAGTGTGTCTTTCGATTTTAATATAATTGCTTTTACCGAGACGTGGTTAAAACCGGACTTTTCAGATTCGGCAGTTTTTGTGTCTAAATATAACAGTTTTAGATGCGATCGAATCTCTCGTGCTGGAGGAGGTGTCCTTATAGCAGTCGAGTCCGCCTTTTCATCTGAGCCCCTTCAGCCTCCACCTTTGGACATTGAGTTCGTTGGAGTAAAATTCTGTTTGGAAAATTTTTGTATTTATATCACTTGTTCTTATGTTCCTCCGCTGTCCGATATGTCTATTCATTTACATCACCTTTCCGCCATCCAATCAATCTCTTCCCTATTTGATGGGATCTTTTATTTGTTCTTGGCGATTTTAATCTTCCCGACGTGGCAGGGTCATTTCTTATGGATTCAAATTTTTGGTTGCCTTCTAAGTCACATGATTTTTTTAACAACATGAGTTGTCCTTTGCTCAGGTTAATCCAGTGCGCAACTCAAAAGACAGATATCTTGATTTGATATTTGTGTTGGACTCCTCCTCAATATTGTATGCAGGATTGACCCCCTTTTAAGACCTGAGGACCCCTTTCATCCTACTGTGAATCTGGTCATTGCTATACCTGCTCCCGTGCCAAAACATGCGGATCGTACCCGTTGTTTTCGTAAGACTGATTTTGTTAAGCTTAATGATTGGTCTCAACCGTACAATTGTGCAGATATTGATGTTGCCATTAAACTTTTTAATGATACCCTGAACTCACATTTTGATGTCTGCGTTCCTCTTGTGTATCCGGCGAGGTCCAAGCAGCTCCTCTGGTTCTCAAAGGAATTACTCAGATTAAAAAAAAGTCACGGTATTATACAAATTTAAGAAATCTGGAAATCCTGGTGATTTCTTCCGTTATGCAGTTGCCAGATCTGACGCCGTTGTCGGCTACAGTTTTAACAAAATCCACAGCAATTTTTTAGATTTTGTAATTCTAAACGAAAGCTGTCTATTTTTCCTTCCAAAATAAAGTTTGAAAACGCGAGTGCAAACACTGATCAGGGCATCGCTGATCTGTTCGCATCATTTTTTTTTAAACTACGTATTCCACATCCACTAGAAATAATCAGCCTTACCTTCATCAGTTACAGTCCTCAAACTGCATTTTGTGCCCTATCATTACGGAAAGTTCGCTACTTTGCGACCTTAACACAATCAAACCAGTGTCTTCACCTGGTCCTGATGGTGTTCCAGCCTGTGTGCTCAGGTACTGTGCAAAAACACTTTGCAAGCCCATCCGTCATCTTTTTAAGTTGTCTGTTGACACCACATCTTTTACTGCTATTTGGAAGGAATCTTTTATCATCCCTCTCCATAAGAAAGGCAAAAAGACTGTTGTCGAAAATTATAGAGGTATTGTCTGCAATACCAAAAGCTTTTCAGAGAATTATAACATCTCAACTGCAACATGTATGCAGCTCTTTTATTTCACCTTCCCATCACGTAGATCTGTAACCACTAAGCTTCTAGACTTATCTTCTCTGGTAATTAATGGCTTCAAAAACAAAATGCAAACTGATGTTATTTATACTGATTTCAGCAAGGCACCTTGCTACTCCACAAATTATGCCTGCTTGGCTTCCCAGTAAATCTTATTAACTGGAGTTCAGAGTATTTGAGAAATAGTTCCCAAAGGGTTCTTTTTAGAAATGTATATTCAAACTGTATCAGGGTGACATCTGGGGTTCTCCATGGTAGTCATCTTGGTCCGCTTCTCTTTACTCTTTTCATTAATGACCTTCCCTCGGTTCTTTCACACTCTCGTGTGCTAATGTATGTCGATGATGTGAAATTGTGCATTACAAATAAGAATATGGCTTCAAGTAATCTCTTACAAGCTGATCGTGACGCTTTTTAGTCCTATTCAACCTATTAAATCTTAATTGCTCTAAGTGTAAGGAAATGACTTTTTATCGAAGCTCTCCTCAAATGTTTTCGTATAAGCTAGGTAGCATATTGCTTGAACGGGTAAGTAAAGTAAGTAAGTAAAGGTATTAATGACCTAGGCGTCGTTTTTGATCACAAACTTAAATGGATGGACGCAACTTTTTTCGGCGATATTGAAGCTAGAGACTTGAAAATTGGATATATACTTGTAGTTATCTGCTTCAGATAAAGCGTTCACAATTTTGAAGCTTGAGTCACCAAATTTTTATTTTAGATTGCTGGTAACCTCCCCCCAAAATTGACGACCTTGACATCCCGGCTACGCATACTAAAACAAGGAGTTTGGGCGCCCCCACACAAAAAAAAAACGAAATGCCTATATCGCCCACAGTTTTTAAGCGAAAGCTTATATCTTCCTCAGTTTTAGAGCTAGTGTCCCCAAATTTAAAAAGTAAATTTTTAATCGATGTATCTCTCTCAATTTTAAAGCTAGAGACATTCAATTTTTAGACAGATTAGTAAGCACCTCCTCTAAAAATCGATCAAAAAATGTTTTTTTGAGACGCTCTCTGGGGGCATGGCATCGATAAAATCCGTGTATCTTTGGAGCAGATAAGCCGCGAAAATTCATATCTCCCATAATTTTAGATCTAGAGTCACCAAATTTATTAAGCAGTTTTCTGATTATCCCTCTAAAAAATAGAGCCCAGAAATTTCCATTTCATCCCCCACATATTATAAAAATCTAAATTTTTCCGAAAAAACAATAATAATTAAGACCATGAACCAAAGTCGGTTACGCCCGACTGCAACGTTCTTACTTTTTTTATTTTTGTATTTCTTTGACTGCTGACCGCACTCTCAAAACTGCCCACCTACCACGCGAAACGCCGTTCAGCTTGACCACGATACTATCCCTGTCGTAGCGAACTCTACTGCTCTTCTTTTGTCTTCAATGAATTTCCTTGAACACGTGCCCATGGATTTTCTCTCTGCCCCGCTGTCGTCGTATAAAATACTATATTCGTTTTCCGCAGCCTGTACTCGAAAACAATCCAGCGTTCTTGTTCCTCGGCGTCCAGAATCCAAGCAGAACAGCGATCGGGGCTGGTAGCAGTGCCTAGAAAAGTGTCCCGCCATGGCGGATATCGTCTGATTGGCGATGTCGCTTGTCAGCACTTGTTTGTCTTGGAGTTTGCTAGTGCCTGCGACGCTTGTGTAGGCGGTTGAGCTCTGAACGCCGCTCGTCCTGTCTGCCGAGTGGTTACCAGATGTTGTGCGTGGTATGCGACATCTCGGTCACGGGCTATTTCGAAGCTTACCACTAGGTTTTTCAGATGCGCCAACCTGCCAAACTCGACGACGAGTGAAGAGCTAGTATTCCGAAAGCAAGTTCTCTTAGATGCGTTGCAGTTCCTGTGTTTCGGTGTATCTGGGTCGATGCATTATGAGACGTAGGTCAATTATATAATCCTTGAAACGTTCGCCGACCTCCTGCATTCTGGTCCGTATACCATCATGCAGCCCCTGGAAGTATCGAGGGGGCTGGAAGAAATCAAGTAACTCTGCCTTCAATCGGTCCAAATAGCTCCTTGGAGTCGGCTACCTCGTAACCCGTCAGAACTCCATAAATTGCTTGGGTTATCCGCTTCACGTCAACCTGATAAGCCGCAGCCGTCTTCTCTAGGTGCTCCACGAAGCGGAGAGGTTCCGAGATCCCATCGGATGCCCCACGTACGTAGCCAGACCGGAGTAATGGGGACGATCTTGCTGTCCTTGGATAGCATCTCCTACGTTGAGGGCCCCTGGTCTCGAGGTGTCTCGCTGGCCGTTTCGGTAACCGATATATTCGGTCCTCGGAGTGGAACTGAAATCTGGAGTGCGTCCATGACGGTCCTGGTCCTTTCGAGTGTTGTTCCAGGTGATGTGGAACTGATGTTTGACGGCAGATGTGTAGGACGTAAGGTACCACAACCTGCGATCGTTTCTTGGGGAAGTCGGGTGGTCTCCTTCGAAGCTGGCGAACTTGCACGGAAAAGGGACACTGTAGCCTTAGGTTCGGGAGTGTCCATGTTCCCGTAATGTGCTTCCAAGTCTCCAAGTCGGAGTACTGCACTTTTGTGCAGCTCCTGCTGGCCGGCAAAAATCAATAGTCGGCTACGTAGCTCCTCCACTGTGCCATTTACGTCCAGTCCAAATTCTTTGACAATGGTTTGTAATTAATTTTTTCGTCGGTATTAATTTTGTTTTTTTAATTTTTAATTTTTCTTATTTTTGATGAGATGTTGCGTCGTTTTTATATTGTTCGGCTTTGTGTGCCGAACTGTGATACGCCCACGACGCTGACGTTCGGCAGAGGTTGGCTTCGCTCACCCTCTTCGTGGGCCACGTGGTCTGCTACTCCGACGCTATCAAAATGGCAGTTGCAGGAAAATTTCGGCGTGCGGGTGCCTATCTTTTATAGACTTTTACTTGTGGGTTTTTAGGCCACGAATGATGTTAACCTCTTCTATTAAGTAATGCCCTCGAGTCGCTGCTCGGGCGTCATCTGTGCGGTAGTTTCTTAGGCTGAGGTATCACTCATTCTGACCAGGGGCCACCTACAGAATATATTTGTAAAGACAATATAAATACTAAGATGAGTAACGCGCATAAATTTGAATGCGAAATTTCTAGTGTGGCTTTTCAAGGCTTTCTGCTACTGACACGAGCAACGAAATCAGTCGCCTGGCTGCCTTCAGCAAAGCTGGTCGGTGCAAGTGCATGCTGCAAAAGAACGCTCGAGCCAATAGCGAACGAGCTTTGTATGTATAAACATAGGCGTAGCCACAGTAGGGCAGGGGGTACGGCTGTTGCCCCCCCTAGAAGAATTTTCGTATACGTTTTTTTGTCTTCATACATATATAATTTTAATTTATGTACATAAGATCCTTGCTGCGCCCTTTTGTGTAAATTATGCACGGATAAGTACACCACAATATGTATGTATGAGTTATGTATTATGCACAGCATAGACTTTGGCAGAGCTATTGCGGCGACCGCGAAATTCCCTAATTTATATTTCATAAATATGTTCCTTTACAGAGCTATTGTCGGTAAAACCCTAAGCACTTAAACTAAGCGTGCGTATGCAGAACGACAGAGAGATATCCGGTGGCTATCACGTAGAAGTTTGCTCACTGGCACTGGGTTCATCTGAAATCTTATACAATCGTGGATTTTCTTATAGATTTCCTTGTTTTATTTACATATTTCTTTGACTCCTGACCGCACTCCCAAAACTGCCCACAATACTATCCCTGTCGTAGCGAACTTATGCTGTTCTTTTGCTGCTCGTCTTTTGTCCTCCATGAATTTCCTTAAATACGTGCCGATAGATCTTCTCTCCGCCCCGCTGCCGTCGTATCCAGTATGTTCTGTTTCGAGTCTGCGACTGACCTCCCTGATGCTCAGAATCCAACCTCTCGATCTGTTAAAGCTGCTCTGCCTCTCTTACGCTCTCGGCGCCATTGTCATTGTAGGGCCTCTGTGTGTCTTTTCACTGTCGGCGTCGGTGCCGCTGTTATTTTCTGCTCTCTTTTTCGTGCAGCTTCATTTCTGGCTCTGGGCGTCGTTGTTGGGTTTTAATGCATGTCCGTACTTGTTGCTCGCGCCTGTACTTCGATCGTGTTTGTCTTCCGTTTTTGTCGCTTGTTTCTCGCGACGTTTTGTGCAGTTGCGTGTCCGTTAGTCTTGGTTCGCATTGGTGCTTCGACCGTGTGCGTGTGTTTGTTGCCCGTTAGTGCTGGCAATTCTTGCTAATAATGGCTGACCGGCGATCACCGTGCCCTACTTGATTACTAATTAGAAATATAGACTAAGGTGTTTGTGACGCAGTATGCTGCGTTACACAGCGTTTTCACATCTTGCCGATAAAGTTGACTGTAGTACACTTTACACTAAAAGTAGCCTTAAACTTTTTTCGTTACCACATCTTGGCTTTAATATAACATAACATGACGTTTAAAATTTTTGACAATGTGGCAATGGCTGCCAATTTGAGGATAAAATGGGCAACACTTGTCGGAAATGTTGCCAGTACGCTCAAAAAAGTTGTTTGACATTTAAGGGTAGATTGTGAATTTTTTAATGAATCAAGCAAATAAAATAATGGTTGATAAGGTGCAAAAACTTCTCTTCAAAAGAGGGAATGATGCTGGTAGAACTTTTGGCGACCACAAGCACATCATAGAATACAAAATGTCGGATGCCGAAACGTGAAAACAAAAGGAGAAGTCTTGGGAGAAAGTGGCGGAAAACTTAACAGCTAAAACGGGTATACCGCGTAGTATGAAGGCGTTAAGAGACAAATTTAAATGCCTTAAGCGAAGATCAAAAAATAAAATAGCTGAGGAAAGAGCAGAATGCTATCGCACATCGACGAGGGCAAAGTGACGGTAATCTCTGAATTGATTGCGATTATTGTAAGTTATGCAAATGTTACTACTTATTACTGAACTACATATAATCCTACGATGCGCAAAATAAAAGCGGAGAAGATGGCACACCCAGCTCTCCCGATAGCTCTCCAAATAAAATTGTGAGCAATAAGGAAATTAATGTATTATGTCAACCTACAGATGATTGAGCAGGATCTAGGAACGAGCGGTAAGGAAGTGGACTCTGCAAACGTATTTAAAAGTTGCGATTTGTCGTCTTGGACACCAATCCAATTACACCAGCCAAAATCATCGAAATTAGTGCCTCGGTAAACGCCTCTAATACGCAGTGTCGAGGATGAGATGATGAACCTGGGGAGAAAATCTTCAGGGTAGAAAATCAAAGAGCCCAAGAAATATAAGATATAGAGATGCAGGAGAAGAAAATGAAGAGAGCAGGGGCTCAGCTTCGCTTGGATATCCTTGAGTTGGATAAGCGTTTAAAAATGGACTAGTTGAAATGAATGTAAATGCAACATAAAAACAAATATTGTATATAAGTTTAATATTGTTTATTTTCAATACTGGCAATCCGTACATTCTAAGTTTAAAAAAATAAATTAATGAATAAAATGAAATCAGTACAAATAAATATAAAGAAAAACACAACTTTTAAAAGTAGTCCTCAATTATGTTAGTACTTGCACTGGAGTCTGTGTTGTCTATCCAATCAGTGTCAGTTTCAGTTTCAGTATTCTTCTGGGAGGTATTTTCTGATGGGTATTTCAGTATTTCTGATGGGAGGTCAAGGTCATTTGGAGGAAAAGGATCTTTAGAGGAGGTGGCCCAATTATGCAAAACGCCTCAGGCGAAGATAACAGCCATTTTCGGTCGGCGTTTGTATGCGTATTCTCATTGTTAGAACCGGATATCGCCTCCAAAACACCGTTCAATAACAACTCTTTGGTCAGGGAGAAGATAACTTTCGAATGGACGGGAATGCTTCGAATGCTTCAGTATGCTGTATATATATATCATATATAAATTACGCAATTGACCTGCGCGCGCCGTGACTATTCCAGATGTCGTCGTCGCTGGCAGATATGCGAGTGTGCAGGGATGGTCCGGTAGCGGGATCCCTGAAGATTAGGCTGTCCAGAAGTAGTCCAATTGCAAGATCTCTGGAGACCAGGTTGTCCAGGATTAATCCTATGGCAGGATCTCTGGAGATTAGGTTGGGATTGCTATAAGCTATCCTATGTTATTATTTGCGGCAACAGCCGGAGAAATGTATTTGAACAGGCGGTATGCTTGTTTACTTGAACAGAACTAAATTCACAATTACAAACTTGGTGCAGCTTAAGCTGAAGACAAATAAATTGAAGCATAACTCTAAATAACACGCTACAAAGTCATGGACGGCAAGCCGACTGACCATAATCGTAGGCGATAATGAAAACTCTTGCGACATAATAAAAGTATCTGGTTACCGCCGCTGACTGTTGCAGCTAGAGCGCTAAACTCAAGTATTGGTCCGTCAGCATACTTGTTAGCTTATATACAGATACAAGGCGAGATCCCCTTTTGTAACTGTTTTGTTTTCCGTTTAGCCGGTTGGGCAGCAGATTGGCAGCCATGTGGTCATCCACATACAAACTTCATTCGTCTGATAAAACAACTAACCTGTCTTTCTTCATTTTTACTTCACTTGGCAACACCTCCACGCCCAGTGTCTCCAATCTGGTGGCCGAAGTCATCGCTTCGATCTTTGCTTGTCCATTTCGCACTCAATCAAAACTCATCTGTTGATCACCGATCAAAAGTACAAAAAAATACTTATATACTAGAACTGCCAAATGTTAACAACTAAAATCTAAATGCAACCCTACCAATAATTCCGTAGCAGCGGCCACAGCGAACTATCGGCCCGATTGAAACACACTTAAACTCGTATATTTCATACGGGGCAAAAGCGGCAATTGCGATGCAGATGTTGAATATATAATATAACCAATTTATTGCCATTTGCCATTATTAACGGAAATCTCGCGTTGTGTGCCAAAGGGGCATTTAACAATCGCCATCGTTGAACCAAAGTGACTTATTTCATTCCTTGACTGTATACTCGTGTGACGGCAAATCAGCGGGATTATCACTAGTTGGGACATGTCGCCATATGGCTGACGCTGTCAGTTCCTGAATATCTGAGACTCTGTTGGCTACAAATGTTTTAAGCTTTGATGGATGTGTTTGCATCCACTACTTCGGAATCTGACCACAAAAACACTTGATCAACTTGAAAGTCAATCAACTTGCGCACGTCACTCCACAATTTGGCGAAAAGGTGGGCAGCGCTCCAGTGTCGGCCCCGATTTGGTTTTTAACGTCGCTGCCTTGGATTTCGCAGTTAAAAGCGTGACGACATTCCGGTTTCACAGAACGGACATACGGAAAGCAACCTTATGCATTTATAGACGCGTCTGCGAACACGTGTCGAGGAATTTTTATAGAATCTAAATCCGCAAAACAAGCTATAACGAATTCCCATATATCCAGTAGAGGAGGCGGAATGTCATCGTCCCAATCTAATTTAAGAATCCAGAGCTCTTGAATAAGGATTTTGGCAAGAGCAAATGAGACCGAGAGAATCAAAGAAGTGAGCTGCGAAAGAAAGCATAGAACGCTTAGCGGGTATGTCATTCTGGCACAGTTCCTGTGTACAAAATTTGAATACGTCGTCCTTTGGGAACCAAGTGAGTCCCAAAGTTTTCGTATCGGTTGTATCACCGAGAGCAACTGTTGTCTCGTTGCTTTATTCATCGTTCAGACGGCAGTTTGCTGCCCATTTAGCGAGTCGAAACCCAGCAGACTCTTGAACTTGTATAATTTCTTGCCGAATTACTATGAGTTCATCAGCAGAGTCAGCGCCAGACAAAAGGTAATCAACGATGTAGCGCAAATATCGCTTAACTATTTTAGGCAACTAGTAGCCAGAAATGGAGAACTTTAAATGCCGTAAGTGACCGTATTGAGTCGATAAATTTGTAAAGGATCATTAGGGTGCTCACGCCAAATGATGAGCTGAAAGTCACGATGAGCTTCGTCTATAATGACTTGACGGTACATCTTTGTTATATCGGCGGTCATGGCAAGTGACGAACAGACAAAGTTGAATCGTTGGCCCTACGAGAAGAAGATAATTTTGCGACAATTGTGATGTGTTCTTGCACGAGGCATCGAACACGACCCGGAGTTTAGTCGTTGAGCTTTGTGGTCTTATTACATATTGGTAAGGAATAAAGTAATGAGGTTTAATGGGTATAATGTTCCCGATTGCTGTCAAGTGTCCCAAGGTTAAATAATCTTTCATAAATGCGATGAACATAGATCGGAGCTCTGAATAAGCTGTTATTAATCTTTCTAATGACAGAATCCGCCTCTTCGCAGGGTCATATGACCATTCAAGACAATTTGGGCTACTTTTAAATGGCAAGCTAACACTGAACTGACTCGAGGGCGCAGATTGTTTGCTAGTTCTTTTGTAAAAAAATTCTCCAGCGATACTGAATCTAGCAAAACTCTCGCAGTCTGCTTTTGGATGGAATGGATTCATAATTCATTTGTTCTTCCCACCGTGATCGAGACTTAACTATGTGAATGATCATTGCATTTGCAATCGTCTTATCGTTGCCGAGAGGTAAGATAAGATAAGATGCTGCAGACGGACCTTGCAAAGCTGGAATATCAAATAGACGAGCGATACTTTCAAAAAATATTAGACATGGATTATCGTAAACTCGGGTAAGAGCCGATAATGCATTAGGGTAATTAGTGTCAGTGATCTGGCAAGCTTTGACAGTGTCAAGTGCTTCCTTCTCTAAGCATGAAAGTGGTTAAACTTTTCTACATTGGATATCGTGAGGTCGTCATCGATAGACTCTTCAACAACCCCATGAAGTTTTTAAAATCTGCATAATTTGCCACAAAATTTGTGAAATTTTATTTGCGGTAAATATCTGCTGTGCGATATAGTGGAATTCATGGTCGAATTATTAGCAGTGCTTCGATCCACTTGACCTTGCGGGTGCCGACTAATAGACATGATAAACGATTTTGCAGGAATGCTTAAACTTTCTAAGTCTGCGCGTTGAAGCTCGATCCTTCTTTCAATATATTTATTTTAAATATCCAAACGACATTCTAATTCACACGCTTCGAAGGGATCACGCTGTTTTCGAACTGCTTTATTAATTCGATAATTGTCTGCTTTGACTCGCTCAAGTTGTTCAAGTAGACCGGCCGTATCGAGTGCATCGTCTGTAGGCGAGGCTTGTTGAGAACCACGGTGTCTAGTAGCATTCATTTTTTCAGCGCCAACTTAATTAATTAATTTATTTTTTGCAAGTTGTTTTTGGTTTTTAGTCTGACTTGTTCGTACACAATTGTCGGCAGTTTTAGAAACGAATATAAGTTAGGGTGTGCGTATGCAAGCAAACGATATTATAGCTGCTCTTAAGCAGTGACCATAAAGAGAGAGTGGCGAATGCCGATTTAACAAGAGATTCGCGATTTTGTCACGTTGCCTATTTACATATGTAACTTCAAACGAAGATCAAGGCAAAGCTAATATTGATACCATACGATGATCCGAGCTTATTATGTGCATATGTGTGCACATATATACATATGTATGTATGCGCTGATATTTGCTTCCAGTCTGCCTACGAATATTAGGATAAAGCACAGAATGTTACCGTATGATGGTCCGAGGTTAGTGGTCATATTTATTTATGTGTGTATGTCGCTTTCGATGTACAGTTTCGCTTACAACCTTATTAATTTATACATACATATGTGTCCACTCACAGTTTCAACTATGCGTAAAACAACTACCATACCTCGCTGATTTTGGCTAATGATTGGCAGCGGTACTACATACATACATATGGGCTTTAATAATACTTATGCCAACTCAAAAAAACTGTGTGTGGCGACATTTGTTTGTACATGGGTTGAGTACGGCAACAGTGCAGTTTCCATGTTAACTTTATACTTAAATCGGCTACTTACGAGCGGTCACCCGACGCTAGCGTTAACATTATGTTAGTAATCCGCCGATTGAGCGCGAATATTTAACGTTGTGATTTAACATACTAAATTCAAATTATTGACAGTTGTGTGCTGACCCGTTGGAGGTAAATTTATTCGCAATCTTAGGCTGTGTGGCTGTGTCTCAATTTACAGCTATCTGAGGTCTGACACTATCGTCAATATAATGTTGACTTATAATTATTTACAGTGAATTTAGAATATAAAATGAATGAAAGACATTTCCCATAAATGAACTGATTTAACTAACTATCCCTTTCGATTGCGAAATATCTCTCGATTATCTCCTTCTGGAGATTGAATTTTAACATGCGTACAATCAATCGCTACAATTACTCTGGGCACTTTTCGATTTTAAAACAAGTAAGTCGGGAGTGCTCGACTAGGAGATACCCTGAACCCAGCGGCGAGCTGTCGTTACATACATTTGATAAAACCCCTCTTCATACTCTCTACACCACAGTAATAAAACATATTTTTAAAAAAATAATAATAAAAATTTATGATCGCGCTTTGCGCTCGCTTTTAATATTTGCAGGCACATTTTAGTATGCCGTAGTTGTGAAATTTCTCGCAAAATTTTCACAAAGTAGGAAGCTATATCTTTCAAATGTTTGTTGCAGTTGATCTGCGAAAGCTTTTTGAGAGTGTGCATGCCAAATACCAATTTTTCCCCATTTTGTTGCTCCAGAATATTTAAAATCGCCGATGTCGCAGCATTAAGTTACACTTGGACCAATAAGTGTGTTAAGTTTTAAAATAAAATAAAATAAAAATTTAAATAAACAGTAAAAAAAAACTCCGTTGACCCAAGCCAGATTCGAACCCGCGTCTGATAGCGCGCCGGGCAACATCTCTACCACCGAGCCATTGCATTTCAATTGCCTCCGTCAAATTCTGAGATTAGACACACACGTACAGCCAATCGCTTGAGAATTCGAAAAAGAATGTGCACATAGCTATGTATGTATGTGTGTACACGTATGCAGAAAACGTCTATGCTTGGCGGTTGCCACCACCTGGTTCGCCAATATACAAATATATTTTCTTTAATAACTTCTGTATTTCTGAACCGATTTTGATGAAAATTATTTTAAAGCA
This sequence comes from Drosophila colorata, assembly GCA_035041545.1. Taxonomy (NCBI): domain Eukaryota; kingdom Metazoa; phylum Arthropoda; class Insecta; order Diptera; family Drosophilidae; genus Drosophila; species Drosophila colorata. Next base: position 526,244 of record JAWNLD010000463.1, read on the forward strand.
TTCTTATTGTTAATGTGGGAAGATGGGGGAAGGTATCCAAAATCCGAAATATTCATAATCTGTGTGTCCTTTACGAGAACACAATGAATAAAATTTGGTGGCTCAAGCTCTTATAGTTTTTGAGATATGTTCAGAAAACCAGGTCAAAAAACCGATAAACACTGATTTTACGAAAACGGGACAAGACATCATTTGAAATAACTTGATCTGCGTATGGTATATACGAATCTAAAAAGTCCAAGCTCAGCTCTCTAGCCCTTGTAGTCTCTGAAATCGACGTATTCATACAGACGAACGGACAGACGGACATGGCTAGATCGACTCGGATAGTGATGCTGATTAAGAATATATATCCTTAATGGAGACGGAGATGCCTCCTTCTGCCTGTTACATACATTTTCACAAAACCATTTTACCCTTTTTACCCATTTTCAATGGGTTCAGGGAATAAAAATCCGTTTTCCTGGTTTGGATTTGATCAAGACGTGGGAATTTTATAAATTGGCATGATAGGGCTGCTAATCGTTTTATATTGAAACTCGATGTATTAGAAGAAATACTCACCGTTCCACATTTCGCTTTAGCGAATCTGAAATCTTTTCCAAAACGAATCGTTGTCTGCGTATTCCACAAAGTAGTTTGTGTAACAGCGATATATATTGGACGTAGATGTACTAATAGCAGTACATTCAAGCAACGATACCAAGCAAGAGCTTTTTAACGCGCGGACCCAGCAAAATGCCACCCACCTCCCGCCCAACCGACCGAGGGGCGCGACGCGTAACGTGCGGTGACGAAAATCGCGAACAATAGACTTTTTAGACTAGGTATGGAAGTTGCATTACTTATTATATGGAAAATATTATTATAGTTGGAACATAAGATCCGAAATGGGTTATGGTTAGCATAGTTACTATTACAGGTTTGAAGAGAAAGCGGTAAAAAGTTTCTAGTAATTCTGTTAGGAACTGCAAAACTAATCTGACTGATCAATTCGGAAGAATCAATTTGCCCGTTAATTAATTTGTGTAAAAAGATTACACCAAGGATAGTTCTACGATCAGAAAGAGAAGGCAGATTTATTAGTAAAAGAATTAGGATTCCAGGCATAACCCCGGCAAAGAGCAGAAATTGTTTTTGTACGGATTCAATTATATCCTGATGAACCCACAGCGTCAATTATAATCGACGCCTAACCTCTCACGCCAACAGGCTTGCCAGAGCGCTTCAAAGTGCTCGACCAATCAGGCGATTAAAGAAAAGGTCTTTCAACCATCTACTTCCCCCATAATATTCGATACATAATAACATAGTTTCCTTAATCCTGTGTTAAACCTGGCGAATTAATAACCTATTGTTCATAAGGCTTTGCGACCTTGAAAAACAATAAATAAATCTAATTTAAAAATCCTGATGAACCTTGTATTGGGGACACCAAAAAAAAGATCCATACTCAAGAATTGGACAAGTTAAGTGTAAAGAGGTTTAGTAACGTAGGGATCGTCAAATTATTTCGACCAGCGCCTGATGAAACCCAAGACACCAAAGGCTCAATTAGCAGCAGAAGAAATATGCTTGTTAAACTTAAGCTTGGGATCTAAAATGATACCCAAATCATCAAAGTTGCTTACTATTAATAAAATAATTGTTCAAGAACATAATCAATAATAATTGTTCGCCTATGAAAAGACATTAGTTTACATTTACTGCAATTAAGATTTAATAAATTTACTTGACACCAGGTTTAAAAACTGTCAATATCAGATTGTAGCCTTTGGATAGATAGAAAATTAGAAGACGTTAGGCAAAGTTTTACGTCATCGGCATACATCAGCACCCGAGAGTTGCTTATCACAGGGGAGGTCATTTATGAACAATGTGAATAACAACGGACCAAGCTGAATTCCTTGTGGTACTCCGGAAGTGCCATTAACAGGCTTAGAGACAAAGCCTTTAAAATATACTTTTTGAGTTCTAAGAGTTAAATAATTGGAGATCCAAAGAATTAGGTTATTTGGAAATCCCAAAAGATGAAGTTTATGCAGTAAAAGCGAATGATTAACGGAGTCAAAAGCCTTACTGAAATCACTTGATAACAACAGACGTGAATTCCAATAGGTTAGTGGTAGTTGACATCTAAATTTCACAAACCCATGCTGGCAGGGTGAAATTATAGATCTACAAAGATGTTGCAGATGAGATGTAATCAATTTCTCAAAAATCTTAGAAATAGCAGACAACTTAGAAATACCTCTATAGTTCTGAACATTGGACTTGTTTCCTTTTTTAAGGAGAGGAATAATAAATGATTCTTTCCAAATGTTAGGAAAAGAACATAACTCCACGGACAGTTGAAATAATTTATACAACGGCTTCATTAGACCTTCAGCGCAATACCTAAGCACACAGCCTGGTACTTCGTCAGGTCAGGTCAGGAAAATACAGGCTTCTTTTAGTATGAACTATTCTTGATCAAAGGTCAAAAAATTCAATTTTAGTCATTTACGTGATAAGGATAAGGCAGACCCAATTAATTATTTTAAGAACTGTCAGTCGTTTTAAAAAATTTAGCAAATAGTCAGCTGTCGTTTTTTCGAAAAATACCGTTGATGGTATTGTTGATGATTTACGTTTCGCAATAACGAAATTATAAAACCGCCTTGGATCCCGCTGGAACTGTAACCTGCAACTTTTCAGGTAATCCTTATAACATTGGTTATTTGGGATAGAAAAATTGGATCGAGCAATCAGATTTCGAGAGTAATCCAAGAAAGAGCCAGTTTTCTTGAACTTTCTATATATCCTTGACTTTATATTTTTTAAGTTTATTAATTCCCGTGTAAACCACATAATTTGTGAGACCTAAGTGAATTACAAACCGGGACATATATATTAAATAAATTATTTAAAGTGGAATACAAAATCGTGATTGCACTATCCATGTCTTTACACATGTAAAGCCGAGACCAGTCCGTCTGGGATAAGAGCTCAGTTAGTTTAGCAAAGTCGGTTTTCCGAAATTGACGAGCTCGCTCTGGAGGTTTACAGCCTGTGCTTAGCACCCGGGCAGGTAAATAAATCAACTCCTCTAAAGTGGGGTGATAAGGATCTTCAGGACATGATATGGGCTCAGTACGGGAAACAGATAAGAAGGAATGATCCAAAACAAAAATAAGATCAAGCATTTTATGTAGAGAATTTGGGATACCATTAATTTGACACAATGACATCCCAAATAAATTGTCAAGAAAATCATTTGCGGTCGTGGCAGTTCCGGCAATATTGAAATCACCCAGAGCAACAAGAAAATCTCGATCGGAAAGCAGAGAGGAGAGATATGTCTTTGAGATGTTGCCTTGAACTTCCGCCTTATGTACAGTTATGTCTATCAGAAATTGAACATACAACACCCGACTATTCATTTTACACTTATGTGAGCCAATAATTATTTTTCTATTACAGTTACAAATTTTGTTTACAAAAGTACAACGGCGTTACCATATGCGGAGCTGAAAACTTAACTAGGTTGCCATATGTGTCAACTTGGTGTTAAGCACTTATAGGGTGGATGAATTGCCGCATAAGTTATCACCTGGATTTAACTAAATTTTTGATGTACAAATCAAACTTCTCTTATACGAGTCTAAAAGTTCAAACATTCCGTATTTGACGAAATTTACGTTCAGTTATCTAATAACAAACAAATAAAACTGATCTAGTATAGCAAAGAAGGTGGCTTGTGTGGCAGTTTCTAAATTCGCTATAGCGCTATAGCTATGTTAGAATAACAGCAAGACAAAAATTCACCTTGGATAACAATTCAAATTGTGTCAAGGTTAATAATTTGAAGTATTATTTATATTTTTGTGGGTTTGTATATGTACTTGCGGTTATGTACATATGAGCGTATATAAATGCTAATAAATTTGTTTTTTTCTGAAATTTCTTAGGTAATCATTTATTTGATAAATGAACAGCTAAATTTTCTTCCTTTAATCTGTCATAATTCTTTGTCCAAGAGTGTTTACAGATAATTTCCCATGTGACAAAACTGAACACTATCCTAATGAAAACTAAACAAAAAGTACCAAAGTATGCAGTAGCGGCGAAAAAAATGGCGTTACATTACTGACAGACAAAAAAGTTTTGGTGCTATCTTTAGGGGAAGTCTTCAGCAAAATGTACGTATACATTTTATGCATCTAGCTTTAAAAGTGAGGAAAATAAATATATTTAATCGAATTGCCACGCCCTCAGTGGGCGCACCCCAAACCCTTGACACTTTATCTGACGCGGGAATACACACATATATAATATATATATATATATATATATATGGAACTTCGTGGTCTTGTTCCCTACCATGAACCAAGAAACTTTTGTTCTACGACTTTTGGAAAAACTCGACAGTTTATAGCGCTATAGCTATGTTAGAATAACAGCAAGACAAAAATTGACCTTGGATAACAATTCAAATTGTGTCAAGGTTAATAATTTGAAGTATTATTTATATTTTTGTGGGTTTGTATATATACTTGCGGTTATATACATATGGGCGTATATAAATGCTAATAAATTTGTTTTTTCTGAAATTTCTAAGGTAATCATTTATTTGATAAATGAACAGCTAAATTTTCTTCCTTTAATCTGTCATAATTCTTTGTCCAAGAGTGTTTACAGATAATTGAATAATTGAAAATGCACCACAACATTACCAGCTGGTCAAGTTGTGACAAAACTCAACTCAATTTATATGACAAGCGCATGATCACCAACAGCCACATACAAATTGTAAGAATACGAAAATGTCTAGCTAGTCAGCGCCATCTACCAGCCAGTGGTCACTGACCACTTTATTTCCCTGTGAATTAATTTCCCATGTGACAAAATTGAACAGTTATCCAACACTATCCTAATGAAAACCAAACAAAAAGTACCAAAGTATGCAGTAGCGGCGAAAAAAATGGCGTTACATTACTGACAGACAACAAAGTTTCGGTGCTATCTTTAGGGGAAGTCTTCAGCAAAATGTAGGTATACATTTTATGCAACTAGCTTTAAAAGTGAGGCGCACCCCAAACCCTTGACACTTTATCTGACGCGGGAATACCATATATATATATATATATATATATATATATATGCCCAACTATTTTTTTATAATTTGGGATTGATCATATATTAAATTGAATATCTTTCGTCACAAAATTTTATATAAGAAATTTTGGGGCTGGAATGTGGATTGGCCCCTAGATTGTTACCTCACGTAGAGATGTTTTTGTTTGATTTATTATACTACAACTCAGCCATCCTATGAGCTGGATCCACTGATCCTTGTGTTTTTACAATGTCTCTCATACAATAGCTTTTTTAATAAGATGGTTTTTCATTTGTTTACAATTTGTGATTCTTAATGTAGTATGGCCTTTATTTTATTTATTTTCTTAATTTTCACAATATATATACGTCTTACTCATTCGCCGGCGTAATTTAAGGACAGCTTCGATTTCAGCCTATCCCGCGGTTATCGATTTACAGGGTTGCTGAGGGTGCCGAAGTACATTCACACTCAGCCACTTATATATTAGATATTTAGTATACAGCAGGTCACATACTGCTTATACTGTTGATATTTGGATTGCTTTATATGTTATTCTTAATGCTTAAGTGTTTGGAGTAGCTTACATGCTACTGGTACTACTACAATGCGGCCGTCCTGAGATATAAGATCCCCCGATTCTATTTGACAGGCTTCTGGTAACCATACTGCTTAAATTAACATTTTTGTTTTGTTTGGTATATTCACTGTTTTAATTGTTGCGTTCAAATTCTTTTCTACTTTGGTCGCTACATTGCTCAATTTCTTCTCTACTTTGATCAATTGCATCTTTACGATTAAGTCAAGGTTTCATATTATGAATTGCCCATGTGCCCAAGTAAGGTATCTGTGTTTTTTGGAAGTTCTCTACATCTTCTACTATGTATCTATCGTTGTTTAAAACATTCTTGATAATATAAGGTCCTTTGAACTTACGTTTTAATTTGTTTGATGTTCCTGGTTAGTCGAAATTTCTCCCTCCGAAAATATGGTTAGTGCTTTTCTTTTAGAATCTACATAGTTTTTGTTGTGATTTAGTGTTTTTTCTTGTTTTAAAGCTTTTTCCCTAATTCGTTCCAAATCTCTTTGTTTTTCATTTTCGTTTTTGTCAATTATATTTTCTTTCAAGCTATCTATAATATTTCCTTTCTGTTGTATGACAAAGAGCATTATGCTGGGATATTTACCTATACTACATTTTTTTATGTTGTTCATGATATACTCTACATCGTTCAAAGTCTAAGGCCACAGCGTTTTTTTTTTTCTAACGCTGTTACTCTCATGTGTCCTAAGTTTCTGTTGATCCTTTCTACATGGCCTTTAGCTTGCGGTGAGCCAGTAGTATTATTAGCCAGTGCTTTTATGTGATTAATGCCTTTTGAACTTAGTAAAACAACTCCCCTATCTGATACTCAATTGTTACGACGCTTTAAAATAATCGTTCAATGCATTTATAGCTTCTTGCGTAGTTGTCGAGGGATATAGTCTCACATACTTTGTACAAGCGTATATAACTGCCAGTATGTATTTCTTTGTTGAGTTCTTGCTATTAATTGGACCATAGTGATCTTCGGTGTTCTTTGGATGTACATATTCTTCACCTTTACCTGTCTTAGCTGAAAATGCTATGCATTTGAGGCAATTTTTTATGTGAGTGTCAATTTTATTTTCTTTTATTGAGAAACCAATAGTTTTTGTTGATCAAATCCATAACTTTGTCTATCCCTACATGTCCCATTTCATCGTGGTATTTAAAAAATACGTTACGTTCCATTAATTCTGGCACACAAAACATTAATTTATCATCTTTTTTTTCGTAAACATTGTAAACATTGCGCTTTTTATAATACTCATCTTCCATTTCTAACAACTTTTCTTTGATCCGTTTCAGGTTTGCATCTTTTCCATGACATATAATTAAGTTTTCCTCAAACGTATTTGCTTCCAAAGTTGCTTCTAGTACCTGATCTATGTTCGGAATGGTAATCATAATTTTGCAGTTCCAGAGCCTAAATTGCTATTTGTGCTTTCATTTCTTTCTTGTCTAACGTTAAGTATAAAGTGTTGCAATCCGTAACAATTTTAAACTTAATACCCTGTAAATATACTCTAAACCTTCTAAATTTTCTAGTTTAAAACTGTCATATTTGGATTCTGTATCTGTTGTTCTTTTAGAAAATTAAAATGTGGGGTGCAGTTTGCCGTCTTTCTTCCTTTGCAATAATATAACTCCATAGCATAAAGCGCTGGCATCAGTATGAAGCTCTGTTTCATCTCTTGGGTCATAGATCGCTAGTACCGGTGAATCTAGTAATTTACTTTTTAAAGTTTTGAATGTATCTAACTCTTCTTCGCCAAAATTAAAATTTTTGTCCTTTTTTGTGAGATCATGCAACGGTTTTGCTATTAACGAAAAATCTTTTATAAATCTCCTAAAGTCCTATAAAACTCTGGACTTGGTGGACTTTGCTGAATGCAGGAAATGAACGAATAGCTTCTAGTCCCTTGTCATCAGCCTTGATGGCTTTACCATCAATTATATACCCTAGGTATATTACTGTTGGTTGAAGGAACTTGCATTTATCTAAGCGTAGTTATAATTTGTTTGCTACTAAGCGTTCGAAAACTTCCGTAAGAATAATGAAATGACTTTCCAAATAATCTGAGGCTATAAATATGTCATCTAAATATATCACAACTTTTCCAGCTTTGATCAAGTCAGTAAATATTCTGTTTATAAATCGACGGGGCATTTCGAAGTCCAAATGGCATTCTGAAAAATTCGTACTGTCCAAGAGGTGTTACAAAGGATGTATATTTAACATAACTTTCGTGCATACAAATCTGGTGAAAACATTTTTTTAAATCTAGCTTTTAAAATAATTTTTTATTTACCAACCTATCTAACAAATCATCAATAAGTGGAATCGGATAATTATCTCTTTCCGTTATCTTGTTTAATTTTCGAAAATCTACACACATTCTGAGTTCACCCATTTTTTTCTTTACTGGTACAATATCGCATCGCCTATCACTCAGACTCACTGGCTTTTAAAAATCCTTGCTTTAAATTTTCTTCCAATAATTTTTCTAACTCGCACTTTTCAGCGTATGCTAACCTTCTCGTAGCACATTAAAATGGCTTTTCACTTTCTACGATGATTTGCATTTAAATTTTAATTTTGGTCTTGCAAGCTATATGTAACATCTTCGAAAAGATTTGCAAATTTACGTTGGTCTTTATAACTTATTTGTTCTCCTAACTTGTAGTGGGTTTAACTTTCATTTATAGGATTAATGATAACTGCATTATGAAGTCTTCATTATTATCTTCTATGTTATTATCTTCACTCTTTTTATTTTCTGTTTAACTTTGTAAAATGTTCTCTACTTTGTTTCTTACTCTTGGTAAATAATTTCCGATGTACATATTATTTTCCTCTACATCGCTTAATACTACTAGTTTTAAATTATTGGCTCTGAAAAAAATTCTACGCAATACCATCGGGTACTTTGTAGACTCATCCCCAATCACCAATGTTTCAATTTCAACTTTATTATTTAACATTTCAATACAACAAGTATATTTAGCTTGCTATTATTGATTCCAAAATATGAACCAGTCTCCACGCCGGCTTTTATTCCCACTTCGTGTGGTAATGTAGATTTACTTAGGAAGGTGATTGGGCTCCCAGAGTCTAGAAGGCACTCTATGGAAAAGGGTTTATTAATTTTGTAAACAAAAGTTATATTAAAATTCCTTACACAGTTATCACTGGTACTGCTCTCGGCGTTCTTATATTTGAAGAATATAAGATAATAAATAAATTCTCCACAAGCATAGCAAGCTCCCTCTGGACGAACAGGTTTCCGACACACGGCAGGCAAATGTCCTCAGCTATGGCAGTTATAACATTTCTTAGCCCTCTGGTCCGGGGCCAACAAATTAGTTGTCTGCATTGTGTTTTTTTTTTTTTTTTCAGCTGGCGAACTGAAGCACCGTAGCTTCGCTTGATTTTTTAGCTGCCAATCCGGTATCCCATCGATAAGGAAGTCGACAAGCTCCTTCATTCCGATTGCGTCTGCTAGCATGTCGGTTATGCTAAATGTTAAGCGAATGTTATTTAGGTGTGAAAGCCATTTACCGAATACGCTCTCTCCATTATATTCCGGAATCAAATCCTTGAGAGTACTGAAACTAATGGTTGATTTGCACAACTGTTCGTTTTCGCATCTCAATTTTAAAAGCATACGCCCCATATTTTCCATATCACTCTTACATGCTTGCCTGTTGTTGTTGTTGCATACCATGTTACTACAGTGAGCGTTGTCTGTTTTGTGTGAATTTTGTGTCGGGTCGATTTTTGTTTCGTTGTGTGCATTTTCGTCGTCGTATACGTTTTCGTAGTTACTGGCGAAGATGCTCATGCGTGTCTCGACAATATGTAATGTTTCTTCGAAACGGTTGTTCTTGGCTGCGCCGACGTTGATTTCTCAATTTGCGCCAATAGTACAGAGCTTGAGAGTGTCGTCAAACGCTGATTCTGATGCAGCATCGTTCGAGTCTTCATAAATGTTCTCTAATGCATTACATGATCCACGGACATTTGGATCAATACCATTATGTCTGTCGAAAAGTGTAGCTTTAGTGCCCGAACTCAAAATTCCCAGTTGAGTGCACCAGGCTTTTGCTCAGCTACTTTAAACTCCGAAACAGAAAGTTTGTGTTCCATTTTGATAATTGTTTATTGGTGTTTGTTAGTGCCCACTTCTTATTTGTGCCGAAGTACGGTCACACTCAGCAACTTATACATTATATATTTAGTATACAGCAAGTCTGCTTATACTGTTGATATTTTGATTGCTTTACATGTTATTCTTAATGCTAAAGTGTTTGGAATAGCTTCAATGCTACTGGTATTACTACATTAATGATAATTAAAACATCAAAATATTCCTTAATTTATTTCTTTTTGCCTATCCAGTGTCGCATGTTCGAGCCCTACACTTTGTAAGGATTCCGAGATATTTCTATCACGGAGTCCCAATGTTTTCCCTTTTCCGGCTCTGTAAGTTTGGCAATGATTGGCTCTAAATTTCTATTTATGCGCTTAACTTACCAGTTTGCCTGTGGCGAGCCTGTTGCTATCTTTATGTGCTTTATGTTGAGATCTGACAAAAATTCCTCGAATTCATTATATGCGAAAACCCTGCCCCATGTCTGAAATAATGCATATTGGCCTGCTATACGCTTTAAAATAATCTCTTAGTGCTTTTATAACTTCCTTAGTATTTTTTGTCTTAGTAGTGTATAATCATAAAAAATTGGTAAATCTGCGATCAGAAATACATGCTTGTTAGTTCTCCCAGCAGCTATAGGTCCATAATGATCGATGTGCAATGATTCGAACGGTCTATCTCCTTTCGGTATACTGTGTGATGATCCTTCTGACTTCTCAGTTTTTAGCGAAAAATCAACGCGCTTTAGACAATTTTCAATATGATTATTGCATTTTTCTTTGACATTTGCTATCCAATAACTTTTCGAAATAGCATTAATCATCTTAATCATTATTGCCCTAACTCATTGTGATACTTATGCAATATGTGGTTTTCCGTGTCTTCAGCAATCTACCATCATTGGTTTTTCTGTAAACAACCCCGGTTCTCATTTCTAACATCCTTTTTAACTTTTGTATTCTACAGTCTTTTGTCTGTCAAATGATAAGCTTGTCTTCAAAAATGATTGTTTCCACTATTAGGACATTTGTGCACCTGCTTAGGGCATCTACATGTTGAATATTGTTTCCAGCCCTGTGAATCAATTCGTAATCATAATTTGGTAGCTCCAAGGCCCACCTGGGCATCCTGGGGTTGAGTTCGGCTTTGTTTAACGTTAGGGTAAATTAATTGCCATCTGTTACAATTTTAAACTCTCTTCCTTGTGAGAAGATTTGAAATCTACGAAGTGCATAAACTATTGCAAATGTTTCCAATTCAAAACTTTGGTTTTTTGACTCAACCTTTGATGTTCGCTTAGTGAAGTAAAGAATAGTGTGCGATTTTCCGTCGTTTTTCTTTTCCACTATTACTGCTCCGAAACCTAGAAAACTTGCATAGCAATGCAGCTCGACCTCATCTTTATAGTCGAAAATTGCTAATATCGGTGCTTGAATTCGCTTCTCCTTAAGGCTTAAAAACATTATAAATAATTTTCATTAAACACGAACTTTTTGTCTTTTCTTAGAAGATTATATAGTGGTTTGACTATTGATGAAAACTCTTTGATAAATCGCCTGAAATACGAACACAATCCCAAAAAACCTTGTACGGTATAAACTTTGGTATTGGAAAAGTTTTTATTGCTTCTATGCCTTTGTCATCTGCTTTAATGCCTTCACTTGTTATTAGAAATCCTAAATATTTAATGCAGTCTTGCATAAATTCGCATTTGTCTAATCGTAATTCCAGCTTCTTTTGAACTTACCTTTTACCAAAGTCTGTTAAGGTAGTTAAATGTTCGTGTATGTATCTACTCGCCACCATAATGTCGTCCATGAGATTTTGTGATCCAATTTAGAAAACACGGTTTTATTAACCAATTTATCTGAAAGATTGTCAATTAAGGGCATTATTAAAACTTTATTCAGTTTTCGGAAATCTATACATAATTTTACTAAAACAATTTTTTACGAAGAGTACTCAGAATCGCTAGGCCGGATAATTCCGTTATCCAAATATTCGTCTAACATTTTCTGAAGCTTGTCTTTTTCCGTGTACGACATTCGCCTGTGTGAGCAACTAAAAGGTTTGTATTTTTCTAACGATATTTTGAACTCGCTTTTGACCAGCGGCTCGATTGGATTTTCTTCAAATATTTTTTGGAATCGACATTTCCTTTCATAAATTATGCTTTATCCACAGTTGTAACTCAGACGATTATCCTCCACTACATTGATGTAGAAAATGTCTTTATCAAAAGTCTCTTTCATAATTTCGCTACCGTTAATGTTATCGCAACAGCATTGCTCATCTATTAACATCTTTCTACTAACAATCTTCTTTCTTTCTGATTGTCCAATAACAGTCTGATCGGTAAACGGTGGCCACTTACTAACAGTTTCATTTCTTAACAGTTGCTCTTCACTTACAGTTTTATCATTTTACATTTGTTCCTCACTAACAATCGTATCATTTAACAGTCGCTCCTCACTAACACTCGTATAATTTAACAGTCGCTCCTTAATAACAGTTTCATTTGATTCAACATTGCTATTTAAATTCTTTTGTATAATGTTAATATTATTCTCGGATTGGTTGTCGGCAGCATGCTGTTGAGTAATTCTTATGTGTATGCGTTGTGATGCATGTATTGCTTTGGATTTCATATTTTTGAGCGCTTTATGCCCATTCTTTAATTCTATCAGATCTAGGGTATCTTGATTTATGCTCAATCCATACGCACTCAACGAAAATTAATTAAAAATAAAATTTTAATGATCCTTTTAATACGTAACACAAAGTGATCCCAATAATAATAAATTGGCTTTTATTCAGCGCATAATACGAATTGTTCACTAACTCTAAAGAAATGATCTTTTTGCAAAATCTCGCTGCCAGAGTCTGTGAGGCATTCTGCAATAAGGGATAGCTTAATATTATTAGGAAAATATATTGGTAAACACCTTACGTAGTTACTGTTGCTGCCTGCACTTTTCCTCTGTGTGCATTGGGCTACAAAATGCTCCATTTCTCCGCAAGCAAAACATGAGCCCTCTTTGGTTTGCGGCAGTCTTTGAAGCAGTGACCTCTGGCGTGCAATTTCGGCACCGTTGGTTGTTGTCGGTCCCTGCTGATGATGGTGTCATCTTGGTACTGGCTTACTGTTTCTGTCCCGGGAGTCCTATGTTGGCAAACGCCTGACGCATTTGCTCCGGGTTTCCAAAGCGCTCCATGCGAGCCTGCTCAAGTAAGGTTTGTGTTGATACTCCATCTATTATGTGTTCCAGAAGTCCATCTTGTTCCACGTTGATAGTTTCAGCCAGCATCATCTTCTTTTTGAAATACACAGAGAATTTTTCTTATCTTTGCTACTTGCGCTGCTTGAACTTGTGTCGCATGTTCGCCTTTGAGACTTTTGTATCAAAGACCATGATCAGCTGGTCGCATAATCTGTCGATTGGCTCAAGCATGCGCGTCGAATTGGAATGCAACCAGCTTTGTGCGTTTCCTTTAAGCTTAATGACAAACAACATGCGCAAACAGCTGTTGTCTAGACCATAAATTTGGGCGATGGTTAATAATTGATCGACCCAAATACGCGCGCAGCCGCTGGCATTGAATTCTGCCGTTGCCTCTTTTGCAAAAGCGAGCGCCCTATGCCATGAATGCCTTGCTATTTGCCCTTGTCTATCTTCTTCGTTATATGCAATGCGGCCGGTGTCGCTGACGCCGCCAATGTTGCTGACGCGGCTTGTATTGTTGCCGCCGTCGATGTTGCTGACGTCGCCTGTGTTGCCGGCGCCGTAAATGTTGCTGTCGCTGGCTGTGATATTTTCGCAGCCGGTGCTGCTGTTGCCGCTGTTTACCGTTCAGCTGACCTTGGCGTAGCGCAACTTTTTTCGCAATGATTTCAGCTTGTAAATTCTGTACGATTTTCAGAATTTCACCAAGTTGCAAACTGTTCTGGGCTTCTGCGTGCAACTGTGGCGATATTGTGCCGATTTCGTTATTTGACGCCTCTTGTTGTGCATCGCAAATTGTTTCTCCTGGTGGCTCTGCTTGTGCTCCGAGCCCCGACAAACATATCAAGTTGTCTCTGTCAATGTCACAGCTTAGTGCACTAACCCGCATGTCCGGTGGAAGATTATTTAGCTGAGCTATCAACTCATTCTTATTGCCTGTTGTAGGTGCTCCCACGGCAGTTAACCAGTTTTTCAGCTGATAACCTGAGAATGGGTTTATCTTTGATTTTTGCATTGCGCTTTTTCGACCCCACTTCTGAATTTGTGGAAGGCAAGTGATACTCGGAAGTCAAAATGAACAAGTCTGTGAAAAGCGTCGTCTTTATTTCGCAGCTCGATCAACACTGACTCGGCGCTTATTTTCTATACTTACAGACTAATGTACAAGTGCAAGAGTATGTGATAAAGTGTGAGCGAGACAAGCAGTGTTTGAACTTGTATAGATTTCCTTGTTAGATGCATAATTAAAACTAAAGAGAATGGGAGAATGACGCAATGACAGGGACCTGACCGAAAAGCCGTTGTTATGTTTATTTATTTATCCTACTACAGTATTGGATAATTGGTATTGGGTCTACCTAATTTTATTTCCTTTTTTTCCGAGCAATCTTGCCTCGCAAATCAATAGCTAACTGGGTTTGTTCCGTCCTGGTTTTTTTGGTTGCGGGCCTTCGGGGAGAATCGTGGTGGCTGTGTGTTTAATACCCAATCGCGGGAAGAGTGTAGAAGCTTGGCGTGGAGTTGCGTAAAACAACCGGGTGCTGTATCTATAGACCAACAGAGGTTTAAAATGGGCCTCACCCCGTACCAAGGGGGAATGTTATGTCCGGCAACATGCATTCATTTGGTACCGAGAGGATGCTGCAAATGCAGTGTCCTCGAGGGGCGGTGATTGACGCTTAATTTAATCATGTTCTTGGAACCGTGGGATTAAGCCAACATGGCAGGAGCTCACGTAAAACCCCTTCAACTTTACTTTACTTATGATAAAAAAAATTTTAATTTCAGATAGAAAGATTATAATCTGATATTATCTAAGTAAAATATTTAAATTGTATTAACAAGATCCACCATGACAAAAACAAATTTTATTTCGTATTGAAATGTTATTTTCTGATTTTATATAGGAACAAATTTTAAGTTGTATTAATTTAAGAGTTGCATAACAAATATAACTTCAAATTTAGGGACTGAAAAAAATACTACAAATCGAGAAAGTAAACCGAATCCACTTTCTTAAGATTCAACTGAATTTTTGGGCCATTGCTTCGGTTCAAGGTTCGACTTATGTGCTTAAAAATATTGGAATTCCTCGTTAAACTGGTTCGGTTCAATGCCGATTTTCAGCGAAGTTATTTAAGAATTAACTTCCCATTGTTGGAACAAAGCGCAGCTGCTTACGAAGCAAGCGGCGTGTGTTTGTGTATGTATAATTTTTTGTATATATATGTATGAATGCAAAGAGGTTTAATTGTATGTAAAATTTCTATGTAGATATTAGAATTTATTTTTATGTGAGCATATATTACAAATTGGCCGTATTTTACTAAGTGTGGCTGTGGTATCGTGAGTGTGAATGCGGACGGTCTTTATTAAATGTATGTAACGAGATAAAAGTCCATCACGTAAGAAGAACAACTGATGCTTTCCGATCGCGAGCGGGACATTAGAATATGAACTTAAGATAATTAAAAATTTACTGTTAATCGAGATTTCTTTGGTCTCCTTAAATTTTTTGTACACGTTCTCGAACTGAAACTAGTATATTGGGTTTGTGCAAGGTCCGTCATGCTGTCCGTCGGTCTGTCTGGATGAACTCAACTTTTTTCGGCGCTATTGAAGCTAGAGACTTGAAAATTGGAATATATACTTGCAGTTATCTGCTTCGACCTAGAGTCCTCAAATTTGGAAGGCAGATTATTGGTCACGCCCTTTGAAGATCTTAAAAATTTCAGCCACGCCCACTCCCGGCTGTGAATCGCGAAAATCAATATATCTCACAGTTTTACAGCCAGATTCCCTAAATTTTGAAGGTAGATTACTGGTCACCTCCTGGGTGACCTCCGAAGGGTGGCATTTCGATTAAATCGATGTATCTCCCTCAGTTTTGTAGCCAGAGACCTCAATTTTATTTCAGATTACTAAAGAGCGCATCCAATACATATCTCCCTCAATTAGAGTCACCAAATGAATTGTACTATGCCTTTTTTTCATATTTCGGCCGACTGCGGTTGTATCCAAAGTACAAAGTATTCCTTATGTGCGTATGCTTCAGGAGAACATATTAAACCAAATTTGATGGCTCTAGCTCTTAGAGTTTATGAGGTATGTTAAAAAAATCTAGTCAAAAAAAAGCGATAGATATCGATAGTAAGAAAATTGGACGGGCTATCGATAATTGGAAAAAAAACTTGATACGCGTATGGTATACACGAACTGAAAAAGCCATGCTTCAACTATTTAGCTTTTATGTTAATCTTGATCTGCGCGTGCCATGGACGAGTCTATATTCGAAATGTTGAAGTTTCTAGCTCTTATAGTTTCCGAGATGGATGCGTTCATACACACGGACGGACGGAAGGACAGGCAGATGGACATGGCTAGATCGACTCGGCTGCTGATCCTAATCAAGAATATATATACTTTATGGGTTCGGTGATGCTTCCTTCTGCCTGTAACATACATGTGCACAAAACTATTATACCCTTTTTACCCATTTTCAAAGGGGTTCAGGGTATAATAACAGTTTTAACAGGCAAGTCGATACTGACTTCGCCGTGAATTTTAAAATTGTATAATATCGTTTATATATCTAAAATGACAATTTTAGCCCAGCGCATTTAATCAAAAGTTTTGTTATTTATTTTATTTAATCTCGTTTAATTTTTAATTTCAGATATATGCACCCCAGGTGATATCAAGATTAACCATGACAAGAGGTGAAAACACTGCTTTCCACAATTTTTGGCTGCCATTATGTTATTTATTTATTAAAAATTTAAAACACAAAAAGCTTGTAAAGTTTTTTTTTGTTTAAGCAAAATAGTTTAAAAAAATCCATATTTCTTTGTTTTGACTTAACTTTAAAATAAATGGTACAATTTTAGCTCATGGAAAACCGCTGTCATTTAATATTTTTCTTTTGAATGTGCTATTTAGTACGTGCGTCGTACAACACCACAATGTTGACAATAGAGGAAACTCTCAGGCTATCTCATCCCACCTGTGGATTTACTTTCGTTATGCTGTATATAACACTTGTGCATACAACCAAACGTTAGCATGAGTAATGAAATATATAACTTCTTTAGATTTTGTGTTAACCATCGTAATTATAGAGATACACCCACATGTATGCAATACGCAATATTACAGGTGTTTCACCTAAAATTGTACAATGTGTGCTCGTATTACCGTTTTCCTAAAATTGATAAAAATCTACAGCAACCTCAACATTTGTAAGCCTATTTCGTAGATTATGAGATCTAGTGACACCAGATTTTATTCAAATGAATATTTTAATATAATATAGCACTCAAAGAATCTATTGCAAAAGCTTCAGCAAAATCGGTGAATAAACACAAAAGTTATTATTATTTTAACAAATTTGACAAGCCAATTTTCCGCAAGTGCTTCAATAAAGGCTAGAGAGTTGACATTTGCTTTTTAAGTTCGTGTATAACATACGCAGATTAAGGTGCAAGTGGTTTTTTTTAATTCGAATTATCGATAATCTACCTCGTTTTCTTATCGAGTCGGTAGAGCCCGACTAGACACGAGCCGTCGCACAGTGGGCCTTTTTGACTTTTTTTGTAGCACGAATCATAACTTCTGAACCAAATAAGTTATTGGCATTCTTTAGAGAATTGCTCAGGCTTTAAAATTATAAAAGATATTCGAAATCGGATAAGTAAGGGATTGTCAGTGAGTCGTCAAAGTTAAAGTTTCTTTTTATACGGAAAATACACGTTAGAAATACAATACAAATGCTTAGTTTTACAAATATGTAGTATTTAAAGGCTTTTATTAATGTGTTTTTACATTATATATGAATATATATTTTATGCTGACACATAAATATATGTATATACATATTTCTATGCATATTTCTATGCATATACTTTGCGACAAATATAACTAATTTTCCATACGTATGACCCGAGCTCAAGAACGAGACGTACAATTTCATAACCAATATAAGTTTTTTATTTAGTTTATAAGATGAATGTTCCCCCTTCAAGATCATTGCCGTCCTCGGTAATGCCTAACTCGTTGATGACTTCCTGTAGCTTGTTTGACGAGCTTCTCAGGAATCACATCTGAGCTCCTGGATGATATGTAGGTTGTGCTCATTCGTCCGTTGCAACAGCGGTAGAATTAGCACATGGTCGTGTCCGATGATGTTCAGCAGGGGTGAAGCCGCGATGCGTACCTTGCTTTCAGCTTCGTTGTGATCTAAATACGTAGTGTTGTTTATTATAGCTATGCGTTCGAATGTGACAAGGGGAGCCCCTTTTGTTGGTATCATGGGCCCGTCATCTATGCAGACTCTTGCGACTTGTTCGTTGATGATTATTCCCTCATCCATCAGTGTGATCGGCTCCAGGTGACTGGGTTGGGGTCTTACAAATAGCCTTAACCTTAGGATACTCGATTAATATGTGAATAATGCTATTGGATTGAAAGATTCTAATATTAGATACTCTCATTAAACTAACTATAAGGATCTCTGTGAGCTGTTCGGCAAAAATAGACTTCAAATCATCGTGATCAAAAGGTTTTGTATTTCTGTAATTAACATTCTGTTAAGCAGTGTTTCACACAGATGCGCGGTATCTAATAATTCACCCTTTTTTTCTTTTAGTATTTTATTTATTGTATCGTTGAGTAGATTGATCTGTTTCTGCGTTTCTGTATTAATTACTACCTGTCTGTTGTTTGATTCTATAAGCTGAGCTTCAGTTATTTTGATGCCTTTTAATGCCGTTCCCAAAAAATCTAAGCTTTTGGCTATTCTATGATTTATCATTAACGCGGACAATACATTTTGGACATGTTCTATATCTACCTCTAAAAGTTTTCGCATATGCGAAACAATTCAGACATTTTAACAGTATCGTCTCTGATGTTCATGAAGTCGGTCAAGTTAGTCGAATGCCTCACATAACTGCGTTTTTCTCATATCAAAGCATCCAATACGGAAATATAGTTCGCAGGAGAGAAGTCAGTGATTGCGGATAGGAATATGAAGATTATTCCGAGAAACTTGCATGAACAAAATTGGGTGCAGTGGATATGATAAGTTTGCAATTACCTCAAATTGTCCACGTCCACTTGGACCACCCTCCCCTTAATTAGCACAGACGTTCCTAGGTCTGCTTGTATGCTCCCTTTAGAACATAACGTGGATAACTTATTTCCCAACCTTTTGTTATTTTTAAGATTCACCTTTTATTATCTTATCTTTAATCATTTGTCGGAATCCGTTAGTTGTCGCGTGTATTACATTAAGTGACCTTTGTCCTGTGACTGAATGAATGGTTTTATTATATTCTATTATTGCTCGAGCTTTTGCTTGGACTGAATCGCAAATTATTATTTTTTGTCAATTTTGAGACACCTAGCTATCTCTATTAATGTACTGTGGAGTCGCTCCACTTTCCCATTTGAGCAGTTATGGAGTGGGGGGCGTTAACGATATCTATGTTGTATTGGTTCTTCAATAATGAAGTAATCGTTTCTGAATTGAACGGCGCTTCATTATGATTTTCGGAACGTTGTTAATTATTTGTAAGATAGGGCCTATTACGTCAGTAATCGCGCGAGATGCAATTGGCTGTACAACGGTAAATTTTGAAAATTTGTCGATGAAGGTTAGGAACAACTTTTGGTCTGTAGAGAAAACGTCAATAGTAATCTTTCGCCGGCATATGAAGGTATTGGGGTCTCCCCGAGTTCTGGTTTTTTTGGGTAACGGTCATATATGGCTGCCGCACAGACTTTGCAATTCAAAACGACCTCGTTGGCTAACTTAGTCATTTTTGGAAAATAATAATCACGAAGGATTTGTTACACATTTTCCTGTGCTGCTCTGTGTGCACGATTGTGTTCGGTATTGACTATTTCCACCTGTTCGTCTTTGTTGATGATGTCAAACACCATGTCCTTGCAGTGCCAGAATTTAGTCGTTAGGAACAGTGATACTAACTCGTATTGAAAAGCGGTAAAAGTTGGTAGGTTACAACGCATTATAACGCATTTAACAACGTCAGGATTCACTTCAAACCTTAGTGTCTCTATGAGATGGCTCTTTTTTGCGAGGTGTATCACGTGGCGGGTCTTATTGCCAAACATAATCAGTTTTCGATGCAACTTATAGCATGCCTCTTCTAGGATCACTTGATTCCTAAAACAATTTAAAGGCTTGTCAGTTGTTTCGATCGTGTATGTCAGGGAAAGTTCACTATGAACGGTGGCTGCATGTGATAGTGGCTCGTCTTGTAAGGCATTGATATCCTGGCGTGATAGGGCGTCTGCCACAAAGTTTTCTTTCCTCGGCTTGTAAAGGATACTGGCATTATGCTCTTCAATAAAAGTCTTCCACCTTTTAATTGACCATCTCCTTGACCTTTTCGGGGTCAGTTTTTGCTCCTTCGCTAGTGACGATGAAACCAAATACTCGACACTCTCTTTAAATAATTTAGGTTTTTCTTTAGACACTCTCATGAAGTATTATGTCAATGTGTCGGACGTGATTGGTCTCATTTTAGGAGAATATTATTAGGTCGTCAACGTATACGTAACACATTTTGCCAATCTGTTTTCGAAGAACATCATCAATTGCCCTTTAGAAAATGCTTCCCGCATTTTTTACCCTGAAAGGCAACCGAAGGAATTTATATTTTCCGCCGTTCACTGAGAAAGAAGTTTTCTCACGATCTTTTTCTGCCAAATAAATCTGGTGATAACCGGATTTCAAATGTAGCGCAGTGAAAAATTTTACCGTTCTAAGATTTGCTAGAATCATTTAAATACTTGGCATCAGGTAAAGTTTAACGCTCGTTTAAATTCCTGAAGTCTTAGATTCACAGTAACACCAGCTTGCTTTAGCAAATCGAAGTCTATGATAGCATCAAAGGTGACGGGGGTGTCTAAAATGAAAAACAGGGCGACTTTTCCAAAAATGTTCATAGAGCACTTGTCTTTGATTTTACTGGATCCAAGAATGGAGTTCACGGTAAATGTGTCGACAGGTTTTACGTTTTTTAGCTCCTTTACGGGCTTAACGTAATTTTTTTGCTGCGCCAGTCGATTAAAATTTGTTAATGCTCTGCCAGCCAACAATTGCTCGACGAACGGCAATTTGGAGCGCTCCCTAAACAATTCTGAGCTTCGCCCTGTGTGGTGTTACTCTGCGACTTTCCCTAATTAGTTTAATTAGATAAACCCTGACACGCTTTTGCGGCCGGTTTTGATTTTGGTTCCCTTCAAAATGTGGATTTTTTTTCCAGACTTCTTCCCTGTCTAGCCTGGGGATCGTTACCCTGTCTGTTACCTTTGCCAGAATCTTTATATATCCATATGTGTCTCTCCACCAGTCAATCTGCCTGTCTATCTGTTGAAAGCCTATCTCGGAAACTAAAAAAGCTTTCAGGATTGAAATTTAGATTTATATGTTTCTGTATATCATATGCAGTTCAGTCCTTTTTTAAATCGTCTATGTATTATGTCGGATTATGAGAGCTAAGGAGATTTAAATGTTGATTTGCCTCCTGTTTTCTAAAAAGTTGGAAGCCAAATCAATTCTTTTAAAATTGTATTAAGATCGAACTATAAACACATTAATAATGTGGAGCTGAGCTGTGATGACATGCCAAATATATGCCAACTTTCGTGTATTTATTTATTTAAAGCCTCACATGTTTTACCACAACCATAATAAGTTACAAAATATGTTCTATATTCATTTTTCTTTCAGCTGTAGCGTTCTGTTTGTTTCAATTTGATTATTTTTTATACCCTACACCCATTGACAATGGGTAAATGGGGTATAATGAATTTAAGAAAATGTATGTTACACGTAGGAGGAATATTTGATGCAATGCAGGATATGTATGTATATGTTCAGCATCAATAACCGAGTCGATATAGCAATGTCCGTCTGTCCTTTTGTCTGTGTGATTGCGTCAATTTCAGAGACTATAAGAGCTACAGACAGCTTCGTTCACAAAATGAAACTAGTATCTTGGGTTTGTGCAATATCCGTCATGCTGTCCGTCCGGCTGTCCGTCCGGCGGCCCGTCCGTCTGTCCGTCCGTATACTTTTAATTATCTGCTTCAGTCAAAGTGTTAAGATTTTTGTGTCACGCCCACTGGAAGGATGGCAAATCGATTACATGTCGATACAACTCAAATCACAAATCGAATAAAGGTGAATATTTTCCACAATTTTAAAACTAGAGTAAAATTTCGTATATAAATTACTGGTAGCCTCCCCCAAAGATTCCAATCTTCACATCGCGGTCACACCCACTAAAAAAATTTGTAAATGCCTATATCTCCCACAGGTTTTGAGCTAGAGTCAATATAGTTGGAATATATATTACTGGAAAAGCTCCCCCAAACATTACAAACATAATCTTTGACAACACACGCTCCCTACAGTTTTTGAGCTGAGGTCGCCATATTTATAATACAATTTTACTGGAATGGTCCCCCATCAAGTTTTTTGTGCCAAGCCCCTTCCCTTACTAAAATTCCGAGAAACTTGCATGAACAATTAAGCCAGATCTGTAGTAATTGTAAAATTCGGTGCAGTGGATATGATAAGTTTGCAATTACCTCAAATTGTCCTTATGGACCACCCTCCCCTTAATTAGCACAGACGTCTGCTTGTATGCTCCCTTTAGAACATACCGGGGATAACTTATTTCCCAACCTTTTGTTATTTTTAAGTTACACCTTTTATTGTCTTATCTTTAATCATTTGTCGGAATTCGCTAGTTGTCGCGTGTATTACATTAAGTGACCTTTGCCCTGTGACTGAATGAATGGTTTTATTATATTATTTCTATTATTGCTCGAGCTATTGCTTGGACTGAATCGCAAATTATTATTTTTTGTCAATTTTGAGACACCTAGCTATCTCTATTAATGTACTGTGGAGTCGCTCCACTTGCCCATTTGAGCAGTTATGGAGTGGGGGGCGTTAACGATATCTATGTTGTATTGGTTCTTCAATAATGAAGTAATCGTTTCTGAATTGAACGGCGATTTTCGGAAAGTTGTTAATTATTTGTAAGATAGGGCCTATTACGTCAGTTATCGCGCGAGATGCAATTGGCTGTACAACGGTAAATTTTGAAAATTTGTCGATGAAGGTTAGGAACAACTTTTGGTCTGTAGAGAAAACGTCAATAGTAATCTTTCGCCGGCATATGAAGGTATTGGGGTCTCACCGAGTTCTGGTTTTTTTTGGGTAACGGTCATATATGGCTGCCGCACAGACTTTGCAATTCAAAACGACCTCGTTGGCTAACTTAGTCATTTTTGGAAAATAATAATCACGAAGGATTTGAAACACATTTTCCTGTGCTGCTCTGTGTGCACGATTATGTTCGGTATTGATTATTTCCACCTGTTCGTCTTTGTTGATGATGTCAAACACCATGTCCTTGCAGTGCCAGAATTTAGTCGTTAGGAACAGTGATACTAACTCGTGTTGAAAAGCGGTAAAAGTTGGGAGGTTACAACGCATTATAACGCATTTAACAACGTCAGGATTCACTTCAAACCTTAGTGTCTCTATGAGATGGCTCTTTTTTGCGAGGTGTATCACGTGGCGGGTCTTATTGCCAAACATAATCAGTTTTCGATGCAACTTATAGCATGCCTCTTCTAGGATCACTTGATTCCTAAAACAATTTAAAGGCTTGTCAGTTGTTTCGATCGTGTATGTCAGGGAAAGTTCACTATGAACGGTGGCTGCATGTGATAGTGGCTCGACTTGTAAGGCATTGATATCCTGGTGTGATAGGGTGTCTGCCACAAAGTTTTCTTTCCTCGGCTTTAAATAATTTAGGTTTTTCTTTAGACACTCTCATGAAGTATTATGTCAATGTGTCGGACGTGATTGGTCTCATTTTCGGAGAATATTATTAGGTCGTCAACGTATACGTAACACATTTTGCCAATTTGTTTTCGAAGAACATCATCAATTGCCCTTTAGAAAATGCTTCCCGCATTTTTTACCCTAAAAGGCAACCGAAGGAATTTATATTTTCCGCCGTTCACTGAGAAAGAAGTTTTCTCACGATCTTTTTCTGCCAAATAAATCTGGTGATAACCGGATTTCAAATCTAGCGCAGTGAAAAATTTTACCGTTCTAAGATTTGCTAGAATCATTTAAATACTTGGCATCAGGTAACTTTTAACGCTCGTTTAACTTCCTGAAGTCTTAGATTCACAGTAACACCAGCTTGCTTTAGCAAATCGAAGTCTATGATAGCATCAAAGGTGACGGGGGTGTCGAGGGTGTCTAAAATAAAAAACGGGGCGACTTTTCCAAAAATGTTCATAGAGCACTTGTCTTTGATTTTACTGGATCCAAGAATGGAGTTCACGGTAAATGTGTCGACAGGTTTTACGTTTTTTAGCTCCTTTACGGGCTTAACGTAATTTTTTTGCCGCGCCAGTCGATTAAAATTTGTTAATGCTCTGCCAGCCAACAATTGCTCGACGAACGGCAATTTGGAGCGCTCCCTAAAAAATTCTGAGCTTCGCCCTGTGTGGTGTTACTCTGCGACATTTCCCAATTAGTTTAATTAGATAAACCTAGACACGCTGTTGTGGCCCGTTTTGATTTTGGTTCCCTTCAAAATGTGTATTTTTTTTCCAGGCTTCTTCCCTGTCTAGCCTGGGGATCGTTACCCTGTCTGTTACCTTTGCCTGAATGGTTTTTATCTTCGATCGCCCTAGCGTACGATGCAGCGAATGCGTTTCTCTCAATGCTGTTTTCAGCCTCGCGAGCGTTGTTTATTATAGCTATGCGTTCGAATGTGACAAGGTGAGCCCCTTTTGTTGTTATCATGGGCCCGTCATATATGGTGGCTCTTGCGAAGTATTTGTTGATGATGATTATTCCCTCATCCACCAGTTTGATCGGCTCCAGGTGACTGGGTTACGTATGGCATATAGCGTACGATGCAGCGAATGCGCTTCTCGCAATGCTGTTTTCATCCTCGCGATCCAACACTAAAGCGGATCTTCAGGCTGTGCTGGGGGAACTAATGATTTCAATGACCTCTTGAGGCCAGCCATGAAGGCGTGTAGGGCATCGCTCCTAATTTCCGCATTGAGAATAGTCGCTGCCTCTTTGTTATGTATCATAACTATTTTGTTAGTGACGAGCATGAGTTTCCTCTCGACTTCGTCATAGTATTCCATTAGGTCGAGGTCACCTTACCTAACCATTTCTAACTGTTATCGTAGTACGCGTAGTTATGTTTTGTCTGCGTATGTGCAGTCAAGTCTAGCTGTGATCGCGTCAAAATTGAGCACCGTATTGTGGGACGTAAGCAATGCTCGTGCTGCTCCATAAAAAAACTGAGTCAAAAACGGATTCCATTAATTTAGATTTATATTTGAATGACAATTTTCTTTGATTAAAGGTTCGGAGCTCTCAGCAAAAAAGCAGTTTTCGGAAAAATCGGAAAAAATGGTTTTTACTGTTGATAGATAGCCCTTTTCAAAACTAACTCTATAGTTTCTATAATTTGAATTTTTTTTGTTTTCTGAGGCAAGGTTTGCAGTAGCGTAAGGTATTAAACTAATGAGTTTTTATCACGGCCTGTTGTTTTAGCAGCCAATTTTGAGTTTGATGTTATGTAAATGTATGTAACAGGTAGAATGTTTATATATCCATATGTGTCTCTCCACCAGTCAATCTGCCTGTCTATCTGTTGAAAGCCTATCTCGGAAACTAAAAAAGCTTTCAGGATTGAAATTTAGATTTATATGTTTCTGTATATCATATGCAGTTCAGTCCTTTTTTAAATCGTCTATGTATTATGTCGGATTATGAGAGCTAAGGAAACACATAGATCAAGGAGATTTAAATGTTGATTTGCTTCCTGTTTTCTAAAAAGTGGGAAGCCAAATCAATTCTTTTAAAATTGTATTAAGATCGAACTATAAACACATTAATAATGTGGAGCTGAGCTGTGATGACATGCCAAATATATGCCAACTTTCGTGGATTTATTTATTTAAAGCCTCACATGTTTTACCACAACCATAGTAAGTTACAACATATGTTCTATATTCATTTTTCTTTCAGATGTAGCGTTCTGTTTGTTTCAATTTGATTATTTTTTATACCCTACACCCATTGAAAATGGGTAAATGGGGTATAATGAATTTAAGAAAATGTATGTGACACGTAGAAGGAGGAATATTTGATGCAATGCAGGATATGTATGTATATGTTCAGCATCAATAACCGAGTTGATATAGCTATGTCCGTCTGTCCTTTTGTCTGTGTCTGTGTGAATGGTTTTTATCTTCGATCGCCCTAGCGTACGATGCAGCGAATGCGTTTCTCTCAATGTTTTCAGCCTCGCGAGCGTTGTTTATTATAGCTATGCGTTCGAATGTGACAAGGTGAGCCCCTTTTGTTGTTATCATGGGCCCGTCATATATGGTGGCTCTTGCGAAGTATTTGTTGATGATGATTATTCATTATCCACCAGTTTGATCGGCTCCAGGTGACTGGGTTACGTATGGCATATAGCGTATGATGCAGCGAATGCGCTTCTCGCAATGCTGTTTTCATCCTCGCGATCCAACACTAAAGCGGATCTTCGGGCTGTGCTGGGGGAACTAATGATTTCAATGACCTCTTGAGGCCAGCCATGAAGGCGTGTAGGGCATCGCTCCTAATTTCCGCATTGAGAATAGTCGCTGCCTCTTTGTTATGTATCATAACTATTTTGTTAGTGACGAGCATGAGTTTCCTCTCGACTTCGTCATAGTATTCCATTAGGTCGAGGTCACCTTACCTAACCATTTCTAACTGTTATCGTAGTACGCGTAGTTATGTTTTGTCTGCGTATGTGCAGTCAAGTCTAGCTGTGATCGCGTCAAAATTGAGCACCGTGTTGTGGGACGTAAGCAATGCTCGTGCTGCTCCACAAAAAAACTAAGTCAAAAACGGATTCCATTAATTTAGATTTATATTTGAATGACAATTTTCTTTGATTAAAGGTTCGGAGCTCTCAGCAAAAAAGCAGTTTTCGGAAAAATCTGAAAAAATGGTTTTTACTGTTGATAGATAGCCCTTTTCAAAACTAACTCTATAGTTTCTATAATTTGAATTTTTTTTGTTTTCTGAAGGCAAGGTTTGCAGTAGCGTAAGGTATTTAACTAATGAGTTTTTACACGGCCTGTTGTTTTAGCAGCCAATTTTGAGTTTGATGTTATGTAAATGTATGTAACAGGTAGAATGTTTATATATCCATATGTGTCTGTTTGTACATCTCTCCACCAGTCAATCTGCCTGTCTATCTTTTGAAAGCCTATCTCGGAAACTAAAAAAGCTTTCAGGATTGAAATTTAGATTTATATGTTTCTGTATATCATATGCAGTTCAGTCCTTTTTTAAATCGTCTATGTATTATGTCGGATTATGAGAGCTAAGGAAACACATAGATCAAGGAGATTTAAATGTTGATTTGCTTCCTGTTTTCTAAAAAGTGGGAAGCCAAATCAATTCTTTTAAAATTGTATTAAGATCGAACTATAAACACATTAATAATGTGGAGCTGAGCTGTGATGACATGCCAAATATATGCCAACTTTCGTGGATTTATTTATTTAAAGCCTCACATGTTTTACCACAACCATAGTAAGTTACAAAATATGTTCTATATTCATTTTTCTTTCAGCTGTAGCGTTCTGTTTGTTTCAATTTGATTATTTTTTATACCCTACACCCATTGACAATGGGTAAATGGGTTATAATGAATTTAAGAAAATGTATGTTACACGTAGGAGGAATATTTGATGCAATGCAGGATATGTATGTATATGTTCAGCATCAATAACCGAGTCGATATAGCAATGTCCGTCTGTCCTTTTGTCTGTGTGATTGCGTCAATTTCAGAGACTATAAGAGCTACAGACAGCTTCGTTCACAAAATGAAACTAGTATCTTGGGTTTGTGCAATATCCGTCATGCTGTCCGTCCGGCTGTCCGTCCGTATACTTTTAATTATCTTCAGTCAAAGTGTTAAGATTTTTGTGTCACGCCCACTGGAAGGCTGGCAAATCAATTACATGTCGATACACCTCAAATCACAAATCGAATAAAGGTGAATATTTTCCACAATTTTAAAACTAGAGTAAAATTTCGTATATAAATTACTGGTAGCCTCCCCCAAAGATTCCAATCTTCACATCGCGGTCACACCCACTAAAAAAAATTGTAAATGCCTATATCTCCCACAGGTTTTGAGCTAGAGTCAATATAGTTGGAATATATATTACTGGAAAAGCTCCCCCAAACATTACAAACATAATTTTTGACAGCACACGCTCCCTACAGTTTTTGAGCTGAGGTCGCCATATTTATAATATAATTAATAAATCAATCTTGACATCGCGGTCACAACCACTAAAAAAAATTGTAAATGCCTATATCTCCCACAGGTTTTGAGCTAGAGTCAATATAGTTGGAATATATATTACTGGAAAAGCTCCCCCAAACATTACAAACATAATTTTTGACAGCACACGCTCCCTACAGTTTTTGAGCTGAGGTCGCCGTATTTATAATATAATTAATATAATATATATATAACTATAACTCACACCGTTTTCCTAAAATCGATAAAAATTTACAATACCCAGTAATTTTTAAAGCTTATTTTGTAGATTATGATACCTAAAGACACCAATTTTTGTTTGAATGAATATTTATTTATACTTACTTGAAGAATCTATTGCATTAAGATTAATCAAAATCAGTGAATAAACACAGAAGCTATTAAAGGAAACGTATGGTAAAATTTGACAAATTGGACAATCCAATGGGCAGCATGTGCTGCAATAAGATCTAGGCATTCAAGTTTGGGTTTTTAAGTTCGTGTATACCATACGCAGATCAATGCTATTTTAATCTATCGATACCCCGCCCCGTTTTCTTATCGATATTTATCGGTTCTTTGAGCATATCTCAGAAACTATAAGAGCCAGCCCCACCAAATTTAGTTTAATGTGTTATCGTAAGGAATATGCAGATTATGAATCTTTCGGATTTTGAATACCTTCCCCCATCTTCCCCCATTAACAGAAAAACCTTTGTAATTGCAAGTACAATGTACTATTATTGTACTATAGTTTTTATATATTGACGAGCAGCCGATGCAGAATGCTTTAAAACAAATTTCAACTCAATCGGTTAAGAAACACAGAAGTTACTAAAGAAAATGTATTTGTATATTGGCTAAACCACGTGGTGGCAAACGCACAGCGCAGACGTTTTCTGCATGCGTATGCACATATGTATGTATGTAACATGTATACATATGCATTAATAAGCGTGAGCTCTTTTTTAAATTCTAATGCGATTGTTTGTGCACTAATTTCTTATATCAGATTTTGACAGAGTCATTCAAAATGCTGATGTAGCTCGGTGGTAAAGGTGTTGCCTGGCGAGCTATCAAACGCGAGGTCGAATCTCGCTGTGTCAACGGAGTTTTCTTCGTATTGCTTACTTTTTTTATTTTTTAACTTAACACAAGTACTACCAAGTGCAACTGACTACTGGCCATCGACGATTGAAATATTCTGAAGCAATCAAATGGGAAAAAATTGGTATTCGGCATGCATACTCTCAAAAAGCTTTCGCAGATCAACTGTAACCAACGTTTTAAAGGTATAGTTTCCTATTTTGTGAAAATTGTGCGAGAAATTTCAAACTACGCCATACTCAAATTTGTCTGCAATTAATTTTAAATTTTGTATTATTTTTTGCTAAGTCTCGTCTATATGCATGCAGACGGTTTTAATTAAATATAACGACAGCTCGCCGCTGTGTTCAGCATATCTTCTAGTCGGGCACTCGCGACTAGAGCCATCTTACTGGTTTTTTTTATGTATTTGTTTTTTGACATTCCGGGTAGTAATTAGTTTAAATGAATTCAGCGGTTTCTTTGAGCATGAATGTATTAAAGGGTTGCTTTAATTGATTTTTTTAATTGAAATTTTATTTATTGAGAATGCCAAAAAAAGTTAGCAATTTTCTTTGCTGAATACTTTTTAATATTTATAATATATATATCAAATCAGCCTCGGATTTGATCTTATTTTGAATATCTGTAATCCCAGACAACTTTCTGATAGTGGACTGGCCAATCTGCCGCTTTGTTTTGATTTTGTACGGATCAGCTAATTGTCTATGTTCACTAAAAGTTGAAATCAAATGAAAATTAAAAATCAGTTTATAAAATCCGCCATTCCATATCAATTTTTACAATCTGCTTATCGATATAAAATTTGAACAGCCATACTTTTATTCATTCTCAATACTCCTGAACCATGTGAGGCGACGTTAAGCTAAGATTAGGGTAAGCACAGTTAGGTAAAACTGTCAAAAGTAAATTGTAATCCGAAAAACCTCTAATATCAATTGCTATTGAAGCTAGACACTTGAAATTTGAAAAATATATACTCGTATACCTCCGTCAGATAAAGTGTTAAGGGTTTCGGGGTGCGCCTACTGGGGGCGTGGCAATTAGATTAAATCTATATAATTCCCTGACTTTTAAAGCTAGATGCATAAAATGCATACCGATAGATTGCTGATGACCTCCTCTAATCATCGCATCCATTTTTTGGCTACGCCCACTACCGCGCCCACAATGTCCAAAACTCGTTATGTGTACACCATGAATTATGCCAGTGCAACATTGCTGGCGCCATCTATTGCATATTTTAGGTAATTAATGTTTTTTAGTTTTGACTGCTTACAGACTCTGACTGCTACACTTATTGATTTTGATTTTATTGCTGATTGATTTTGCATCCGTCGTATATGTAACTTGAGTTGAGTTTTGTCACAACTAGATCAACTAGTAGTGATCTAGTATATCAAATAAAGATACCTATACACGAGCTAACAATCTAGGGGCGAACGCACATTCCAGCCCCAAAATTTCTGATATACAATTTTGTGACGAAGGAAATTCAATTTAAAATATGATTAATTCCAAATTATTTAAAAATAGTTGGGCATTCGGCACATAGCATAAAATTATTTTTAGGTACATAGAAGCTGGAGCTTTTTACGTAAAGTGCCGAAGGCTCTACTATCTTTTAATAATTGGGAACTAATCATATATTCAATTGAATATCCTTCGTCACAAAATTTTATATCAGAAATTTTTGGGCTGGAATGTGCTAGATTATTACCTAGTGTAGAGGTGTTTTTGTTTGATATCAGAAAATTTTTGGATTACTTTTGAAAGTTTTACTATGTCAAAAGGTTTTTTTTTTCCCGCGAATCCCGATGCTATAAGCAGCATCCCACCTCCCGCCCAACCGACCGAGGGTCGTATTAGTATAACGTACGACACGAGTCGCAAAGTACAAAACGAATACAAACTATCTACAATCTACTTTTTAAATAGCTTAGGAGAAAAGACTTAATACGAGGAAGGGAAGAACCGAACTGATCACTCTGTAATGTTTATTAAAATCATCACAAAGGACGCGGAAGGGTTCATGCAGGCCATAGTTAGTTATGCAATGGTTAAGTACTAAGGCTTTAAAATTACGTGTTAGCCTGGTTGGAACCGAAAAAATTAATTGGCCTATCAACACAGATTAAGATTAAGACACAGACAAAGATTACGCCAAGCATAGTTCTCCGATTTGTTAGAGAGGGGAGACTTATCAATAAGATCCTACTTGGGTATGATGGCAACCGAACATCAGGATCCCAATTTAGGCCACGAAAGGCAAATAATAAAAATTTCTTTTGTATCGACTCAATTTGGTTCTGATGTACTGCGTATTGTGGGGACCATACGCATGACCCAAAACTGGAGAATGGGTCGGACAAGAGATATGAAAAGTGTCTTTGTCGTGTCTTGATGAATCCAAGAATCTTAATAGCCTTGTTGACTATGGTCGTAAAATGAGTGTCAAATTGAAATTTGTGATCAAAAACGACGCCTAGGTCATTAAAAGCTTTATCGGTATTATTTACCCGTTCAGCATTTGAAACACTTGAGGAGAGCTTCGATAAAAAGTCATTACCTTGCACTTAGAGCAATTCAGATTTAATAGGTTATCTTGACACCAGGACTCCAAGGCGTCAAGATCGGCTTGTAAGAGATTACTTGAAGCCATATTCTCATATTAATACACAATTTCACATCCTCTGCATACATTAGCACACGGGAGCCCCAGATGTCACCCTGATACAGTTAGAATATACATTTCTAAAAAGAGTCCTTTGGAGTCCAGTTAATAAGATTTACTGGGAAGCCAAGCAGGCATAATTTGTGGAGTAGCAAGGAGTGGTTTACTGAGTCAAAAGCCTTGCTGAAATCAATATAAATAACATAAGTTTGCATTTTGTTTTTGAAGCCATTAATTGCCAGAGAAGAGAAGTCTAGAAGGTTAGTGGTTACAGATCTACGTGATGGGAAGGTGAAATAAAAGAACTGCATAAATGTTGCAGTTGAGATGTTAAAATTAAATGAAAAGCTATTGGTATTGCAGACAATACCTCTATAATTTTCGACAACAATCTTTTTGCCTTTTTTATGGAGAGGGATGATAAAAGATTCCTTCCCAATAGCAGTAAAAGTTGTGGTGTCAACAGACAATTTAAAAAGATGACGGATGGGCTTGCAAAGTGTTTTTGCACAGTACCTGAGCATACAGGCTGGAACACCATCAAGACCAGGTGAAGACACTGGTTTGATTGTGTTAAGGTCGCAAAGTAGCGAACTTTCCGTAATGATAGGGCACAAAATTCAGTTTGAGGACTGTAACTGATGAAGGTAAGGCTGATTATTCCTAGTGGATGTGGAATACGTAGTTTGAAAAAATTATGCGAACAGATCGGCGATGCCTCAGTGTTTGCACTCGCGTTTTCAAACGTTATTTTGGATGGCAAAATATACAGCTTTCGTTTAGAATTAACAAATCTAAAAAATTGCTGTGGATTTTGTGAAAACTGAAGCCGACAACGGCGAAGATAATTTTGGTAGCAAACGAGATTAAGCTTAAAGAAGTCAGATCTGGCAACTGCATAACGGGAGAAATCACTAGGATTTCCCGATTTCTCCAAAGGTGGAGGCTAAAGGGACTCAGTTTTGATATTAATTAACAAGTCTATAAAGTTCCATAAAGCCATTTCAACGCTATCATACGCGCAAATTTTTACCGAAATTAACAGCAACTTTTCGGAACGAACTATCGTATTATCGAATAAGTGAGACACCATTTGACGTGTATGCGAAACATAAATTTTTAAATGTCCGAACGAATTCCTGAAAACCCCAAACGGCCCCATCAGCTCCAAAAATGTAAATTGTTGTCCGAATCGTTTACAGTTATATATCTTATGAACCAGATGAGCTACCACATGCTCTGCTATGTTTTTCTTCTAGTTTAAACGATACCTTTCGTTCGGTGTATCACTCGAACTGATCAGACTATCGTAGCAAAATTTTAAAAGTTCGCGTATTGCTTGCACACTACGTTGTGTTTCGCCCCTAGTGCAGACTACCGTCTGCAGTGATATATACATACACACAAAAATATACATACATACATACTTACAATTTTAACTGTTATCCTAGGTCAGTTTTTGCCTAACATAAAACATAACATAACATAACATGTTAATCATATGTACCAACCGCAGCGGTCTCTGTGTACACTTTTCGGCGCTAGCGCTATTGCGGCCGAAGTTAGAAACAGTCATCCAAGCCACAAACCTTTGTTATACTCGTTCAGTTTGAATTGGAATTCTATGTTTATTCTTATTGGATATGTTAGGTTATTAGATAACTGTACGTGCATTTCGTCAAAAACGAAAAAAACGAAACGTCTAAAAAAATGGTTGGTGTTGCTTATGTCTAACACGCTGTTTAGATGACAGTTCTGACCGCGCAGAGGCAATCTTTTTTTTTTTGTTAATGAATACTTGTATATTATTATTGATAGTGAGCGAGTAATCAGCTGTCGGTAGCACCCGACTTCAACGTTCTCACTTGTTTATAATTTGGAATTGTTCATATATAAAATTGAATATCCTTTGTCACACAATTTGGTATCAGAAAATTTGTTGCTTGAGTATGCTTTCGCCATTATATTTTTACCTCGAGTTTTTTAAAGATCAAACGCTTAGTTTAGAAGTTATTCAAGAATTCATTTTCGATATTGGAGGCCAAACCCAACGCTAAGTAATGTGTGGCGTTTGTTTTGTGCGTGTGTGTAAGTCTATGTGGGGGTTTTGGATATTTCATAACCGGGCACTTGTTTCTAATGTGCACCTTTCCACTTTTTAGTTTATATATCTGTAATGATAGTGTACAGGATAGGTATTTAAAAATATAACGAAACATCAGAAGGTAAAAGTAGTGATTTTTTCCAATTTTAACACGATAATCTTTTATACGATATATTGACGCATCGATGATTATCAACATGTTTTTTTTGAACCGATATAAAAAATCGATGTTCATTTCGGATTAACATCGCTATTACAGGATTTCTTATAAGCCAAGACTTCACTCGACTCTCTTGTTTTATATGTGGCAAATGGCAGTAATCATTGAACATAGGTTGAAAGTTGAGTTTTTGTTGCCAGTTTCAGTTAACGTGTCACAATAATCAATTCAATTAAAAATTGAAAAACTGCATGTATATGTATGTATATATAATAAAAAAATGTGTGTTGCAAAACTAAATACAAGGTATCTCCTGGTCAACCCTTTCTTTTGCTTTGTTGCTTAGGGACATAGACTTTATTTTCCAAATTAAATAACAAAGATACTAGTTCTATTTAATATATACCAATTAAAAAATTAAAGAAACATTTTTTTCTGTACTTCATTGCGTATTGGAGTGTGGGGTAGTCGCAAAAGTGGGATATCGCATCAGTAATTTTATAGGGATGTTTCCCATTTCATATTTTTTATATTTACATATAAATCACAAAATTAAATGTCTCATATATTTGCAATTCTAAAAAAATAAAGCACTGGTTCATTCATTATTCTGTTGCAGGTGAATCAACATACCTTTAATAAAATTTTATTTTGGACCTACTACACTTGGAGATCTACAGAAATTTTAAATATAGTTACCAACATTTTTTTAATAAATGTATCCGAATTTGTAAATATATAAATTTAAAGTAGGATTAATATTATAAAGTAAATTTCTCTTTGGATGTGTACTTTACGGCTTAAGTAAGAAAATAAAATACGTCGTAGTTTGTTATAGAATTGATCAAATATAATCATTATTCATTTAGCTATGGGCTGCTGTGGGTTTAGCCGGCTCAAGTTCAAAAGTCTCTATATTATTATAACATAAATGTTTAATCTCTTCGCTCTTATTCACTTCCTCACTAAAAAAAAAAAATTACAGAGTCATCAAAATCGGTGAATAAACACAGAAGCTATTAAAGGAAAAGTATGGTAAAATTTGACAAATTCAATCCAATGGGCAGCAAGTGCTGCAATAAGATCTAGGCATTAAAGTTTTGGTTTTTAAGTTCGTGTATACCATACGCAGATCAATGCTATTTTAAACTATCGATACCGCGCCCCGTTTTCTCATCGATATTTATCGGTTTTTTGAGCATATCTCAGAAACTATAAGAGCCAGCCCCACCAAATCTAGTTTAATGTGTTATCGTAAAGAATACGCAGATTATGAATCTTTCGGATTTTGAATACCTTTCCCCATCTTCCCCTATTAACAGAAAAACATTTGTAATTGCAAGTACAGCCACAATTCTTACTACTTGGGCTGCTCGTCAATATATAAATGTACTATTATTATACTATAGTACATTTATATATTGACGAGCAGCCGATGCAGAATGCTTTAAAACAAATTTCATCGGTTAAGAAGCACAGAAGTTACTAAAGACAATGTATTTGTATATTGGCTAAACCACTTGGTGGCAAGCGCCAAGCGTGGTGGCAAGCGCATGTGCGCTAATTTCTTATATCCGATTTTGACAGAGTCATTTAAAATGCTGATGTAGCTCGGTGGTAAAGGTGTTGCCTGGTGAGCTATCAAACACGAGGTCGAATCTCGCTGTGTCAACGGAGTTTTCTTCGTATTGCTTACTTTTTTTATTTTTTAACTTAACACAAGTACTACCAAGTGCAACTGACTAC
Organism: Drosophila colorata; assembly: GCA_035041545.1. Taxonomy (NCBI): domain Eukaryota; kingdom Metazoa; phylum Arthropoda; class Insecta; order Diptera; family Drosophilidae; genus Drosophila; species Drosophila colorata. The sequence goes on from JAWNLD010000463.1 coordinate 562,519, forward strand.
TGGCCATCGACGATTGAAATATTCTGAAGCAATCAAATGGGAAAAAATTGGTATTCGGCATGCATACTCTCAAAAAGCTTTCGCAGATCAACTGTAACCAACGTTTTAAAGGTACAGTTTCCTATTTTGTGAAAATTGTGCGAGAAATTTCAAACTACGCCATACTCAAATTTGTCTGCAATTAATTTTAAATTTTGTATTATTTTTTGCTAAGTCTCGTCTATATGCATGCAGACGGTTTTAATTAAATATAACGACAGCTCGCCGCTGTTTTCACCATATCTTCTAGTCGGGCACTCGCGACTAGAGCCATCTTACTGGTTTTTTTTATGTATTTGTTTTTTGACATTCCGGGTAGTAATTAGTTTAAATGAATTCAGCGGTTTCTTTGAGCATGAATGTATTAAAGGGTTGCTTCAATTGATTTTTTTAATTGAAATTTTATTTATTGAGAATGCCAAAAAAAGTTAGCAATTTTCTTTGCTGAATACTTTTTAATATTTATAATATATATGTCAAATCAGCCTCGGATTTGATCTTATTTTGAATATCTGTGATCCCAGACAACTTTCTGATAGTGGACTGGCCAATCTGCCGCTTTGTTTTGATTTTGTACGGATCAGCTAATTGTCTATGTTCACTAAAAGTTGAAATCAAATGAAAATTAAAAATCAGTTTATAAAATCCGTTATTAATTTTTAATAAAAAACTTGTGAAAACGGCACGCGCCATTCCATATCAATTTTTACAATCTGCTTATCGATATGAAATTTGAACATCCATACTTTTATTCATTCTCAATACTCCTGAACCACGTGAGGCGACGTTAAGCTAAGATTAGGGTAAGTACGGTTAGGTAAAACTGTCAAAAGTAAATTGTAATCCGAAAAACCTCTAATATCAATTGCTATTGAAGCTAGACACTTGAAATTTGAAAAATATATACTCGTATACCCGCGTCAGATAAAGTGTTAAGGGTTTCGGGGTGCGCCTACTGGGGGCGTGGCAATTAGATTAAATTAATTAGGTAATTAATGTTTTTTAGTTTTGACTGCTTACAGACTCTGACTGCTACACTTATTGATTTTGATTTTATTGCTGATTGATTTTGCATCCGTCGTATATGTAACTTGAGTTGAGTTTTGTCACAACTTGATCAACTAGTAGTGTGGTGGTGCAGTATAAAATGGAGCTAAAATTATTATTTTTAATTATTCGAATTCTCTGTCAAGTATATCAAATAAAGACACCTATACACGAGCTAACAATCTAGGGGCGAACGCACATTCCAGCCCCAAAATTTCTGATATACAATTTTGTGACGAAGGAAATTCAATTTAAAATATGATTAATTCCAAATTATTTAAAAATAGTTGGGCATTCGGCACATAGCAAAAATTATTTTTAGGTACATAGAAGCTGGAGCTTTTTACGTAAAGTGCCGAAGGCTCTACTATCTTTTAATAATTGGGAACTAATCATATATTCAATTGAATATCCTTCGTCACAAAATTTTATATCAGAAATTTTTGGGCTGGAATGTGCTAGATTATTACCTCGTGTAGAGGTGTTTTTGTTTGATATCAGAAAATTTTTGGATTACTTTTGAAAGTTTTACTATGTCAAAAGGTTTTTTTTTTCCCGCGAATCCCGATGCTATAAGCAGCATCCCACCTCCCGCCCAACCGACCGAGGGTCGTATTAGTATAACGTACGACACGAGTCGCAAAGTACAAAACGAATACAAACTATCTACAATCTACTTGTTAAATAGCTTAGGAGAAAAGACTTAATACGAGGAAGGGAAGAACCGAACTGATCACTCTGTAATGTTTATTAAAATCATCACAAAGGACGCGGAAGGGTTCATGCAGGCCATAGTTAGTTATGCAATGGTTAAGTACTAAGGCTTTAAAATTACGTGTTAGCCTGGTTGGAACCGAAAAAATTAATTGGCCTATCAACACAGATTAAGATTAAGACACAGACAAAGATTACGCCAAGCATAGTTCTCCGATTTGTTAGAGAGGGGAGACTTATCAATAAGATCCTACTTGGGTATGATGGCAACCGAACATCAGGATCCCAATTTAGGCCACGAAAGGCAAATAATAAAAATTTCTTTTGTATCGACTCAATTTGGTTCTGATGTACTGCGTATTGTGGGGACCATACGCATGACCCAAAACTGGAGAATGGGTCGGACAAGAGATATGAAAAGTGTCTTTGTCGTGTCTTGATGAATCCAAGAATCTTAATAGCCTTGTTGACTATGGTCGTAAAATGAGTGTCAAATTGAAATTTGTGATCAAAAACGACGCCTAGGTCATTAAAAGCTTTATCGGTATTATTTACCCGTTCAGCATTTGAAACACTTGAGGAGAGCTTCGATAAAAAGTCATTACCTTGCACTTAGAGCAATTCAGATTTAATAGGTTATCTTGACACCAGGACTCCAAGGCGTCAAGATCGGCTTGTAAGAGATTACTTGAAGCCATATTCTCATATTAATACACAATTTCACATCCTCTGCATACATTAGCACACGGGAGCCCCAGATGTCACCCTGATACAGTTAGAATATACATTTCTAAAAAGAGTCCTTTGGGATCTATTTCTCAAATACTCTGAAGTCCAGTTAATAAGATTTACTGGGAAGCCAAGCAGGCATAATTTGTGGAGTAGCAAGGAGTGGTTTACTGAGTCAAAAGCCTTGCTGAAATCAATATAAATAACATAAGTTTGCATTTTGTTTTTGAAGCCATCAATTGCCAGAGAAGAGAAGTCTAGAAGGTTAGTGGTTACAGATCTACGTGATGGGAAGGTGAAATAAAAGAACTGCATAAATGTTGCAGTTGGGATGTTATAATTCTCTGAAAAGCTATTGGTATTGCAGACAATACCTCTATAATTTTCGACAACAGTCTTTTTGCCTTTTTTATGGAGAGGGATGATAAAAGATTCCTTTCCAATAGCAGTAAAAGTTGTGGTGTCAACAGACAATTTAAAAAGATGACGGATGGGCTTGCAAAGTGTTTTTGCACAGTACCTGAGCATACAGCCTGGAACACCATCAAGACCAGGTGAAGACACTGGTTTGATTGTGTTAAGGTCGCAAAGTAGCGAACTTTCCGTAATGATAGGGCACAAAATTCAGTTTGAGGACTGTAACTGATGAAGGTAAGGCTGATTATTCCTAGTGGATGTGGAATACGTAGTTTGAAAAAATTATGCGAACAGATCGGCGATGCCCTGATCAGTGTTTGCACTCGCGTTTTCAAACGTTATTTTGGATGGCAAAATAGACAGCTTTCGTTTAGAATTAACAAATCTAAAAAATTGCTGTGGATTTTGTGAAAACTGAAGCCGACAACGGCGAAGATAATTTTGGTAGCAAACGAGATTAAGCTTAAAGAAGTCAGATCTGGCAACTGCATAACGGGAGAAATCACTAGGATTTCCCGATTTCTCCAAAGGTGGAGGCTGAAGGGACTCAGTTTTGATATTAATTAACAAGTCTATAAAGTTCCATAAAGCCATTTCAACGCTATCATACGCGCAAATTTTTACCGAAATTAACAGCAACTTTTCGGAACGAACTATCGTATTATCGAATAAGTGAGACACCATTTGACGTGTATGCGAAACATAAATTTTTAAATGTCCGAACGAATTCCTGAAAACCCCAAACGGCCCCATCAGCTCCAAAAATGTAAATTGTTGTCCGAATCGTTTACAGTTATATATCTTATGAACCAGATGAGCTACCACATGCTCTGCTATGTTTTTCTTCTAGTTTAAACGATACCTTTCGTTCGGTGTATCACTCGAACTGATCAGACTATCGTAGCAAAATTTTAAAAGTTCGCGTATATATTGCTTGCACACTACGTTGTGTTTCGCCCCTAGTGCAGACTACCGTCTGCAGTGATATATACATACACACAAAAATATACATACATACATACTTACAATTTTAACTGTTATCCTAGGTCAGTTTTTGCCTAACATAAAACATAACATAACATAACATGTTAATCATATGTACCAACCGCAGCGGTCTCTGTGTACACTTTTCGGCGCTAGCGCTATTGCGGCCGAAGTTAGAAACAGTCATCCAAGCCACAAACCTTTGTTATACTCGTTCAGTTTGAATTGGAATTCTATGTTTATTCTTATTGGATATGTTAGGTTATTAGATAACTGTACGTGCATTTCGTCAAAAACGAAAAAACGAAACGTCTAAAAAAATGGTTGGTGTCGCTTATGTCTAACACGCTGTTTAGATGACAGTTCTGACCGCGCAGAGGCAATCTTTTTTTTTTGTTAATGAATACTTGTATATTATTATTGATAGTGAGCGAGTAATCAGCTGTCGGTAGCACCCGACTTCAACGTTCTCACTTGTTTATAATTTGGAATTGTTCATATATTAAATTGAATATCCTTTGTCACACAATTTGGTATCAGAAAATTTGTTGCTTGAGTATGCTTTCGCCATTATATTTTTACCTCGATTTTTTTTAAAGATCAAACGCTTAGTTTAGAAGTTATTCAAGAATTCATTTTCGATATTGGAGGCCAAACCCAACGCTAAATAAAGTGTGGCGTTTGTTTGTGTGCGTGTGTGTAAGTCTATGTGGGGGTTTTGAATATTTCATAACCGGGCACTTGTTTCTAATGTGCACCTTTCCACTTTTTAGTTTATATATCTGTAATGATAGTGTACAGGATAGGTATTTAAAAATATAACGAAACATCAGAAGGTAAAAGTAGTGATTTTTTCCAATTTTAACACGATAATCTTTTATACGATATATCGACGCATCGATGATTATCAACATGTTTTTTTTGAACCGATATAAAAAATCGATGTTCATTTCGGATTAACATCGCTATAACAGGATTTCTTATAAGCCAAGACTTCACTCGACTCTCTTGTTTTATATGTGGCAAATGGCAGTAATCATTGAACATAGGTTGAAATTTGAGTTTTTGTTGCCAGTTTCAGTTAACGTGTCACAATAATCAATTCAATTAAAAATTGAAAAACTGCATGTATATGTATGTATATATAATAAAAAAATGTGTGTTGCAAAACTAAATACAAGGTATCTCCTGGTCAACCCTTTCTTTTGCTTTGTTGCTTAGGGACATAGACTTTATTTTCCAAATTAAATAACAAAGATACTAGTTCTATTTAATATATACCAATTAAAAAATTAAAGAAACATTTTTTTCTGTACTCCATTGCGTATTGGAGTGTGGGGTAGTCGCAAAAGTGGGATATCGCATCAGTAATTTTATAGGGATGTTTCCCATTTCATATTTTTTATATTTACATATAAATCACAAAATTAAATGTCTCATATATTTGCAATTCTAAAAAAATAAAGCACTGGTTCATTCATTATTCTGTTGCAGGTGAATCAACATACCTTTAATAAAATTTTATTTTGGACCTACTACACTTGGAGATCTACAGAAATTTTAAATATAGTTACCAACATTTTTTTAATAAATGTATCCGAATTTGTAAATATATAAATTTAAAGTAGGATTAATATTATAAAGTAAATTTCTCTTTGGATGTGTACTTTACGGCTTAAGTAAGAAAATAAAATACGTCGTAGTTTGTTATAGAATTGATCAAATATAATCATTATTCATTTAGCTATGGGCTGCTGTGGGTTTAGCCGGCTCAAGGTCAAAAGACTCTATATTATTATAACATAAATGTTTTAATCTCTTCGCTCTTATTCACTTCCTCACTAAAAAAAAAAAATTACAGAGTCATCAAAATCGGTGAATAAACACAGAAGCTATTAAAGGAAAAGTATGGTAAAATTTGACAAATTCAATCCAATGGGCAGCAAGTGCTGCAGTAAGATCTAGGCATTAAAGTTTTGGTTTTTAAGTTCGTGTATACCATACGCAGATCAATGCTTTTTTAAACTATCGATACCGCGCCCCGTTTTCTCATCGATATATATCGGTTTTTTGAGCATATCTCAGAAACTATAAGAGCCAGCCCCACCAAATCTAGTTTAATGTGTTATCGTAAAGAATACGCAGATTATGAATCTTTCGGATTTTGAATACCTTTCCCCATCTTCCCCTATTAACAGAAAAACATTTGTAATTGCAAGTACAGCCACAATTCTTACTACTTGGGCTGCTCGTCAATATATAAATGTACTATTATTGAACTATAGTACATTTATATATTGACGAGCAGCCGATGCAGAATGCTTTAAAACAAATTTCATCGGTTAAGAAACACAGAAGTTACTAAAGAAAATGTATTTGTATATTGGCTAAACCACTTGGTGGCAAGCGCCAAGCGTGGTGGCAAGCGCATGTGCGCTAATTTCTTATATCCGATTTTGACAGAGTCATTTAAAATGCTGATGTAGCTCGGTGGTAAAGGTGTTGCCTGGTGAGCTATCAAACACGAGGTCGAATCTCGCTGTGTCAACGGAGTTTTCTTCGTATTGCTTACTTTTTTTATTTTTTAACTTAACACAAGTACTACCAAGTGCAACTGACTACTGGCCATCGACGATTGAAATATTCTGAAGCAATCAAATGGGAAAAAATTGGTATTCGGCATGCATACTCTCAAAAAGCTTTCGCAGATCAACTGTAACCAACGTTTTAAAGGTATAGTTTCCTATTTTGTGAAAATTGTGCGAGAAATTTCAAACTACGCCATACTCAAATTTGTCTGCAATTAATTTTAAATTTTGTATTATTTTTTGCTAAGTCTCGTCTATATGCATGCAGACGGTTTTAATTAAATATAACGACAGCTCGCCGCTGTTTTCAGCATATCTTCTAGTCGGGCACTCGCGACTAGAGCCATCTTACTGGTTTTTTTTATGTATTTGTTTTTTGACATTCCGGGTAGTAATTAGTTTAAATGAATTCAGCGGTTTCTTTGAGCATGAATGTATTAAAGGGTTGCTTCAATTGATTTTTTTAATTGAAATTTTATTTATTGAGAATGCCAAAAAAAGTTAGCAATTTTCTTTGCTGAATACTTTTTAATATTTATAATATATATGTCAAATCAGCCTCGGATTTGATCTTATTTTGAATATCTGTAATCCCAGACAACTTTCTGATAGTGGACTGGCCAATCTGCCGCTTTGTTTTGATTTTGTACGGATCAGCTAATTGTCTATGTTCACTAAAAGTTGAAATCAAATGAAAATTAAAAATCAGTTTATAAAATCCGTTATTAATTTTTAATAAAAAACTTGTGAAAACGGCACGCGCCATTCCATATCAATTTTTACAATCTGCTTATCGATATAAAATTTGAACATCCATACTTTTATTCATTCTCAATACTCCTGAACCATGTGAGGCGACGTTAAGCTAAGATTAGGGTAAGTACGGTTAGGTAAAACTGTCAAAAGTAAATTGTAATCCGAAAAACCTCTAATATCAATTGCTATTGAAGCTAGACACTTGAAATTTGAAAAATATATACTCGTATACCCGCGTCAGATAAAGTGTTAAGGGTTTCGGGGTGCGCCTACTGGGGGCGTGGCAATTAGATTAAATCTGTATAATTCCCTGACTTTTAAAGCTAGATGCATAAAATGTATACCGATAGATTGCTGATGACCTCCTCTAATCATCGCATCCATTTTTTGGCTACGCCCACTACCGCGCCCACAATGTCCAAAACTCGTTATGTGTACACCATGAATTATGCCAGTGCAACATTGCTGGCGCCATCTATTGCATATTTTAGGTAATTAATGTTTTTTAGTTTTGACTGCTTACAGACTCTGACTGCTACACTTATTGATTTTGATTTTATTGCTGATTGATTTTGCATCCGTCGTATATGTAACTTGAGTTGAGTTTTGTCACAACTTGATCAACTAGTAGTGTGGTGGTGCAGTATAAAATGGAGCTAAAATTATTATTTTTAATTATTCGAATTCTCTGTCAAGTATATCAAATAAAGACACCTATACACGAGCTAACAATCTAGGGGCGAACGCACATTCCAGCCCCAAAATTTCTGATATACAATTTTGTGACGAAGGAAATTCAATTTAAAATATGATTAATTCCAAATTATTTAAAAATAGTTGGGCATTCGGCACATAGCATAAAATTATTTTTAGGTACATAGAAGCTGGAGCTTTTTACGTAAAGTGCCGAAGGCTCTACTATCTTTTAATAATTGGGAACTAATCATATATTCAATTGAATATCCTTCGTCACAAAATTTTATATCAGAAATTTTTGGGCTGGAATGTGCTAGATTATTACCTCGTGTAGAGGTGTTTTTGTTTGATATCAGAAAATTTTTGGATTACTTTTGAAAGTTTTACTATGTCAATAGGTTTTTTTTTTTCCCGCGAATCCCGATGCTATAAGCAGCATCCCACCTCCCGCCCAACCGACCGAGGGTCGTATTAGTATAACGTGTTAAATAGCTTAGGAGAAAAGACTTAATACGAGGAAGGGAAGAACCGAACTGATCACTCTGTAATGTTTATTAAAATCATCACAAAGGACGCGGAAGGGTTCATGCAGGCCATAGTTAGTTATGCAATGGTTAAGTACTAAGGCTTTAAAATTACGTGTTAGCCTGGTTGGAACCGAAAAAATTAATTGGCCTATCAACACAGATTAAGATTAAGACACAGACAAAGATTACGCCAAGCATAGTTCTCCGATTTGTTAGAGAGGGGAGACTTATCAATAAGAGCCTACTTGGGTATGATGGCAACCGAACATCAGGATCCCAATTTAGGCCACGAAAGGCAAATAATAAAAATTTCTTTTGTATCGACTCAATTTGGTTCTGATGTACTGCGTATTGTGGGGACCATACGCATGACCCAAAACTGGAGAATGGACAAGAGATATGAAAAGTGTCTTTGTCGTGTCTTGATGAATCCAAGAATCTTAATAGCCTTGTTGACTATGGTCGTAAAATGAGTGTCAAATTGAAATTTGTGATCAAAAACGACGCCTAGGTCATTAAAAGCTTTATCGGTATTATTTACCCGTTCAGCATTTGAAACACTTGAGGAGAGCTTCGATAAAAAGTCATTACCTTGCACTTAGAGCAATTCAGATTTAATAGGTTATCTTGACACCAGGACTCCAAGGCGTCAAGATCGGCTTGTAAGAGATTACTTGAAGCCATATTCTCATATTAATACACAATTTCACATCCTCTGCATACATTAGCACACGGGAGCCCCAGATGTCACCCTGATACAGTTAGAATATACATTTCTAAAAAGAGTCCTTTGGGATCTATTTCTCAAATACTCTGAAGTCCAGTTAATAAGATTTACTGGGAAGCCAAGCAGGCATAATTTGTGGAGTAGCAAGGAGTGGTTTACTGAGTCAAAAGCCTTGCTGAAATCAATATAAATAACATAAGTTTGCATTTTGTTTTTGAAGCCAGCAATTGCCAGAGAAGAGAAGTCTAGAAGGTTAGTGGTTACAGATCTACGTGATGGGAAGGTGAAATAAAAGAACTGCATAAATGTTGCAGTTGGGATGTTATAATTCTCTGAAAAGCTATTGGTATTGCAGACAATACCTCTATAATTTTCGACAACAGTCTTTTTGCCTTTTTTATGGAGAGGGATGATAAAAGATTCCTTTCCAATAGCAGTAAAAGTTGTGGTGTCAACAGACAATTTAAAAAGATGACGGATGGGCTTGCAAAGTGTTTTTGCAAAGTACCTGAGCATACAGCCTGGAACACCATCAAGACCAGGTGAAGACACTGGTTTGATTGTGTTAAGGTCGCAAAGTAGCGAACTTTCCGTAATGACAGTGCACAAAATTCAGTTTGAGGACTGTAACTGATGAAGGCAAGGCTGATTATTCCTAGTGGATGTGGAATACGTAGTTTGAAAAAATTATGCGAACAGATCGGCGATGCCCTGATCAGTGTTTGCACTCGCGTTTTCAAACGTTATTTTGGATGGCAAAATAGACAGCTTTCGTTTAGAATTAACAAATCTAAAAAATTGCTGTGGATTTTGTGAAAACTGAAGCCGACAACGGCGAAGATAATTTTGGTAGCAAACGAGATTAAGCTTAAAGAAGTCAGATCTGGCAACTGCATAACGGGAGAAATCACTAGGATTTCCCGATTTCTCCAAAGGTGGAGGCTGAAGGGACTCAGTTTTGATATTAATTAACAAGTCTATAAAGTTCCATAAAGCCATTTTAACGCTATCATACGCGCAAATTTTTACCGAAATTAACAGCAACTTTTCGGAACGAACTATCGTATTATCGAATAAGTGAGACACCATTCGACGTGTATGCGAAACATAAATTTTTAAATGTCCGAACGAATTCCTGAAAACCCCAAACGGCCCCATCAGCTCCAAAAATGTAAATTGTTGTCCGAATCGTTTACAGTTATATATCTTATGAACCAGATGAGCTACCACATGCTCTGCTATGTTTTTCTTCTAGTTTAAACGATACCTTTCGTTCGGTGTATCACTCGAACTGATCAGACTATCGTAGCAAAATTTTAAAAGTTCGCGTATATATTGCTTGCACACTACGTTGTGTTTCGCCCCTAGTGCAGACTACCGTCTGCAGTGATATATACATACACACAAAAATATACATACATACATACTTACAATTTTAACTGTTATCCTAGGTCAGTTTTTGCCTAACATAAAACATAACATAACATAACATGTTAATCATATGTACCAACCGCAGCGGTCTCTGTGTACACTTTTCGGCGCTAGCGCTATTGCGGCCGAAGTTAGAAACAGTCATCCAAGCCACAAACCTTTGTTATACTCGTTCAGTTTGAATTGGAATTCTATGTTTATTCTTATTGGATATGTTAGGTTATTAGATAACTGTACGTGCATTTCGTCAAAAACGAAAAAACGAAACGTCTAAAAAAATGGTTGGTGTCGCTTATGTCTAACACGCTGTTTAGATGAAAGTTCTGACCGCGCAGAGGCAATCTTTTTTTTTTGTTAATGAATACTTGTATATTATTATTGATAGTGAGCGAGTAATCAGCTGTCGGTAGCACCCGACTTCAACGTTCTCACTTGTTTATAATTTGGAATTGTTCATATATTAAATTGAATATCCTTTGTCACACAATTTGGTATCAGAAAATTTGTTGCTTGAGTATGCTTTCGCCATTATATTTTTACCTCGATTTTTTTTAAAGATCAAACGCTTAGTTTAGAAGTTATTCAAGAATTCATTTTCGATATTGGAGGCCAAACCCAACGCTAAATAAAGTGTGGCGTTTGTTTGTGTGCGTGTGTGTAAGTCTATGTGGGGGTTTTGAATATTTCATAACCGGGCACTTGTTTCTAATGTGCACCTTTCCACTTTTTAGTTTATATATCTGTAATGATAGTGTACAGGATAGGTATTTAAAAATATAACGAAACATCAGAAGGTAAAAGTAGTGATTTTTTCCAATTTTAACACGATAATCTTTTATGCGATATATCGACGCATCGATGATTATCAACATGTTTTTTTTTGAACCGATATAAAAAATCGATGTTCATTTCGGATTAACATCGCTATTACAGGATTTCTTATAAGCCAAGACTTCACTCGACTCTCTTGTTTTATATGTGGCAAATGGCAGTAATCATTGAACATAGGTTGAAATTTGAGTTTTTGTTGCCCGTTTCAGTTAACGTGTCACAATAATCAATTCAATTAAAAATTGAAAAACTGCATGTATATGTATGTGTATATAATAAAAAAATGTGTGTTGCGAAACTAAATACAAGGTATCTCCTGGTCAACCCTTTCTTTTGCTTTGTTGCTTAGGGACATAGACTTTATTTTCCAAATTAAATAACAAAGATACTAGTTCTATTTAATATATACCAATTAAAAAATTAAAGAAACATTTTTTTCTGTACTCCATTGCGTATTGGAGTGTGGGGTAGTCGCAAAAGTGGGATATCGCATCAGTAATTTTATAGGGATGTTTCCCATTTCATATTTTTTATATTTACATATAAATCACAAAATTAAATGTCTCATATATTTGCAATTCTAAAAAAATAAAGGACTGGTTCATTCATTATTCTGTTGCAGGTGAATCAACATACCTTTAATAAAATTTTATTTTGGACCTACTACACTTGGAGATCTACAGAAATTTTAAATATAGTTACCAACATTTTTTAATAAATGTATCCGAATTTGTAAATATATAAATTTAAAGTAGGATTAATATTATAAAGTAAATTTCTCTTTGGATGTGTACTTTACGGCTTAAGTAAGAAAATAAAATACGTCGTAGTTTGTTATAGAATTGATCAAATATAATCATTATTCATTTAGCTATGGGCTGCTGTGGGTTTAGCCGGCTCAAGGTCAAAAGTCTCTATATTATTATAACATAAATGTTTTAATTTCTTCGCTCTTATTCACTTCTTCACTAAAAAAAATTGCATAAAGATTAATCAAAATTGGTGAATAAACACAAAAGCTATTAAAGGAAAAGTATGGTAAAATTTGACAAATTCAATCCAATGGGCAGCAAGTGCTGCAATAATATCTAGGCATTAAAGTTTTGGTTTTTAAGTTCGTGTATACCATACGCAGATCAATGCTATTTTAAACTATCGATACCGCGCCCCGTTTTCTCATCGATATTTATCGGTTTTTTGAGCATATCTCAGAAACTATAAGAGCCAGCCCCACCAAATCTAGTTTAATGTGTTATCGTAAAGAATACGCAGATTATGAATCTTTCGGATTTTGAATACCTTCCCCCATCTTCCCCCATTAACAGAAAAACATTTGTAATTGCAAGTACAGCCACAATTCTTACTACTTGGGCTGCTTGTCAATATATAAATGTACTATTATTGTACTATAGCCGATGCAGAATGCTTGAAAACAAATTTCAACTAAATCGGTTAAGAAACACAGAAGTTACTAAAGAAAATGTTTTTGTATATTGGCTAAACCACGTGGTGGCAAACGCAAAGCGCAGACGTTTTCTGCATGCGTATGCACATATGTAGCTCTTTTTCAAATTCTAATGCGATTGTTTGTGCATGTGCACCAATTTCTTATATCAGATTTTGACAGAGTCATTTAAAATGCTGATGTAGCTCGGTGGTAAAGGTGTTGCCTGGGGAGCTATCAAACGCGAGGTCTAATCTCGCTGTGTCAACGGAGTTTTCTTCGTATTGCTTACTTTTTTTATTTTTTAACTTAACACACGTACTGCTCCAAGTGCAACTGACTACTGGCCATCGACGATTGAAATATTCTGAAGCAATCAAATGGGAAAAAATTGGTATTCGGCATGCACACTCTCAAAAAGCTTTCGCAGATCAACTGCAACCAACGTTTTAAAGGTATAGTTTCCTATTTTGTGAAAATTGTGCGAGAAATTTCAAACTACGGCATACTCAAATTTGTCTGCAATTAATTTTAAATGTTGTATTATTTTTTGCTAAGTCTCGACTATATGCATGCAGAGGGGTTTAATTAAATGTAACGACAGCTCGCCGCTGTGTTCAGCATATCTTCTAGTCGGGTACTCGCGACTAGAGCCATCTTACTGGTTTTTTTTATTTATTTGTTTTTTGACAATGCGGGTAGTAATTAGTTTAAATGAATTCAGCTGTTTCTTTGAGCATGAATGTATTAAAGGGTTGCTTCAATGGATTTTTTTAATTGAAATTTTATTTATTGAGAATGCCAAAGAAGTTAAAAATTTTCTTTGCTGAATACTCTTTAGTATTTATAATATATATGTCAACTCAGCCTCGGATCTGATCTTATGTTGAATATCTGTGATCCCAGACAACTTTCTGATGGTGGACTGGCCAATCTGCCGCTTTGTTTTGATTTTGTATGGATCAGCTAACTGTCTATGTTCACTAAAAGTTGAAATCAAATGGAAATTAAAAATCAGTTTATAAAATCCGTTATTAATTTTTAATAAAAAACTTGTGAAAACGGCACGCGCCATTCCATATCAATTTTTACAATCTGCTTATCGATATAAAATTTGAACATCGATACTTTTATTCATTCTCAATACTCCTGAACCATGTGAGGCGACGTTAAGCTAAGATTAGGGTAAGTACGGTTAGGTAAAACTGTCAAAAGTAAATTGTAATCCGAAAAACCTCTAATATCAATTGCTATTGAAGCTAGACACTTGAAATTTGAAAAATATATACTCGTATACCCGCGTCAGATAAAGTGTTAAGGGTTTCGGGGTGCGCCTACTGGGGGCGTGGCAATTAGATTAAATCTGTATAATTCCCTGACTTTTAAAGCTAGATGCATAAAATGTATACCGATAGATTGCTGATGACCTCCTCTAATCATCGCATCCATTTTTTGGCTACGCCCACTACCGCGCCCACAATGTCCAAAACTCGTTATGTGTACACCATGAATTATGCCAGTGCAACATTGCTGGCGCCATCTATTGCATATTTTAGGTAATTAATGTTTTTTAGTTTTGACTGCTTACAGACTCTGACTGCTACACTTATTGATTTTGATTTTATTGCTGATTGATTTTGCATCCGTCGTATATGTAACTTGAGTTGAGTTTTGTCACAACTTGATCAACTAGTAGTGTGGTGGTGCAGTATAAAATGGAGCTAAAATTATTATTTTTAATTATTCGAATTCTCTGTCAAGTATATCAAATAAAGACACCTATACACGAGCTAACAATCTAGGGGCGAACGCACATTCCAGCCCCAAAATTTCTGATATACAATTTTGTGACGAAGGAAATTCAATTTAAAATATGATTAATTCCAAATTATTTAAAAATAGTTGGGCATTCGGCACATAGCATAAAATTATTTTTAGGTACATAGAAGCTGGAGCTTTTTACGTAAAGTGCCGAAGGCTCTACTATCTTTTAATAATTGGGAACTAATCATATATTCAATTGAATATCCTTCGTCACAAAATTTTATATCAGAAATTTTTGGGCTGGAATGTGCTAGATTATTACCTCGTGTAGAGGTGTTTTTGTTTGATATCAGAAAATTTTTGGATTACTTTTGAAAGTTTTACTATGTCAATAGGTTTTTTTTTTTCCCGCGAATCCCGATGCTATAAGCAGCATCCCACCTCCCGCCCAACCGACCGAGGGTCGTATTAGTATAACGTGTTAAATAGCTTAGGAGAAAAGACTTAATACGAGGAAGGGAAGAACCGAACTGATCACTCTGTAATGTTTATTAAAATCATCACAAAGGACGCGGAAGGGTTCATGCAGGCCATAGTTAGTTATGCAATGGTTAAGTACTAAGGCTTTAAAATTACGTGTTAGCCTGGTTGGAACCGAAAAAATTAATTGGCCTATCAACACAGATTAAGATTAAGACACAGACAAAGATTACGCCAAGCATAGTTCTCCGATTTGTTAGAGAGGGGAGACTTATCAATAAGAGCCTACTTGGGTATGATGGCAACCGAACATCAGGATCCCAATTTAGGCCACGAAAGGCAAATAATAAAAATTTCTTTTGTATCGACTCAATTTGGTTCTGATGTACTGCGTATTGTGGGGACCATACGCATGACCCAAAACTGGAGAATGGACAAGAGATATGAAAAGTGTCTTTGTCGTGTCTTGATGAATCCAAGAATCTTAATAGCCTTGTTGACTATGGTCGTAAAATGAGTGTCAAATTGAAATTTGTGATCAAAAACGACGCCTAGGTCATTAAAAGCTTTATCGGTATTATTTACCCGTTCAGCATTTGAAACACTTGAGGAGAGCTTCGATAAAAAGTCATTACCTTGCACTTAGAGCAATTCAGATTTAATAGGTTATCTTGACACCAGGACTCCAAGGCGTCAAGATCGGCTTGTAAGAGATTACTTGAAGCCATATTCTCATATTAATACACAATTTCACATCCTCTGCATACATTAGCACACGGGAGCCCCAGATGTCACCCTGATACAGTTAGAATATACATTTCTAAAAAGAGTCCTTTGGGATCTATTTCTCAAATACTCTGAAGTCCAGTTAATAAGATTTACTGGGAAGCCAAGCAGGCATAATTTGTGGAGTAGCAAGGAGTGGTTTACTGAGTCAAAAGCCTTGCTGAAATCAATATAAATAACATAAGTTTGCATTTTGTTTTTGAAGCCAGCAATTGCCAGAGAAGAGAAGTCTAGAAGGTTAGTGGTTACAGATCTACGTGATGGGAAGGTGAAATAAAAGAACTGCATAAATGTTGCAGTTGGGATGTTATAATTCTCTGAAAAGCTATTGGTATTGCAGACAATACCTCTATAATTTTCGACAACAGTCTTTTTGCCTTTTTTATGGAGAGGGATGATAAAAGATTCCTTTCCAATAGCAGTAAAAGTTGTGGTGTCAACAGACAATTTAAAAAGATGACGGATGGGCTTGCAAAGTGTTTTTGCAAAGTACCTGAGCATACAGCCTGGAACACCATCAAGACCAGGTGAAGACACTGGTTTGATTGTGTTAAGGTCGCAAAGTAGCGAACTTTCCGTAATGATAGTGCACAAAATTCAGTTTGAGGACTGTAACTGATGAAGGTAAGGCTGATTATTCCTAGTGGATGTGGAATACGTAGTTTGAAAAAATTATGCGAACAGATCGGCGATGCCCTGATCAGTGTTTGCACTCGCGTTTTCAAACGTTATTTTGGATGGCAAAATAGACAGCTTTCGTTTAGAATTAACAAATCTAAAAAATTGCTGTGGATTTTGTGAAAACTGAAGCCGACAACGGCGAAGATAATTTTGGTAGCAAACGAGATTAAGCTTAAAGAAGTCAGATCTGGCAACTGCATAACGGGAGAAATCACTAGGATTTCCCGATTTCTCCAAAGGTGGAGGCTGAAGGGACTCAGTTTTGATATTAATTAACAAGTCTATAAAGTTCCATAAAGCCATTTTAACGCTATCATACGCGCAAATTTTTACCGAAATTAACAGCAACTTTTCGGAACGAACTATCGTATTATCGAATAAGTGAGACACCATTCGACGTGTATGCGAAACATAAATTTTTAAATGTCCGAACGAATTCCTGAAAACCCCAAACGGCCCCATCAGCTCCAAAAATGTAAATTGTTGTCCGAATCGTTTACAGTTATATATCTTATGAACCAGATGAGCTACCACATGCTCTGCTATGTTTTTCTTCTAGTTTAAACGATACCTTTCGTTCGGTGTATCACTCGAACTGATCAGACTATCGTAGCAAAATTTTAAAAGTTCGCGTATATATTGCTTGCACACTACGTTGTGTTTCGCCCCTAGTGCAGACTACCGTCTGCAGTGATATATACATACACACAAAAATATACATACATACATACTTACAATTTTAACTGTTATCCTAGGTCAGTTTTTGCCTAACATAAAACATAACATAACATAACATGTTAATCATATGTACCAACCGCAGCGGTCTCTGTGTACACTTTTCGGCGCTAGCGCTATTGCGGCCGAAGTTAGAAACAGTCATCCAAGCCACAAACCTTTGTTATACTCGTTCAGTTTGAATTGGAATTCTATGTTTATTCTTATTGGATATGTTAGGTTATTAGATAACTGTACGTGCATTTCGTCAAAAACGAAAAAACGAAACGTCTAAAAAAATGGTTGGTGTCGCTTATGTCTAACACGCTGTTTAGATGAAAGTTCTGACCGCGCAGAGGCAATCTTTTTTTTTTTGTTAATGAATACTTGTATATTATTATTGATAGTGAGCGAGTAATCAGCTGTCGGTAGCACCCGACTTCAACGTTCTCACTTGTTTATAATTTGGAATTGTTCATATATTAAATTGAATATCCTTTGTCACACAATTTGGTATCAGAAAATTTGTTGCTTGAGTATGCTTTCGCCATTATATTTTTACCTCGATTTTTTTAAAGATCAAACGCTTAGTTTAGAAGTTATTCAAGAATTCATTTTCGATATTGGAGGCCAAACCCAACGCTAAATAAAGTGTGGCGTTTGTTTGTGTGCGTGTGTGTAAGTCTATGTGGGGGTTTTGAATATTTCATAACCGGGCACTTGTTTCTAATGTGCACCTTTCCACTTTTTAGTTTATATATCTGTAATGATAGTGTACAGGATAGGTATTTAAAAATATAACGAAACATCAGAAGGTAAAAGTAGTGATTTTTTCCAATTTTAACACGATAATCTTTTATGCGATATATCGACGCATCGATGATTATCAACATGTTTTTTTTTGAACCGATATAAAAAATCGATGTTCATTTCGGATTAACATCGCTATTACAGGATTTCTTATAAGCCAAGACTTCACTCGACTCTCTTGTTTTATATGTGGCAAATGGCAGTAATCATTGAACATAGGTTGAAATTTGAGTTTTTGTTGCCCGTTTCAGTTAACGTGTCACAATAATCAATTCAATTAAAAATTGAAAAACTGCATGTATATGTATGTGTATATAATAAAAAAATGTGTGTTGCGAAACTAAATACAAGGTATCTCCTGGTCAACCCTTTCTTTTGCTTTGTTGCTTAGGGACATAGACTTTATTTTCCAAATTAAATAACAAAGATACTAGTTCTATTTAATATATACCAATTAAAAAATTAAAGAAACATTTTTTTCTGTACTCCATTGCGTATTGGAGTGTGGGGTAGTCGCAAAAGTGGGATATCGCATCAGTAATTTTATAGGGATGTTTCCCATTTCATATTTTTTATATTTACATATAAATCACAAAATTAAATGTCTCATATATTTGCAATTCTAAAAAAAAAAGGACTGGTTCATTCATTATTCTGTTGCAGGTGAATCAACATACCTTTAATAAAATTTTATTTTGGACCTACTACACTTGGAGATCTACAGAAATTTTAAATATAGTTACCAACATTTTTTTAATAAATGTATCCGAATTTGTAAATATATAAATTTAAAGTAGGATTAATATTATAAAGTAAATTTCTCTTTGGATGTGTACTTTACGGCTTAAGTAAGAAAATAAAATACGTCGTAGTTTGTTATAGAATTGATCAAATATAATCATTATTCATTTAGCTATGGGCTGCTGTGGGTTTAGCCGGCTCAAGGTCAAAAGTCTCTATATTATTATAACATAAATGTTTTAATTTCTTCGCTCTTATTCACTTCTTCACTAAAAAAAATTGCATAAAGATTAATCAAAATCGGTGAATAAACACAAAAGCTATTAAAGGAAAAGTATGGTAAAATTTGACAAATTCAATCCAATGGGCAGCAAGTGCTGCAATAATATCTAGGCATTAAAGTTTTGGTTTTTAAGTTCGTGTATACCATACGCAGATCAATGCTATTTTAAACTATCGATACCGCGCCCCGTTTTCTCATCGATATTTATCGGTTTTTTGAGCATATCTCAGAAACTATAAGAGCCAGCCCCACCAAATCTAGTTTAATGTGTTATCGTAAAGAATACGCAGATTATGAATCTTTCGGATTTTGAATACCTTCCCCCATCTTCCCCCATTAACAGAAAAACATTTGTAATTGCAAGTACAGCCACAATTCTTACTACTTGGGCTGCTTGTCAATATATAAATGTACTATTATTGTACTATAGCCGATGCAGAATGCTTGAAAACAAATTTCAACTAAATCGGTTAAGAAACACAGAAGTTACTAAAGAAAATGTTTTTGTATATTGGCTAAACCACGTGGTGGCAAACGCAAAGCGCAGACGTTTTCTGCATGCGTATGCACATATGTAGCTCTTTTTCAAATTCTAATGCGATTGTTTGTGCATGTGCACCAATTTCTTATATCAGATTTTGACAGAGTCATTTAAAATGCTGATGTAGCTCGGTGGTAAAGGTGTTGCCTGGGGAGCTATCAAACGCGAGGTCTAATCTCGCTGTGTCAACGGAGTTTTCTTCGTATTGCTTACTTTTTTTATTTTTTAACTTAACACACGTACTGCTCCAAGTGCAACTGACTACTGGCCATCGACGATTGAAATATTCTGAAGCAATCAAATGGGAAAAAATTGGTATTCGGCATGCACACTCTCAAAAAGCTTTCGCAGATCAACTGCAACCAACGTTTTAAAGGTATAGTTTCCTATTTTGTGAAAATTGTGCGAGAAATTTCAAACTACGGCATACTCAAATTTGTCTGCAATTAATTTTAAATGTTGTATTATTTTTTGCTAAGTCTCGACTATATGCATGCAGAGGGGTTTAATTAAATGTAACGACAGCTCGCCGCTGTGTTCAGCATATCTTCTAGTCGGGTACTCGCGACTAGAGCCATCTTACTGGTTTTTTTTATTTATTTGTTTTTTGACAATGCGGGTAGTAATTAGTTTAAATGAATTCAGCTGTTTCTTTGAGCATGAATGTATTAAAGGGTTGCTTCAATGGATTTTTTTAATTGAAATTTTATTTATTGAGAATGCCAAAGAAGTTAAAAATTTTCTTTGCTGAATACTCTTTAGTATTTATAATATATATGTCAACTCAGCCTCGGATCTGATCTTATGTTGAATATCTGTGATCCCAGACAACTTTCTGATAGTGGACTGGCCAATCTGCCGCTTTGTTTTGATTTTGTATGGATCAGCTAACTGTCTATGTTCACTAAAAGTTGAAATCAAATGGAAATTAAAAATCAGTTTATAAAATCCGTTATTAATTTTTAATAAAAAACTTGTGAAAACGGCACGCGCCATTCCATATCAATTTTTACAATCTGCTTATCGATATAAAATTTGAACATCGATACTTTTATTCATTCTCAATACTCCTGAACCATGTGAGGCGACGTTAAGCTAAGATTAGGGTAAGTACGGTTAGGTAAAACTGTCAAAAGTAAATTGTAATCCGAAAAACCTCTAATATCAATTGCTATTGAAGCTAGACACTTGAAATTTGAAAAATATATACTCGTATACCCGCGTCAGATAAAGTTTTAAGGGTTTCGGGGTGCGCCTACTGGGGGCGTGGCAATTAGATTAAATTTATATAACTCCCTGACTTTTAAAAGTAGATGCATAAAATGTATACCGACAGATTGCTGATGACCTCCTCTAATAATCGTATCCAAACTTTTTTGACCACGCCCACTACCGCGCCCACAATGTCCAAAACTCGTTATGTGCACACTATGAATTATGCCAGTGCAACATTGCTGGCGCCATCTATTGCATATTTTAGGTATTGAATTCTCTGTCAAGTATATCAAACAAAGACACCTATACACGAGCTAACAATCTAGGGGCGAACGCACATTCCAGCCCCAAAATTTCTGATATACAATTTTGTGACGAAGGAAATTCAATTTAAAATATGATCAATTCCAAATTATTTAAAAATAGTTGGGCATTCGGCACATAGCAAAAATTATTTTTAGGTACATAGAAGCTGGAGCTTTTTACGTAAAGTGCCGAAGGCTCTACTATCTTTTAATAATTGGGAACTAATCATATATTCAATTGAATATCCTTCGTCACAAAATTTTATATCAGAAATTTTTGGGCTGGAATGTGCTAGATTATTACCTCGTGTAGAGGTGTTTTTGTTTGATATCAGAAAATTTTTGGATTACTTTTGAAAGCTTTACTATGTCAATAGGTTTTTTTTTTCCCGCGAATCCCGATGCTATAAGCAGCATCCCACCTCCCGCCCAACCGACCGAGGGTCGTATTAGTATAACGTGTTAAATAGCTTAGGAGAAAAGACTTAATACGAGGAAGGGAAGAACCGAACTGATCACTCTGTAATGTTTATTAAAATCATCACAAAGGACGCGGAAGGGTTCATGCAGGCCATAGTTAGTTATGCAATGGTTAAGTACTAAGGCTTTAAAATTACGTGTTAGCCTGGTTGGAACCGAAAAAATTAATTGGCCTATCAACACAGATTAAGATTAAGACACAGACAAAGATTACGCCAAGCATAGTTCTCCGATTTGTTAGAGAGGGGAGACTTATCAATAAGATCCTACTTGGGTATGATGGCAACCGAACATCAGGATCCCAATTTAGGCCACGAAAGGCAAATAATAAAAATTTCTTTTGTATCGACTCAATTTGGTTCTGATGTACTGCGTATTGTGGGGACCATACGCATGACCCAAAACTGGAGAATGGGTCGGACAAGAGATATGAAAAGTGTCTTTGTCGTGTCTTGATGAATCCAAGAATCTTAATAGCCTTGTTGACTATGGTCGTAAAATGAGTGTCAAATTGAAATTTGTGATCAAAAACGACGCCTAGGTCATTAAAAGCTTTATCGGTATTATTTACCCGTTCAGCATTTGAAACACTTGAGGAGAGCTTCGATAAAAAGTCATTACCTTGCACTTAGAGCAATTCAGATTTAATAGGTTATCTTGACACCAGGACTCCAAGGCGTCAAGATCGGCTTGTAAGAGATTACTTGAAGCCATATTCTCATATTAATACACAATTTCACATCCTCTGCAAACATTAGCACACGGGAGCCCCAGATGTCACCCTGATACAGTTAGAATATACATTTCTAAAAAGAGTCCTTTGGGATCTATTTCTCAAATACTCTGAAGTCCAGTTAATAAGATTTACTGGGAAGCCAAGCAGGCATAATTTGTGGAGTAGCAAGGAGTGGTTTACTGAGTCAAAAGCCTTGCTGAAATCAATATAAATAACATAAGTTTGCATTTTGTTTTTGAAGCCATCAATTGCCAGAGAAGAGAAGTCTAGAAGGTTAGTGGTTACAGATCTACGTGATGGGAAGGTGAAATAAAAGAACTGCATAAATGTTGCAGTTGAGATGTTATAATTCTCTGAAAAGCTATTGGTATTGCAGACAATACCTCTATAATTTTCGACAACAGTCTTTTTGCCTTTTTTATGGAGAGGGATGATAAAAGATTCCTTCCCAATAGCAGTAAAAGTTGTGGTGTCAACAGACAATTTAAAAAGATGACGGATGGGCTTGCAAAGTGTTTTTGCACAGTACCTGAGCATACAGCCTGGAACACCATCAAGACCAGGTGAAGACACTGGTTTGATTGTGTTAAGGTCGCAAAGTAGCGAACTTTCCGTAATGATAGGGCACAAAATTCAGTTTGAGGACTGTAACTGATGAAGGTAAGGCTGATTATTCATAGTGGATGCGGAATACGTAGTTTGAAAAAATTATGCGAACAGATCGGCGATGCCCTGATCAGTGTTTGCACTCGCGTTTTCAAACGTTATTTTGGATGGCAAAATAGACAGCTTACGTTTAGAATTAACAAATCTAAAAAATTGCTGTGGATTTTGTGAAAACTGAAGCCGACAACGGCGAAGATAAATTTGTAGCAAACGAGATTAAGCTTAAAGAAGTCAGATCTGGCAACTGCATAACGGGAAAAATCACTAGGATTTCCCGATTTCTCCAAAGGTGGAGGCTGAAGGGACTCAGTTTTGATATTAATTAACAAGCCTATAAAGTTCCATAAAGCCATCTCAACGCTATCATACGCGCAAATTTATACCGAAATTAACAGCAACTTTTCGGAAGCACACAAAACATTTATTTTCTTAATAACCACTGAACGAGCTATCGAATTATCGAATAAGTGAGACACCATTTGACGCATATGCGAAACATAAATTTTTAAATGTCCGAACGAATTCCTGAAAACCCCAAACGGCCCCATCAGCTCCAAAAATGTAAATTGTTGTCCGAATCGTTTACAGTTATATATCTTATGAACCAGATGAGCTACCACATGCTCTGCTATGTTTTTCTTCTTGTTTAAACGATACCTTTCGTTCGGTGTATCACTCGAACTGATCGGACTATCGTAGAAAATTTTCAAAGTTCGCGTATATATTGCTTGCACACTACGTTGTGTTTCGCCCCTAGCGCAGACTACCGTCTGCAGTGATATATACATACACACATAAATATACATACATTTAATACTTAAAGTCATTAACACAATTTTAACTGTTATCCTAGGTCAGTTTTTGCCTAACATAAAACATAACATAACATAACATGTTAATCATATGTACCAACCGCAGCGGTCTCTGTGTACACTTTTCGGCGCTAGCGCTATTGCGGCCGAAGTTAGAAACAGTCATCCAAGCCACAAACCTTTGTTATACTCGTTCAGTTTGAATTGGAATTCTATGTTTATTCTTATTGGATATGTTAGGTTATTAGATAACTGTACGTGCATTTCGTCAAAAACGAAAAAAACGAAACGTCTAAAAAAATGGTTGGTGTCGATTATGTCTAACACGCTGTTTAGGTGACAGTTGTGACCGCGCAGAGGCAAACTTTTTTTTTTTTTTTGTTAATTAATACTTGTACATTATCATTATTAATAGTGAGCGAGTAATCAGCTGTCGGTAGCACCCGACTTCAACGTTCTCACTTGTTTATAATTTGGAATTGTTCATATATTAAATTGAATATCCTTTGTCACAAAATTTGGTATCAGAAATTTTATTGCTTGAGTATGCTTTTGCCACTATATTTTTACCTCGTGTAAAGTTATTTTTGTTTGATAAAGATCAAATGCTTAGTATAGAAGTTATTCAAGAATTCATTTTCGATACTGGAGGCCAAGCCCAACGCTAAGTAAAGGGTGGCGTTTGTTTGTGTGCGTGTGTGTAACTCTATGTGTGGGCTCTGGATATTTCATAACCGGGCACTTGTTTCTAATGTGCACCTTTCCACTTTTTAGTTTATATATCTGTAATGATAGTGTACAGGATAGGTATTTAATAATATAACGAAACATCAGAAGGTAACAGTAGTGATTTTTTCCAATTTTAACACGATAATCTTTTATACGATATATCAACGCATCGATGATTATCAACATGTTTTTTGAACCGATATAAAAAATCGATGTTCATTTCGGATTAACATCGCTATTACAGGATTTCTTATAAGCCAAGACTTCACTCGACTCTCTTGTTTTATATGTGGCAAATGACAGTAATCATTGAACATTGGTTGAAATTTAACTTTTTGTTGCCATTTTCAATTAAAGTAAGTGTCACAATAATCAATTCAATTTTAAATTTTAAAACTGCCTGTATATATGTATATATAATAAAAAAATGTGTGTTGCGAAACTAAATACAAGGTATCTCCTGGTCAACCCTTTCTTTTGCTTTGTTGCTTAGGGACATAGACTTTATTTTCCAAATTAAATAACAAAGATACTAGTTCTATTTAATATATACCAATTAAAAAATTAAAGAAAAATTTTTTTCTGTACTCCATTGCGTATTGGAGTGTGGGGTAGTCGCAAAAGTGGGATATCGCATCAGCAATTTTGTAGGGATGTTCCCATTTCATATTTTTTATATTGACATATAAATCACAAAATTAAATATCACATATATTTGCAATTCTAAAAAAAATAAAGTAATGGTTCATTCATTATTCTATTGCAGGTGAATCAACATACCTTTAATAAAATGTTATTTTGGACCTACTACACTTGGAGATCTACAGAAATTTTAAATATAGTTACCAATATTTTTTAATAAATGTTTTCGAATTTGTAAATATATAAATTTAAAGTAGGATTAATATTATAAAGTAAATTTCTCTTTGGATGTGTACTTTACGGCTTAAGTAAGAAAATAAAATACATCGTAGTTTGTTATAGAATTGATCAAATATAATCATGATTCATTTAGCTATGGGCTGCTGTGGGTTTAGCCGGCTCAAGGTCAAAAGTCTCTATATTATTATAACATAAATGTTTTAATCTCTTCGCTCTTGTTCACTTCTTCACTAAAAAAATTGCATAAAGATTAATCAAAATCGGTGAATAAACACAGAAGCTATTAAAGGAAACGTATGGTAAAATTTGACAAATTGGACAATCCAATGGGCAGCAAGTGCTGCAATAAGATCCAGGCATTAAAGTTTGGGTTTTTAAGTTCGTGTATACCATACGCAGATCAATGCTATTTTAATCTATCGATACCCCGCCCCGTTTTCTTATCGATATTTATCGGGTTTTTGAGCATATCTCAGAAACTATAAGAGCCAGCCCCACCAAATTTAGTTTAATGTGTTATCGTAAAGAATACGCAGATTATGAATCTTTCGGATTTTGAATACCTTCCCCCAATAGCAGAAAAACCTTTGTAATTGCAAGTACAGCCACAATTCTTACTACTTGGGCTGCTTGCCAATATATATATATATGTACTATTATTGTACTATAGTACATTTATATATTGACGAGCAGCCGATGCAGAATGCTTTAAAACAAATTTTAGCTAAATTGGTTAAGAAACACAGAAGTTACTAAAGAAAATGTATTTGTATATTGGCTAAACCACTTGGTGGCAAGCGCCAAGCGTGGTGGCAAGCGCATGTGTGCTAATTTCTTATATCCGATTTTGACAGAGTCATTTAAAATGCTGATGTAGCTCGGTGGTAAAGGTGTTGCCTGGTGAGCTATCAACCTGGTGAGGTCGAATCTCGCTGTGTCAACGGAGTTTTCTTCGTATTGCTTACTTTTTTTTTATTTATTTAACTTAACACACGTACTGCTCCAAGTGCAATTTACTACTCGCCATCGACGATTGAAATATTCTGAAGCAATCAAATGGGAAAAAATTGGTATTCGGCATGCACACTCTCAAAAAGCTTTCGCAGATCAACTGCAACCAATGTTTTAAAGGTATAGTTTCCTATTTTGTGAAAACTGTGCGAGAAATTTCAAACTACGGCATACTCAAATTTGTCTGCAATTAATTTTAAATTTTGTATTATTTTTTGCTAAGTTTCGTCTATATGCATGCAGAGGGGTTTAATTAAATACAACGACAGTTCGCCGCTGTGTTCAGCATATCTTCTAGTCGGGCACTCCCGACTGGAGCCATCTTACTGGTTTTTTTTATGTATTTGTTTTTTGACAATGCGGGTAGTAATTAGTTTAAATGAATTCAGCTGTTTCTTTGAGCATGAATGTATTAAAGGGTTGCTTCAATTGATTTTTTTAATTGAAATTTTATTTATTGAGAATGCCAAAAAAAGTTTGCTATTTTCTTTGCTGAATACTTTTTAATATTTATAATATATATGTCAAATCAGCCTCGGATCTGATCTTATTTTGAATATCTGTGATCCCAGACAACTTTCTGATAGTCTATGTTCCCTAAAAGTTGAAATCAAATGAAAATTAAAAATCAGTTTATAAAATCCGTTATTAATTTTTAATACAAAACTTGTGAAAAAGGCACGCGCCATTCCATATTAGTTTTTACAATCTGCTTATCGATATAAAATTTGAACATCGATACTTTTATTCATTCTCAATACTCCTGAACCAAGTGAGGCGACGGTAAGCTAAGATTAGGGTAAGTACGGTTAGGTAAAACTGTCAAAAGTAAATTGTAATCCGAAAAATGTATTCAAACTTTTTTGGCTACGCCCACTACCGCGCCCACAATGTCCAAAGCTCGTTATGTGCACACCATGATTTATGCCAGTGCAACATTGCTGGCGCCATCTATTGCATATTTTAGGTAATTAATGTTTTTTAGTTTTGACTGCTTACAGACTCTGACTGCTACACTTATTGATTTTGATTTTATTGCTGATTGATTTTGCATCCGTCGTATACGTAACTTGAGTTGAGTTTTGTCACAACTTGATCAACTAGTAGTGTGGTGGTGCAGTATAAAATGGAGCTAAAATTATTATTTTTAATTTTTCGAATTCTCTGTCAAGTATATCAAACAAAGACACCTATACACGAGCTAACAATCTAGGGGCGAACGCACATTCCAGCCCAAAAATTTCTGATATACAATTTTGTG
Organism: Drosophila colorata; assembly: GCA_035041545.1. NCBI lineage: Eukaryota > Metazoa > Arthropoda > Insecta > Diptera > Drosophilidae > Drosophila > Drosophila colorata. The sequence continues at coordinate 590,346 of JAWNLD010000463.1, forward strand.
ACGAAGGAAATTCAATTTAAAATATGATCAATTCCAAATTATTTAGAAATAGTTGGGCATTACTTGAAGCCATATTCTCATATTAATACACAATTTCACATCCTCGGCATACATTAGCACACGGGAGCCCCAGATGTCACCCTGATACAGTTAGAATATACATTTCTAAAAAGAGTCCTTTGGGATCTATTTCTCAAATACTCTGAAGTCCAGTTAATAAGATTTAATGGGAAGCCAAGTAGGCATAATTTATGGAGTAGCAAGGAGTGGTTTACTGAGTCAAAAGCCTTGCTGAAATCAATATAAATAACATAAGTTTGCATTTTGTTTTTGAAGCCATCAATTACCAGAGAAGAGAAGTCTAGAAGGTTAGTGGTTACAGATCTACGTGATGGGAAGGTGAAATAAAAGAGCTGCATAAATGTTGCAGTTGAGATGTTATAATTCTCTGAAAAGCTATTGGTATTGCAGACAATACCTCTATCATTTTCGACAACAGTTTTTATTGCCTTTCTTATGGAGAGGGATGATAAAAGATTCCTTCCAAATAGCAGTAAAAGATGTGGTGTCAACAGACAACTTAAAAAGATGACGGATGGGCTTGCAAAGTGTTTTTGCACAGTACCTGAGCACACAGGCTGGAACACCATCAGGACCAGGTGAAGACACTGGTTTGATTGTGTTAAGGTCGCAAAGTAGCGAACTTTCCGTAATGATAGGGCACAAAATGCAGTTTGAGGATTGTAACTGATGAAGGTAAGGCTGATTATTTCTAGTGGATGTGGAATACGTAGTTTGAAAAAATTATGCGAAAAGATCGGCGATGCCCTGATCAGTGTTTGCACTCGCGTTTTCAAACGTTATTTTGGAAGGCAAAATAGACAGCTTTCGTTTAGAATTAACAAATCTAAAAAATTGCTGTGGATTTTGTGAAAACTGATTTCTCCAAAGGTGGAGGCTGAGGGACTCAGTTTTGATATTATTTAACAAGCCTATAAAGTTCTATAAAGCCATCTCAACACTATCATACGCGCAAATTTATACCGAAATTAACAGCAACTTTTCGGAAGCACACAAAACATACTTACTTACTTACTTAGTCATTAACACAATTTTAACTGTTATCCTAGGTTAGTTTTTGCTAAACATAAAACATAACATAACATAACATGTTAATCATATGCACCAACCGCAGTGGTCTCTGTGTACACTTTTCGGCGCTAGCGCTATAGCGGCCGAAGTTAGAAACAGTCATCCAAGCCACAAACCTTTGTTATACTCGTTCAGTTTGAATTGGAAATCTATGTTTATTCTTATTGGATAGGTTAGGTTATTAGATAACTGAATGTGCATTTCGTCAAAAACGAAATGGTTGGTGTCGATGATGACTAACACGCTGTTTAGGTGACAGTTGTGACCGCGCAGAGGCAAACTTTTTTTTTTTTTTTGTTAATTAATACTTGTACATTATCATTATTAATAGTGAGCGAGTAATCAGCTGTCGGTAGCACCCGACTTCAACGTTCTCACTTGTTTATAATTTGGAATTGTTCATATATTAAATTGAATATCCTTTGTCACAAAATTTGGTATCAGAAATTTTATTGCTTGAGTATGCTTTTGCCACTATATTTTTACCTCGTGTAAAGTTATTTTTGTTTGATAAAGATCAAATGCTTAGTATAGAAGTTATTCAAGAATTCATTTTCGATACTGGAGGCCAAGCCCAACGCTAAGTAAAGGGTGGCGTTTGTTTGTGTGCGTGTGTGTAACTCTATGTGTGGGCTCTGGATATTTCATAACCGGGCACTTGTTTCTAATGTGCACCTTTCCACTTTTTAGTTTATATATCTGTAATGATAGTGTACAGGATAGGTATTTAATAATATAACGAAACATCAGAAGGTAACAGTAGTGATTTTTTCCAATTTTAACACGATAATCTTTTATACGATATATCGACGCATCGATGATTATCAACATGTTTTTTGAACCGATATAAAAAATCGATGTTCATTTCGGATTAACATCGCTATTACAGGATTTCTTATAAGCCAAGACTTCACTCGACTCTCTTGTTTTATATGTGGCAAATGACAGTAATCATTGAACATTGGTTGAAATTTAACTTTTTGTTGCCATTTTCAATTAAAGTAAGTGTCACAATAATCAATTCAATTTTAAATTTTAAAACTGCCTGTATATATGTATATATAATAAAAAAATGTGTGTTGCGAAACTAAATGCAAGGTATCTCCTGGTCAACCCTTTCTTTTGCTTTGTTGCTTAGGGACATAGACTTTATTTTCCAAATTAAATAACAAAGATACTAGTTCTATTTAATATATACCAATTAAAAAATTAAAGAAAAATTTTTTTCTGTACTCCATTGCGTATTGGAGTGTGGGGTAGTCGCAAAAGTGGGATATCGCATCAGCAATTTTGTAGGGATGTTCCCATTTCATATTTTTTATATTGACATATAAATCACAAAATTAAATATCACATATATTTGCAATTCTAAAAAAAATAAAGTAATGGTTCATTCATTATTCTATTGCAGGTGAATCAACATACCTTTAATAAAATGTTATTTTGGACCTACTACACTTGGAGATCTACAGAAATTTTAAATATAGTTACCAATATTTTTTAATAAATGTTTTCGAATTTGTAAATATATAAATTTAAAGTAGGATTAATATTATAAAGTAAATTTCTCTTTGGATGTGTACTTTACGGCTTAAGTAAGAAAATAAAATACATCGTAGTTTGTTATAGAATTGATCAAATATAATCATGATTCATTTAGCTATGGGCTGCTGTGGGTTTAGCCGGCTCAAGGTCAAAAGTCTCTATATTATTATAACATAAATGTTTTAATCTCTTCGCTCTTGTTCACTTCTTCACTAAAAAAATTGCATAAAGATTAATCAAAATCGGTGAATAAACACAGAAGCTATTAAAGGAAACGTATGGTAAAATTTGACAAATTGGACAATCCAATGGGCAGCAAGTGCTGCAATAAGATCCAGGCATTAAAGTTTGGGTTTTTAAGTTCGTGTATACCATACGCAGATCAATGCTATTTTAATCTATCGATACCCCGCCCCGTTTTCTTATCGATATTTATCGGGTTTTTGAGCATATCTCAGAAACTATAAGAGCCAGCCCCACCAAATTTAGTTTAATGTGTTATCGTAAAGAATACGCAGATTATGAATCTTTCGGATTTTGAATACCTTCCCCCAATAGCAGAAAAACCTTTGTAATTGCAAGTACAGCCACAATTCTTACTACTTGGGCTGCTTGCCAATATATATATATATGTACTATTATTGTACTATAGTACATTTATATATTGACGAGCAGCCGATGCAGAATGCTTTAAAACAAATTTTAGCTAAATTGGTTAAGAAACACAGAAGTTACTAAAGAAAATGTATTTGTATATTGGCTAAACCACTTGGTGGCAAGCGCCAAGCGTGGTGGCAAGCGCATGTGCGCTAATTTCTTATATCCGATTTTGACAGAGTCATTTAAAATGCTGATGTAGCTCGGTGGTAAAGGTGTTGCCTGGTGAGCTATCAACCTGGTGAGGTCGAATCTCGCTGTGTCAACGGAGTTTTCTTCGTATTGCTTACTTTTTTTTTATTTATTTAACTTAACACACGTACTGCTCCAAGTGCAATTTACTACTCGCCATCGACGATTGAAATATTCTGAAGCAATCAAATGGGAAAAAATTGGTATTCGGCATGCACACTCTCAAAAAGCTTTCGCAGATCAACTGCAACCAACGTTTTAAAGGTATAGTTTCCTATTTTGTGAAAACTGTGCGAGAAATTTCAAACTACGGCATACTCAAATTTGTCTGCAATTAATTTTAAATTTTGTATTATTTTTTGCTAAGTTTCGTCTATATGCATGCAGAGGGGTTTAATTAAATACAACGACAGTTCGCCGCTGTGTTCAGCATATCTTCTAGTCGGGCACTCCCGACTGGAGCCATCTTACTGGTTTTTTTTATGTATTTGTTTTTTGACAATGCGGGTAGTAATTAGTTTAAATGAATTCAGCTGTTTCTTTGAGCATGAATGTATTAAAGGGTTGCTTCAATTGATTTTTTTAATTGAAATTTTATTTATTGAGAATGCCAAAAAAAGTTTGCTATTTTCTTTGCTGAATACTTTTTAATATTTATAATATATATGTCAAATCAGCCTCGGATCTGATCTTATTTTGAATATCTGTGATCCCAGACAACTTTCTGATAGTCTATGTTCCCTAAAAGTTGAAATCAAATGAAAATTAAAAATCAGTTTATAAAATCAGTTATTAATTTTTAATACAAAACTTGTGAAAAAGGCACGCGCCATTCCATATTAGTTTTTACAATCTGCTTATCGATATAAAATTTGAACATCGATACTTTTATTCATTCTCAATACTCCTGAACCACGTGAGGCGACGGTAAGCTAAGATTAGGGTAAGTACGGTTAGGTAAAACTGTCAAAAGTAAATTGTAATCCGAAAAATGTATTCAAACTTTTTTGGCTACGCCCACTACCGCGCCCACAATGTCCAAAGCTCGTTATGTGCACACCATGATTTATGCCAGTGCAACATTGCTGGCGCCATCTATTGCATATTTTAGGTAATTAATGTTTTTTAGTTTTGACTGCTTACAGACTCTGACTGCTACACTTATTGATTTTGATTTTATTGCTGATTGATTTTGCATCCGTCGTATACGTAACTTGAGTTGAGTTTTGTCACAACTTGATCAACTAGTAGTGTGGTGGTGCAGTATAAAATGGAGCTAAAATTATTATTTTTAATTTTTCGAATTCTCTGTCAAGTATATCAAACAAAGACACCTATACACGAGCTAACAATCTAGGGGCGAACGCACATTCCAGCCCAAAAATTTCTGATATACAATTTTGTGACGAAGGAAATTCAATTTAAAATATGATCAATTCCAAATTATTTAAAAATAGTTGGGCATTACTTGAAGCCATATTCTCATATTAATACACAATTTCACATCCTCGGCATACATTAGCACACGGGAGCCCCAGATGTCACCCTGATACAGTTAGAATATACATTTCTAAAAAGAGTCCTTTGGGATCTATTTCTCAAATACTCTGAAGTCCAGTTAATAAGATTTAATGGGAAGCCAAGTAGGCATAATTTATGGAGTAGCAAGGAGTGGTTTACTGAGTCAAAAGCCTTGCTGAAATCAATATAAATAACATAAGTTTGCATTTTGTTTTTGAAGCCATCAATTACCAGAGAAGAGAAGTCTAGAAGGTTAGTGGTTACAGATCTACGTGATGGGAAGGTGAAATAAAAGAGCTGCATAAATGTTGCAGTTGAGATGTTATAATTCTCTGAAAAGCTATTGGTATTGCAGACAATACCTCTATCATTTTCGACAACAGTTTTTATTGCCTTTCTTATGGAGAGGGATGATAAAAGATTCCTTCCAAATAGCAGTAAAAGATGTGGTGTCAACAGACAACTTAAAAAGATGACGGATGGGCTTGCAAAGTGTTTTTGCACAGTACCTGAGCACACAGGCTGGAACACCATCAGGACCAGGTGAAGACACTGGTTTGATTGTGTTAAGGTCGCAAAGTAGCGAACTTTCCGTAATGATAGGGCACAAAATGCAGTTTGAGGATTGTAACTGATGAAGGTAAGGCTGATTATTTCTAGTGGATGTGGAATACGTAGTTTGAAAAAATTATGCGAAAAGATCGGCGATGCCCTGATCAGTGTTTGCACTCGCGTTTTCAAACGTTATTTTGGAAGGCAAAATAGACAGCTTTCGTTTAGAATTAACAAATCTAAAAAATTGCTGTGGATTTTGTGAAAACTGATTTCTCCAAAGGTGGAGGCTGAGGGACTCAGTTTTGATATTATTTAACAAGCCTATAAAGTTCTATAAAGCCATCTCAACACTATCATACGCGCAAATTTATACCGAAATTAACAGCAACTTTTCGGAAGCACACAAAACATACTTACTTACTTACTTAGTCATTAACACAATTTTAACTGTTATCCTAGGTTAGTTTTTGCTAAACATAAAACATAACATAACATAACATGTTAATCATATGCACCAACCGCAGTGGTCTCTGTGTACACTTTTCGGCGCTAGCGCTATAGCGGCCGAAGTTAGAAACAGTCATCCAAGCCACAAACCTTTGTTATACTCGTTCAGTTTGAATTGGAAATCTATGTTTATTCTTATTGGATAGGTTAGGTTATTAGATAACTGAATGTGCATTTCGTCAAAAACGAAATGGTTGGTGTCGATGATGACTAACACGCTGTTTAGGTGACAGTTGTGACCGCGCAGAGGCAAACTTTTTTTTTTTTTTGTTAATTAATACTTGTACATTATCATTATTAATAGTGAGCGAGTAATCAGCTGTCGGTAGCACCCGACTTCAACGTTCTCACTTGTTTATAATTTGGAATTGTTCATATATTAAATTGAATATCCTTTGTCACAAAATTTAGTATCAGAAATTTTGTTGCTTGAGTATGCTTTTGCCACTATATTTTTACCTCGTGTAAAGTTATTTTTGTTTGATAAAGATCAAATGCTTAGTATAGAAGTTATTCAAGAATTCATTTTCGATACTGGAGGCCAAGCCCAACGCTAAGTAAAGGGTGGCGTTTGTTTGTGTGCGTGTGTGTAACTCTATGTGTGGGCTCTGGATATTTCATAACCGGGCACTTGTTTCTAATGTGCACCTTTCCACTTTTTAGTTTATATATCTGTAATGATAGTGTACAGGATAGGTATTTAATAATATAACGAAACATCAGAAGGTAAAAGTAGTGATTTTTTCCAATTTTAACACGATAATCTTTTATACGATATATCGACGCATCGATGATTATCAACATGTTTTTTGAACCGATATAAAAAATCGATGTTCATTTCGGATTAACATCGCTATTACAGGATTTCTTATAAGCCAAGACTTCACTCGACTCTCTTGTTTTATATGTGGCAAATGACAGTAATCATTGAACATTGGTTGAAATTTAAGTTTTTGTTGCCATTTTCAATTAAAGTAAGTGTCACAATAATCAATACAATTTTAAATTTTAAAACTGCCTGTATATATGTATATATAATAAAAAAATGTGTGTTGCGAAACTAAATACAAGGTATCTCCTGGTCAACCCTTTCTTTTGCTTTGTTGCTTAGGGGCGTAGACTTTATTTTCCAAATTAAATAACAAAGATACTAGTTCTATTTAATATACACCAATTAAAAAATTAAAGAAACATTTTTTTCTGTACTCCATTGCGTATTGGAGTGTGGGGTAGTCGCAAAAGTGGGATATCGCATCAGCAATTTTGTAGGGATGTTTCCCATTTCATATTTTTTATATTTGCATATAAATTACAAAATTAAATGTCTCATATATTTGCAATTCTAAAAAAAATAAAGTAATGGTTCATTCATTATTCTATTGCAGGTGAATCAACATACCTTTAATAAAATGTTATTTTGGACCTACTACACTTGGAGATCTACAGAAATTTTAAATATAGTTACCAACATTTTTTAATAAATGTATCCGAATTTGTAAATATATAAATTTAAAGTAGGATTAATATTATAAAGTAAATTTCTCTTTGGATGTGTACTTTACGGCTTAAGTAAGAAAATAAAATACGTCGTAGTTTGTTATACAATTGATCAAATATAATCATTATTCATTTAGCTCTGGGCTGCTGTGGGTTTAGCCTGCTCAAGGTCAAAAGTCTCTATATTATTATAACATAAATGTTTTAATCTTTTCGCTCTTGTTCACTTCTTCACTAGAAAAATTGCATAAAGATTAATCAAAATCGGTGAATAAACACAGAAGCTATTAAAAGAAACGTATGGTAAAATTTGACAAATTGGACAATCCATTAAAGTTTGGGTTTTTAAGTTCGTGTATACCATACGCAGATCAATGCTATTTTAATCTATCGATACCCCGCCCCGTTTTCTTATCGATATTTATCGGGTTTTTGAGCATATCTCAGAAACTATAAGAGCCAGCCCCACCAAATTTAGTTTAATGTGTTATCGTAAAGAATACGCAGATTATGAATCTTTCGGATTTTGAATACCTTCCCCCATTAACAGAAAAATCTTTGTAATTGCAAGTACAGCCACAATTCTTACTACTTGGGCTGCTTGTCAATATATAAATGAACCATTATTGTACTATAGTACATTTATATATTGGCGAGCAGCCGATGCAGAATGCTTTAAAACAAATTTCAGCTAAATCGGTTAAGAAACACAGAAGTTACTAAAGAAAATATATTTGTATATTGGCTAAACCACGTGGTGGCAAGCGCCAAGCGTGGTGGCAAGCGCATGTGTGCTAATTTCTTATATCCGATTTTGACAGAGTCATTTAAAATGCTGATGTAGCTCGGTGGTAAAGGTGTTGCCTGTCGAGCTATCAACCTGGCGAGGTCGAATCTCGCTGTGTCAACGGAGTTTTCTTCGTACTGCTTACTTTTTTTTATTTATTTAACTTAACACACGTACTGCTCCAAGTGCAATTTACTACTCGCCATCGACGATTGAAATATTCTGAAGCAATCAAATGGGAAAAAATTGGTATTCGGCATGCACACTCTCAAAAAGCTTTCGCAGATCAACTGCAACCAACGTTTTAAAGGTATAGTTTCCTATTTTGTGAAAACTGTGCGAGAAATTTCAAACTACGGCATACTCAAATTTGTCTGCAATTAATTTTAAATGTTGTATTATTTTTTGCTAAGTCTCGTCTATATGCATGCAGAGGGGTTTAATTAAATGTAACGACAGCTCGCCGCTGTGTTCAGCATATCTTCTAGTCGGGCACTCCCGACTGGAGCCATCTTACTGGTTTTTTTTATGTATTTGTTTTTTGACAATGCGGGTAGTAATTAGTTTAAATGAATTCAGCGGTTTCTTTGAGCATGAATGTATTAAAGGGTTGCTTTAATTGATTTTTTTAATTGAAATTTTTTTTATTGCGAATGCCAAAAAAAGTTTGCAATTTTCTTTGCTGAATACTTTTTAATATTTATAATATATATGTCAAATCAGCCTCGGATCTGATCTTATGTTGAATATCTGTGATCCCAGACAACTTTCTGATAGTGGACTGGCCTATCTGCCGCTTTGTTTTGATTTTGTATGATCAGCTAATTGTCTATGTTCACTAAAAGTTGAAATCAAATGAAAATTAAAAATCAGTTTATAAAATCCGTTATTAATTTTTAATACAAAACTTGTGAAAAAGGCACGCGCCATTCCATATCAATTTTTACAATCTGCTTATCGATATAAAATTTGAACATCGATACTTTTATTCATTCTCAATACTCCTGAACCACGTGAGGCGACGGTAAGCTAAGATTAGGGTAAGTACGGTTAGGTAAAACTGTCAAAAGTAAATTGTAATCCGAAAAATGTATTCAAACTTTTTTGGCTACGCCCACTACCGCGCCCACAATGTCCAAAGCTCGTTATGTGCACACCATGATTTATGCCAGTGCAACATTGCTGGCGCCATCTATTGCATATTTTAGGTAATTAATGTTTTTTAGTTTTGACTGCTTACAGACTCTGACTGCTACACTTATTGATTTTGATTTTATTGCTGATTGATTTTGCATCCGTCGTATACGTAACTTGAGTTGAGTTTTGTCACAACTTGATCAACTAGTAGTGTGGTGGTGCAGTATAAAATGGAGCTAAAATTATTATTTTTAATTTTTCGAATTCTCTGTCAAGTATATCAAACAAAGACACCTATACACGAGCTAACAATCTAGGGGCGAACGCACATTCCAGCCCAAAAATTTCTGATATACAATTTTGTGACGAAGGAAATTCAATTTAAAATATGATCAATTCCAAATTATTTAAAAATAGTTGGGCATTACTTGAAGCCATATTCTCATATTAATACACAATTTCACATCCTCGGCATACATTAGCACACGGGAGACCCAGATGTCACCCTGATACAGTTAGAATATACATTTCTAAAAAGAGTCCTTTGGGATCTATTTCTCAAATACTCTGAAGTCCAGTTAATAAGATTTAATGGGAAGCCAAGTAGGCATAATTTATGGAGTAGCAAGGAGTGGTTTACTGAGTCAAAAGCCTTGCTGAAATCAATATAAATAACATAAGTTTGCATTTTGTTTTTGAAGCCATCAATTACCAGAGAAGAGAAGTCTAGAAGGTTAGTGGTTACAGATCTACGTGATGGGAAGGTGAAATAAAAGAGCTGCATAAATGTTGCAGTTGAGATGTTATAATTCTCTGAAAAGCTATTGGTATTGCAGACAATACCTCTATCATTTTCGACAACAGTTTTTATTGCCTTTCTTATGGAGAGGGATGATAAAAGATTCCTTCCAAATAGCAGTAAAAGATGTGGTGTCAACAGACAACTTAAAAAGATGACGGATGGGCTTGCAAAGTGTTTTTGCACAGTACCGGAGCACACAGGCTGGAACACCATCAGGACCAGGTGAAGACACTGGTTTGATTGTGTTAAGGTCGCAAAGTAGCGAACTTTCCGTAATGATAGGGCACAAAATGCAGTTTGAGGATTGTAACTGATGAAGGTAAGGCTGATTATTTCTAGTGGATGTGGAATACGTAGTTTGAAAAAATTATGCGAAAAGATCGGCGATGCCCTGATCAGTGTTTGCACTCGCGTTTTCAAACGTTATTTTGGAAGGCAAAATAGACAGCTTTCGTTTAGAATTAACAAATCTAAAAAATTGCTGTGGATTTTGTGAAAACTGATTTCTCCAAAGGTGGAGGCTGAGGGACTCAGTTTTGATATTATTTAACAAGCCTATAAAGTTCTATAAAGCCATCTCAACACTATCATACGCGCAAATTTATACCGAAATTAACAGCAACTTTTCGGAAGCACACAAAACATACTTACTTACTTACTTAGTCATTAACACAATTTTAACTGTTATCCTAGGTTAGTTTTTGCTAAACATAAAACATAACATAACATAACATGTTAATCATATGCACCAACCGCAGTGGTCTCTGTGTACACTTTTCGGCGCTAGCGCTATAGCGGCCGAAGTTAGAAACAGTCATCCAAGCCACAAACCTTTGTTATACTCGTTCAGTTTGAATTGGAAATCTATGTTTATTCTTATTGGATAGGTTAGGTTATTAGATAACTGAATGTGCATTTCGTCAAAAACGAAATGGTTGGTGTCGATGATGACTAACACGCTGTTTAGGTGACAGTTGTGACCGCGCAGAGGCAAACTTTTTTTTTTTTTTTGTTAATTAATACTTGTACATTATCATTATTAATAGTGAGCGAGTAATCAGCTGTCGGTAGCACCCGACTTCAACGTTCTCACTTGTTTATAATTTGGAATTGTTCATATATTAAATTGAATATCCTGTGTCACAAAATTTGGTATCAGAAATTTTGTTGCTTGAGTATGCTTTTGCCACTATATTTTTACCTCGTGTAAAGTTATTTTTGTTTGATAAAGATCAAATGCTTAGTATAGAAGTTATTCAAGAATTCATTTTCGATACTGGAGGCCAAGCCCAACGCTAAGTAAAGGGTGGCGTTTGTTTGTGTGCGTGTGTGTAACTCTATGTGTGGGCTCTGGATATTTCATAACCGGGCACTTGTTTCTAATGTGCACCTTTCCACTTTTTAGTTTATATATCTGTAATGATAGTGTACAGGATAGGTATTTAATAATATAACGAAACATCAGAAGGTAAAAGTAGTGATTTTTTCCAATTTTAACACGATAATCTTTTATACGATATATCGACGCATCGATGATTATCAACATGTTTTTTGAACCGATATAAAAAATCGATGTTCATTTCGGATTAACATCGCTATTACAGGATTTCTTATAAGCCAAGACTTCACTCGACTCTCTTGTTTTATATGTGGCAAATGACAGTAATCATTGAACATTGGTTGAAATTTAAGTTTTTGTTGCCATTTTCAATTAAAGTAAGTGTCACAATAATCAATACAATTTTAAATTTTAAAACTGCCTGTATATATGTATATATAATAAAAAAATGTGTGTTGCGAAACTAAATACAAGGTATCTCCTGGTCAACCCTTTCTTTTGCTTTGTTGCTTAGGGGCGTAGACTTTATTTTCCAAATTAAATAACAAAGATACTAGTTCTATTTAATATACACCAATTAAAAAATTAAAGAAACATTTTTTTCTGTACTCCATTGCGTATTGGAGTGTGGGGTAGTCGCAAAAGTGGGATATCGCATCAGCAATTTTGTAGGGATGTTTCCCATTTCATATTTTTTATATTTGCATATAAATCACAAAATTAAATGTCTCATATATTTGCAATTCTAAAAAAAATAAAGTAATGGTTCATTCATTATTCTATTGCAGGTGAATCAACATACCTTTAATAAAATGTTATTTTGGACCTACTACACTTGGAGATCTACAGAAATTTTAAATATAGTTACCAACATTTTTTTAATAAATGTATCCGAATTTGTAAATATATAAATTTAAAGTAGGATTAATATTATAAAGTAAATTTCTCTTTGGATGTGTACTTTACGGCTTAAGTAAGAAAATAAAATACGTCGTAGTTTGTTATAGAATTGATCAAATATAATCATTATTCATTTAGCTATGGGCTGCTGTGGGTTAAGCCGGCTCAAGGTCAAAAGACTCTATATTATTATAACATAAATGTTTTAATCTCTTCGCTCTTATTCACTTCCTCACTAAAAAAAAAAATTACAGAGTCATCAAAATCGGTGAATAAACACAGAAGCTATTAAAGGAAAAGTATGGTAAAATTTGACAAATTCAATCCAATGGGCAGCAAGTGCTGCAATAAGATCTAGGCATTAAAGTTTTGGTTTTTAAGTTCGTGTATACCATACGCAGATCAATGCTATTTTAAACTATCGATACCGCGCCCCGTTTTCTCATCGATATATATCGGTTTTTTGGCCATATCTCAGAAACTATAAGAGCCAGCCCCACCAAATTTAGTTTAATGTGTTATCGTAAAGAATACGCAGATTATGAATCTTTCGGATTTTGAATACCTTCCCCCAATAGCAGAAAAACCTTTGTAATTGCAAGTACAGCCACAATTCTTACTACTTGGGCTGCTTGCCAATATATATATATATGTACTATTATTGTACTATAGTACATTTATATATTGACGAGCAGCCGATGCAGAATGCTTTAAAACAAATTTCATCGGTTAAGAAACACAGAAGTTACTAAAGAAAATGTATTTGTATATTGGCTAAACCACTTGGTGGCAAGCGCCAAGCGTGGTGGCAAGCGCATGTGCGCTAATTTCTTATATCCGATTTTGACAGAGTCATTTAAAATGCTGATGTAGCTCGGTGGTGAAGGTGTTGCCTGGTGAGCTATCAAACACGAGGTCGAATCTCGCTGTGTCAACGGAGTTTTCTTCATATTGCTTACTTTTTTTATTTTTTAACTTAACACAAGTACTACCAAGTGCAACTGACTACTGGCCATCGACGATTGAAATATTCTGAAGCAATCAAATGGGAAAAAATTGGTATTCGGCATGCATACTCTCAAAAAGCTTTCGCAGATCAACTGTAACCAACGTTTTAAAGGTATAGTTTCCTATTTTGTGAAAATTGTGCGAGAAATTTCAAACTACGCCATACTCAAATTTGTCTGCAATTAATTTTAAATTTTGTATTATTTTTTGCTAAGTCTCGTCTATATGCATGCAGACGGTTTTAATTAAATATAACGACAGCTCGCCGCTGTTTTCAGCATATCTTCTAGTCGGGCACTCGCGACTAGAGCCATCTTACTGGTTTTTTTTATGTATTTGTTTTTTGACATTCCGGGTAGTAATTCGTTTAAATGAATTCAGCGGTTTCTTTGAGCATGAATGTATTAAAGGGTTGCTTCAATTGATTTTTTTAATTGAAATTTTATTTATTGAGAATGCCAAAAAAAGTTAGCAATTTTCTTTGCTGAATACTTTTTAATATTTATAATATATATGTCAAATCAGCCTCGGATTTGATCTTATTTTGAATATCTGTAATCCCAGACAACTTTCTGATAGTGGACTGGCCAATCTGCCGCTTTGTTTTGATTTTGTACGGATCAGCTAATTGTCTATGTTCACTAAAAGTTGAAATCAAATGAAAATTAAAAATCAGTTTATAAAATCCGTTATTAATTTTTAATAAAAAACTTGTGAAAACGGCACGCGCCATTCCATATCAATTTTTACAATCTGCTTATCGATATAAAATTTGAACATCGATACTTTTATTCATTCTCAATACTCCTGAACCACGTGAGGCGACGGTAAGCTAAGATTAGGGTAAGTACGGTTAGGTAAAACTGTCAAAAGTAAATTGTAATCCGAAAAAACCTCTAATATCAATTGCTATTGAAGCTAGACACTTGAAATTTGAAAAATATATACTCGTATACCCGCGTCAGATAAAGTGTTAAGGGTTTCGGGGTGCGCCTACTGGGGGCGTGGCAATTAGATTAAATCTATATAACTCCCTGACTTTTTAAACTATATGCATAAAATGTATACCGACAAATTGCTGATGACCTCCTCTAATAATCGTATCCAAACTTTTTTGGCTACGCCCACTACCGCGCCCACAATGTCCAAAACTCGTTATGTGCACACCATGAATTATGCCAGTGCAACATTGCTGGCGCCATCTATTGCATATTTTAGGTAATTAATGTTTTTTAGTTTTGACTGCTTACAGACTCTGACTGCTACACTTATTGATTTTGATTTTATTGCTGATTGATTTTGCATCCGTCGTATACGTAACTTGAGTTGAGCTTTGTCACAACATGATCAACTAGTAGTGTGGTGGTGCAGTATAAAATGGAGCTAAAATTATTATTTTTAATTATTCGAATTCTCTGTCAAGTATATCAAACAAAGACACCTATACACGAACATTCCAGCCCCAAAATTTCTGATATTCAATTTTGTGACGAAGGAAATGCAATTTAAAATATGATCAATTCCAAATTATTTAAAAATAGTTGGGTATTACTTGAAGCCATATTCTCATATTAATACACAATTTCACATCCTCGGCATACATTAGCACACGGGAGCCCCAGATGTCACCCTGATACAGTTAGAATATACATTTCTAAAAAGAGTCCTTTGGGATCTATTTCTCAAATACTCTGAAGTCCAGTTAATAAGATTTACTGGGAAGCCAAGCAGGCATAATTTGTGGAGTAGCAAGGAGTGGTTTACTGAGTCAAAAGCCTTGCTGAAATCAATATAAATAACATAAGTTTGCATTTTGTTTTTGAAGCCATCAATTACCAGAGAAGAGAAGTCTAGCAGGTTAGTGGTTACAGATCTACGTGATGGGAAGGTGAAATAAAAGAACTGCATAAATGTTGCAGTTGAGATGTTATAATTCTCTGAAAAGCTATTGGTATTGCAGACAATACCTCTATAATTTTCGACAACAATCTTTTTGCCTTTCTTATGGAGAGGGATGATAAAAGATTCCTTCCAAATAGCAGTAAAAGATGTGGTGTCAACAGACAACTTAAAAAGATGACGGATGGGCTTGCAAAGTGTTTTTGCACAGTACCTGAGCACACAGGCTGGAACACCATCAGGACCAGATGAAGACACTGGTTTGATTGTGTTAAGGTCGCAAAGTAGCGAACTTTCCGTAATGATAGGGCACAAAATGCATTTTGAGGACTGTAACTGATGAAGGTAAGGCTGATTATTTCTAGTGGATGTGGAATACGTAGTTTGAAAAAATTATGCGAATAGATCGGCGATGCCCTGATCAGTGTTTGCACTCGCGTTTTCAAACGTTATTTTGGATGGCAAAATAGACAGCTTTCGTTTAGAATTAACAAATCTAAAAAATTGCTGTGGATTTTGTGAAAACTGATTTCTCCAAAGGTGGAGGCTGAGGGACTCAGTTTTGATATTATTTAACAAGCCTATAAAGTTCTATAAAGCCATCTCAACACTATCATACGCGCAACTATCGTATTATCGAACAAGTGAGACACCATTTGACGTGTATGCGAAACATAAATTTTTAAATGTCCGAACGAATTCCTGAAAACCCCAAACGGCTCCATCAGCTCCAAAAATGTAAATTGTTGTCCGAATCGTTTACAGCTATATATCTTATGAACCAGATGAGCTACCACATGCTCTGCTATGTTTTTCTTCTAGTTTAAACGATACCTTTCGTTCGGTGTATCACTCGAACTGATTGGACTATCGTAGCAAAATTTTAAAAGTTCGCGTATATATTGCTTGCAGACTACGTTGTGTTTCGCCCCTAGTGCAGACTACCGTCTGCAGTGTATATACATACACACATAAATATACATACATTTAATACTTAAAGTCATTAACACAATTTTAACTGTTATCCTAGGTCAGTTTTTGCCTAACATAAAACATAACATAACATGTTAATCAGATGCACCAACGGCAGCGGTCTCTGTGTACACTTTTCGGCGCTAGCGCTATTGCGGCCGAAGTTAGAAACAGTCATCCAAGCCACAAACCTTTGTTATACTCGTTCAGTTTGAATTGGAATTCTATTCTTTCCAACCTACGTCTTCTACCAATCCGTTCCGATCAAGCAAAGAAAACAACACTACATTCAGATGAGACCAACTGATCCGATCGTCAGCTGCGCTGACGGTCCCCAGTTAGCATTTCTCCAATTTGTACGTTTCGTACCTAATTTGTTTGCCTTCTCGATATCTATCGGTAGGGTGCTGCGCATGGCTACTTAATAAATGTACCATGGGTCACCCTATCACAATTGATTACCTCCGTCGACACCCAAATTAGGAGAAACACACGCAATACTTAACAAGAGACAGACTCTTATCCGTGTATGTATTCCTATCAGGATCCGAGTTTTATCGTCGTCAAGGTTGTCGCTTCCACTCTTGTGCCCAGTAGCAAACTACACTGCCTTCCAAGAGCGTGAGTGACGTACTGGCATATCGACAATCTAAACGCGATACCAACATATCCTTGGTGCAATTGTCTTGTGCCATATCCACTAGACAAGTCACCTGAAGCCTATGACAAAAAACATGAATCGCAAAAAAAAACAACAAAAAAAAAAACCCTTCAGGGTACTCCCAAGGTCATCCTCCACCGCGCAATTACAAAAAAAGCAACTACTTTTTGTAAGCCGCGGTTTCCCATGGCACGAAGAGTAGCCATCTGCTCTGCGAGGCTTCACCGTTTCGGTTCATTTATATATATATATATTTTTTTTTGAATACATCACGCGTGACTCGCTGATCACAGAAACCCGTTTCAACGAACACGGCTCCAGTGATCCTGATGTTTTCAAAAATTGGGCGCCATATTTGTAACACGTCTTGTGGTTTCGGGGGGAGGGCAACCTCAGCTAGCTCAGTGTTCCCAGGGGTGGGTAACCTTAACCCTGCCCCTAGACGGTACAAAATTCCAAAACAACACAACCTTCACAATACTACACATGAACGTACCTACATACACACAAATGATCGGACGAGTTGGCAGGCCCGGTGTTATCGGCCACGACGTACCCGCCCTTCCTGCAACGGCTATTTAAATTCGAATGCCTTAAATTGGAACTGATGGCCGACTTATTCCATGGCCTCAGTGATTTTCCCTCCCTCACGCTTACTCACACATCATGTTGGATTCGCTCACAAGTACAATTTAATAGATAAACATTCCTTTACTTATGCTAGTTGAACAGGTTGGCCACTAGATGGCTGTGCTTAATGTTTGGCTGGCGTTTATAATTTAAGCGTGTATATTTACAAATCGAACAGGTGCGAAATTTTGCCAAATATAAATTCAGAGAAGGAGTAGATTGATGCAACTGTAAATTGGGCTCGGCGCAGATATGCTGTCGCTTAACGTTCCCTCAATCTGTATCCTACCCTATCGGAGCTCCAATATAAGTTAAAAGAGGTGGGGGTCGATCAATAGAAGACAAGTACTTTTGCCTCGCACCGGTGGCCAGAATGTGAGATATGTATATGTATATGTGCCAATGTAGGCAAATTTGGCAAAATCCGAGTGCCGGATTTAACAATGGAAAAATATGTGAATATGGAATAAATAAGTTAATAAATAAATTCATAAATATATAAATAAATACGCGTTAAATAATTAAATAAATAGGACAATAAATTCATAAACAGATAAGTAATCAAATAAATAGGACGGTAAATTAATAAATAAATAAATAGATAATGACAGGCGTGCAACAATTACATGGGCTTACAAGCGCCGCTCGTTTGGCCCTCTTGGTCGCCGCAAAAAAGATTTTCTGGACGTGCTACGGTTTGGGCCACTAATATGCTCGCATATGTGATTTACGTAGCCGTGATATGGGCGACAGCACTCTTTATGCGGGGTCTGTGCGCCTGTGCATAAGTCTGAATTCGAAATTAGCCTCTTCTGGCCACACTTCGATAATTCCCTTTGTGCCGTCCCGCTAAAAAAAACGTGTTGTCGCCTCTTTCTTTTAATCTGCCTGTCATCTCCCCGGCAGTCCCCACCGTCTGTCTCTCTGGTCACTCTGGTATTCGGCCCTGCCATCTTACGCTATCGTCATGCGATGAACAGGGCTGTTCCCCTCGAAAAATTTCCCCATCAGGGTCGCTTTTGTCACCGATAATTCCATGGCGCGATAGTCAAGTGCAACATGAGGCTCGTGCTATAAAATTAATTTTTCAGAATTTTTCAAAAAGAATTTTTAATTAATAATTCCGTCAACTCATTTTGATTAAATTTTTATTTGATTTCAATTTTGGTAAACCTGCACAATCAGCTGTTCTATACAAAACCAAAACAAAGCTGCACAGTGGCCAGTCCGATATCAGTAAGTTATCTGGGAACAAAGATATTCAAAGTGTAATCCGATGCTGATTAAATATATATTTAATAAATATTATAAAATATACAACAAAGAACATTTTAAACTTTTTTTTTCAATTTTTCATACACAATTTAAATTTTTATTAGTAAATTAAACCATTGGAATATTTGTTTATGTTTTAATGCATTGTTATTGTACTATAGTACATAGATTTATTGTAGCCTACTAAAAGAATTTTGGTGGGTCTGGTTCTTATAGTTTCTGCGATATGCTCAAGCAGCTGCGCTTGGTCCCCAATTCGGAAAGTTAATTCTTAAATAACTTTTAAATCAAGAATAGCACCGTTATGAAATTTGCAGGACGTAACAAGATCATTGAAATCTGTGTACAAGTTGACAGAAGTTAACGCAAGTTCATTGAACCTTGATAATACACCAGCCACAGACGCTGACATTGCTCTGATCCGGATGTCTTGCACAACGGCAGCGCACGAGGCGCAAGCTAAGCATTCTAGCGGCCGTTGTGAATCGTATTCAATAGCTTAAGTTACTTTCATTTGTATTCCCTAGTTTAGTTTTATTTCGGTTTTTGATTGCGGCGCATCGGCCCAATGTAACTGATGGTTCAACTCACTCACTGGTCCGAGCGACCTAGTAATTAATAAATATTTAATTGGCGCCTAACGTTTTTCGAACCATTTTATAATTTGGACACTCTGTGCTGTGCAGTGTCAAATAATATAATCGACCCACCAGTGCGAATAACAAAGCTGTGCCTGACCTACGCTAATTTTGGTCTAATTTTTGCAATAAAAAATTCCCTTGTTACACTGAAGCCGCTGGAGCTCTTTGGGCAGCGACTTGTCACCAACCTAGCGCGCAAGCGGGTTTCGGCAGCGATGAACATTGTCACTCATAGACGGCAGCGGGGGATCATTGAGAGCATTCGTGACCGCGGCGTGGTAAGCAGCAGCAGTAGTAGTAGCACATAGAGCCCTGCTAGGACCAACTAAAATATAAGTGGGCCGTCATTTGGCGTAAACTTTTTTCAATCCGCGTGAATTTAAGTTACAAATCTAAAGTAAGAAAATCAAAAAATACATAAAAATAAAAATTGCAACACATAATTGGGCTCCCAATTCACTTTTGAGTGACGTTATTCTGCATCCATCAGCAACTTTCGATAAGCATTCCGTTGCCAGTATTTATTCAATTTGCTGTGGTGGATCTGCCCTTGAAACTGTGTTGATATTATTGTTGACAGCGTAGCCCATGAACAACGCGTTTCGCTGTTACAGGGACCGTTCTACTATAAATAGGGTAACAGAACCGCAGTCTGCTCTCTCGCGAGAAATCGCGGACAACAAGCGAAAAATAGAAATGGATCCAGACTAGCTTAAGGCTGTGGTGCAGGCCGCAGTGGTCAGCGCCTTGGAGGCACAGAGCGTAGTATTACAACAAAGGGATACAGAGCTGAGGGCATCCATAAACGCTCAGATACAAGAATTGGCAGGCAGAATAGCTGCAACCAATATAGAAACACCGCCAGTTGAAGCATTCAAGCCGGTCGAAATCAGAAACGACGTCCAATGTAATGAGCCATTGGACGCTGTGAAATGTTTGCCAGAGTTTACGGGGGTACCGGAGACGTACGCCTCTTGGAGGCAAGCTGCGGTAGCGGCATATGCAATTTATAAACCATACGACGGAGGGTCGCGCCACTATCAGGCAGTTATTATTATTAAGAGCAAGATTAGAGGGGCAGCTGTAGGCGTCTTGGGTCAGTTTGGCACAGTAATGAATTTTGATGCCATAATAAATCGTCTCGATTTCACATACAGAGACAAGAGAGGCATTCATGTTATAGAACAAGAAATGAGCACCCTTAGACAGGGCTCGTTAAAAATTTTACAATACTACGACGAGGGGGAGAAAAAGCTTACTCTTATCACCAATAAGGTCAACATGTCTTATGAGCCAAGCATGGCACAAGCGCTCTGTACGAAGTTTAGAGATGATGCGTTGCGTGTGTTTGTCTCAGACAGAGCAGTAGGTGGAACAAAGGTGGCAGGTCGCAGGAACCAGTGGACGTCGATCCTTCCTTGTCAAAGATCCTACAGCCATCACAGGCATCAGCGTACGTCAACTCTAGCGCTCCTCAAGCCTATAAAAGAACAGCCACGTCTGGACGTTCAAGCGGACAGAGAAGGCAAAGGCTCAATCATAAAGCTCACGAGCCGGATCAAGACCCAGGGGCTTATACTAACGCTGATGCAACAGCGGAACGGCAAGTCGCTGACGACAATGGTAGCGACTATGACTCGGACATGGTCAATTTTTTAGGGGAAGTTCTCTGCTGCCCAACATTTGCAGAATGGAGTGCGCTCAGTAAATTCATCTTTCTCCACTCACTCGATTCACGGCACCTCTACGATCACACATAAGTGCCTCGTATCTTTGTTCGGTCAAAAGGCCACATTATTTTTGCTCCCTGATTTGTCGACATTTGATGGAATCATAGGGCTTCCTCTGGCCAACTCAAATGTGGCTCAGTAACGGAACCAATCGAGTTCCACAGGTGCGCGGACGTTAACTTTACAAATGATGATTGCGCCGACGCGCCCGATGCAGTAAAAGACGCATTTCTTAAGATGCTAAAAAGTAGACACAAAGCCTTTGCGGATCCTGAAGAAGCACTTCCCTACAATACGTCAGTGGTGGCCACTATCAGAACCACTGACGAACAACCAGTTTATTTCCTATTGTATCCCTATCCTATGGGAGCAGCAAAGAACAAAGAAATACAAAGCCTTCTAAAAAACGGTATCATAAAAAAATCTGTTTCCCCCTATAACAACCCAATTTGGGTGGTTGACAAAAAGGGCACAGATGGTTGGTAACAAAAACATGCGTCTTGTAATGGATTTCCGAAGACTCAATGAGAAAACCATTGCGGACAGATACCCCATGCCTAACATTCCAATGATTCTTAAGAATCTTGGTAAGGCTAAATACTTCTCGACATTGGACCTGAAGTCCGGCTATCACCAGATCACGCTAGCAGAGCGTGACCGTGAGAAAACAGCGTTCGCAGTTAACGGGGGAAAGTACGAATTTTGTCGACTTCCCTTCGGGTTGAAGAATGCAGCCAGCATCTTCCAAAGAACTGTCGACGACATACTGCGTGAGCAGATTGGCAAATCTTGCTATGTCTATGTCGACGATGTCATATTCTTCTCGAAAGATGAAGATTCCCATGTCAAACATGTGGAGTGTGTCTTAAAGAGCCTGTACGAGGCAAATATGAGAGTCTCCAAGGAAAAATCGCGTTTTTTTAAGAAAAGCGTAGGTTTTCTTGGTTTTGTGGTCACCAGCAATTGAGCCACAACGAACCCGGAAAAGGTCAGAGCAATTCAAGAGTTCCCAGAACCAAAGAATTTATTCGAAGTCAGATCATTTCTTGGTCTGGCCAGTTACTATAGGTGTTTCATCAAAGACTTTGCTTCAATAGCAAAGCCCATTTCTGACATCCTAAAGGGTGAGAATGGGTCAGTTAGTAAGCATAGATCGCGAAACATCCCGGTAAAATTCTCCGATCTTCAGTGTCACGCTTTTCAAAAGCTGCGCAACATTTTGTCCTCAGAAAACGTCATGCTCCGATACCCTGACTATAAGAAGTTGTTTGATCTAACGACGGACGCTTCAGCCTACGGCATAGGGGCAGTGCTTCCCAGGATGGTCACCCCCTCTCAATGATTTCTAGAACATTGAGGACCTCAGTGGTGAACTACGCCGTTAACGAGCGGGAACTATTGGCTATAGTTTGGGCTTTTAGCAAGCTACGTCACTACATATATGGTGTAAAAAACATAAACATTTTCACGGACCACCAGCCGTTAACTTTTGCAGTTTCGGAGTCAAACCCGAACGCCAAAATTAAAAGTTGGAAAGCGCGCATTGAGGAAACGAATGCACGAATGTTTTATAAGCCAGGAAAGGAAAATTTAGTTGCTGATGCGCTGTCGCGACAGCAGCTCAACGCCCTAGATGAACTAAATGCCGATTCCTGCGCAGACACAGTTCACAGTGAGCTCTCATTGACCCACACAATTGAGTCGACTGAAAAGCCGCTCAACTGTTTCCAAAACCAAATCGTCATTGAAGAGGCACGCGTCGCCGTGAAGCGCAACTTCATTCTTTTCGGAGACAAGAGACGTCATGAAGTGAACTTCACTGATGGTGCAGCCCGTCTTGATGAACTCCGTGACTTAATTAATCCGAAGGCGGTGAATGCTCTTTATTGCGATCTGCACACGCTAGCATAGGTGCAAGATGGCTTAGTGCGCATGTTTCCAAGCACAAAGTTTTGGCACTGCAAAAATCGAGTTGCAGACATTATAGAGCGCACAGAGCAGCTCAAGAAATTGTTAAGCAAGTCCTCTCGGAGTACTATTTTCCAAAAATGGCAAAAATAGCTAAAGAAATTGCGAAAAATTGGAGAATCTGTTCAACGGCCAAATACGATAGACACCCGAGAAAACAGGAGCTAGGGGAGACGCCGATTCCAGAGACTCCTGGGGAACTTCCGCATATTAATATTTTTTCCACAGACAAAAAGTTTTTTTTGACAAGACATTACATTCAGTTATCAACAAGAGACCTGTTGATGCTTTCCGTGTGCCCGCAGGTGAACCTCAGGAGGAAATATCAGCAAAGTTAAAGAGTGCGCAAGACGCGCTCCGCGCCAGGCTGAACACCCAGCGTCAAAATAGGGTTTTGGAAGTAGGAGAGGAAGTCCTGGGCAACAAGCTCACGCCCTTGTGTGAAGAACGAGTCGTAGAGGCAGACCTTGGCACGACCGTTCTCATTGGAGGGAGGGTGGTCTATAAGGACAACCTTAAGTAGGGCGAGAGCTAAAATTAAATATTGACCCTACGCAACTTGACATTAGTTTTAAGTTTCAATATTTTGCGCCACTTGGCATTACCTTTAAGATTTTAAGCCATTTGGCGCTATCATTAGGATACACATATTAATAGTACAGTCCGTTTTGTCTGTTTTCCGCAAGTCTGGGTTTCTCTCTTTCTCGTGGGTGCTGCGGCGCGAGTGACCGATTACTCAAACGCCAAATATATCCCCATTGTTGAGGACGAAGTTCTGGTATGGGAAGAATTCAGCTTCGTCAGGCACACCGCAAACATCTCTGAATATGAGAGAATGGTGAAGGCAACAATGGGGCTGTGTGAAATGTTTCCGCAGTCGCACATGAAGAAGCTTCTAAACGTGGATGCTGCCCATCTCAGGGATATGGTAGAAGCTCTTGGAGTGCACAACAGGATAGCAAGGAGTTTGGATTTCTTGGACACAGCCCTCAATGTAGTAGCAGGAACACCTGATGCTAGTGACTTTGAACAGGTAAAATTCACAGAGTTACAACTGGTTAACTCCAACAACAGGCAGGTAGCTATAAACACGAAAGTTCAACAACAAATCAACCAGCTAACGTCAACCGTCAACACATTATTAAAAGCTGCAAAAAAGGAGCAGATAGATTCCGGGCATTTGTACGAGACGCTCTTAGCTCGGAATAGAATGTTGCTAATGGAAATGCAGAATTTGATGCTCGCGGTGACCCTTGCAAAGATTAATATCATAAGCCCAAATATATTAAAACACGCGGATTTGAAATCTGTTTGGCTAGATAAACCCACAGGTACCCCAATAGCTGACCTTATGTCCGTTGCGTCCGTTAAAGTGTTACAATCTGTTAACACCCTTCACTTTATCATTAAGTTTCCAAAAATCAAAATGGCTTGCAGAAAGGTGACGTTGTATCCAGGTGCTCATGAGAATGCTGTACTACAAATCGACGACAACATTATAGCTAAATGCGGGGATTAAGTACTCTCTCTCTCAAAAATTGTACTTCGACGCCGGGAGGAACCTTTTGTCAACTATCACCGAATAGCTCTTGTGCCAGAGAGCTTCATGCTGGTGGTTCGGCCAACTGTCAAATGCAGCCGAGTCATCTGGACTTGATCACATGGATCGATGACGGAATTCTGATCATCAATGATCGGCCTGCTAAAGTTTGCGTTGACAACGGTACTGAAACTTAGGTTCACGGAACAAATCTAATCACGTTCAATAAGTGGGCTCTAATCAACGAGACTAAATATCTGAATCTCAACAATGTCCAGAGTAAGTTCCCCGGCATTGCGGCATCTCCCCTTCTGAACTTCACCGGCCACCAGGACGTACTGAGTCTCCATTAACTTCATCGTTTAAATGAACGTAACCTGGAGATCATCAAGGAAGTCAAGGACGAAATCGGAAGTGTCAACAATGTTGTAATGGCCTTCTGGTTGGGAGCCATTTGTTGCTATATGATAGGAGCGGCCGAGGGCGGCCTTAACTTAAAAGGGGAGCAGTTAACAGAAGTTAACGCAAGTTCATTGTAACTTGATATTACACCAGCCACAGACGCTGATATTGCTCTGGGCCGGATGTCTTGCACAACGGCAGCGCACGAGGCGCAAGCTAAGCATTCTAGCGGCCGTTGTGAATCGTATTCAATAGCTTAAGTTACTTTCATTTGTATTCCCTAGTTTAGTTTTATTTCGGTTTTTGATTGCGGCGCATCGGCCCAATGTAACTGATGGTTCAACTCATTCACTGGTCCGAGCGACCTAGTGATTAATAAATGATTAATAAATATTTAATTTACACACCAAAGCATACTAAACATAAAAACAGGAGCTAGGGGAGACGCCGATTCCCGAGACTTCTGGGAAACTTCCGCATATTAATATTTTTTCCACAGACAAAAAGTTTTTTTTGACATGTGCTGACAAGTTTTCTAAATTTGCAGTCGTACAACCAATTCAGTCGCGCACTATCGAGGACTTGAAAGTCCCGCTGCTGCAGCTCATGAATTTCTTTCCGCGAGCCAAGACAATGTATTGCGACAATGAGCCTTCACTGAATTCACTGACAATAAAGACCCTGTTGTTAAATCCTCAAGCTGGACAGAAACATTAATGACTCAGTCGAAATCATAATGATGGCTACGGTTGAGTATAACAAGACATTACATTCAGTTATCAACAAGAGACCTGTTGATGCCTTCCGTGTGCCCGCAGGTGAACCTCAGCAGGAAATATCAGCAAATTTAAAGAGTGCGCAAGACGCGTTTCGAGCCAGGCTGAACACCCAGAGTCAAAATAGGGTTTTGGAAGTAGGAGAGGAAGTCCTAGTAAAGAGAAACCGCAGGCTGGGCAACAAGTTCACGCCCTTGTGTGAAGAACAAGTCGTAGAGGCAGACCTTGGCACGACCGTTCTCATTGGAGGGAGGGTGGTCTATAAGGACAACCTTAAGTAGGGCGAGAGCTAAAATTAAATATTGACCCTACGCAACTTGACATTAGTTTTAAGTTTCAATATTTTGCGCCACTTGGCATTACCTTTAAGATTTTAAGCCATTTGGCGCTATCATTAGGATACACATATTAATAGTACAGTCCGTTTTGTCTGTTTTCCGCAAGTCTGGGTTTCTCTCTTTCTCGTGGGTGCTGCGGCGCGAGTGACCGATTACTCAAACGCCAAATATATCCCCATTGTTGAGGACGAAGTTCTGGTATGGGAAGAATTCAGCTTCGTCAGGCACACCGCAAACATCTCTGAATATGAGAGAATGGTGAAGGAAACAATGGGGGTGTGTGAAATGTTTCCGCAGTCGCACATGAAGAAGCTTCTAAACGTGGATGCTGCCCATCTCAGGGATATGGTAGAAGCTCTTGGAGTGCACCACAGGATAGCAAGGAGTTTGGATTTCTTGGACACAGCCCTCAATGTAGTTGCAGGAACACCTGATGCTAGTGACTTTGAACAGGTAAAATTCACAGAGTTACAACTGGTTAACTCCAACAACAAACACGAAATTCAACAACAAATCAACCAGCTAACGTCAACCGTCAACACATTATTAAAAGCTGCAAAAAAGGAGCAGATAGATTCCGGGCATTTGTACGAGACGCTCTTAGCTCGGAATAGAATGTTGCTAATGGAAATGCAGAATTTGATGCTCGCGGTGACCCTTGCAAAGATTAATATCATAAGCCCAAAAATATATTAAAGCACGCGGATTTGAAATCTGTTTGGCTAGATGAACCCACAGGTACCCCAATAGCTGACCTTATGTCCGTTGCGTCCGTTAAAGTGTTACAATCTGTTAACACCCTTCACTTTATCATTAAGTTTCCAAAAATCAAAATGGCTTGCAGAGAGGTGACGTTGTATCCAGGTGCTCATGAGAATGCTGTACTACAAATCGACGACAACATTATAGATAAATGCGGGGATTAAGTATTCTCTCTCTCAAAAATTGTACTTCGACGCCGGGAGGAACCTTTTGTCAACTATCACCGAATAGCTCTTGTGCCAGAGAGCTTCATGCTGGTGGTTCGGCAGACTGTCAAATGCAGCCGAGTCATCTGGACCCGATCACATGGATCGATGACGGAATTCTGATCATCAATGATCGGCCTGCTAAAGTTTGCGTTGACAACGGTACTGAAACTTACGTTCACGGAACAAATCTAATCACGTTCAATAAGTGGGCTCTAATCAACGAGACTAAATATCTGAATCTCAACAGTGTCCAGAGTAAGTTCCCCGGCATTGCGGCATCTCCCCTTCTGAACTTCACCGGCCACCAGGACGTACTGAGTCTCCCTTAACTTCATCGTTTAAATGAACGTAACCTGGAGATCATCAAGGAAGTCAAGGACGAAATCGGAAGTGTCAACAATGTTCTAATGGCCTTCTGGTTGGGAGCCATTTGTTGCTATATGATAGGAGCGGCCGAGGGCGGCCTTAACTTAAAAGGGGAGCAGTTAACAGAAGTTAACGCAAGTTCATTGTAACTTGATATTACACCAGCCACAGACGCTGATATTGCTCTGGGCCGGATGTCTTGCACAACGGCAGCGCACGAGGCGCAAGCTAAGCATTCTAGCGGCCGTTGTGAATCGTATTCAATAGCTTAAGTTACTTTCATTTGTATTCCCTAGTTTAGTTTTATTTCGGTTTTTGATTGCGGCGCATCGGCCCAATGTAACTGATGGTTCAACTCACTCACTGGTCCGAGCGACCTAGTGATTAATAAATGATTAATAAATATTTAATTTACACACCAAAGCATACTAAACATAAAAACAGGAGCTAGGGGAGACGCCGATTCCCGAGACTTCTGGGAAACTTCCGCATATTAATATTTTTTCCACAGACAAAAAGTTTTTTTTGACATGTGCTGACAAGTTTTCTAAATTTGCAGTCGTACAACCAATTCAGTCGCGCACTATCGAGGACTTGAAAGTCCCGCTGCTGCAGCTCATGAATTTCTTTCCGCGAGCCAAGACAATGTATTGCGACAATGAGCCTTCACTGAATTCACTGACAATAAAGACCCTGTTGTTAAATCCTCAAGCTGGACAGAAACATTAATGACTCAGTCGAAATCATAATGATGGCTACGGTTGAGTATAACAAGACATTACATTCAGTTATCAACAAGAGACCTGTTGATGCCTTCCGTGTGCCCGCAGGTGAACCTCAGCAGGAAATATCAGCAAATTTAAAGAGTGCGCAAGACGCGTTTCGAGCCAGGCTGAACACCCAGAGTCAAAATAGGGTTTTGGAAGTAGGAGAGGAAGTCCTAGTAAAGAGAAACCGCAGGCTGGGCAACAAGTTCACGCCCTTGTGTGAAGAACAAGTCGTAGAGGCAGACCTTGGCACGACCGTTCTCATTGGAGGGAGGGTGGTCTATAAGGACAACCTTAAGTAGGGCGAGAGCTAAAATTAAATATTGACCCTACGCAACTTGACATTAGTTTTAAGTTTCAATATTTTGCGCCACTTGGCATTACCTTTAAGATTTTAAGCCATTTGGCGCTATCATTAGGATACACATATTAATAGTACAGTCCGTTTTGTCTGTTTTCCGCAAGTCTGGGTTTCTCTCTTTCTCGTGGGTGCTGCGGCGCGAGTGACCGATTACTCAAACGCCAAATATATCCCCATTGTTGAGGACGAAGTTCTGGTATGGGAAGAATTCAGCTTCGTCAGGCACACCGCAAACATCTCTGAATATGAGAGAATGGTGAAGGAAACAATGGGGGTGTGTGAAATGTTTCCGCAGTCGCACATGAAGAAGCTTCTAAACGTGGATGCTGCCCATCTCAGGGATATGGTAGAAGCTCTTGGAGTGCACCACAGGATAGCAAGGAGTTTGGATTTCTTGGACACAGCCCTCAATGTAGTTGCAGGAACACCTGATGCTAGTGACTTTGAACAGGTAAAATTCACAGAGTTACAACTGGATAACTCCAACAACAGGCAGGTAGCTATAAACACGAAAGTTCAAGAACAAATCAACCAGCTAATGTCAACCGTCAACACATTATTAAAAGCTGAAAAAAAGGAGCAGATAGATTCCGGGCATTTGTACGAGACGCTCTTAGCTCGGAATAGAATGTTGCTAATGGAAATGCAGAATTTGATGCTCGCGGTGACCCTTGCAAAGATTAATATAATGAGCCCAAATATATTAAAGCACGCGGATTTGAAATCTGTTTGGCTAGCTGAACCCACAGGTACCCCAATAGGTGACCTTATGTCCGTTGCGTCCGTTAAAGTGTTACAATCTGTTAACGCCCTTCACTCTTATAGTTTATCATTAAGTTTCCAAAAATCAAAATGGCTTGCAGAAAGGTGACGTTGTATCCAGTCGCTCATGAGAATGCTGTACTACAAATCGACGACAACATTATAGCTGAATGCGGGGATCAAGTACTCTCTCTCAAAAATTGTACTTCGACGCCGGGAGGAACCTTTTGTCAACTATCACCGAATAGCTCTTGTGTCAGAGAGCTTCATGCTGGTGGTTCAGCAAACTGTCAAATGCAGCCGAGTCATCTGGACCCGATCACATGGATCGATGACGGAATTCTGATCATCAATGATCGGCCTGCTAAAGTATGCGTTGACAACGGTACTGAAACTTGGGTTCACGGAACAAATCTAATCACGTTCAATAAGTGGGCTCTAATCAACGAGACTAAATATCTGAATCTCAACAGTGTCCAGAGTAAGTTCCCCGGCATTCCGGCATCTCCCCTTCTGAACTTCACCGGCCACCAGTACGTACTGAGTCTCCCTTACCTTCATCGATTAAATCGTTAAGGAGGTGATCGCCGAGATAGGAGCGGCCGAGGGCGGCCTTAACTTAAAAAGGGGACCAGTTAATAGAAGTTAACGCAAGTTCATTGTAACTTGATATTACACCAGCCACAGACGCTGACATTGCTCTGGGCCGGATGTCTTGCACAACGGCAGCGCACGAGGCGCAAGCTAAGCATTCTAGCGGCCGTTGTGAATCGTATTCAATAGCTTAAGTTACTTTCATTTGTATTCCCTAGTTTAGTTTTATTTCTGTTTTTGATTGCGGCGCATCGGCCCAAAGTAACTCATGGTTTAACTCACTCACTGGTCCGAGCGACCTAGTGATTAATAAATGATTAATAAATATTTAATTTACACACCAAAGTACAAGTCTGTAGTACTTGATTTTTCTGATTTTTTTTTCATATAGGGGGCGAATGGGCGACTTATCCAAAATCCAATATTCATATTCTGCGTATCGTTTACGGAAACATATTAAAACATTTGGGGGGTCTAGCTCTTATAGTTTCTGAGGGATGAGGGACCAATAAACACTGACTACAAGAAAACGGTGGAAAAAAACTTGATCTGCGTATGGTATATACGAATCGAAAAAGTTCAAGTTCTGCTCTCTAGCCCGTGGATAGACAGACAGACGGGCGGCTAGTGATGCTGATCAAGAATATATATACTTTTTGGGGTCGGAGATGCCTCCTGACTGTTAAAAACACTTGCACAAAACCATTATACCCTTATTACCCATTTTCAATGGGTTTTGTGTATAAAAATACTGACTGGCAACACTGGTTACTTTTCCAACGCGAACGTTTGAATGTCTAATTTAAGATTGAAGGATATGTACACTAAACAATTAGTGGTAATTCTTCGTTATCTTCACCCCAGGTAAAGAGCGTTTAGGTCAATCTTATTTAGTTTTTTACGAGGATTCCATTTCCGGTAGCGGATCTTAACTTTATTAACTTTTATTAAATATAAGCAAATTAGACTTGCCGATATATCGGTGCCAGCACGATACCAAAGGTTGATCCGTATCGATACCACTTGACGATGAATATTTGATAGGCATGGACTATCGCCAACTACTTCGAGATGAGCAAATGAGAGTAGTATGAAAGTCATTAAAAATATCGTATTTTCGATTTGGCGCAAAATGTTTTTGACACAGCCTATATTTAAAAGCGATTAGATTGCAACTAGCTTTTCATTAAATATATATAAATTCAAATGTTAATTATAAATGTTTATTTCATAGTTTATATGATAAATATATATAAATTTTTAAATACATTAGTATAAGACACAATGTTTTTGTTTAGGGATATTTACTATTTGTTTACTAATACTGTATATGACGGGACTCTTATAATATATAATAATATTATTATATTATATTTATTTATTTATAAATTATAATTTAATTTATCTGTATTAGGTTGGTGAAAAATAAAAAAAAAACAAAATAAATATATATATTATATATAATTATCAAGGCATTGTGTTATAAAATAGAAGATCTATTGGAAAACATTTAATCGTATTTTTGCTACCTACAATGGGAGGGACAAGTGTGTATAACCATTTGTGACCCTGAACTTGATCGCAAATTTCATTAGTGCATATGTACATATATATGAAAATAAAAGAAGTAAAGTACTTTGTACTCAATCGCACACGTTCCTTGCAAATGTATATTTGTATTTACATACATAAAAATGCACATATCATCAATTTCGTGCATCGCTCTGACGCGTTCTTGTCGTAGGTGATGTACTCATAATATGTACATATGTACATATATGTAGGAAAACAAACCAAATTCAAAGCAAAATATAGGTAAGATCAGACATAATATTGATATTTCTTGTTTCTGCCCTTCACCAGTACAGACAGAGTACTGGCTCTGCTGGGTAAAGCAGTTTTCTGCGAAGAATCGGAAACGGCAGCGGAACAAGTGCAGCCAACAGCAACAACAATTCACCAACCCTAAGTGATTGGCAGGCATCTGTGGATCGTTCATATAATTCAAAGTCTATTTAGGTAGATCGCGAATGTTTATGTTTATTTGTCTAGCAAATAAAATTGGGAGTTATGCGTGGTGATGGATTTTGCGGCTTCTACTATGGCCTGGCGCCGGCAACTGATGACAACGCACCCACCGCGGCCCTATCCTTTTGTGCCACCGATGACAACGAATCGTGTGCCATACAGCGCGTCGTATTAATTAATATTGAATTGAAGCAATGTTAATATATTAACAAAAAACACCCACCTCATAATTTATGTACTTGTATATTAAGGATTTGCCAGTGCTTCTTTTATATGCATTTGGCCAGCGCTGCAGCAATAATAATCTACACAGCTTTGTCCAACATTTTGATACTCGTTCACGAAGTGACTTGAAATTTAGAATATATACTTGTGTACACTGCAGGGAGATAAAGTAATTTAAGATTTAAGATTTTTTGACTATGCTCACTGGGGGCGGCGCAATTACATAAAATCGATATATCTCTCACTTTTAAGGCAAGATACATAATTTTGAGAGAGATTACTAATAACTTTCTCTAAAGAATGCGCGCATTGAGGAAACAAATGCATTAAAAGCCAGGAAAGGAAAATTTAGTTGCTGATGCGCTGTCGCGATAGCAGCTCAACGCCCTAGATGAACTAAATGCCGATTCCTGCGCAGACACAGTTCACAGTGAGCTCTCATTGACCCACACAATTGAGTCGACTGAAAAGCCGCTCAACTGTTTCCAAAACCAAATCGTCATTGAAGAGGCACGCGTCGCCGTGAAGCGCAACTTCATTCTTTTCGGAGACAAGAGACGTCATGAAGTGAACTTCACTGATGGTGCAGCCCGTCTTGATGAACTCCGTGACTTAATTAATCCGAAGGCGGTGAATGCTCTTTATTGCGATCTGCACACGCTAGCATAGGTGCAAGATGGCTTAGTGCGCATGTTTCCAAGCACAAAGTTTTGGCACTGCAAAAATCGAGTTGCAGACATTATAGAGCGCACAGAGCAGCTCAAGAAATTGTTAAGCAAGTCCTCTCGGAGTACTATTTTCCAAAAATGGCAAAAATAGCTAAAGAAATTGCGAAAAATTGGAGAATCTGTTCAACGGCCAAATACGATAGACACCCGAGAAAACAGGAGCTAGGGGAGACGCCGATTCCAGAGACTCCTGGGGAACTTCCGCATATTAATATTTTTTCCACAGACAAAAAGTTTTTTTTGACAAGACATTACATTCAGTTATCAACAAGAGACCTGTTGATGCTTTCCGTGTGCCCGCAGGTGAACCTCAGGAGGAAATATCAGCAAAGTTAAAGAGTGCGCAAGACGCGCTCCGCGCCAGGCTGAACACCCAGCGTCAAAATAGGGTTTTGGAAGTAGGAGAGGAAGTCCTGGGCAACAAGCTCACGCCCTTGTGTGAAGAACGAGTCGTAGAGGCAGACCTTGGCACGACCGTTCTCATTGGAGGGAGGGTGGTCTATAAGGACAACCTTAAGTAGGGCGAGAGCTAAAATTAAATATTGACCCTACGCAACTTGACATTAGTTTTAAGTTTCAATATTTTGCGCCACTTGGCATTACCTTTAAGATTTTAAGCCATTTGGCGCTATCATTAGGATACACATATTAATAGTACAGTCCGTTTTGTCTGTTTTCCGCAAGTCTGGGTTTCTCTCTTTCTCGTGGGTGCTGCGGCGCGAGTGACCGATTACTCAAACGCCAAATATATCCCCATTGTTGAGGACGAAGTTCTGGTATGGGAAGAATTCAGCTTCGTCAGGCACACCGCAAACATCTCTGAATATGAGAGAATGGTGAAGGAAACAATGGGGGTGTGTGAAATGTTTCCGCAGTCGCACATGAAGAAGCTTCTAAACGTGGATGCTGCCCATCTCAGGGATATGGTAGAAGCTCTTGGAGTGCACCACAGGATAGCAAGGAGTTTGGATTTCTTGGACACAGCCCTCAATGTAGTTGCAGGAACACCTGATGCTAGTGACTTTGAACAGGTAAAATTCACAGAGTTACAACTGGTTAACTCCAACAACAAACACGAAATTCAACAACAAATCAACCAGCTAACGTCAACCGTCAACACATTATTAAAAGCTGCAAAAAAGGAGCAGATAGATTCCGGGCATTTGTACGAGACGCTCTTAGCTCGGAATAGAATGTTGCTAATGGAAATGCAGAATTTGATGCTCGCGGTGACCCTTGCAAAGATTAATATCATAAGCCCAAAAATATATTAAAGCACGCGGATTTGAAATCTGTTTGGCTAGATGAACCCACAGGTACCCCAATAGCTGACCTTATGTCCGTTGCGTCCGTTAAAGTGTTACAATCTGTTAACACCCTTCACTTTATCATTAAGTTTCCAAAAATCAAAATGGCTTGCAGAGAGGTGACGTTGTATCCAGGTGCTCATGAGAATGCTGTACTACAAATCGACGACAACATTATAGATAAATGCGGGGATTAAGTATTCTCTCTCTCAAAAATTGTACTTCGACGCCGGGAGGAACCTTTTGTCAACTATCACCGAATAGCTCTTGTGCCAGAGAGCTTCATGCTGGTGGTTCGGCAGACTGTCAAATGCAGCCGAGTCATCTGGACCCGATCACATGGATCGATGACGGAATTCTGATCATCAATGATCGGCCTGCTAAAGTTTGCGTTGACAACGGTACTGAAACTTACGTTCACGGAACAAATCTAATCACGTTCAATAAGTGGGCTCTAATCAACGAGACTAAATATCTGAATCTCAACAGTGTCCAGAGTAAGTTCCCCGGCATTGCGGCATCTCCCCTTCTGAACTTCACCGGCCACCAGTACGTACTGAGTCTCCCTTACCTTCATCGTTTGAATGAATGTAACTTGGAGATCATTAAAGAAGTCAAAGACGAAATCGGAAGTGTCAACAGCGTTGTAATGGCCTTTATGGCCATTATGCGGCGCTATAATATGCGCCGGAATCATCTATCATCGGTACAGGAAGAACGTGGTCACAGCCAAGAACATCAGAGAGGTGATCGCCGAGATAGGAACGGCCGAGGGCGGCCTTAACTTAAGGGGGAGCAGTTAACAGAAGTCAACGCAAGTGCAAATGTAATTTGATATCACACCAGCCACACTAGCTGACATTGCTCTGGGCCGGATGTCTTGCACAACGGCAGCGCACGAGGCGCAAGCTAAGCATTTTAGCGGCCGTTGTGAGTTGAATCCAATAGCTTAAGTCTTTTCTATTTGTATCCCTTAGCTTCAGTTTTATATCGGTTTTTGAATAAGGCACATCTGCCCATTATTTTATCCGCGAAATTCAACTCACTCACTGAGTCTGAATTGACTAGTGTTTTAATAAGTCTTTCGTGTTAACGAAATAAACATTTTTTTTAAATAAAGATATACTAAACCAAAACCTCTACTGGAGTTTTAACTAAAGTATAATTAATTTACATATGTACTAATGAAATTTGCGATCAAGTTCAGGGTCACAAATGGTTATACACACTTGTCCGTCCCATTGTAGGTAGCACAAATACGATTAAATGTTTCCCAATAGATCTTCTATATTATAACACAATGCCTTGATATTTATATATAATATATATATTTATTCTGTTTTTTTTTTATTTTTCACCAACTTAATACAGATAAATTAATTTATAATTTATAAATAAATAAATATAATATATTAAGATTATTATATATTTATATATTTTAAGAGTCCCGTCATATTCAGTATTAGTAAACAAATAGTAAATATCCTTAAACAAAAACATTGTGTCATATACGAATGTATTCAAAAATGTATATATATTTATCATATAAACTATGAAATAAACAATTATAATAAACATTTGAAATTGTATATATTTAAAGAAAAACTAGTTGCAATCTAATCGCTTTTAAATATAGGCTTAAATTTTTATTTGATTTATCTGATTTAATATGTGTATAATAAATACTATAAAAGAACAGAAAATGTTTAACTTTATTGTAAAATTTTTCATACAAAATTAAAATGTTTATTAGTAAAATAATCCGTTAGAATGTTTATTTACGTTTTGCGGCACAACCGAAATTATCTAAATTAAAATCCATTCCGACAACTTATCTTAATTTTTTTAAAGTGAATCAAAATCAATTGACGCAAACCGTAAATACAGTTGTGCACAAAGAAACAGCTCAATTAATTAAAACTAATAAGTGCCCGCATTGTGAAAAAAAAAAATAACTGACTGGCAACACTGGTTATTTTTCCAACGCAAACGTATGAATGTCTTATTTCAGATTTTAGGATAAGTATACTAAACAAGGAATATCTTGCAAAAACGAATTATCCCACATACCAAAAGTTGCGGAAACTCAATGCCCACAACATATTAAATTATCAAAACTTTTGGCCCTTTTTTTTTAAATTGTCAAAATGTGCAATTGAAAACTTTTTCATCTGTAACTTTTTACGTACGCCTAAAAGCTCTTACCTTTCAAACAATACATGGAACATACCTGTATCTTCTATGGTTTGGAAACTGTGGGGTGTCAAATTTAGCGGATTTTATTGTTTTCACG
This sequence comes from Drosophila colorata, assembly GCA_035041545.1. Taxonomy (NCBI): domain Eukaryota; kingdom Metazoa; phylum Arthropoda; class Insecta; order Diptera; family Drosophilidae; genus Drosophila; species Drosophila colorata. Next base: position 627,179 of record JAWNLD010000463.1, read on the forward strand.
TAAAGTTCCATAAAGCCAACTCAAAGCTATCATACGCAAAAATTTATACAGAAATTAAATCACCACCAACGGCTCCATCAGCTCAAAAAATTTTAATTTTTCCCGAATCGTTTACACATGTTATGCTATGTCTTTCTTCTAGTATAAACGATACATTTTGATCGGTCTATCACTCGATCTGATCGGACTATCGTAGCAAAACTTCAAAAGATCGCATGTATATTGTAAGCCGCTTTTGCACAATACGTTGTGCTTCGATAGCTGCAGTAGGAAGTGAGTGAGCTTTAGTGCGAATTCAATATGGAAAGTTGGGTTTTCATGAGATAATCCAACATCTTCCTTAGCTAAGCGGTCTGCCATTTTATTGCAGTCAATGCCCCGGTGTCTGGGAACCCAGTAGGTATGCACTGTTCTACTAGTTCTTAGATCAGATGCTTGCACGGATTTTATATGTTGATAAAATGTTGATCTTTTTATATCTGTTGTGTTGGGCTAATTTGGGCTCTATGGAGCTGCTCAGGGGTTTCGTGGCTGTTGCGAAATACGACTTGGTGTTTTGTTTTTGTTGACAAGTATAATTTTTGTACCCTAAAGCATCTCCGACCCCATAAAGTCGATATATTCTTGATAAGGACGATGAGCTGAGTCGATTTAGCCAAGTCGGCATGAACGCAACGATCTCTGAAACCACTTGAGCTAGAGACCTAAACTTATCGACTAAAGATTCTCCTAAACAATACGCAAATCAAGCTTATCAAATTTGTTTTCGTTATTGTGAATTAAAGTCGAATTAAAGACCTGGTTTTCTCAGCATATCTTTGAGACTATACTAGAGCTAGAACTAGAGCCACCAATTTGTATACTCGTTTACTAAGTGAAACTAGTATATTGGGTTTGTGCAATATCCGTCATGCTGTCCGTCCGTCTGTCCGGATGAAAGCTACTTTTTTCGGCGCTATTGAAGCTAGAGACACAAAACATTGGACATATACTTGTAGTTATCTGCTTCAGACAGAGCGTTAAGATTTTTGTGCCACTCCCACTAGGAGGCTGGCAAATCGATAATACGTCGATACACCTCAAATCGCAAATCTATAAAAGGTGAATATTTCTCACAATTTTAAAGCTAGAGCTACCAAATTTTGTATGCAGATTGTTGGTGAACTTCCCCAAACATTGTGACCTTGACATCCCGGCACAATTTTAGTGCCGGAGCAACCAAATTAAGTAAGCGGTTTTCTAATGAACTCCTCTTAAAATAGAGCTGAAAGTTTTTGGAAACACCCACTTCCTCCCCCACAAATTTCAAAAATTTTAATTCTCCCAAAATAACAATAATAATTATACCGTGAACGAGTATTGCGCAGTCAGATACGCCCTACTGCAAAGTTCTTATTTATTTATTTTAATTTTGTTTATTGTTTTCTTGAAAACGCAGATCAATAATATTTCGGTATTGGATACCTCCCCCCATTCGCCCCATTCCTTAAAAAAAACAATTCAAATGCGCTTTGGTATTGACATAGATTTGAATGCTCTTGTTAAGTCCTGACAATCTCATAGCGATCATACTCTTAGTTTAGAATGCATTCAAGAATTCGTTTACCACAGTAGGGGCCAAGCGAAGCCGATAAGATAGTGCGCAGCTTGCTACGTGCGTTTGTGTATGTGTGTGATATTATTATGTATATAGGAATAGATCGGCGCTGGGTTCAGGGTATCTCCTAGTCAGGCACTCCTGACTAGAGCCATCTTACTTGTGATGGGGCGTGTCAGTCGGTTTTCGAAATGACTTTCGAAGCTGCTGTCGCAAGTAGGGAAGGCTTGGAACCTCGCTTACGAATGCTCGGCAAAGTTTTCCGGACATTCGTAGTTGAAATGATACCAGGATCCGTCAGCTCTTTTTGTTGGCGTCTTAAAGGTTGGAGTTGCCTTTTTATATTGCATGTGATTCGCCAAACATTGTAATTTGTGCATCCGGGCTGGCTTCTTCAAGTCTTTACTCAAATTGAACGTTGCTGATGTGTTTAAGGACCTTTTGGAGATTGGGCGGTATATCCTGTCAACTCTAGGATCTAACTAGCTGACGTCTAAGCGGTGCTGCCAGAGTGTGGATGTGGTAACGTAGCAGTGAAGGCTGGTGTATGCGAGGAGGCGTAAGGTCCGCAGCTCCTCTTATTATACTCGTTAACGAAGTGCAATTAGATTATTATACTCGTTCACGAAGTGAAACTAGTATATTGGGTTTGTGCAATATCCGTCCGTCTCGCCGTATGAACGAAATTTTTTTCGCCGCTATTACAGTTAGAGACTTGAAATTTAAAATATATACTCGTGCATACCCGTGTCAGACAGTGTTAAGGATTTGGGGGTGCGTCCACTGGGGGCGTGGTAATCCGAGTAAATTTACTAGTATATATCTCTCTCACTTTTAAAGGTAGATGCATAATGCATAATAATAATGTATACCGACAGATTGCGGGTTGACCTCCTTTAGACATCGCATCAAAACTTTTTCGGCTACGCCCACTACAGCGCCCACAATGTCCAAAACTCGATATGTGCACAACAGAGTTGTATCGCATCGTTCAGACTAAGTTCGATTGAACGAATCTTTGTACTGAACGACTGAACTAAATCGCTGATAATCTTGTTCATAGTCATTTGAGTCCCATTCTCGTTCATCAAGTCATTTGAGTTCCATTCTCTTTCAAATGATTCGAATCCAAGTACATTTAAGCTTTATACTCGTTCACTTTCAATTGGAATTGTATGTTGATTCTTATTGGATAGGTTAGGTTATTAGATAACTAAACGTGAATTTAGTCAAAGCCGAAATGGTTGGTGTCGATGATGTCTCACACGCTGTTTAGGTGACAATTGTGACCGAGCAGAGGCAAACTTTTTCTTGGCATTTTATACTTGTATATTATTATTATTAATAATTTTTTTAATTGTTATTACACAGTGAATGACTATTCCGCAGTCGGTTACACCCGACTGCAACATTCTTACTTGTTGAGTTTGTGCAATAACCGTCATGCTGTCTGTCCTTAATGCTTGAGTAGCCAAGTTTGGTATGTATATTGGTGGTGACTTCACCCAAAGATTGCGATCGTCTCAAACGCCGCCAGCGGCCCCGCTCAAAAAAATCGGAAATCCCTATATCTCCCAAATTTGTTGAGCTAGAGTCGCTATATTTGTATATATATTACTGGAAAGCTCCCCCAAAAATCACCAATTTTGGACACGCCGGTACATACCTGAATGCTGAAATCGGCAACACGATAATGTACATATCCCACAATTTTAAAGCTAAAGTTAGCAAATTTGGTATGTAGATTGATGGTAACCTCCTCCAAATATCCTTGATATCCCGCCTACGCCAACTAAAACGCCCCCACTTTTTTGAAGCGATCATCCATGGAGGACATAAATGGCATGACTGTGACAATGATAGAGATAACGCCGCAAAGAGCAACAGCTAAAAACTGGGCAGAGACATCAGGAATGGATCAGTTTCAAGGACGAGGACTTCAGCCCTCTCAGTGGGAGGGTGTCCTGCGTGTAAAGGGTTCGCACGAGCGGATAGTTATATCACGTGTCTGCGCGAAAGTTCGTTTAGGACATCCAGTACTGCAGCTACATTTAGATCTCTTCTGATGAACAAGTTTCTTACAAGAGAAGAGTTCCCAACGAGGGGTCGCATAATATAGTCAAGTTTACCCAGGAGTGAGCGGATATGGGTGTCGGCAGCCACGCCCCAGATTGATCATGAATTTGAAGAAAAGCAGCTTGGATGAGAGATAAAATTTTTAGGAGCCTTTCCTAGTAACTTGATGTGAGGTTTGAAGGTTAGCGACTTCTACATTGTGAGGTCGAGGTGTTGGTATAGTTTTGTGCTAGCAATGAACAACTACTGTATGAGGTTGACTTGCATAGCAGGTCTGTGTCGTCTACGTAGAAGCAAGCATACAGTCCGTGTTGGCCAGTGAAGGCATGTCGCCGTGTTGGGCTCAGAACACTGCCCTGGGGAACACCGACTCATATGAAGTGAATTCTGCTTCTGGAGCCGTTAACTTGAAAGTAAAAATTCCTGTAACGGAGCCAACTAATGAGGACGGCAGATATAGAGAAGGACAGAACCTTTTTAAATTTGGCAATAAGACGAAGGCCTGTTAGACATTTTAAGAAAACACCCGTACAGTAGAGTAAAGTAACGACGATAAAGTTTGGCCAGAGTAGAGAGCAGACTGATGAATCTGTAGGAGTCTGGATTGTCTATAGTTTTCTATAGGCGCATGTTTGCATTCTTTCTACTGCGGCGAGACATAGCATCGTCCTGCAGGACGTCTACCATAGGGGAAATAGGTGGGGGATCGTGTGGCCCAGATATTCCGGTTCTGGGCGAGCGACAGATTGTATGTTAGTTTCCCTATTTTACAAACGATGCGTCGCATTAAAGTCTTCATCAATGATGAATCTGGAAGACGGAAGCAGGGCATCTATCCGGCCGTATGATGAAGTCACTGCGGATAATAATTGCTGCGCCCCCTCTCCTAATGTCACTCGGATGATTTGCAGCGTATATTGAGTGACCTGGAATTTGTATGTATGATCTGGACGTAGTGTGGCTTTCGCTAATAAGCATGATTTCGATGTGTTCCATTATAAGAAACTGAACGTCGGCATTGCAGATGGCTATTATAAACGAGTTCAATTCCAGGCCGTAATAGCAAAACCAGAATCTGACTGAGAAGAGAAGTGGGATATTCTTGAAGAGGGTTTTCATCAAAATTTCCTTAGAGGAAAACCTATTTTTCAAAGAAGTGGTCTTAATTTTGAAGCTGTCACCGATGCTACGTAGTAAAACGTTATTTTCTTGGCGTATGGCCAATAACTGTGCCGTGAAACAAGCCTTCAAAAGTGTAATGCTGCAGAGGACAGCGTCGAGGCTGTGTTGGACGTTTGACTTATCTGAGAACTCACGTAGGACGGTCCAAATTCGATGGCGAGCTCTTGGAGTTTAGTGTTTTGTCCTTAATCGGTAGAGATTCAACAATTCAACTTTTATTTTTTATATGTTTATTCTTAGTGATAAAAAAATTCAAGTTTGAACTTTGAAAAAAAAGGCTGAACAGCTGACATATCGATAAGAAATTGGTTTAGGTACTCAATAAAGAAAACCTTATGTGTTAGTCTCACGATGAGAAGATTTAACAATTAAATTAAATGATAACAAAACGAATGTTTAAAGTATGCTTGCTTCAACTGCAAGTCACAGCCAACAAACTTTCGAATATAAATGTAGGTAGTTTGTAACCCTACAAATGGTTTTGCCCTGGTAACAGAAGATCAAAAGAACTAGTGCAGAGAGCAAACAGAACGAAAGAGCTTGAGTATATCGAAGAGTAGAGTTTGAAGAGTGGAAGCGTTCAGTTGTGTGCTCGTTAGTAAAGGAAGTTAACTAAAAAACATGTGAATTACAGAAACTAACAATATTAATCTTCATTTTGAATAAAAGTTATGCATATTATATTTAATCGACATCAGCGTGCTTCAAATGAAATAGTTTTGGCATCTGCGACGCACCATCTACTACAAACTGGGGGCTCGTCCGGGATTTTTTTTAAGTGAAGTGACATTTCACATTTGTGCAACACAAAAAATAAAACAATGTATGTGCAAGCATAGTAAAAATTAAATCATCAAATTGTCATAGTACGTATACATGTGTGCATGCCGGGAAACGTGCGTTAAGCTACAAAGAAACAGCGAGCGACAAACGGCATCATCCGTTACGCAAGCGAGAACAGGCGATCGGTGCGTAGAGCGGCATAGCAAGCTTCAGGAAGTAAACGAGTAAACGAAAAGAAGCAGCGAACGACAAACGGCATCATTCGTTTATCGAGCGACAAACTCGCAGAAGACAAGAAATGCGTCGACGAATAAGAGGGGACGACGCAGAAGCGACGACGACGCATAAGAGGATGGCAGTGTAACGAGGCAACGACGCTATCAGAGTGGCGTTACCAGAGGCTGGCAGTGTAAAGAGGCAACGACCCTAACAGAGGGTCGTTAACAAAAGGTATCCAGTAAGTGAGCAGCAAAAAATAAGTAAATAATATTGTTTTAATTTATTAAAATAAAACATTGTATTAGATTAAGGAGACTTAATGTAAACAATTTTACTAACACAAAATTAATATAGTGTTGTACGATAAGATCGCACGACTGAAAGTATCAGAACAAAAAGGCTCAATTGCAGGAAAGTTTATTTGAGTATTTCAGTATTAGAAACAATAACAACGATTGTTCTATATATGAAGATACAATTTCAGTAGAAGTTGACTTTTACACAAAATGACATAAAAGACTATGTGACTACATTTGACGGTAGCGGCATTCCAGACATTGAGTATTGATTAAGAGAATTTGAGAGCAATGCAGTTACAGTTCAATGGAACGACTTACACAAATTTATTTATGGCCGACAGTTGCTAAATGGCGCCGCAATATTGTTTGTAAATAGTAAAGACGGCTTAAATGATTGGAATTCTTTAAAACAGAGACTTCAGAATGAGTTTAGCATAAAACTAACATCAAAACAGATTCATGAATTGCTGGAAAACAGAAAGAAACAATCGAAAGAAAATTTCATCGAATACAACTACACAATGATTGGTTATGCGAATAAAAGTAAAATAGATGAAGAAAGCGTAGTAGAATATCGGATTCATGAATACTAAAAATATTTTGTACCAAGCAACGAACCTGCAAGACTTGCGCGAAAAACTAAAAGTGTATGAAAAAATAGCATCACCAAGAGAAGCAAAAGTGAAAGTAAAGTCTGAGGCATATGAGCATAAAAATGGAAAGGGTGTAATACATTGTTATAAGTGCGGAGGGAAAAATCATATTGCCAAGAATTGCAACTAAAGTATTAAATGTTTTAAGTGTAACGGACTTGGACATAAATCGAATCAATATGTAGCAAGAGGAGATACCCTGAACCCAGCGGCGAGCTGTCGTTACATACTTTTAAAGCTCTCTAGCCATCGCCGATCTATTTGCTAAATTTTTTTGGTCTTATCCTTATCACATAAATGACTTAAATTGCATTTTTGGACCTTTAATCATGAGAAGTTCACTACTAAATGATCTAAGGGTCATAAGACCTGTATTTTCCCCGGCAGCTGATGGAGTATTAGGCTGTGTGCTTAGGTACTTTGCTGAAGGTCTCATGAAGACTTTGTATAAATTATTTAAACTGTCCGTAGAGTGATGTACTTTTCCTAACATTTTCAAAGAATCATTTATTATTCCTCTCCTTAAAAAACAAAACAAGTCCAATGTTCAGAACTATAGAGGTATTTCTAAGTTGTCTGCTATTCCTATGATATTTAAGAAATTTATAAATTCTCAACTGCAACATCTTTGTAGATCTATAATTTCAACCTGCCAGCATGGGTTTGTGACATTTAGATCTACTACCACTAATCTATTGGAATTCACGTCTGTTGTTATCAAGGGATTTCAACATAAAATGCAAACAGATGTTATTTACACTGACTTCAGTAAGGCTTTTGACACTGTTAATCATTCGCTTTTACTGCATTAACTTCATCTTTTGGGATTTCCAAATAACCTAATTCTTTGGATCTCAAATTATTTAACTCTTAGAACTCAAAAAGTTTATTTTAAAGGCTTTGTCTCTAAGCCCGTTAATATCACTTCCGGAGTACCACAAGGAAGTCACCTTAGTCCGTTGTTATTCGCTCCCCTCTGTGATAAGTCACTCTCGGGTGCTGATGTATGCCGATGACGTAAAACTTTGCCTGACGTCTTCTAATTTTCTATCTAGCCAAAGGTTGCAATCTGATTTTGACAGTTTTTAAACCTTGTGTCAAGTAAAATTTATTAAATCTTAATTGCAGTAAATGTAAATTAAAGTCTTTTTATAGGCGAACATTTATTATTAATTATGTTCTTGAACAATTATTTTATTAATAGTAAGCAACTTGATCGCAACTGAATCGGTTGATGATTTGGGTATCGTTTTAGATCCCAAGCTTAAGTTTGACAAGCATATTTCTTCTGCTGCTAATCGAGCCTTTGGTGTCCGGGGTTTCATTAAGCGCTGGTCGAAAAAATTTGACGATCCCTACATTACTAAAGTTCTATATATTTCACTTGTCCGTCCAATTCGTGAGTATGGATCTTGTATTTTGTGTCCCCAATACAAGGTTCATCAGGATAGAATCGAATCTTGGTAGACTTTGACTAATATAATAATAAATTCTAATTGTTCGCGATTTTTGTTACCGCACGTTATGCGGCGCGCCCCTCGGTCGGTTGGGCGGGAGGTGGGTGGTCGTTGGGCCACTTGAATGTACTGCCGTTAGTACATCTACGTCCAATAATAACATGTGTTTTCACGTAGCCTGTGAAGAAGATACCCTGTTAATGTGACCCTGAGCTCTAGTGGTGTAAGTTTTCAGGCTATGGAAAAAATCAATGAAAATAGCAGGGAATTGAATGGTGAAGCGCGCGAACATAATAGCTTACACCTCGAAACCAAAATACCGAAATTACAGAATTATTTTAGCCAGATATAAGCTATGAATATTGAAGAGGATATTGGGCTTGACATACAGCATCTTAATAGTGAGTTAAAATTAGGTGTTCAAGAAACTGTGAAATCGTATAAGTGTTTGAAGCCAGATACCAGTCCGGTGGAGATGAAGATTATACTTACAAATGACGTTCCGATTTATCAGAGACCAGACTACCATTAGCAGAACAGGAGAAAGTAGACAAGCAGGTGCAAGGTTGCCTTCAAGAGGGTATAATTCGGCCAAGCGTCTCTGAGTTTGCTTCGTGCTTGTCTCCGAGAGAGACGGTACTAAAAGACTCTGCTGCGATTATCGCAATCTCAATGAGAAGAATTTCCGAGACAATTTCCCAATGGCCACGATAAATGACGTATTACATAAGCTTCAAATAGCAAAAGTAATCACAACAGTGGATTTGAGGAGGATTTTTTCATGTCCAATAAGCGAAAACTTGAAAAAATACATATCTTTTGTCACACAAAAAGGCCAGTAAGAATTTAGCTATGTCCCATTTGGCAGCAATTTTCATGAGGTATATATTAGCAGGGTACACTAATATTATATATATATTATTATCCCATCAAAAGATGAGTCAAAAGGTATAGAAAAGCTAAAAGAAGTCTTACGGATAGCTGAAATTTCAGACTTAAAAATAAAGTGGGAGAAATGTCAATTTTAGAAGAGGGAGGTAATTTTTTTCGGGTATATAATAGTAAATGGAACTATTGCGTCATCAAAAGAAAAGACCTCAGCGGTTGATAATTTTCCAGTCCCACATAATAAAAAGCTCTTCAGCGGTTTTTGGGTTTGACCTCTTACATCGGAAGATCGTTAAAGATTTCGCCACAATAGCTAAACCATTAACAAATCTTTTGAAGGCAGCCGTAATTTTTAAAATGGAAGAAGATTTCATGAGCTTAAATCACGACTAGTTCACCAATTCTTCGACTTTTTAACGACGCGAGCATGTACGGATATGTTTCGCCTCTAATGCAGAAAGATTCTGTCGACCAATGCTATCATCCAGTCGAATATATGAGTCGGAAAACAACGTCAGCAGAATAGAAATATTCATCTTATGAGTTAGAAGTTCTTGCGATTGTTCAGGCTTTGAAAAAATTCAGAGTTTACTTGCTGGGAAAAAGATTCAAAATAGTGACAGATTGCAATGCGTTCGCTATGACGTTTAAAAAAAAGGGACGTTCCGATGAGCAGGCGCAGCGTGAAGACGAGTGGGTACTCACTGTTTAATAATCCAAGACTCATTGAAACTTCGCATTAAGCAGGCGCAAAGCAGTATAATCAGGCGCATACAAATATTTTTACATTAGGTACGACATCTTGAATAAAGACCCTGTGCGAGAGTTAATTGTAATACCGACAGAGATGGAGGGAGAAGTTATTAAAATGGCCCACCGTCAAGGACATTTTGGCACTAAGAAGACTACTGAGCTAGTGGACAGACAATTTCATATTGCAGAAGTAGCCAAGAAAGTTAGTAAGATTATAAAATCATGTGTAGAATGCATTGAATGTAACATAAAAGCTGGAAAGAAAGAAGGATTTCTCCATCCAATTGACAAGTCAGATGAGCCTTTGAAGACATTCCATCTTGACCACATTGGGCCGATGGAACGTACGAAACAGCAATACAACTACATCCTTGTGATCGTGGACGAATTCACGAAATTCGTTTGGTTATACCCCACAAAAGGTACCAGAACTGAAGAGGTTGGGACAGCGTTCACATCAAACCTTTTCAAAGAATACTGTGAGTCGGAAAATATCCAACAATTGCTAATAGCAGCAGGTGTGCCACGTGGAAATAGGCAAGTGGAACGGATAACAAAATAGGTATCACTATGCTAAGCACACTATGCGCCGAAAATCCACAAGTCTGGTACAGCAGTGTAAATAGGGTCCAACAATTTATAAACGCGTCACATCCAAGAAGTACCAAGATATCTCCTTTTAAGATACTAACAGGAATGGACATGAGACTCAGAACTGATAGTGAATTAAAGAAGTTACTAGTTACTTCAAGAACGAGTAAAAAGAAAACTAAACTAAACAAAAATTACGACCGTGGTATTAGTTTTTATATGTTTATTCTTAGTGATAAAATAATTCAAGTTTGAACTTTGAAAAAAAAAGGCTGAACAGCTGACATATCGATAAGAAATTGGTTTAAGTACTCAATAAAGAAAACCCTATGTTTTAGTCTCATGATGAGAAGATTTAACAATTAAATTAAATGATAAAAAAACAAATGTTTAAAGCATGCTTGCTTCAACTGCAAGTCACAGCCAACAAACTTTCGAATATAAATGTAGGAATGGTAGTTTGTAACTCTACAAATGGTTAAGCCTTGGTAACAGAAGATCAAAAGAACTAGTGCAGAGAGCAAACAGAACGAAAGAGCTTGAGTATATCGAAGAGTAGAGTTTGAAGAGTGGAAGCGTTCAGTTGTGTGCTCGTTAGTAAAGGAAGTTAACTAAAAAACATGTGAATTAAAGAAACTAACAATATTAATCTTACGTTTGAATAAAAGTTATGCATATTATATTTAATCGACATCAGCGTGTTTCAAATGAAATAGTATTGGCATCTGCGACGCAACATCTCCTACAACCTGGGGGCTCGTCCGGGATTTTTATTAAGTGAAGTGACATTTTACATTTGTGCAACACAAAAAATAAAACAATGTATGTGCAAGCATAGTAAAAATTAAATCATCAAATTGTCATAGTACGTATACATGTGTGCATGCCGGGAAACGTGCGTTAAGCTACAAAGAAACAGCGAGAGACAAACGGCATCATCCGTTACGCAAGCGACAACAGGCGATCGGTGCGTAGAGCGGCATAGCAAGCTTCAGGAAGTAAACGAGTAAACGAAAAGAAGCAGCGAACGACAAACGGCATCATTCGTTTATCGAGCGACAAACTCGCAGAAGACAAGAAATGCGTCGACGAATAAGAGGGGACGACGCAGAAGCGACGACGACGCATAAGAGGATGGCAGTGTAAAGAGGCAACGACCCTAACAGAGGGTCGTTAACAAAAGGTATCCAGTAAGTGAGCAGCAAAAAATAAGTAAATAATATTGTTTTAATTTATTAAAATAAAACATTGTGTTAGATTAAGGACAACACAAAAATAATATGTATAATATTATTAATTATATAATAATATTGTACGATAAGATCGCACGACTGAAAGTATCAGAACAAAAAGGCTCAATTGCAGGAAAGTTTATTTAAGTATTTCAGTATTAGAAACAATAACAACGATTGTTCTATATATGAAGATACAATTTCAGTAGAAGTTGCTGATGATAGCTGTACAGAAGATTTAATAGAGCAAGATAACACAGAGATACAAGAAATTAAAGAAAGTGCGTCTTCTTTTAGCAGAACCATGACTTTTACACAAAATGACATAAAAGACTATGTGACTACATTTGACGGTAGCGGCAATCCAGACATCGAGTATTGATTAAGAGAATTTGAGAGCAATGCAGTTACAGTTCAATGGAACGTCTTACAAAAATTTATTTATGGCCGACAGTTGCTAAATGGCGACGCAATATTGTTTGTAAATAGTAAAGACGGCTTAAATGATTGGAATTCTTTAAAACAGGGACTTCAGAATGAGTTTAGCATAAAACTAACTTCAAAACAGATTCATGAATTGCTGGAAAACAGAAAGAAACAATCGAAGGAAAGTTCCATCGAATATAACTACACAATGATTGATTATGCGAATAAAAGTAAAATAGATGAAGAAAGCGTAGTAGAATATCGGATTCAAGAATACTAAAAACATTTTGTACCAAGCAACGAACCTGCAAGACTTGCGCGAAAAACTAAAAGTGTATGAAAATATAGCATTACCAAGAGAAGCAAAAGTGAAAGTAAAATCTAAAGCATATGAGCATAAAAATGGAAAGGGTGTAATACATTGTTATAAGTGCGGAGGGAAAAATCATATTGCCAAGAATTGCAACTAAAGTATTAAATGTTTTAATTGTAACGGACTTGGACATAAATCGAATCAATACGTAGCAAGAGGAGATACCCTGAACCCAGCGGCGAGCTGTCGTTACATACATTTAAAGCTCTCTAGCCATCGCCGATCTATTTGCTAAATTTTTTCAAACGACTGACAGTCCTCAAGATTATCAATTAGGTCTTGTTTTTGGCTTTATCCTTATCACATAAATGACTTAAATTGCTATTTGGACCTTTAATCATGAGAAGTTCACTACTAAATGATCTAAGGGTCATAAGACCTGTATTTTCCCCGGCAGCTGATGGAGTATTAGGCTGTGTGCTAAGGTACTTTGCTGAAGGTCTCATGAAGCCTTTGTATAAATTATTTAAACTGTCCGTAGAGTGATGTATTTTTCCTAACATTTTCAAAGAATCATTTATTATTCCTCTCCTTAAAAAAGAAAACAAGTCCCATGTTCAGAACTATAGAGGTGTTTCTAAGTTGTCTGCTATTCCTATGATATTTAAGAAATTTATAAATTCTCAACTGCAACATCTTTGTAGATTTATAATTTCAACCTGCCAACATGGGTTTGTGACATTTAGATCTACTACCACTAACCTATTGGAATTCACGTCTTTTCTTATCAAGGGATTTCAACATAAAATGCAAACAGATGTTATTTTCACTTACTTCAGTAAGGCTTTTGACACTGTTAATCATTCGCTTTTACTGCATTAACTTCATCTTTTGGGATTTCCAAATAACCTAATTCTTTGGATCTCAAAATATTTAACTCTTAGAACTCAAAAAGTTTATTTTAAAGGCTTTGTCTCTAAGCCTGTTAATATCACTTCCGGAGTACCACAAGGAAGTCACCTTGGTCCGTTGTTATTCGCTCCCCTCTGTGATAAGTCACTCTCGGGTGCTGATGTATGGCTGACGTCTTCTTATTTTCTATCTAGCCAAAGCGTGCAATCTGATCTTGACAGTTTTTAAACCTGGTGTCAAGTAAATTTATTAAATCTTAATTGCAGTGAATGTAAATTAAAGTCTTTTTATAGGCGAACATTTATTATTAATTATGTTCTTGAACAATTAAGTTCTTGCGATTGTTCAGGCTTTGAAAAAAAGGAGAGTTTACTTGCTGGGAAAAAGATTCAAAATAGTGACAGATTGCAACGCGTTCGCTATGACGTTTAAAAAAAGGGACGTTCCGATGAGCAGGCGCAGCATGAAGACGAGTGGGTACTCACTGTTTAATAATCCAAGACTCATTGAAACTTCACATTAAGCAGGTGCAAAGCAGTATAATCAGGCGCATACAAATATTTTGACATGAGGTACGACATCTTGTATAAAGACCCTGTGCGAGAGTTAATTGTAATACCGACAGAGATGGAGGGAGAAGTTATTAAAATTGCCCACCGTCAAGGACATTTTGGCACTAAGAAGACTACTGAGCTAGTGGACAGACAATTTCATATTGCAGAAGTAGCCAAGAAAGTTAGTACGATTATAAAATCATGTGTAGAATGCATTGAAAGTAACATAAAAGCTGGAAAGAAAGAAGGATTTCTCAATCCAATTGACAATTCAGATGAGCCTTTGAAGACATTCCATCTTGACCACATTGGACCGATGGAACGTACGAAAAAGCAATACAACTACATCCTTGTGATCGTAGACGCATTCACGAAATTCGTTTGATTATACCCCACAAAAGGTATCAGAACTGAAGAGGTTGTTGATAGGCTTAAAAAAACTAGCAACACTGTTTGGGAATCCAATACGTATGAGCACAGACCGCGGGACAGCGTTCACATCAAACCTTTTCAAAGAATACTGTGAGTCGGAAAATATCCAACATTTGCTAATAGCAGCAGGTGTGCCACGTGGAAATAGTCAAGTGGAGCGGATAACAAAATTGGTATCACTATGCTAAGCACACTATGCGCCGAAAATCCACAAGTCTGGTACAGCAGTGTAAATAGGGTCCAACAATTTATAAACGCGTCACATCCAAGAAGTACCAAGATATCTCCTTTTAAGATACTAACAGGAATGGACATGAGACTCTGAACTGATAGTGAATTAAAGAAGTTACCAGACGAAATAATTATTGAACTACAAAATGACAATGACGAAATTCGCAAAAAAGTTAAAGAAAATATCGCAAACATGCAAGAAGAAGTGAGCATATCGAAAACATTTTTTGCTATATTTAGGGGCGATCATAAGTTATCTGTTTGAAAAAATGTATGTATCTAGTTTTAAAACTAGCTTTAAATTGAGAAATATCAATTTTATCAAATTGCCAATCACTTCAAGAACGAGTAAAAAGAAAACTAAACTAAACAACAGTTATGACCGTGGTATCGTATGCCCTTTTGTTTACAAACACATAATTACAATTCAACTTTGAACTTTGAAAAAAAAGGCTGAAAATCGGACATATCAATAAGAAATTGGTTTAAGTACTCAATAAAGAAAACCCTATGTGTTAGTCTCATGATGAGAAGATTTAACAATTAAATTAAATTATAAAAAACAAATGTTTAAAGTATGCTTGCTTCAACTGCAAGTCACAGCCAACAAACTTTCGAATATAAATGTAGGAATGGTAGTTTGTAACTCTACAAATGGTTTAGCCTTGGTAACAGAAGATCAAAAGAACTAGTGCAGAGAGCAAACAGAATGAAAGAACTTGAGTATATCGAAGTAGTAGGGAACTGTATGTTCTGTGACAGGAAGTTGCTGTCAATTTAATTACGTGATGTGAATAATTAATGATTTATGACCCTACGTGACCCTAATTAATATGCAGGCACCTGAACCTTTTTGAAGGAGAGGTGTGAGGGGACCGATCGTTAATATACAGGTACGTGATCCTTTTTTAGGGAGGGGCAAGTGAGGGAACCAATCGTCATGGGCCTTTGTGACCTTTTGATGAGGGGGAGCTGAGGAAAGTGGCCGTTACATTTTAGTAACTGTCCCTTTTCTGAAGTAGCGTGGGTGCCCGATCATTAAAATTCAGATTTTAAGTGGGAGGGGTTATGAGATCACGTGCGCACAAGTACACGCATCGACTTGTTCATCTACTTTTTCGGGGGTGGGAAAAGAGACCGATCATTAAAAACTGGTTTAACAAGAGGCCGCTCATTAAAATTCAGATTTTAAGTGGGAGGGGTTATGAGATCACGTGCGCACAAGTGCACTCATCGACTTGTTTGTTTACTTTTTCAGGGGTGGGTTGAGAGCTCGATCAGGCACGTGCGCATTTAATTTACTCTCCCTTTTCTGAAGAGTGTGAACTACACGGCGAAGGAACACAAGTGCGGCGCACACTTGTAAACAGGTTTTGTTAGAGAAAAAGGTTCGATCGTAAATTCTAATGTATGGGATAAAAGAAAGACAACATGTTTTCATTTTACAGATTTTTTGTCAATTTATTTATTGGTTTGTTTATACTACAATTTATTTAAATTATTTTTTCTAGCTTAGGATTAAATAGTTTTATGTATCATTCTATTACTTAATTTAGTGTACTGTGATATAAGGCGTTTTAGTTTTTGTATTCGTATAATATAAAAGTGACAGGCGCAGGTGTCACATCCAGTTATTGTCTGATCTGAGGACCAGGGACATATTGTTAAATGTTCTCCGTATTGCGATGTTCTAATGTGAGATTTTTCGTATTTGGTGAAATATTCTCGGTATTCCGCCAACAGCCGTTGATGCTCAGGAAAAATCATCCCATCAAATTCGGCTAGAAAATCATCAATTTTCTTTACAATGGAGATGTAGCCAAATTTTGAAATTAATCCCATTTCTGTACTGTACTTCTTCAAGATAAAATTAGAACTGAATGCAGCCTTGATACTGGGAGCCTACTTATACAGCTGACTCTTTTTTAAAAAATATTTCTCTATAGTTGTTTGCATCTCTTTCTATTTCTCGTCCCATCTTTTTAGAAATTTCAAAGCATAAACGAGTTAAATCTATTTCTTCGTCATTTCTATAAGTTACATTTAAATCGGTGAACCGTATATCATTTTTTTGAGTCATTGCACATTTGGGAATAATATGGTTATAATATATACTTGTAATTTGATTTTTCAATAATGTATTCCAACATAAGAAAGATGTAAAAAATATACCCAATCGTATAAACGATCGCCATCAAACTCAATTTTATTACCATATTAATTTAATACTAAAATACATTGATTTTCCGGTTTTCTATACCTAAAATGACACTTTACTGTATCAAGTAGGGGGTGATCAACTATTGTATCAGGCATTAAGAACTCAAACTGTTCAAGCCTTAACTGGATATATTCCTTGTGCGTTAACAATCGAATCCACTCCTCCTTTTCTAGGCCAATGAAATTTCGTTTATGTTGTTGCATCCAGATCATGGGTGTAAATGCTCTTGTAGTTGAAAGTCCACACTTTACTTTTAGCTTAAGATCTACATAATATTCAAATCCGAAAATTAATTCATGATCTTGAGGCTTCCTACACTTTCTCGCTTTTTTGTTGGTCATGGTCATGTTGGTTGACATCTGAATCAAACTAACTCTAAATTAACGTACGCGCACCTTTTAAGGCAGCGACTCTCATTTAATCTTTTCAGTATGTTACATAAAGTTGAGGCAAGATGTTGAAGGTAGATAGAAACTCTTGCGTTTTGGTTGATTTCCAATATGTATTTGGAAACGATAATCAGGTTTTCGTTAAGGAACTAGCATTCATGCAGGGTGGTTCGGTTATTCCAAATTTCTTTCACTTCAAACCACCCTACAATATAAAGGAGCTAGATGAAGTAAATCAAAAGACTAATTTAATAGCCTAAGAATATGTAGATGGTTTGGATTGGTCGGATGGAGATATTTCATATTTATGGCTGGAGGATATATTAACGCCATTAAACAGTTTCGCCTCAATCATTGTAAGGGGCGATGCTAAGAAACAATTTTTAATGAAATATTTATCTTCAAACATAATTGATTTGGAGCTTGAAGAAAGTTTAATACACTTCCCAAACTATTTCACAAATTGCAGAATACATAAAAAATCTTCAAACCAATGCGCACTTAATAATTTATTCAAACTTTTTGTAATTATGGAATGTTCAAATTTCGAAATTTATGGAAAATAAAAATGCATAAATTTTATATTTTTTTAATAGAGCTGTTTTTATTTATTTATTTATTTTCTTAATAACTATAATAGGTATAATATGGTGCGTTCAAATGATGCATAAAATCCTTGAACATCAATAGCAACTCGCTCCAGATCCATTTTTAGAATTTGTTTTTGATGCTTATACTAGACGATGCGCTGAACTAATCCAGTCAACGGAGAATATTCAACTAATCGATCATGCATGAGCAAACAATATACTTTTGTGTTCCTAGAACTTGCATTCTCCAGAACTTGCATTCTTCGATAGAAACTCTCACATCAATTGGTCCCGTTTTAACAGCCTCATTCTGATGCGAAAGATCAATAACAATAATCGGCGCCTTTTCTTTAAGCTCGCTAGGTGAAAGCAGCGGCCGAGACTCCTTCATATAATAGCTTTGTTGGAAATTTGTATACATGTCGTAGAGGCTACCGAATCGTTCTCGTCCAAAATTAACATTCATGTCATCATATGGATACGTTTCAGAATTCAAGTACACTTTTATGTTTCTCAAGTGATTTTGAATTAGTGCTCCATTTAGTGTAAATGCTATTATCGCAAAACGGGGGCGCTCCCTGTTGGCTGCAAGCTTAACATTCCATATATGATGGGAGCCCTCCGCTAGTGCGGGATTAAGATAGCAGTCCCAGCTACGAAATGCTATTGGTAACGAACCACCGTTTTTAGTCAAACTGAACATTGCCAACTTCTTCTCATCGCTAAGTGCTACATGTGGTATTTTCCATGTTATATTGGAAATATTCAGTTTAAATTCAACATCTCCAATTTTCGGATAAAATACATCTTCCATGCTTTTAGTCATGAGTAGTATAAGCTCATGTTTACAATTTAACAAGACTTTATTATAGTCTTCTCCAAATCCAAGTAAAAATTTAAGAGGAACGGAGAAATTAAAATATCCACCGTTTGCTAGCTGTTTATCTGATCCATTAAACCATCCAGAGTTACTAAGCATGAGACAATCGCTCTTGTTGATTGAAATGTAGTTTTTTCAGGTGGTCGTTGTACCAACAAATCGTATGCGATCGATTTCAATGCCATTCAATTCATATCGAATTTCATCAAACAAATAACCCATACAATTGTTTTTTAATTAACCAGCGTTAATAGGTGTGTTGTCAGCCAAACAAATCGAGCCCCCAATATTAATAAAACTCTCGCTCGGTAATACATAAAGATCCTGATTTTGGATTGTAATTCGAACTTCATCATTAGTCTTAAATGATTGATTGGTAGGGTGAGTAACTATGATATTCTTTTTTATTATGCTCTCGTCGGAATAGGGCTTCTCTCGAACATTCAAGATATCGCTCATTGCGTTCTGATTGTAAGACCCAAAGACTTTAAAAATAATCTGTTTGCAGGTGTAAGAGTTCTCCTTACTGATCTTGTTTCCTCTATGTTAGAACTCGGAATGTTTAAGGTGGGGTTATTACACGCATATTTATTGTAAATAATCATTGTCTTAAATGTAAGCGAACTGTAACGCTCTCTTCACGTAAATTAACTAAATTTCCGTCTTGATCAACAATCCGTAAAATTAATGACTGAATCTCTCTCGTGTTCACTGGCAAATCGATCAGGTTGATAGGTTTCTCGCTCATTTTATAGCCTGGTGGTACGTTGAGAGTAAATTCATGCAACGCATGACTTGATTCTTCGTTCACATATGATCCGCTTACAATATTACACTCCAAGCGAATTGTATTCACTTTCAATATATCGACAGGTTGATCTGAGGTATGTACGGTATTTGACTTTAGCTCCCTTTTATAAAATCCAAATAATTTGCCAGTAGTACGCTCTCTGTCAAAATATATGGGATGTTCCTTAGTTGAAATCATGACCTGAAGTGTGTTGTTGTTGCTTTCGATAAGTGGATAATTTAATTTTTTGGGTTCTACTTCCTTTATTTTCTCTAATATAACATTACTTATGTCATTTAGCTCGTAGGATCTCACGGGAATCTCGAATACATGTTCTCCAATATGGAATAAATTATTATCATGATCCACATTTGGAATCGAGTTATACATGTGAAAATCGATAAGAGCACATTCATAATCCGTATGTAGTATAATAGGCGGAAAGTAGTTTGCCGATAAAGTTCAACTGCATCCTGTT
Organism: Drosophila colorata; assembly: GCA_035041545.1. NCBI lineage: Eukaryota > Metazoa > Arthropoda > Insecta > Diptera > Drosophilidae > Drosophila > Drosophila colorata. The sequence continues at coordinate 647,125 of JAWNLD010000463.1, forward strand.
AACGTAAGTGTTGTTGACATTTTGACAAGTTGCGTGTAAGTGAATTGTCAATGAACGTTCTTGTCGTTATATTTCAAATTCGAATGAAGTCTGCAAATCCTCGTCTATACCGTCCGTTATCTATGGGGTCATCTTTACAAATTAATAGAAAGCCATATCTTTCTTTCCAACATAATTGGCAAATTTCCTTAAAACAATCGAAATTCATATCAACGCCTACATGATCCTGATAGACGTGCTTCATATTTAGGGCATATTGTTTAAACATTAGAATTAGGTTTGCATTATCACGCACAAGATGTTTCGGAATACGTGTGAATGTTTGGCATAAATAAAACGCATCGATGTTGCTATGTCGCCCCATGCAAAAGTACGCACGAATTTTATTTTGTTTTTCACACGCTACATCATCAAATATCATTATCGAGTTCTTTTTGGCCTTGTCTGGTGCTATTACACTTTCATTTTCAGAATATGTAAAATAGCCCATGCCTTTGATCGGGCCTACAAGTTTTTTTAAATATTCGTATTAAGGTTGAAATAACGACTTTGAATACAAATAAATATTTTCAAATTTTAGTCCATTGGGACTCTCGATCAAACTAATCATTACATTTGTTTTCGTTTTTTGCTTTATTAAACGCATATTATTTAAGGTTTTTTCATAAGCACGACACTCATTAACAGCTCTTTGAAGAATAATGAGCTAATAAAATGGTAATGCACTTTTATAAACCATTTAGTAATAAAATTAACGTCTACCACGGAGGAGGTATCATTAATAAAATAATAAACTCACTGCCAGTAGAATTACACTTGCCAGGCTATCAGTTTTGTGGGCCGGGTACAAAAATCCAGTCACGTTTGGAGCGCGGCGATAAGGGAATAAATCCATTAGACGCCGCCTGCAGAGAGCATGATATAGCATACTCAAACCACAAAGAATTAAGGAAACGTCATATAGCCGATCTGGTTCTAGCGGAAAGAGCGTGGGAGCGAGTTAAAGCGTCTGACAGCAGTTTTGGAGAAAAAGCCACAGCATATCTCGTAACTAACGCAATGAAAGCAAAGAAAAAATTCGGCCTGGGCCTCAATCAAAGGAAAAAGAAACCAACGCAATATGAAAAAAGAAAAAATTGGGCATGGGACTGAAGCAGAGGAAAAAGAAGCCAAAACCATGTGTAAAAAAGAAAAAATTTATGCATGTAGTTAGAGTGGCTTCAAATATGTTAAAAAAGAAGAAACCTTATGATATTCACTCGGCAATCCAAATAGCTAAGAAAGTCATAGACAACTCAATTGGAGATAAGAAAAAAGATGTAATAATCCCGAGAATAATAAGTGTGCCTAAACTGGGCGGGTTCTTGCCGCTTGTACCGATTTTAACAGCAATCGGTGCCTTAGGAGGGCTTGCGTCCGGTGGTTCAGCTATTGTTAAAACTATTAGCAGTGCTAATACCACCAGAAAACAGCTAGAGGAGAATAAGCGACATAATAAAAAAATAGAAGCAATTGCTTTAGGCAATGGTCTGTATCTCAAGCCATACCAAAAGGGATACGGTATATCAACTCTTCAAAAAAACTTCTAGCGCAGCTACCTAATAAACCACTTTCAAACATTGATATTATGAACTTTGCACGCAAGCATATTCCTAATTTCAGAGGTGTATTTATGAGAGACTGTGGCATCATTAATTTAGACTCTTCGACAGGAGGTGGGACACATTGGGTAGCTTTTTATAAAACAGAGAAGGAAAGTCGATATTTTGATAGCTTCGGGAATTTACCACCACCTTTAGAGCTAATCAAATATTTAGGAGATAAAATTAAATACAATTATAAACGAGAACAGCGGTTCGATACTTTTAACTGTAGACACTTGTGTTTAAGGTTTCTACTATTGAATTAAAGAATATTTAATAAAGATTTATAAAAATTAAATTCAACTAGTATTTTTGTATTTTTTAATGCATGGGACTATATAACTTTTAATATCTTTTATATTTAATCAGTCTGAGATGAACAACAGCTTGATAAACAGCAATAAACAATAAATAAACAACAAAAAACAACAATAAACAGCAAATAAACAACAAATAAACAACAATAAACAACAATAAACAACATTAAACAACAATAAACAACACTAAACAACAAATAAACAGCAAATAAACAACAATAAACAACAATAAACAACAAATAAACAGCAAAAAACAACATCAAACAACAAATAAACAACAAATAAACCACTGGTTTCGTATTTAAGAAAATAAAGGAACATATTCTGAAGGAATTAACAAAGACAAGAGACGCATTAAAACGAAAATTTCAAAGCATTAAATTAGGGAGAGAAGAAAATGAATATCAATTAGAAGAGACATTTAAACCAATTACGCAACCTCTTAAAAAACTCATCACTGGAAATATACTACCCAATCAGCCTTTAAAGACGAAGAAAGAAGAAAATGAAGATTATACAAAACAAGAAATTAAAGTAGATCAAAACTATAGTAATGTATATCATGATACATATGATGAGGAAATCACAGAAGATCAATTCTATTCTCAGCCTTTTGTGTCAACTAATGAAAGCAATAATCAGCATACTGTAACAAGCAATGTGAGTTATAATTTAAATCTGAGTGAGCTAGAGCGAAAGGGCGAGCTTGATAAAGCCTTTGCCCCTACAAGAAAAGCAGAGAAATGAAATTGGGAGCAACTAAAATAATTGTAGATGATAATGAACTAATATTAGAAACCGGTGAAAAGTGGAAACTAACACCGGGATTATATTCTTTAATCTACCGTAAAAACCCCCAAGGCTATGACGAAATGGATTTGGAATCATATCAGAAAATTTTAATAAAAACCAATGCTCATAGAAGAAATCACTTACATAATGATGCTCTTAAGGGTAATCGCACTAAAAAATATCTCACAATCATAAAAAAACTGTTTCCATCAATGAACGCGCCTAGTGCGATGTCTACACCTAACCGCCGTACAAAATCTATTCATGTAGGGGGCGGTCTAATGACACTTAATACAAGTAAACCAAATTATGTATACTGGGATGATCCGAATGAGATCGTTAATAGACTGAGACTTCTAGTTGCATCACAGTCAGCTGGTCATAGTAATCATATCAATGAAATAGTTTCCATAATTGAAGAGCTGCGAGAAGCAAAAATAATTTATTAAATAAAAATGATACGTTCAATGATTTTAGCAACAATATCAAAATGTCGCTTGACAAGTTCGGACATTTTTCCTCCAGCAACATTACAAACCAAAATTATACTATGAAGAAATCTATTCCTGGCATATTGATAGATAATGAAAGTAATATTATTTTTTCAAACAAAACACTTAAAAATGTAGGCGAACCCCTAGAAGACAATGATGTATGCACAAAAATATTTATGGAACGTAAAATAAAGCAAACGATGAGAAAGAAAGATAAACTCTTAATGGAGCAAATTACATCGAACGAGAAACTGATAGGCGAGATAGCATCTAGTTTCCAGAATATAAAAGCTGAGAATAAAAGAGAAATTCAAAACACAGATAAATCACTTAAAGAATACGTGAACATAGATATTGAAACATTACGTCGTCTAATTAATACTGAAAATCGAAAGATGCTATCTGCAATGGAGACATTTTAAACCCATATATTTACATATTTTAAACAACACGCAGTTTAGGGGAGAACTATAAATAATGCATGCATTTGTGAGGTATAAGGTAAAGACTTAATGGTCGTCGACAAGTTCGGTCACTTCTCTAATGAGTGACACAACAGGAAATATGATCTCCAGTTGTTGGACTTGCATATGGATAATAAGCAATATGTTGATGCACAAAACAGGCGAATTAAAAACATCAGTACCGCAATACCGCAATACCGCATAAAATGCGTATTTATTTATTCATGTTTATTTATTTATTTATATATATATATTTATTTTTTCTTATATATCTACAAATCACAATTAGCTTATGAACTTATTCTATAATGACCCCAAGCATATGTTTGGATGCCATCTTCTCTTATTTTTCTCTTATCATTTAATCCACTTAAAGTGGTTTTCTTAACTCTATGCGTATATAAACATTAGCATACTATCACATAATTTCTTATTTTCAAATAAACATTCCTTATAACTATTTAAATTTAATTTATCTAACGCAGATTTTTTGACTCCTTTAGTTTTTTTTATGCACCCTCCACCTTCAAGCGATAAGGAGTACATCTTTGCCCTTAAACCTACAAACTCAAACATACTTTTGCCGCAGTTTTCGTCTTTCATCATTCCTAACACCTTTTTATTGCACCTTTTTATTCCGCATTTAACCGCTAAATCTTCGGGGTATTCCGAAGTATCAAACTTCATATCCACATCTTTGCTTATATCCGCAAAGAAATCATTTGTTTGAATGGAATAAATAAATGAGTCTGTATCCATATAATTTAATTCGACTGCCTCTTGGAATTTGGGCTTCATGTAATCATAGTGGAAATCATACATTTTCCACTTTGATAATTCTGAGACTGTGAACCCTAAATACATCGGCTTATCATAAGTATTATGAAGTCGCTTCATTTGTATGGCATACATGTCGTCAGCAAATTGTGCAGAGCTATGAAAACTAGCCTTTGCAATCAGCGCTCGTGCTCCCAACCGATTGCAGCTCACTGTTTCCCAAGACGTGACTAGCTTGACATTTTTCCCTTTTTAACGTTTTCCATCGTTTTCCCATAAACGGCATTGTTCAATAGCTTGAAGAAATCTTTCTCGAAATTGTTCTGTGCCATTGTTCTATGATGTGTGTATTTTTTCAGCCAAGCCGACTGTTTGAATCTTAACACACGATGGATCTTTGTCAGCTCTAGTCCGTTTATCAAGCACTGCTGCAAATTTCTGTAGTGTATGGGGTATTTTACTTTGGACCTCAGGTCAGCAATTAGTTTGTTGACTTTTGCTGCCGGTGTGGCCCTTTGGTTAAGCGGACAAAACGGAAGATCATTATGTAAATCGTGTAGGTTTGATGGATACATTAAATCAACCTCAAGAATATAACCATATTCTGAGGTTTCTCCAATATTTATTACATCTAATGATGAAATTTCATCTTCGGTCAACCACTGAAAACCTGTATAAGGGAGACATTGCGACATGGCCCAACCGTATAGATTGTTTGCATCTAAATACATTAAGTATTCAGACGGTTTGCTGGCATCGTATTCAGAGAGATATTTATGATTGGCTTTTGAGTACCTTTTACAGCACTGTACAAGCCCACCACGAATACCGCTCTGAATAAATCTATACATATCAATGTCAGTTAGCAGCTCCAGCTCAATTTCTGTTGTCTTGAGCATAGCATCCCAAGTCAGACCAGGAGTTGTATAATAATGAGCCGGATCAAGAGTGTAAATTTTCTGACAAATTTCTCTGAAATTTTGGAAAATGTCTGCTAAAAAAAGCACATCAGTTTTAAGATACAATTCCATGTAATCTTTTAAGGTTTGACAACCAAAAACCAGACATGTTGAGCATGTGCATATTCTTCTTCTGTACATTCGGAGTTTGTGAGGCTATTAAAGAAATTTTCTCTTGAAGGTAGAGAGCTCTCACTTAAACGACTCTCTGAGTCTAAATATTCGTATGGGAACACCCCCTTTCTATGAACCAGGTTGAATTGGTCATCAAGTGGGAAGAAACGTCTGACACTTTCAAACCTTTCAACACTTAAGTTTGCGCTTAGCGCATCTAAACTTGTTGCCATGAAACGATATGTATCGAGAAATCTAATTTCAAGATTTTTATCGTGGGAGGCAATGTGTGTATATTTAAAAAGGGATATGTACAATTCCTTATTCAGTGGCAGCACCTTGATTTCACCATCGACTTTGTTTAATTCTCTAACGAATAAATGTGAATCATACTTAGAGAAGTTATGGAAAAATATAGGGACAAAAGGTGCAATTTGGAAATTAATGTTGCAGGCATTATGCGCTGCGCCTCTAAATTTACCAGTTAAATGTCAATGATCTCTAACGCGATCAGCTCCTAACGCCTTTTTACAAATATGGCAGTTAACAGCCTTTCTAAAACCATTTTCCTCTTCAGAACTCATTGTTATGGGTCTAACTGTACTCAGGTATGAGGTGTAAATTTCGTTCACATCTTTTATTAGAGATTTAACGAAATTTTCACCTGCATTTTCACCTGTCTCCATAACAAATTTGTCTAAATTGGAATTAAAGGCGCATTTGATGAAATACGAGAATGCAATGGGAACATGTTCATGTGTTGCCACTACATTCTCACTAACTCTAGAGTTTAAGGGCTTTAACATGCACTCGAAATCTGCATAGACTACGTAGGGTACATCTAAACTACGATTAAAATTTTTAAAACTTAGACTTGCCTTTTCCGCCGTTGGCAAGGTCGATACCATCTTTCCACACTGCTGTTTATGCTCCTCGTGTAGTTTTATGCTGTGAGAATAGTTTAGGCACGTGTCACAGAACAGGAGCTCTTCTGTGTGGATTGTTAATTGTGTGTGTACAAGTCTGAAAATATAAATCAACGTATTTCATAAGTATTTTTTCTAAATATATGCATATGTTTATTTATATTTGACTACATACCTTGATAAATTTCTTATCCATACAAAATGGGCCCGACCTTCCATCTCCAACAGCATTAGGCTCACGTGGGATTGTTTCTCCTCCTTCGTTAAATATAACGGCCCAATAACTGCTCCAATCTCCTCGTCGAATCCGAAAACATTTACGCTTATGGTCGGGTTTTGCTCTTCAAACACTTTGAGTTGTTTCAAAGGGAGAGGAAACTCCATGTTTTCAAAATTAAGCGTTAAATGCTCGCTTAATTGGATGACGGTGGCGTAATATCGTCAATGGTATAGCTGCTGCTTCTATTCGCATTGCCTTGCGGTGTTTTAAAAGCGGAAATTAACGCCCACTTGAAGCAAAACTCATCGGAATTTTTACGTTTACCAACGCTTTTTTCGCCTTAAGCGTTTTTGGTAAAGCGATCCAACTCGATACTTTTAATGGAGTATATTTATTCACATTAAGCTCCATGCGAAAATTTTTTGCCAGGCTCCAGCCATTCCTTCTCCTGGAATTCATCCATTTTCGCCTGTATACTCGCAGAGTGATCTATGAATGCATCCTCAAGACTAGTTGACTGCGTTACAACACCCATTTCTGTTTGATGCGACTTCACAGATCTTATCACCTCCTCATCAACATATTTTACATACTCTGCGAAGAGCTCGAAATTAGCCTTCACAGAAGTATGCATATGTAAAATATTTTTGAGGAGAGGGAGTAGAGCCGCTGATGCATCGCACATAAATTCTTCCGGCAGAAGAAGTCCATCCTTTCTGTTCTCGAAAGAATATGTGCATATGCGGTTCTTGAAACCGCTTGCGATCAGCTTTACCTGCTCATTCACTGGTGTGAAAACACGGATCTTGTGAGCATTTGACCTGAAGTGCGTGCTCCATTTCGCTTGTAGCATGTACACATCACACGCAGAACAATAAATAGCATGCTTGGGTGTTGGCATAGCAGTTTTATTGTAGCTGGTGGTTGAAATTGGGTTGCCGATGCTAGATCCAGTGGAGTAGTTGGAGTGGGTGGTGAAGCTGGGGTTGAAGGCGTTAGATCCGGTGGCGTAGTCGAAGTGGGCGTTGAAGGTGGGATTGGCGATTGTAGATCCGGTGGCGTAGTCGTAGTGGGCGTTGAAAGTGTTGGAGTTGATGTTGCCGTTATAGTTGTTGTAGTTGTAGGTGGCGATGGGTCCGTTGGGGGTAGCGATAGGGCCGCTATGGTTTGCGGTAGGCCCCCTGAGGAGAACGTTCGAGATTATCACCGGCTTATCTCCTCTGGTGTGGGTGGTGACAGATCCGTGGGGGGTGGCGAAAGGGTTGCTAGCGTTGGCGGTAGGCCCCCTGAGGAGAACGTTTGAAATTATCACCGGCTTATCTCCTCTGGTGTGGGTGGTGACAGATCCGTTGGGAGTGGCGAATGGTCCGTTGGAGGTGGCAGCAGGTCCGTTGGGGGTGACGATGGGTCCGTTGGCGGTGGCGGTGGCGATAGGTCCGTTGGGGGTGGCGAATGGTATGTTGGGGGTGGTGATGGGTCCGTTGGCGATGTTGTTGCTTCTAAACACAACATTATCGAAGTAATTCGGGATGCTGTTGCGATCCACGTTCTTATTATAACTAATATAATTGAACGTTTGGTCGCTGTCAGCGTTGGAGTTGTTGTTGTTGTTGTTGCACTTGTTGAAAGCCATTTTTAAACAAAGATTTTTTTTAAGTTTGAGGATTTGAGGTTTTAGGTAGACGATAGTTCAGGAACTACTGATGCGGGTTCAATGAAGGAAAGGAGCCTTTAAAGCTCAGGGACTGATTTTTCTATTACTTCATTCAATTGATAAATATTAGAGATAGGGACAAACAGGTTTAAGAGGACATAGGGTATGATCCGGTGCATCTACAATACAAGCGTGTACACTTTTTGAAGAAACTTCTCACGCCCAAAGTCATAAAACAATCAAAATAATGTGAAGATTAAAGAAGACATCCTAAAAATCAGTGAAATCTGGGGTATTCGATGAGTCTGATACTAAAAGTTGACACGTAAACCACAAGTCATAAAACTAGAATAATTAGGAGAAAACAATTACAGAAGCCCTTCCATACATTACCTGAATACATGATTAGTCCTTTACCCTTGGCACACGCACCCAGAATAGAGCTGTTTACCCTTGTCAGTAGGTGTCTATAGGCGTGAAATTTACAATCAAACCTTTTTCTCTAACAAAACCTGTTTACAAGTGTGCGCCGCACTTGTGTCCCTTCGCCGTGTAGTTCACACTCTTCAGAAAAGGGAGAGTAAATTAAATCCGCACGTGCCTGATCGAGCTCTCAGCCCACCCCCGAAAAAGTAAGCAAACAAGTCGATGCGTGCACTTGTGCGCACGTGATCTCATAACCCCTTCCAATTAAAATCTGAATTTAAATGAGCGGCCTCTTATTAAACCAGTTTTTAATGATCGGTCCCTTTTCCCACCCCCGAAAAAGTAGATGAACAAGTCGATGCGTGCACTTGTGCGCACGTGATCTCATAACCCCTCCCACTTAAAATCTGAATTTTAATGATCGGGCACCCACGCTACTTCAGAAAAGGGACAGTTACTAAAATGTAACGGCCACTTTCCTCAGCTCCCCCCTCATCAAAAGGTCACAAAGGCCCATGACGGTTGGTTCCCTCACTTGCCCCTCCCTAAAAAAGGATCACGTACCTGCATATTAACGATCGGTCCCCTCACACCCCTCCTTCAAAAAGGGTCAGGTGCCTGCATATTAATTAGGGTCACGTAGGGTCATAAATCATTAATTATTCACATCACGTAATTAAATTGACAGCAACTTCCTGCCACAGAACATACAGTTCCCTACTACTTATCGAAGAGTAGAGTTTGAGTCGTGGAAGCGTTCAGTTGTGTGCTCGTCAGTAAAGGAAGTTAATTAAAAAAAATGTGAATTACAGAAACTAACAATATTAATCTTAATTTTGAATAAAAGTTATGCAATTTATATTTAATCGACATCAGCGTGTTTCAAATGAAATAGTATTGGCATATGCGACGCAACATCTTCTACAACCTGGGGGATCGTCCGGGATTTATTTTAAGTGAAGTGACATCATTCGTTTATCGAGCGACAAACTCGCAGAAGACAAGAAATGCGTCGACGAATAAGAGGGGACGACGCAGAAGCGACGACGACGCATAAGAGGATGGCAGTGTAACGAGGCAACGACGCTAACAGAGTGGCGTTAACAGAGGCTGGCAGTGTAAAGAGGCAACGACCCTAACAGAGGGTCGTGAACAGAAGGTATCCAGTAAGTGAGCAGCAAAAAATAAGTAAATAATATTGTTTTAATTTATTAAAATAAAACATTGTATTAGATTAAGGAGACTTAATGTAAACAATTTTACTAACACAAAATTAATATAGTGTTGTACGATAAGATCGCACGACTGAAAGTATCAGAACAAAAAGGCTCAATTGCAGGAAAGTTTATTTGAGTATTTCAGTATTAAAAAAAAACAATAACAACGATTGTTCTATATATGAAGATACAATTTCAGTAGAAGTTGCTGATGATAGCTGTACAGAAGATTCAATAGAGCAAGATAGCACAGAGATACAAGAAATTAAAGAAAGTGCGTCTTCTTTTAGCAGAACCATGACTTTTACACAAAATGACATAAAAGACTATTTGACTACATTTGACGGTAGCGGCATACCAGACATCGAGTATTGATTAAGAGAATTTGAGAGCAATGCAGTTACAGTTCAATGGATCGACTTACACAAATTTATTTATGGCCGACAGTTGCTAAATGGCGCCGCAATATTGTTTGTAAATAGTAAAGACGGCTTAAATGATTGGAATTCTTTAAAACAGGGACTTCAGAATGAGTTTAGCATAAAACTAACATCAAAACAGATTCATGAATTGCTGGAAAACAGAAAGAAACAATCGAAAGAAAATTTCATCGAATACAACTACACAATGATTGGTTATGCGAATAAAAGTAAAATAGATGAAGAAAGCGTAGTAGAATATCGGATTCATGAATACTAAAAACATTTTGTACCAAGCAACGAACCTGCAAGACTTGCGCGAAAAACTAAAAGTGTATGAAAAAATAGCATCACCAAGAGAAGCAAAAGTGAAAGTAAAGTCTGAGGCATATGAGCATAAAAATGGAAAGGGTGTAATACATTGTTATAAGTGCGGAGGGAAAAATCATATTGCCAAAAATTGCAACTAAAGTATTAAATGTTTTAATTGTAACGGACTTGGACATAAATCGAATCAATACGTAGCAAGAGGAGATACCCTGAACCCAGCGGCGAGCTGTCGTTACATACATTTAAAGCTCTCTAGCCATCGCCGATCTTTTTGCTAAATTTTTTCAAACTGAGTGACAGTCCTTAAGATTATCAATTAGGTCTTGTTTTTGGCTTTATCCTTATCACATAAATGACTTAAATTGCATTTTTGGACCTTTAATCATGAGAAGTTCACTACTAAATGATCTAAGGGTCATAAGACCTGTATTTTCCCCGGCAGCTGATGGAGTATTAGGCTGTGTGCTTAGGTACTTTGCTGAAGGTCTCATGAAGCCTTTGTATAAATTATTTAAACTGTCCGTAGAGTGATGTACTTTTCCTAACATTTTCAAAGAATCATTTATTATTCCTCTCCTTAAAAAAGAAAACAAGTCCAATGTTCAGAACTATAGGGGTATTTCTAAGTTGTCTGCTATTCCTATGATATTTAAGAAATTTATAAATTCTCAACTGCAACATCTTTGTAGATCTATAATTTCAACCTGCCAGCATGGGTTTGTGACATTTAGATCTACTACCACTAACCTATTGGAATTCACGTCTTTTGTTATCAAGGGATTTCAACATAAAATGCAAACAGATGTTATTTACACTGACTTCAGTAAGGCTTTTGACACTGTTAATCATTCGCTTTTACTGCATAAACTTCATCTTTTGATTCGCTCCCCTCTGTGATAAGCCACTCTCGGGTGCTGATGTATGCCTGACGTCTTCTAATTTTCTATCTAGCCAAAGCTTGCAATCTGATCTTGACAGTTTTTAAACCTGGTGTCAAGTAAATTTATTAAATCTTAATTGCAGTGAATGTAAATTAAAGTCTTTTTATAGGCGAACATTTATTATTAATTATGTTCTTGAACAATTAAGTTCTTGCGATTGTTCAGGCTTTGAAAAAAAGGAGAGTTTACTTGCTGGGAAAAAGATTCAAAATAGTGACAGATTGCAACGCGTTCGCTATGACGTTTAAAAAAAAGGGACGTTCCGATGAGCAGGCGCAGCGTGAAGACGAATGGATACTCACTGTTTAATAATCCAAGACTCATTGAAACTTCGCATTAAGGTACGACATCTTGTATAAAGACCCTGTGCGAGAGTTAATTGTAATACCGACAGAGATGGAGGGAGAAGTTATTAAAATTGCCCACCGTCAAGGACATTTTGGCACTAAGAAGACTACTGAGCTAGTGGACAGACAATTTCATATTGCAGAAGTAGCCAAGAAAGTTAGTAGATTATAAAATCATGTGTAGAATGCATTGTAAGTAACATAAAAGCTGGAAAGAAATAAGGATTTCTCAATCCAATTGACAAGTCAGATGAGCCTTTGAAGACATTCCATCTTGACCACATTGGACCGATGGAACGTACGAAAAAGCAAATCCTTGTGATCGTAGACGCATTCACGAAATTCGTTTGGTTATACCCCACGAAAGGTACCAGAACTGAAGAGGTTGTTGATAGGCTTAAAAAAACTAGCAACACTGTTTGGGAATCCAATACGTATGATCACAGACCGCGGGACAGCGTTCACATCAAACCTTTTCAAAGAATACTGTGAGTCGGAAAATATCCAACAATTGCTAATAGCAGCAGGTGTGCCACGTGGAAATAGGCAAGTGGAACGGATAACAAAATAGGTATCACTATGCTAAGCACACTATGCGCCGAAAATCCACAAGTCTGGTACAGCAGTGTAAATAGGGCCAACAATTTATAAACGCGTCACATCCAAGAAGTACCAAGATATCTCCTTTTAAGATACTAACAGGAATGGACATGAGACTCTGAACTGATAGTGAATTAAAGAAGTTACCAGACGAAATAATTATTGAACTACAAAATGACAATGACGAAATTCGCAAAAAAGTTAAAGAAAATATCGCAAACATGCAAGAAGAAGTGAGCATATCGAAAATATTTTTTGCGATATTTGGGGGCGATCATTAGTTATCTGTTTGAAAAAATGTATGTATCTACCTTTAAAACTGATTGAGAACTATCAATTTTATCAAATTGCCAATCACTTCAAGAACGAGTAAAAAGAAAACTAAACTAAACAACAATTATGACCGTGGTATCGTATGCTATTTTGTTTACAAACACATAATTACAATTCAACATTAGTTTTGATATGTTTATTCTTAGTGATAAAAAAATTCAAGTTTGAACTTTGAAAAAAAGGCTGAAAATCTGACATATCGATAAGAAATTGGTTTAAGTACTCAATAAAGAAAACCCTATGTGTTAGTCTCATGATGAGAAGATTTAACAATTAAATTAAATGATAAAAAACAAATGTTTAAAGTATGCTTGCTTCAACTGCAAGTCACAGCCAACAAACTTTCGAATATAAATGTAGGAATGGTAGTTTGTAACTCTACAAATGGTTTAGCCTTGGTAACAGAAGATCAAAAGAACTAGTGCAGAGAGCAAACAGAACGAAAGAGCTTGAGTATATCGAAGAGTAGAGTTTGAAGAGTGGAAGCGTTCAGTTGTGTGCTCGTCAGTAAAGGAAGTTAATTAAAAAACATGTGAATTACAGAAACTAACAATATTAATCTTAATTTTGTATAAAAGATATTTAATCGACATCAGCGTGTTTCAAATGAAATAGTATTAGCATCTCCGACGCAACATCTCCTACAACCTGGGGGTTCGTCCTGGATTTTTTTTAATTGAAGTGACATTTTACATTTGTGCAACACAAAAAATAAAACAATGTATGTGCAAGCATGGTACAAATTCAATCATCAAATTGTCAAAGTACGTATACATGTATGAATGTCAAAGAAACAGCGAGCGACAAACGGCATCATCCGTTACGCAAGCGACAACAGGCGATCGGTGCGTAGAGCGGCATAGCAAGCTTCAGGAAGTAAACGAGTAAACGAAAAGAAGCAGCGAACGACAAACGGCATCATTCGTTTATCGAGCGACAAACTCGCAGAAGACAAGAAATGGGTCGACGAATAAGAGGGGACGACGCAGAAGCGACGACGACGCATAAGAGGATGGCAGTGTAACGAGGCAACGACGCTAACAGAGTGGCGTTAACAGAGGCTGGCAGTGTAAAGAGGCAACGACCCTAACAGAGGGTCGTTAACAGAAGGTATCCAGTAAGTGAGCAGCAAAAAATAAGTAAATAATATTGTTTTAATTTATTAAAATAAAACATTGTATTAGATTAAGGAGACTTAATGTAAACAATTTTACTAACACAAAATTAATATAGTGTTGTACGATAAGATCGCACGACTGAAAGTATCAGAACAAAAAGGCTCAATTGCAGGAAAGTTTATTTGAGTATTTCAGTATTAGAAACAATAACAACGATTATTCTATATATGAAGATACAATTTCAGTAGAAGTTGCTGATGATAGCTGTACAGAAGATTCAATAGAGCAAGATAACACAGAGATACAAGAAATTAAAGAAAGTGCGTCTTATTTTAGCAGAACCATGACTTTTACACTAAATGACATAAAAGACTATTTGACTACATTTGACGGTAGCGGCATTCCAGACATCGAGTATTGATTAAGAGAATTTGAGAGCAATGCAGTTACAGTTCAATGGAACGACTTACAAAAATTTATTTATGGCCGACAGTTGCTAAATGGCGACGCAATATTGTTTGTAAATAGTAAAGACGGCTTAAATGATTGGAATTCTTTAAAACAGGGACTTCAGAATGAGTTTAGCATAAAACTAACATCAAAACAGATTCATGAATTGCTGGAAAACAGAAAGAAACAATCGAAAGAAAGTTCCATCGAATATAACTACACAATGATTGGTTATGCGAATAAAAGTAAAATAGATGAAGAAAGCGTAGTAGAATATCGAATTCAAGAATACTAAAAACACAACGAACCTGCAAGAACTTGCGCGAAAAACTAAAAGTGTATGAAAAAATAGCATCACCAAGAGAAGCAAAAGTGAAAGTAAAGTCTGAGGCATATGAGCATAAAAATGGAAAGGGTGTAATACATTGTTATAAGTGCGGAGGGAAAAATCATATTGCCAAAAATTGCAACTAAAGTATTAAATGTTTTAATTGTAACGGACTTGGACATAAATCGAATCAATACGTAGCAAGAGGAGATACCCTGAACCCAGCGGCGAGCTGTCGTTACATACATTTAAAGCTCTCTAGCCATCGCCGATCTATTTGCTAAATTTTTTCAAACGACTGACAGTCCTCAAGATTATCAATTAGGTCTTGTTTTTGGCCTTATCCTTATCACATAAATGACTTAAATTGCATTTTTGGACTTTTTATCACGAGAAGTTCACTACTAAATGATCTAAGGGTCATAATACTTGTATTTTCACCGACACCTGATGCAGTATCAGGCTGTGTGCTTAGGTACTTTGCTAAAGGTCTCATGAAGCCTTTGTATAAATTATTTAAACTGTCCGTAGAGTGATGTACTTTTCCTAACATTTTCAAAGAATCATTTATTATTCCTCTCCTTAAAAAAGAAAACAAATCCAATGTTCAGAACTATAGAGGTATTTCTAAGTTGTCTGCTATTCCTATGATATTTAAGAAATTTATAAATTCTCAACTGCAACATCTTTGTAGATCTACAATTTCAACCTGCCAGCATGGGTTTGTGACATTTAGATCTACTACCACTAACCTATTGGAATTCACGTCTTTTGTTATCAAGGGATTTCAACATAAAATGCAAACAGATGTTATTTACACTGACTTCAGTAAGGCTTTTACACTGTTAATCATTCGCTTTTACTGCATAAACTTCATCTTTTGATTCGCTCCCCTCTGTGATAAGCCACTCTCGGGTGCTGATGTATGCCTGACGTCTTCTAATTTTCTATCTAGCCAAAGCTTGCAATCTGATCTTGACAGTTTTTAAACCTGGTGTCAAGTAAATTTATTAAATCTTATTTGCAGTGAATGTTAAATTAAAGTCTTTTTATAGGCGAACATTTATTATTAATTATGTTCTTGAACAATTATTTTATTAATAGTAAGCAACTTGATCGCAACTGAATCGGTTGATGATTTGGGTATCGTTTTAGATCCCAAGCTTAAGTTTGACAAGCATATTTCTTCTGCTGCTAATCGAGCCTTTGGTGTCCTGGGTTTCATTAAGCGCTGGTCGAAAAAATTTGACGATCCCTACATTACTAAAGCTCTATATACTTCACTTGTCCGTCCAATTCGTGAGTATGGATCTTGTATTTGGTGTCCCCAATACAAGGTTCACCAGGATAGAATCGAATCCGTACAAAAACAACTTTCCTCCGGGGTTATAACTGGAATCCTAATTCTCGCATGCCTTCATATCTTGGTAGACTTTTACTAATATAATAATAAATTCTAATTGTTCGCGATTTTTGTTACCGCACGTTATGCGGCGCGCCCCTCGGTCGGTTGGGCGGGAGGTGGGTGGTCGTTGGGCCACTTGAATGTACTGCCGTTTAGTACATCTACGTCCAATAATAAAATGTGTTTTCACGTAGCCTGTGAAGAAGATACCCTGTTAATGTGACCCTGAGCTCTAGTGGTGTAAGTTTTCAGGCTATGGAAAAAATCAATGAAAATAGCAGGGAATTGAATGGTGAAGCCCGCGAAGATAATAGCTTACAACTCGAAACCAAAATACCGGAATTACAGGAAAGTTTTAGCCAGATATTAGCTATGAATATTGAAGAGGATATTGGACTTGACATACAGCATCTTAATAGTGAGCTAAAATTGGGTGTTCAACAAACTGTGAAATCGTATAAGTGTTTGAAGCCAGATACCAGATGCTTGTCTCCAAGAGAGACGGTACTAAAAGACTCTGCTGCGATTATCGCAAGCTCAATGAGAAGATTATCCGAGACAATTTCCCAATGGCCACGATAAATGACGTATTACATAAGCTTCAAATAGCAAAAGTATTCACAACAATGGATTTGAGGAGCGGATTTTTTCATGTCCAATAAGCGAAAACTCGAAAAAAAATACATATCTTTTGTCATACAAAAAGGCCATTATGAATTAAACTATGTCCCATTTGGCAGCAGTTTTCATGAGGTATATATTAGCAGGGTACACTAATATTATATATGGATGATAATTTTATCCCATCAAAAGATGAGTCAGAAGGTATAGAAAAGCTAAAAGCAGTCTTACGGATAGCTAGAATTTCAGTCTTAAAAATAAAGTGGGAGAAATGTCAATTTTAGAAGAGGGAGGTAATTTTTTTCGGGTATATAATAGAAAATGGAACTATTGCGTCATCAAAAGAAAAGAGCTCAGCGGTTGATAATTTTCCAGTCCCACATAATAAAAAGCTCTTCAGCGGTTTTTGGGTTTGACCTCTTACTTCCGGAAGTTCTTTATAGATTTTGCCACAATAGCTAAACCATTAACAAATCTTTTGAAGGCAGCCGTAATTTTTAAAATGGAAGAAGATTTCATAAGCTAAAATCACGACTAGTTCACCAATTCTTCGACTTTTTAACGACGCGAGCATGTACGGGGATATGTTTCGGCTCTGATGCAAAAAGATTCTGTCGACCAATGCTATCATCCAGTCGAATATATGAGTCGGAAAACAACGTCAGCAGAATAGAAATATTCATCTTATGAGTTAGAAATTCTTGCGATTGTCCAAGCTTTGAAAAAATGGAGAGTTTACTTGCTGGGAAAAAGATTCAAAATAGTGACAGATTGCAACGCGTTCGCTATGACGTTTAAAAAAAGGGACGTTCCGATGAGCAGGCGCAGCGTGAAGACGAGTGGGTACTCACTGTTTAATAATCCAAGACTCATTGAAACTTCGCATTAAGCAGGCGCAAAGCAGTATAATCAGGCGCATACAAATATTTTTACATTAGGTACGACATCTTGAATAAAGACCCTGTGCGAGAGTTAATTGTAATACCGACAGAGATGGAGGGAGAAGTTATTAAAATGGCCCACCGTCAAGGACATTTTGGCACTAAGAAGACTACTGAGCTAGTGGACAGACAATTTCATATTGCAGAAGTAGCCAAGAAAGTTAGTAGATTATAAAATCATGTGTAGAATGCATTGAAAGTAACATAAAAGCTGGAAAGAAAGAAGGATTTCTCCATCCAATTGACAAGTCAGATGAGCCTTTGAAGACATTCCATCTTGACCACATTGGACCGATGGAACGTACGAAAAAGCAATACAACTACATCCTTGTGATCGCGGACGCATTCACGAAATTCGTTTGGTTATACCCCACAAAAGGTACCAGAACTGAAGAGGTTGGGACAGCGTTCACATCAAACCTTTTCAAAGAATACTGTGAGTCGGAAAATATCCAACATTTGCCAATAGCAACAGGTGTGCCACGTGGAAATAGGCAAGTGGAACGGATAACAAAATTGGTATCACTATGCTAAGCACACTATGCGCCGAAAATCCACAAGTCTAGTACAGCAGTGTAAATAGGGTCCAACAATTTATAAACGCGTCACATCCAAGAAGTACCAAGATATCTCCTTTTAAGATACTAACAGGAATGGACATGAGACTCAGAACTGATAGTGAATTAAAGAAGTTACTAGTTACTTCAAGAACGAGTAAAAAGAAAACTAAACTAAACAACAATTACGACCGTGGTATCGTATGCCCTTTTGTTTACAAACACATAATTACAATTCAACATTAGTTTTTATATGTTTATTCTTAGTGATAAAATAATTCAAGTTTGAACTTTGAAAAAAAAAGGCTGAACAGCTGACATATCGATAAGAAATTGGTTTAAGTACTCAATAAAGAAAACCCTATGTTTTAGTCTCATGATGAGAAGATTTAACAATTAAATTAAATGATAAAAAAACAAATGTTTAAAGCATGCTTGCTTCAACTGCAAGTCACAGCCAACAAACTTTCGAATATAAATGTAGGAATGGTAGTTTGTAACTCTACAAATGGTTTAGCCTTGGTAACAGAAGATCAAAAGAACTAGTGCAGAGAGCAAACAGAACGAAAGAGCTTGAGTATATCGAAGAGTAGAGTTTGAAGAGTGGAAGCGTTCAGTTGTGTGCTCGTTAGTAAAGGAAGTTAACTAAAAAACATGTGAATTAAAGAAACTAACAATATTAATCTTACGTTTGAATAAAAGTTATGCATATTATATTTAATCGACATCAGCGTGTTTCAAATGAAATAGTATTGGCATCTGCGACGCAACATCTCCTACAACCTGGGGGCTCGTCCGGGATTTTTATTAAGTGAAGTGACATTTTACATTTGTGCAACACAAAAAATAAAACAATGTATGTGCAAGCATAGTAAAAATTAAATCATCAAATTGTCATAGTACGTATACATGTGTGCATGCCGGGAAACGTGCGTTAAGCTACAAAGAAACAGCGAGCGACAAACGGCATCATCCGTTACGCAAGCGAGAACAGGCGATCGGTGCGTAGAGCGGCATAGCAAGTTTCAGGAAGTAAACGAAAAGAAGCAGCGAACGACAAACGGCATCATTCGTTTATCGATCGACAAACTCGCAGAAGACAAGAAATGCGTCGACGAATAAGAGGGGACGACGCAGAAGCGACGACGACGCATAAGAGGATGGCAGTGTAACGAGGCAACGACGCTAACAGAGTGGCGTTAACAGAGGCTGGCAGTGTAAAGAGGCAACGACCCTAACAGAGGGTCGTGAACAGAAGGTATCCAGTAAGTGAGCAGCAAAAAATAAGTAAATAATATTGTTTTAATTTATTAAAATAAAACATTGTATTAGATTAAGGAGACTTAATGTAAACAATTTTACTAACACAAAATTAATATAGTGTTGTACGATAAGATCGCACGACTGAAAGTATCAGAACAAAAAGGCTCAATTGCAGGAAAGTTTATTTGAGTATTTCAGTATTAAAAAAAAACAATAACAACGATTGTTCTATATATGAAGATACAATTTCAGTAGAAGTTGCTGATGATAGCTGTACAGAAGATTCAATAGAGCAAGATAGCACAGAGATACAAGAAATTAAAGAAAGTGCGTCTTCTTTTAGCAGAACCATGACTTTTACACAAAATGACATAAAAGACTATTTGACTACATTTGACGGTAGCGGCATACCAGACATCGAGTATTGATTAAGAGAATTTGAGAGCAATGCAGTTACAGTTCAATGGATCGACTTACACAAATTTATTTATGGCCGACAGTTGCTAAATGGCGCCGCAATATTGTTTGTAAATAGTAAAGACGGCTTAAATGATTGGAATTCTTTAAAACAGGGACTTCAGAATGAGTTTAGCATAAAACTAACATCAAAACAGATTCATGAATTGCTGGAAAACAGAAAGAAACAATCGAAAGAAAATTTCATCGAATACAACTACACAATGATTGGTTATGCGAATAAAAGTAAAATAGATGAAGAAAGCGTAGTAGAATATCGGATTCATGAATACTAAAAACATTTTGTACCAAGCAACGAACCTGCAAGACTTGCGCGAAAAACTAAAAGTGTATGAAAAAATAGCATCACCAAGAGAAGCAAAAGTGAAAGTAAAGTCTGAGGCATATGAGCATAAAAATGGAAAGGGTGTAATACATTGTTATAAGTGCGGAGGGAAAAATCATATTGCCAAAAATTGCAACTAAAGTATTAAATGTTTTAATTGTAACGGACTTGGACATAAATCGAATCAATACGTAGCAAGAGGAGATACCCTGAACCCAGCGGCGAGCTGTCGTTACATACATTTAAAGCTCTCTAGCCATCGCCGATCTATTTGCTAAATTTTTTCAAACTGAGTGACAGTCCTTAAGATTATCAATTAGGTCTTGTTTTTGGCTTTATCCTTATCACATAAATGACTTAAATTGCATTTTTGGACCTTTAATCATGAGAAGTTCACTACTAAATGATCTAAGGGTCATAAGACCTGTATTTTCCCCGGCAGCTGATGGAGTATTAGGCTGTGTGCTTAGGTACTTTGCTGAAGGTCTCATGAAGCCTTTGTATAAATTATTTAAACTGTCCGTAGAGTGATGTACTTTTCCTAACATTTTCAAAGAATCATTTATTATTCCTCTCCTTAAAAAAGAAAACAAGTCCAATGTTCAGAACTATAGGGGTATTTCTAAGTTGTCTGCTATTCCTATGATATTTAAGAAATTTATAAATTCTCAACTGCAACATCTTTGTAGATCTATAATTTCAACCTGCCAGCATGGGTTTGTGACATTTAGATCTACTACCACTAACCTATTGGAATTCACGTCTTTTGTTATCAAGGGATTTCAACATAAAATGCAAACAGATGTTATTTACACTGACTTCAGTAAGGCTTTTGACACTGTTAATCATTCGCTTTTACTGCATAAACTTCATCTTTTGATTCGCTCCCCTCTGTGATAAGCCACTCTCGGGTGCTGATGTATGCCTGACGTCTTCTAATTTTCTATCTAGCCAAAGCTTGCAATCTGATCTTGACAGTTTTTAAACCTGGTGTCAAGTAAATTTATTAAATCTTAATTGCAGTGAATGTAAATTAAAGTCTTTTTATAGGCGAACATTTATTATTAATTATGTTCTTGAACAATTAAGTTCTTGCGATTGTTCAGGCTTTGAAAAAAAGGAGAGTTTACTTGCTGGGAAAAAGATTCAAAATAGTGACAGATTGCAACGCGTTCGCTATGACGTTTAAAAAAAAGGGACGTTCCGATGAGCAGGCGCAGCGTGAAGACGAATGGATACTCACTGTTTAATAATCCAAGACTCATTGAAACTTCGCATTAAGGTACGACATCTTGTATAAAGACCCTGTGCGAGAGTTAATTGTAATACCGACAGAGATGGAGGGAGAAGTTATTAAAATTGCCCACCGTCAAGGACATTTTGGCACTAAGAAGACTACTGAGCTAGTGGACAGACAATTTCATATTGCAGAAGTAGCCAAGAAAGTTAGTAGATTATAAAATCATGTGTAGAATGCATTGTAAGTAACATAAAAGCTGGAAAGAAATAAGGATTTCTCAATCCAATTGACAAGTCAGATGAGCCTTTGAAGACATTCCATCTTGACCACATTGGACCGATGGAACGTACGAAAAAGCAAATCCTTGTGATCGTAGACGCATTCACGAAATTCGTTTGGTTATACCCCACGAAAGGTACCAGAACTGAAGAGGTTGTTGATAGGCTTAAAAAAACTAGCAACACTGTTTGGGAATCCAATACGTATGATCACAGACCGCGGGACAGCGTTCACATCAAACCTTTTCAAAGAATACTGTGAGTCGGAAAATATCCAACAATTGCTAATAGCAGCAGGTGTGCCACGTGGAAATAGGCAAGTGGAACGGATAACAAAATAGGTATCACTATGCTAAGCACACTATGCGCCGAAAATCTGGTACAGCAGTGTAAATAGGGCCAACAATTTATAAACGCGTCACATCCAAGAAGTACCAAGATATCTCCTTTTAAGATACTAACAGGAATGGACATGAGACTCAGAACTGATAGTGAATTAAAGAAGTTACTAGTTACTTCAAGAACGAGTAAAAAGAAAACTAAACTAAACAACAATTACGACCGTGGTATCGTATGCCCTTTTGTTTACAAACACATAATTACAATTCAACATTAGTTTTTATATGTTTATTCTTAGTGATAAAATAATTCAAGTTTGAACTTTGAAAAAAAAGGCTGAAAATCTGACATATCGATAAGAAATTGGTTTAAGTACTCAATAAAAAAAACCCTATGTGTTAGTCTCATGATGAGAAGATTTAACAATTAAATTAAATGATAAAAAACAAATGTTTAAAGTATGCTTGCTTCAACTGCAAGTCACAGCCAACAAACTTTCGAATATAAATGTAGGAATGGTAGTTTGTAACTCTACAAATGGTTTAGCCTTGGTAACAGAAGATCAAAAGAACTAGTGCAGAGAGCAAACAGAACGAAAGAGCTTGAGTATATCGAAGAGTAGAGTTTGAAGAGTGGAAGCGTTCAGTTGTGTGCTCGTCAGTAAAGGAAGTTAATTAAAAAACATGTGAATTACAGAAACTAACAATATTAATCTTAATTTTGTATAAAAGATATTTAATCGACATCAGCGTGTTTCAAATGAAATAGTATTAGCATCTCCGACGCAACATCTCCTACAACCTGGGGGTTCGTCCTGGATTTTTTTTAATTGAAGTGACATTTTACATTTGTGCAACACAAAAAATAAAACAATGTATGTGCAAGCATGGTACAAATTCAATCATCAAATTGTCAAAGTACGTATACATGTATGAATGTCAAAGAAACAGCGAGCGACAAACGGCATCATCCGTTACGCAAGCGACAACAGGCGATCGGTGCGTAGAGCGGCATAGCAAGCTGCAGGAAGTAAACGAGTAAACGAAAAGAAGCAGCGAACGACAAACGGCATCATTCGTTTATCGAGCGACAAACTCGCAGAAGACAAGAAATGGGTCGACGAATAAGAGGGGACGACGCAGAAGCGACGACGACGCATAAGAGGATGGCAGTGTAACGAGGCAACGACGCTAACAGAGTGGCGTTAACAGAGGCTGGCAGTGTAAAGAGGCAACGACCCTAACAGAGGGTCGTTAACAGAAGGTATCCAGTAAGTGAGCAGCAAAAAATAAGTAAATAATATTGTTTTAATTTATTAAAATAAAACATTGTATTAGATTAAGGAGACTTAATGTAAACAATTTTACTAACACAAAATTAATATAGTGTTGTACGATAAGATCGCACGACTGAAAGTATCAGAACAAAAAGGCTCAATTGCAGGAAAGTTTATTTGAGTATTTCAGTATTAGAAACAATAACAACGATTGTTCTATATATGAAGATACAATTTCAGTAGAAGTTGCTGATGATAGCTGTACAGAAGATTCAATAGAGCAAGATAACACAGAGATACAAGAAATTAAAGAAAGTGCGTCTTATTTTAGCAGAACCATGACTTTTACACTAAATGACATAAAAGACTATTTGACTACATTTGACGGTAGCGGCATTCCAGACATCGAGTATTGATTAAGAGAATTTGAGAGCAATGCAGTTACAGTTCAATGGAACGACTTACAAAAATTTATTTATGGCCGACAGTTGCTAAATGGCGACGCAATATTGTTTGTAAATAGTAAAGACGGCTTGAATGATTGGAATTCTTTAAAACAGGGACTTCAGAATGAGTTTAGCATAAAACTAACATCAAAACAGATTCATGAATTGCTGGAAAACAGAAAGAAACAATCGAAAGAAAGTTCCATCGAATATAACTACACAATGATTGGTTATGCGAATAAAAGTAAAATAGATGAAGAAAGCGTAGTAGAATATCGAATTCAAGAATACTAAAAACACAACGAACCTGCAAGACTTGCGCGAAAAACCAAAAGTGTATGAAAAAATAGCATCACCAAGAGAAGCAAAAGTGAAAGTAAAGTCTGAGGCATATGAGCATAAAAATGGAAAGGGTGTAATACATTGTTATAAGTGCGGAGGGAAAAATCATATTGCCAAAAATTGCAACTAAAGTATTAAATGTTTTAATTGTAACGGACTTGGACATAAATCGAATCAATACGTAGCAAGAGGAGATACCCTGAACCCAGCGGCGAGCTGTCGTTACATACATTTAAAGCTCTCTAGCCATCGCCGATCTATTTGCTAAATTTTTTCAAACGACTGACAGTCCTCAAGATTATCAATTAGGTCTTGTTTTTGGCCTTATCCTTATCACATAAATGACTTAAATTGCATTTTTGGACTTTTTATCACGAGAAGTTCACTACTAAATGATCTAAGGGTCATAATACTTGTATTTTCACCGGCACCTGATCCAGTATCAGGCTGTGTGCTTAGGTACTTTGCTAAAGGTCTCATGAAGCCTTTGTATAAATTATTTAAACTGTCCGTAGAGTGATGTACTTTTCCTAACATTTTCAAAGAATCATTTATTATTCCTCTCCTTAAAAAAGAAAACAAATCCAATGTTCAGAACTATAGAGGTATTTCTAAGTTGTCTGCTATTCCTATGATATTTAAGAAATTTATAAATTCTCAACTGCAACATCTTTGTAGATCTACAATTTCAACCTGCCAGCATGGGTTTGTGACATTTAGATCTACTACCACTAACCTATTGGAATTCACGTCTTTTGTTATCAAGGGATTTCAACATAAAATGCAAACAGATGTTATTTACACTGACTTCAGTAAGGCTTTTACACTGTTAATCATTCGCTTTTACTGCATAAACTTCATCTTTTGATTCGCTCCCCTCTGTGATAAGCCACTCTCGGGTGCTGATGTATGCCTGACGTCTTCTAATTTTCTATCTAGCCAAAGCTTGCAATCTGATCTTGACAGTTTTTAAACCTGGTGTCAAGTAAATTTATTAAATCTTATTTGCAGTGAATGTAAATTAAAGTCTTTTTATAGGCGAACATTTATTATTAATTATGTTCTTGAACAATTATTTTATTAATAGTAAGCAACTTGATCGCAACTGAATCGGTTGATGATTTGGGTATCGTTTTAGATCCCAAGCTTAAGTTTGACAAGCATATTTCTTCTGCTGCTAATCGAGCCTTTGGTGTCCTGGGTTTCATTAAGCGCTGGTCGAAAAAATTTGACGATCCCTACATTACTAAAGCTCTATATACTTCACTTGTCCGTCCAATTCGTGAGTATGGATCTTGTATTTGGTGTCCCCAATACAAGGTTCACCAGGATAGAATCGAATCCGTACAAAAACAACTTTCCTCCGGGGTTATAACTGGAATCCTAATTCTCGCATGCCTTCATATCTTGGTAGACTTTTACTAATATAATAATAAATTCTAATTGTTCGCGATTTTTGTTACCGCACGTTATGCGGCGCGCCCCTCGGTCGGTTGGGCGGGAGGTGGGTGGTCGTTGGGCCACTTGAATGTACTGCCGTTAGTACATCTACGTCCAATAATAAAATGTGTTTTCACGTAGCCTGTGAAGAAGATACCCTGTTAATGTGACCCTGAGCTCTAGTGGTGTAAGTTTTCAGGCTATGGAAAAAATCAATGAAAATAGCAGGGAATTGAATGGTGAAGCCCGCGAAGATAATAGCTTACAACTCGAAACCAAAATACCGGAATTACAGGAAAGTTTTAGCCAGATATTAGCTATGAATATTGAAGAGGATATTGGACTTGACATACAGCATCTTAATAGTGAGCTAAAATTGGGTGTTCAACAAACTGTGAAATCGTATAAGTGTTTGAAGCCAGATACCAGATGCTTGTCTCCAAGAGAGACGGTACTAAAAGACTCTGCTGCGATTATCGCAAGCTCAATGAGAAGATTATCCGAGACAATTTCCCAATGGCCACGATAAATGACGTATTACATAAGCTTCAAATAGCAAAAGTATTCACAACAATGGATTTGAGGAGCGGATTTTTTCATGTCCAATAAGCGAAAACTCGAAAAAATACATATCTTTTGTCATACAAAAAGGCCATTATGAATTAAACTATGTCCCATTTGGCAGCAGTTTTCATGAGGTATATATTAGCAGGGTACACTAATATTATATATGGATGATAATTTTATCCCATCAAAAGATGAGTCAGAAGGTATAGAAAAGCTAAAAGCAGTCTTACGGATAGCTAGAATTTCAGTCTTAAAAATAAAGTGGGAGAAATGTCAATTTTAGAAGAGGGAGGTAATTTTTTTCGGGTATATAATAGAAAATGGAACTATTGCGTCATCAAAAGAAAAGAGCTCAGCGGTTGATAATTTTCCAGTCCCACATAATAAAAAGCTCTTCAGCGGTTTTTGGGTTTGACCTCTTACTTCCGGAAGTTCTTTATAGATTTTGCCACAATAGCTAAACCATTAACAAATCTTTTGAAGGCAGCCGTAATTTTTAAAATGGAAGAAGATTTCATAAGCTTAAATCACGACTAGTTCACCAATTCTTCGACTTTTTAACGACGCGAGCATGTACGGATATGTTTCGGCTCTAATGCAGAAAGATTCTGTCGACCAATGCTATCATCCAGTCGAATATATGAGTCGGAAAACAACGTCAGCAGAATAGAAATATTCATCTTATGAGTTAGAAGTTCTTGCGATTGTTCAGGCTTTGAAAAAATGGAGAGTTTACTTACTGGGAAAAAGATTCAAAATAGTGACAGATTGCAACGCGTTTGCTATGACGTTTAAAAAAAAGGGACGTTCCGATGAGCAGGCGCAGCGTGAAGACGAGTGGGTACTCACTGTTTAATAATCCAAGACTCATTGAAACTTCGCATTAAGCAGGGGCAAAGCAGTATAATGAGGAGCATACAAATATTTTTACATGAGGTACGACATCTTGTATAAATACTGTAAAGATTGTAATACCGACAGAGATGGAGGGAGAAGTTATTAAAATGGCCCAGTCAAGGACATTTTGGCACTAAGAAGACGACTGAGCTAGTGGACAGACAATTTTATATTCCAGAAGTAGCCAAGAAAGTTAGTACGATTATAAAATCATGTGTAGAATGCATTGTAAGTGACATAAAAGCTGGAAAGAAAGAAGGATTTCTCAATCCAATTGACAAGTCAGATGAGCCTTTGAAGACATTCCATCTTGACCACATTGGACCGATGGAACGTACGAAAAAGCAATACAACTACATTGTGATCGTGGACGCATTCACGAAATTCGTTTGGTTATACCCCACAAAAGGTACCAGGACTGAAGAGGTTGTTGATAGGCTTAAAAAAACTAGCAACACTGTTTGGGAATGCAATACGCATGATCACAGACTGCGGGACAGCGTCCACATTGAACCTTTTCAGAGAATACTGTGATTCGGAAAGTAACCAACATTTGCTAATAGCAACAGGTGTGCCACATGGAAATGATCAAGTGGAACGGATAAATAAAATTGGTATCACTACGCTAAGCACACTATGCGCCGAAAATCCACAAATCTGGTAGAGCAGTGTAAATAGGGTCAAACAATTTATAAACGCGTCACATCCAAGAAGTACCAAGATATCTCATTTTAAGATACTAACAGGAATGGACATGAGACTCAGAACTGATAATGAATTAAAGACGTTACTAGACGAAATAATTATTGAAGAACAATATGACAAGGACGAAATTCGCAAAAAAAGTTAAAGAAAATATCGCAAACATGTATGAAGAAAATCTAAAGTCATACAATAAGTCAAGAAAAAGTGGAGTCCTTCATTCGGGACGAATGACTTGTCAGATGGCCGAATGTAGGAACGGGAGTTTGTAACCCTACAAACGGTTTAGCCCTGGTAACAAAAGATCAAAAGAACTAGTGCAGAGAGCAAACAGAACGAAAGCGCTTGAGTATATCGAAGAGTAGAGTTTGAGTCGTAGAAGCGTTCAGTTGTGTGATCGGCAGTAAAGAAAATGAATTAAAAGAGAATGTGAATTAAAGAAACTAACAATATTAATCTTCATTTTTAATTAAAGTTATCCATATTATATTTAATCGACATCAGCGTGTTTCAAATGAAATAGTATTGGCATCTGCGACGCAACATGTGCAACACATGTGAATATTTTTGTGCAATTTCGAAGTTATGCTGTTTTTTAATACGATTTTTATACGGACTTTTACCCAAGATTTCGAAGCTTTGCGATTTTTTTGATTTTGTAGTTTTGTTTTATACGGAATAAGCAATACAAAAGCCCAACATAGGTATGCTCAATATTTTTCATTGGAGCTAATGCTTTTGTTGTATAAAAACAAGTGTTTGGAAATGGAATTGAAAATGGGTAAAAAGGGTATAATGGTTTTGTGCAAATGTATGTAAGATTCATTAAAATCGGTTAAGAAACACAGAAGTTATTAAATAAAACGTGTGGTAAAATTTGACAAATTTGACAATAGATCTAGGGATTAAAGTTTGGGTTTTTAAGTTCGAGTATACCATACGCAGATCAAGGCTATTTTATTTATTTAATATCCAAAATATTCCTGATCCGCGTCTACTTTATAAGAACATAAACTAAATTTGGTAACTCTAGCTCTTAAAGTCGCGGGAAACCAAGTCGTAAAATCGATTTTTATCGATAACAGTGAAACGGAGCAAGATATCGAAAAAAAATTAAGAACCTATAGTCGAAAAGCTTAGGTCCCTAGCTTTTGTAGTTTCCGAGATCGCTGCTTTCATACAGGCGGACAGACGAACGGATAGGCAGACGAACATAGCTAAATCGAATCACCTCGTCGTCCTGATCAAGAATATATATACTTTATGGGGTCAGCGATAGTTCCTTCATATATAACAGGTTTGTTATTTATGTTAACATATAACACGCACACGCGCAAATCTGCTGTACGAATACATTGTATCAGCACTCTCGCTGCAGCGGTCAACGGCGATAACTGAATACTTTTGTTTTTGTCTGAAGTGTTTCCGCTATCGCCTACAATTATGCTGAGTCGGCTTGCGACCATGACCATGCAGCGTGATGTTTATGCTTCAAATATTGTCTTTAGCTTTATAAATTTTGTATCCAATAAATTAGTTTTGTAGCGAACGTCAAAGAAAGCACGACATTACTCCGGCACAAACCGCCATCAATTCGCTAGTGTCTGTAATTTACATAATCTATACATTTACACAAAACCATTATTCCCTTTTTAAATATTTTTAATGGGTTCATGATAAACAAATAAATATATATATTTTTTTAAATATGTTGTTGTAGACAATTTTTTGAATCTGACTGATTTACTTATTTCGCACCTCAATATTTTATTTTGTTTTAATTTGCAGAATTGATTGCTTACGCTAATATTTACTGAATGAAATATATAATTTAAATAATTTTCAGGAACAAATTACATTAGAGTTATACCTTAAACAGTTGAAGAAATGTACTGTCTGATTTACTTATTTCGCGCACCTTACCCCATTCATTCGAATCCAATAACTCTTTCGATAGTTAAAAAATTAAATTTTCAGTGTCTATCCGAAAATGAGATGCTAAACATTTTTTTTTTTGTCAATTTTTACGCTTAGGTAGCGTTGACATAGCTTTTTGTAACTTTACGATTTTGTTTCCTTTCATGAACCAACAAACTTTTGTTCTTCCTTTGGTAAAAGAAAACATGGTTTGGAGGGAAAACGCTAAAAACCCGCTAAAATTAAAAACAAAAAAAAATTTAAATTTTACATATATCATTTTAAAGAAAACGGTGTTGAGATATTGATATTCTGCAACTTTTGGTATATGGCACGTATCTCGGAAAACTCGATTTTGAAAAATATGGCCTGTTTAGAGTGCATACTCATACTACTAACATACAAGCACATTTGTCTGTCATACGACTGCGTTATAAAAATCACTAGTCCTGGCAGTCAGTTCTTTTTATAAACTAAAACCATTGAAAATGTGTAAAAAAAAAAAAAAAAGTATAATGATTTTGCGCAAATGTATGTAACAGGCAAAAGGAGGCATCAGCGTCACTAGCCGAGTACGTCTGTCTGCATGAACGCGTCGATTTCAAAGCCTGCAAGGGCTAGGGAGCTACACTTGGACTTTTTACGTTCGTATATATCATACGCAGATCAAGTTTATTTCAACTGATCGATAACTTGCCCCGTTTTCGTAAAATTAGTGTTTATTGTTTTTTTTGAACATATCTCAAAAACCAATTTCGGTTTATTGTATTCTCGTAAAGGACACGAAGATTATGAATATTTCGGATTTTGGATACCTTCCCCCATTTTCCCCCTTTAACACAAAAATACTTATGTAATTGCAAGTACAGCCACAAATCTTACTACTTAGGCTGCCCGTCAACATATAAATGTACTATAGTACAATAAGAATGCAAATTTCATCAAAATCGGTTCAGAAATACAGAAGTTATTAAAGAAAATGAATGAATGTATATTGGCAAATGACGTGGTGGCAAGCACCAAGCGCAGGCGTTTTCTGCATTCGTGTGCTCACAGCTTATTTCAACCAACACCTAACAAAAACTTTAGAGAGCTATAAAAAGTAAACTAGAAAATAGCTTAAAATGAATTAAATACAGGCTTTTAGTATAATGCCTTAAATTATTTAATATTTCATTTATTTTTATTGATTTTTTTAAAAAATATTTTATAACAATTAAAAACCAAAAAAGCAACCAAAAACAATGTCACAGCGTTTCGAATTCTAATGCGATTTTTGATGCATGTGTGCTCATTGTAGCTCAGATTTTGACAGACACAATTAGCGTGCTGCTGTAGCTCGGTGCCTGGCGGGTTATCAGACAAGAGTTCGAACCTCGCTTGTATCAACGGATTTTTCTTCTTACTGTTTATTTATTTGTATACCCTGAACCCATTGAAAATAGGTAAAAAGGGTATAATGGTTTTGTGCAAATGTATGTAACAGGCAGAAGGAAGCATCTCCCTCCGACCCAATAAAGTATATATATTCTTGATCAGCACGACGAGTCGATTTAGCCATGTTCATCTGTCCGCCTGTTCGCCCGTCCGTCTTTATGAACGCAGTGATCTCGGAAACTACAAAAGCTAGAAACCAAAACTAAACGACTATAGATTCTCCGCAGAGACTAAGACTTGATTTTCTTGGCATATCTTGGAGACGATGAGAGCTAGAGTCAACAAATTAAGTTTAATATGTGCTCGTAAAGGATACGCAGGATTTGAATATTTCGGATTTTGGATACCTCCTGTATTCGCCCCTCATATCAAAAAGTCAAATACTACAGACTTGCGCTTTGGTTTGTACATAGATTTGGATGCTCTTATTACGTTATTTCATAACGATCATACTTTTAGTTTAGAAGTTATTCAAGAATTAATTTTCCATAGTGGTGCCAAGCGCAGCCAATGTGTAAAGTGCTCAGTGTGTGTGTGTATGTGTGACATTGTGAATGGGTGTATGAATACAAAGAGTTTTAAATGTATGTAACGACACCTCGCCGCTGGGTTCAGGGTATGCAAATAATTTATTTTTATTTTATTTTACAACCTAAAGACTGATTTCACTTTGAATATCTGTGTTTCCAGATAACTTTCTGATAGCCTTCAATTCTTTTAAAGGAAACTGACCGAGCTTAGCAGATTAGGCAGCAGGGCTTTCGCAAATCACGAAGCCGCACTACAGTAACGCTCACAGAAAATATCTGCAGTTGTAGAACCCATTTTACATTCCTAATAATTTTAGATTATAGCAGGCCTTCAACATTGTTGCTTACTAATCTTCGATTACGAATGAGAGCAAACATTATAAAGTCCGTGTAGCTTATGAAAATGTTTCGATTGCTCTAATAGGGGTTTGGCGTTATATACACATTCCACATCTCAGACAATTCCAAATTTATGAGTCGCATTTATCTCGTAGACACACATACCTACATAGAAGAGTAGCCATGTGAAATATAATCTTTCTGAGACATTAATTTAATTTCTTTTTTTCGGTATAAAAAACGTACAATATAATAAAAAGTGTTAGTATAATGTTTTAATTAAGTTATGTAAAATTAATGCGTTTGTCCAAGCCCTTGCGTTCTATACAGTGTAAAAGAGTCATACACGTGCTCCAGCTCTGACAATCGGTACTCCTCCAAACAAACAATTCCTTGCAACGATGGTGATAGTTTTAGTACACAAGGTAGACAGTGGACTACATGCCTTTTCTCCTGCTCTCGTATAAACAATACGTTGAACACTTCGACCTAAAAAAAAAAAAATTAAAAATTAAAGGATGATATAAGTATAACTAAAATAAGATGGCTCTAGTCGAGTGTGCCCGACTAGGAGATACCCTGCACACAGCGGCGAGCTGTCGTTACATACATTTATACCTCTTTACATTCATACGCACATTCACAAAGTCACACATACACGCATACACAAACGCATTCAGCAAGCTGCGCGTTTTACACATCGGCTGCGCTTGGCCCCACTATGAAAATGAATTCTTGAATAACTTCTAAACTAAAAGTATGATCGCTACGAAATTCAGTACCTAATAGGAGTTGTAGTACTTGATTTTTGATATGGGGGGCAATAGAATCAGATATCCAAAATCCGAAATATTCATATTCTGCGTATCCCTTACGATCACATATTCCGAATTTGTCGACGCTCTTATAGTCTCCAAAATATGCCAAGAAAACTAAGTCTTAAAATTTTTATCGATAAAAATGAAACGGAGCAAGATATCGATATCGCTGCGCTCATACAGAAGGACGGACGGACAAACAGACGAACATAGCTAAATCAAATCAGCTCGTCGTCCTGATCAAAAATATATACACTTTGTGAGGTCGGGGATTCTACCTTTACATACATTTGCACAAAACAGTTATACCGTTTTACCTATTTTCAATGGGTTCAGGGTATACAAATACGTCTTATATATAAATTAATTTTAAACAAACACGTCTTATATATAAATTAGTTTTAAACGATTTTAAATCGATAATCAAAACTATATTTTTGTGTTCTATTACTATGCAGATGAATTTAAAATTTGCTCGTGTAAATTAATAAGATTAAAGGAAGTTACTCTGTCGTTTTAGCAGTAACAATAACAATAGTTCACTGCATTGCATTTCTAACTTTGGTTCAATGAAGATATCCTGATTTCAATAACTGGACGGCTCTAATATAGAGAATGCAACATTAAACGTCTACTATATTACTTAAAAACATAGGTATTATGTACTAACATATTTTGCAGCTTTAGCCAGGCTATATTTTCGATTTAAATTTAGCTACATGATAAATAAATTTTGAAAAATCCGACTTTATACGTATGTATTTTTAATGAGGTTAAGACTGATAAAATTAAAAATAAACCAGTGCTCTTGCCGAAAGTGCTTTGCTTGCTTCTGTTTCGATCTTTTTCAACACCCTTTGAGAAATTAATTTTTTAAAACCTCTGTTAGCATTATACCAACAATCTAGATTGAATATTTTAATATCCGATTTACCGATTTTGTCGAAAGTAACTAAGAATACTTAAGGACAAAACCCGCCAAAATTAAGTTAAAACCCCTTCGTATGGCATTGCATTGCAACAATATCAGAATGTCAGGGCCATATGTCTAAACATAAATATATTTTTTCAGAAACTTGGTTAAAGTCGCGATCGAACTTGAAGGCGAACGGAGGCACTCGCATTGTGGTCCGCGTAGAAAGACGACCGCTAATATCAGATCTGCTTTACAGCTACAGACAGACGATAGACCCACGATAGGGCAATAAAAACTCCAGTTGCATTGCGAGGTGGAAAAATTAACAAAGTTGTTATCTCGCGGTGGTACTATGGAGAATTTGACCTGTTTTTCAGCCCAAAATTCATTTTGTAAAACTGCATAAAACAAACCACCTTTGACTTAAATCCATAAGAAATACATTAAAATGTTATGTTACATAACATCAATCTTAACATAGCCCTGTAATGTAACGATTACAGCTGTAAAGCACAGCTTATCTGCAGAGACGCATCTAGTTGCATTGTGCGAATTTTTTTGATTGAAATGCAACAGATTCAAATGCTTCAAATTAAAAGATAATATCAAAAGTTGTGTTTTATACGGTTTTACAGAAATTTTTCGTTTTCTCTTAATAAATCAATAGTTCAAACAGCGCCCTCTTAAGATAAAGCTTGAAAATAAGCTTTATCTTTGGAAAGGCCTACAAAAAAGAAGAAGCTCAATGATATTATCCACTTTATAGAGAATTAAATTCGGAGTACCAGGACGGTCATCTTGAATTCAAATTTTTTCCACTTTTTACAGCATGTTTGTGTTTAAGCAGATAACCTCAATTTTACGAATTCGAAATTAATTGTTTAAAAAGTGTATAAGGCGACTCTAATTCAAATATGTAGTCACATACAAATACAAATAATCACCCATGAATTAATTACACAGCGAGAGCGCTGCTGCATACAATTAAAAAAATTTTCATGCAAGTGGTTTTTTTAATGCAAGTGGTTTTATTTAGTGATCTTTCTTGTGGATACTGGTAAGATTGGCAGGCTCGAGGTCGGTTGATGGTTTATTAAACCGACAATAATAACCATGTATAAAGAACCAAAAAGTGAGCAGGTTGTCTGTAGCGCTATTTCACGAACCTGAAATGTTTCTTGAATATCTTCTGTGTTTTTCATCCGATCTTAGTGAAATTTATAACATAGTTTAAAGTCATACCCTACTAGATGTCTGCCAAATATCTAGAATACATATTTTAAATTGTGGTTGTAGAAATTGCGTTTTTATTAAAGAAAGGACTGCAACCGGTGGTGCCACGCCGGTTTTCCAAAAATATTCTTAAACAATTTGAGGAATATAATCCGTCTGATAAGACCCAAAAACTTCCCTAACTTTTACAGTTATTAATTAAAGTCAGAAAAGCAGGTCAAATTCCGCGCAGCTGTTTTTATACTCGTTCATGAAGTGAAATTAGTTATACTCGTTCACGAAGTGAAACAACTTATTATATTGGGTTTGGACAATGTCTGTCATGCGGTCCGTCCGTCTTTCCGAAGAAACGCAACTTTTTTCGACGCTATTGAAGCTAGACACTTGAAATATGGAAAATATACTTGTGGTTATCTGCTTTAGACAAAGTGTTAAGATTTTTGTGCCACGTCCACCAGAGTCTGGCAAATCATGTAACATGTCGATGCAGCTCAAATCGCAAATCGATAAAGGTAAATATTTCACAGAATTTTATAGCTAGAGTCACTAAATTTGGGATGTAAATTGCTACTGACCTCCCCCAAAGATTCCTACCTTGACAAACCGGCTACGTTACTAGAACGCCCTAGCGTCCACACCTAAAAAAGGGGGAGATGCCGATATCTCCCACAGTTTTTGAGTTAGAGTCACCATATTTGGAATATATATTACTGGAAACCTCCCCCAAACCGCGAACAAAAATGTTTCCCCTCCCTACCACTTAATCGTAAAAATCGATAAACCTGACAGCACAAATCAATAACATGTGTATTCTTCTCACAGTTGTAAAGCTTGAGCCATCAACTTTGGTATATAGATTGCTGGTGACCTCCCCCAAAAATTAAGACTTTGATATTCCGGCCAGGTTCACTACAACGCCCTCAGCCATCCCGACCCAGCTAAGCGATTTCTTCCACAGCTTTAGAGCTAGAGACCTCAAATTTAAAAGGTAGATTACTGCTCACCCCCTTTAAAAAACTTTCAGCCACACCCACTCCCTCCCCCGCAAATCGCGAAAATCTCCCTCAAACGCAAATTCAAGCACAGGCAAATTTACCATAGGATGCAACAACAAAATTCTCAAAATAACAACAGTTCGCATTGTCCTCTATTCTATTTTGATCGAGGTTTAAGGGAATGGATTCGTTCGTCAACAACTTCGGGGAGAACGGGGTTGAGCAACGAAGAAAAACCACAACAGTTAGCGTGGCCCTATTTTATGTTTTGATTGAGGTGTCGGGGAATAGATGCGTTCGTGGACAACTTCTGGAGGGGTAGCGGGGTTTAGCAACAAAGAAAAAAGCAAAGAAGAATGCAGATCATAGGCAGCAGCTGACGAGGAAAAGAGACAGAAACTTTTTTCTCGTCTATCTTCATTCGTCGACGCAGTGCTGTTGTTGTTGCTTATGTGCATATTAAAAAAAATCAAATGGTCCTTAATTCGGCGCGACGACGTGAGGTCACATCGGCTTCTGAAAGGCATGCAAAAATTGCACACTCGCACAGAAACTTCAGCTGTGACGTCACGTGTTAAAAAGAAGTTGCAACCTTCAGATATCTATGCATGTTAATGGGTTGCGCACACATATACTTATGCATTAGCTCGACAATGTATGTGTAATTTTTGGGCACGCAGGGCCCCAACGACCGGCACACCAGAAAAGTTACCTAAATAGAATATTTCTAACTGTATCTAATAGTAAAAAAATGTGCATCTTGTTTACCCCATTAAAGAGACCAAATTGTAACCATACTAAAAAAAAAAAAACAAGTAAGATGGCTGTAGGGTGTCCCCGACTAGGAGATACCCTGAGCCCAGCGGCGAGCTGTCTTAATATACATTTAAAGCTCTTTACATTCATACACACATTCACAAAGTCACACATACAAACACACACAAACGCACGCAGCAAGGTGCGCACTTTACACATTGGCTGCGCTTGGCCCCACTATGGAAGTGCATAATAAGAGCATCCAAATCTTTGTACAAACCAAAGCCCAAGTCTGTGTAGTATTTGATTTGCGTGTTCTTGTTATGGTGGGCGAATGAGGGGAGACTTCCAAAATCCGAAATATTCATAATCTGCGTATCCTTTACGAGCATATATTAAACCAAATTGGTTTTAGCTCTTATAGTCTCCGAGATATGCCAAGAAAATCAAGTCTTAGTCTCTGCGGAGAATCTATAGTCGTTTAGTTTTGGTTTCTAGCTTTTGTAGTTTCCGAGATCGCTGCGTTCATACAGACGGACAGACGGACGGACGGACAGACGGACATGGCTAATTCAACTCAGTTCGTCGTGCTGATCAAGAATGTATATACTTTATGGGGTCGGAGATGCTTCCTTCTGCCTGTTACATACATTTGCACAAAACCATTACACACTTTTTACCCATTTTCAATGGGTTCAGGGTATCAAAATACTCTATTCGCTTGGTGAAGATTAGAAGGTACTCATAAGCATAATGGAAAAATGAATCCTTGAATACCTGATAAACTTAGAGGTTGATTGTTATGAAATTTTCAGCGGTTAATAAGAGCATCCAAATCTATGTAGAAACCAAAGCGCAAGTCTGTAGTATTAGATTTGCCTTTTCTTGATATAGGGGCGAATGGAATCAGATATCCAAAATCCAGATATTCTTGCGTTCATACAGACGGCCGGACAAGCGCACATGGCTAAATCGTCTCGGCTCGTCGTCCTGATCAAGAATATATATACTTTATGGCTTTGGAGACGCTTCCTTCTGCTACGCTTTGCACAACTCATTTGGTGTTTATGCCTGCGCTATAAACGCCTTAGAGCTCTTTGCTTTAGGATACTTCAGCACTGACCACCCTCAACTGTGAGTAGAGGGATAGCTTGCTGGACTTCCTAAAAAAAACTCCTCACACACCGGGTCAGCGTTTTTCCCTTTTTTTTTCATTTATATCTCTTTCCTTATTTCTATATATTAAATACGAAGGCCCGTTTTCAGATCATGCCGACAAAGTCGACAGCCTTTAACTATTTTCGTTCCTAGATCTTGATTGTCAGATAACTTAACATAACATTTAAAATTTGTGACAATGTGGCATCTCGGGGCGCCCAAATGGGTCACACTCTAGCAAAAGCTGCCAATTTGAGTAGAAAATGTTGCCAGTCCGTTCATTTGAGTGTGAATTGTGCAATTTATGGTGAATCAAGCCAATAAAATGTCTCTGAAGAATTGGAAGAGGTGCAAAAGAAAAACCAGGTTGCCATATTTGTCAACTCGGTGTTAAGTACTTATAGAGTTATCACTCGCATTTAACTAAATTATAGATGTGAAAATTAAATGTCTCTTATCGGCAAATTTATTCACCCTGTAAGGTTGTCAGCAAGATGTGGAAACGGCCCTAAATAATATAAATATGATTGTTTTTTTACTCTTCCTGAATATATTTTACACCACGTAAATTAGTTTTACATTTAAAAATTTTTTTTTACTAATGCCTTCCTATTTTGCTGTAGATTCTAAAACCGTCACGAACAACAAGTGAGAACATGCAGTCGGGTGTAAACGACAGCGGATTATTCGTTCACAGTGTAATAACAACCAAAACATGTACCCTAGCACGATGTGTATTAATAATAATAATAGTATACAAGTATAAAATGACAAAAAGAAAAGTTTACCTCTACGCGATCACAACTGTCAGCTTAACAGCGTGTCAGACATCATCGACACCAAACATTTCGCTCTTAACGAAATGGACGTTCTGTTATCTAATAACCTAACCTATCCAATAAGAATAAACATAGAATTCTAATTGAAACTGAACGAGTATAACAGAAGTCTGTGGTTAGTGCCGAAAAGTGCATACAGAAACCGCTGCGGTTGGTGCATATAATAAACACTACTTATGTTAAAATTATCTGTTTATGTTATGTTACTGTTATGGAACTGTCATGTTAACAGTTTATGTTAAGAATTAAATATATGTATTTTGACATATATGTATACTTGACAGAGAATACAAATAATTAAAAGTTTTGGACATTATGGGCGCGGTAGTGGGCGTAGCTATGTTTGGATACGATCTTTAGAGGAGGTCATCAGCAAACTGTCGGTATACATTTTATGCATCTAGCTTTAAAAGTAATGGAGATATATAGATTTAATCGAATTGCCACGCCCCCAGTGGGAGCATTCCGAAGCCCGTAACACTTTATCAGACGAGGGTAAACACGAGTATATATTCAAAGCTTCAATACCGGCGAAAAAAATAGCGAAAATCGGGTGCAAAATAATGTCAAGAGTACCCCGAATTAAATTTTCAAGAAGACTGGCAAGCGGTACATTGTACGAAAAATAAAGGAATAAAAGGAGTCAAAATTTAACAGTTTTGTCCATGTAATGCGGAAACCGATACTGAACTTAATAAAGAAAACTTAAAGGCAACAGAAAAGTTTGGCGTTAGTAGCGTCTTGGTTAGGGCCTTCATGTCGGCTGCTGGTGCTGGAAGTTTATTCATCACGATATCTCAGACCTGGTTGATTTATAACTGCCCTCACTAGATGAGCCCGGCAATGCAGTCGCCAGACTTTAATGTTATTGAAAATTTATGGCCCCAATATCGGACAATAGCATTAGAAAACACAACATTTTCAATAAATACGATTTCAAAACGGCGTTGATCACTGAATCGCAGAATAAAATAATCTGTGACTTGAAATTAGTCAGTATTTTTTTGTTTTCCAATTTTTAAGTATTTAGTAATTATGTGTCGATAATAAATTAAGATCCTTTTTTAAATAGTATTGTATATATCTTACACATTCGAATGGTACAAACATGTTTATTTAATTCATAATAGTTTCGTTGTTACTGTATTTAGCAACTTTTGTAATGATATAAAATATTGTTTATATTAATTTTGGCAAATTATATTAAAAAAGTATAGTAGGTAAGGATATAAATTATTCATATGCAATTAATTAACTCACTTCACATTGTCCACAATAGTGGGAAGCTTCGTTTTTTCCACGGCCATTAAAACGTATTTCGACTCCTTTGGACTTAACAAATTCTTGTATATGTAACACATTTTTTAAAGATTGACACAAGCACATTCTAGAACGACAAAAATATTTTATTTAAGTAAAAAATAGTTACAAAAGTATGTTTCAACGAATATTAATTTTTTTTAAATAAAGTCGATGTGACCGACTTCGCGAAAATTAGTTTTAAGTGTGTTATCACTAATCATACAATACATAGTGTCGTCAAATCGACAAAAAGTGTTTGCAAAATTTTCGTGCTCGCGACTCCCCACCAAGCGGGGTTTTGCTTGTGTTTTGTTGGCAGTCTTGCGTTATGAAATGTGAAAGGTCTGGGCGGAAACGAAAATGTTTTTATGAACGTGCATCAGTAGTGAGCTGACAGAATAAATTGCCCTATGACTGTTGACATTTGTTAACTACATTAGATTAGTTGACATTTGTTAACTACACCAGACCATTCACGCAAATGTTTGGACACTTGTAGCTGCGATTGCTCTTGCACTGCAGCCCCTAAGGAATGCCAAGTGTTTATGTATATACCAAAACACAAAAATTCAGAAAATTTGAATAATATGCTAATACATATAAACCAAGTAAGATGGCTCTAGTCGGGAGTACCCGACTAGGAGATACCCTGAACGCAGCGACGAGCTGTCGTTTTATACATTTAATTAAACCCCTCATACACACGAAACAACAGCCGTAATTATAAATAAGAATAAATAATAAAACGTAATGCTCGGGCTTCGCTCTCGCTTTTTAATATTTGCAGACAAATTTTAGTATGCCGTCGTTGTAAAATTTTTCGCAAATTTTTACAAAATAGGAAGCTATATCTTTCAAATATTGGTTGCAGTTAATCTTAGAAAACTTTTTGAGAGTGTGCATGCCAAATACCAATATTTCCCCATTTTGTTGCTTCAGAATATTTAAAATAGTCGATATCCCAGCATTAATTTGCACTTGTGTTAAGTAAAAAATAAAAATAAACAGTACTAAAAAACCCCGTTGACACAGCGAGATTCGAACTTGCGTCTGTTAGCGTGCCAGGCAACAACTCTGCCACCGAGCTACAGCAGCATTTAATTGTCTCTGTCAGAATCTGAGCAAAGTAAATAGCACACGTGCACAAACAATCGCATTAAAATTCGAAAAAAAGCTCACGCATATGAATGCTCTCTGTGCTCGTAAAAAATGAGTGCAAGCGCTTGGTTGCAACAACTTTTTTATCGTTTGACCACTTTATGTATTGTATGCTTAGTGGTTTTATCAGCAAATTTGAACACACATCCACACACACCCAAACGCATGCGACATCCAACGCAGTTTACTTGGCGGCTGCACTTGGCTCCCACTATGGAACTAAATTCTTGAATAATTTCTAAACTAAAAGTATAATCTTTATAACATTTTCAGGACTTAACAAAATCATTTAAATCTTTGTATAAACCAAAGTGCAAGTCTGTATTCATTTAATTAGGTTTTTTTTATGTTTGGGGCATGTAGGGTTTGGTATCTAAATTCCAAAATATTCTAGTTTTGCGCCTGCTAATAATGGATTAATGCAAACTATAAATGTACAGTTAATCGGGATTGTATTGTACTCTTCCTTTTTATACTTCTTCCGTCTGTCTGTATGAATGCATTTTTTCGACGCTATTGAAGCTAGAGACTGGGAATTTGGAATATGTACTCGTGTATACCCGCGTCAGATAGTGTTAAGATTTTTCAGCTACGCACACCGGGGCGTGGCGATTTAATAAAATCCATATATTTCCCTCAGTTTTAAAGCTAGATACATAATTTTTTGAGACAGATTTCTGATAACCTTCCCTAAAGATTGCTCATTGGGGGCATGGCGATAAGATCAATATTTTACAAAGAAGCAAATTTTTGTGCTCCTTGGTGGCGTACTGGGTCAGCTGAACTATTCAGCTGAACTGCATCAATGTGCTTAAGTCAGCTACCAGAGTTTTCATGACATAATTTTGTCATTTTTGACATTAGAATTAATATTTTGTGGATACGTTCCATCTGACCGTTCGACGAGAAACTCCCATTGCGATCATCAGGTGCTGTATACCTTTTACGTCGCAATATTCTTTCAACAGGTTTGATAAAAACGCTGCGGCTCTATCGGATATTACTCGTTTTGGATTTCCGAATATCGCTGCCTGTCGGTTTAGTGGATATACAACTCCTTCTGAGGTAGTATTCTTGGTTGGATAGAGCCTAACAATTTTTGCGAAAGCATCAACCACCACAAAAATATAATTATAATTCTTGCTGGTCTGCTCAATAGGACCAACATGATCCACATGATATTGTTCTAAAGGTTTGTCCTATTTATTGATTTGTGCTAAATCTCTACTTTCAGAGATAATGCACATTTGCCGATAGCTGTGGAACATAAAAGTTCTTTTCAACTGCCTCTTCGGTTCTTTTGGCTGAAAATATCTCCTGGCCTATGAGCAACTCTAATGAATTCTTCCTCCATAAGTGTACTAAGTGTCCATAACCTGCAACCTGTGATGCAGAGAATCCTAACATAAGACACGATACTCGGATTAAAGCATCAACGTGCCTCAGTTTACTACCACTACGATGCTCAATAATATAGTCAAAATCTTGAAGAAGCAATGCCCAACACGAGACTCTTAATGGAATGTCGCCTCGTTTCTTCATTGTTAGTTCAAAGGCTACTGTTTTTGGCTTAGATGGTGTTATTGTGCCTCTTTCTACAGCGCACCCTAGAAAGTCTACTTTCCGCATAAGGAATCCAAGTTCTTCAGCTCTGTTGATAACGCGTCTTAACTTTAGGATGCCTTAATCTATATCCTTGGATGGAAAATTAAGATTATCCATTTACGTTATGAACATAATGGAATTCGAATTGCCTGCATGCGTTACGAATGACGTGAACTTCCTGGAGCTGGGCTCCACTGGAACGTGAAAAAATCCATTCGCAAGATCAAGTATTGTGAATACGCTATGACCGACCCTGCAATCTCAACTACGTCGTCCAATAAGGGCATTGGGAAGTTATTCCTCACGATTTTCGTATTTAAACGCCGATAGTTGCAGCACAACATTTTACTGACATCTTTTTTCGAAATGAGTACCACGGGGGAACAGTTTTCCTAAATGTGATAAATCGATCTCGCGTTCCTGAGCTGCAGCAGATAAGCATTACTGTCTATACTCTCGCAAAAGATCTAAGTTCGATTCACAATCCTTACCAGTTTCTTCTTTTGTTTTCGTCGCTACGTCAACTACTAACTTATTTGCATTATCCTTCACTTTCCTTTGAAATCTTACTGAATTCTCAGATACAATCAAGTCAACATCTTTTAATACGCCATTTCCGATAACGACTGGGTACTTTTTGTCGTCTTTGCTAGCAACATGAAAAGTGATTTCCACTTTAGCCTAACATCCCCTAGATTTTCGACTACATCGTCACGCATTAAAAAAAGATCACAGCCTGTGCCAAAAAATTGTCGTTATCGCAGAATAATTTCTTAAAGATGCTGTTCCACCACTATCAACAATGTTCATCAACAATGTTCTGCTCTTTCTTCATATCTGGCTCCTCGAAACAGGTATGCCTTCTATAAACTATTCTACTAAACATTTTCATTCAGATTAACGGGACCGCCTATTTTTATAAGGCTATATAGCCTTATAGCCGGTTCAGCAGCAGCTTATTTGTCATAAATACAATTATTTAATTTCTAAGATACATAAATTAACGTAACGAACTATTCTTGTTTTGAAATTGCTTATTATGTTGCTATGTAAATAACATATGTAAAATGTAAGCTCCGCTTCGGCAATGCTCTCTCTATCACTATTGTTTGTCGCTCTGCCATCGGTCGTAGTTAGTCGTCACCAATCTATTACCGCATACGATTGCATCGATCTCTTTGCCCGTGGGCGAAGCCAAGAATCTGTTCGAAGCCATGGCCACATATGCATACGAGTGCATAATTTCTTAAATAAACATTTTTGATAACGTTGTTGCTAAAATCTAACTTTGCGTTTTATTTGCACAGGGCTTAGATATTGAACATAATACATCTGCTGAAAAAGCTTAGTAGCGCAGCATTTGGAGGCCCCGGCGAGATACTGACAATATTAAACCGTTGTATTATTTAGTTCGCGAAGTGCATAACATTTTATTGACAATAATTATATGAAACAACTAAATAATATTTCGCGAGTATATAAGTGCCGTTCGTTCGTTGTCAACTGCAGGTATTATCGCTTACCTCTCATTCTCTTCGTTCGAGAGTGTTGCGTTGACCTTTGTGCAGCGGTACGAACAAAGGCACATACTATTTGTACATAAGCACCGTACTTTCGGCAAAGGGCTATTGTTCGGACGCTTCTTTCACTCCCGCGCTCGTTACTTGCGCT
This sequence comes from Drosophila colorata, assembly GCA_035041545.1. Classification (NCBI taxonomy): domain Eukaryota; kingdom Metazoa; phylum Arthropoda; class Insecta; order Diptera; family Drosophilidae; genus Drosophila; species Drosophila colorata. The sequence continues at coordinate 691,784 of JAWNLD010000463.1, forward strand.
TGTGGTTCAAGTTTGTTGAGTTGAAAGAGCAATTTGTGCGTTTTACATTAAATCATGCTCAGTGCCAACGAAAGTACAGTGCCGGATGAAAATAGTGTACCAACTGATAAGGTGCATTATTTTAAATGCTTCATTAAATGATGAAAGAATTTGATGATTTGGCTTAGCTGAGCTTATGGTTCGTTTGGAGTTGATTGAGAAAGAGAATGGCTTGGAGGAGCTAGATTATTCTGAGATTGGAAGACAGTTACGGGATTTTTATGTTCTAGTGCAATAAAGTCTCGACTGAGGGTGCAGATTATTCGATCGGTTCGATCGTTGGAAATTTCCATTGCTAATTATCGTGTAGCTCTGGATGTTTTATGCAAGCGCTTTAATAATAAACGTCTTGTTTTCCAGGCACACATCAAAGAGATTATTGGGCTCAAGAGAGTGGATTCAACGTCTGCTACGAAACTTCACGAAATCTGCATGATTGTGCATATGCTGCTGCAGAAGTTGGATGCTGCAAGTCAGACCAGCTGAGAGGAGAGTACATCGGTGGACAAAATACCATCTGCTGAGGAGTTTTTCACATATTTGGATAAGCGATGTCAAAAATTGGAAAATGTTCAACAAATCAGGTCGGAAAATTTTTTTTTAGTACTAATCCCAGTAGAAAGGCTTTTGTTGCTGCTCAATCTGCTGGCCATTTTTTTTTTTTCATTTTTTCATGTAGTAGGTTTGGAAATTTGTCGCCTTCCATTCGTTACAAAAAAGTAAAGAAACTTGCTTTTTGCTATATTTGCCTACATGCAATGGAGGCCATTGCCGTGTTTGCGGCGCAAAGCATCACACTCTGGTGCACTATGATGCATCGCAGTCAGCAGTTTCAAACTCAATGACTGGTCTGACAGCACCTCAAACTTCTGCATTTGTAGCATTGCCCTTGAATGACAAAACTCCTGCAGAGGCATCGCATTCTTCTGCCTCTTTTGCTGCCCAGTGTCTTCAGTCTAATGTGCTCCTGTGTACCGCTAGCGTGTGGATTGGAGCGGATTTATTCTATGAATTTCTGTGTGTTGGGAAAATCAAGCTCTTGCTAGGATTGCCACTTTCACAGAAGATTTGACTTGTTTGGCTTGCATTCGGAGCTCAAAGGCAAAGTAACGTAGCATTTTTAGCAGCTCGCAGTGCATCTAAAGATGACGCTATTCACACGGACGTCAATCTTGACGAGTTGGTTCGTCGATTTTGTTGAATAGATAGCTGTGATGAATCTTCGGTCAACGCTAGTAAAGAGTAAGTGCAGTGCGAAGAGCATTTCGTCAACAACTTTTCTTGTGTTTCTTCGATTTTATTGCCTTTGAAGCTCAATGAGGATCTATTAGGAGACTCTTATACTCAAGCATATCGGCGATTTCTCAGTCTTGAACGCAAATTGTTGCGGTATCCGCATCTTAAGGAGCAATATTCTACCTTTATAAAGGAGTATCTTGATTTAAATCATATGTCTCGTGTTAACTCTGAGTCAAATACTTTCTCCCGCATCATTGTGTGTATGGTAGCGATATTACCAAAACTCCTCTCTCCGGCCAGCTGCTGATTTCATTCTTTTCAATATAATCTTGGCACGAGAAATCAGTCATCTTTAAGTCATCTCCTGATGTCAAAATCAAGAATCGCGCTATTAAAAACCCTCTTAGTTCCAAAGCTAGAATTATGTGGAGTAGCGTTTTGGCAAAACTCATGCATAAGATCATGGAAATGGGAATCTTCGTGGGACAATTATATTGCTGGTGTGACTCTACGGTGGCTTTGTCCTGGATCAATGATGAGCCCTACACGTTGAACGTATTCGTAGCTAATCGCGTGGCAGCCATACAGGAGCTAACTATTTATATGAAGTGGCGTCACATTCTTACGACACTGAACCCCGCGGGCGTACTTTCTAGAAGTGCGCTCTCTGAGGTGATGGCTCAATCTGAGCTTTGGTTTCGTGGCCCATCGTATCTCACGAGCAAACACGACGCTTGGCCTGCTGCTTGCCTTCCAGACAAAGCCACTCTTAAATTGGGAACAAAAATGTGTTGTTGGCTAGGTCTCCGTACCTAGATATTACTCCTGGATGCAAATATGCTAACTTCTTTACCTCCATACGGCGTACATTTGCATATATATTTAAATTTATAAAGGGCATAAGACACCACGATATCACAGTTGCAGATGTGCATAATGGCACTCAACTGCTCCTCCGAGCTGTCCAGCTAGCAAACTTATGGGATAATATAAAGGAGCTACGACTGCAGGGCGTTGTTAAGTAAACTAGCTCCATCGCTTCTCTGTTACTATTTAAAGATGATTTTGGACTCACTCGCGTTGGTGGTCGGCTAAGCATCTCGTCGCTTGCATATGATGGTCAACATCCGATTATCTTGCCACTTCGTCATCCGATCACATTTGCATCCCCGACTGACTTCAACAAGGTCAACTTACACGCTGGACCGCGTGCGCTGTTCTAACCGAATTTTGGCCAATTGGAGGTCTAACAAGTAAGATGGTTCTGTCGGGTGTGCCCGACTAAAAGTTACCCTGAACCAAGCGGCGGCTGTTGTTATATACATTTAAACCTCTTTGTATTCATACACGCATTCACAAAATCACACATACACACACACACAAACGCACGCAGCAAACTAAGCACTTTACACATTGGCTGTGCTTGGCCCCACTATGGAAAGTGAATTCTTGAATAACTTCTAAACTAAAAGTATAATCGGTTTGAAATTTCCAGTGCTTAATAAGAGCATCCAAATCTATGTACAAACCAGAGCGCAAGTAACTGTAGTAATTGATTTGCGTTTTTTTTTTTGATATGGGGGGCGAATGGGGGGAGGTATCGAAAATCCAAAATATAAATTCTGCCGAGCACATGTTAAACTTAATTGGATGGCTCTAGCTCTTATAGTCTCCGAGATATGCTAAGAAATCCAAATCATAAAATCGATTTTTATCGATAATAATGAAACGGAATGTACTGCGTATGGTTTAGGAGAATCTATAGTCGAAAAGTTTAGGTCTCTAGCTTTTATAGTTGGCGAGATCGCTGCGTTCATACTGACGGACATGGCTAAATCGACTCAGCTCGTCGTACTGATCAAGAATATATATACTTTATGGGGTCGGAGATACTTCCTTCTGCCTGCTACATACATTTGCACAAAACCGAAGGAAAGATTGGAAACTATTCGAGCGTTTGCCGTCACTGGAGTTGATTATTGTAGCCCCTTTTCCGACAAGTCGAAAGTTCGTACCAGACCGCCCATAAAGTCGTACCTAGCTTTTTTCATTTGTTTCACAAGTAAAGCAGTATATTTGGAACTTGTTACGGATTTATCCACTGCATCATTTATAAGCGTCCTGAAACGGTTTACAGCTACTCGTGGACGGCCCAGTCAAACTTGGTCCGACAACAACTCAACAAACTTTGGCGGTGCCAAGAACGAGCTCTTGGAATCGGAGCGGCTTTTACAATCTGATGCCCACATGGAAGCAGTTCGCCGATTTAGCTTATCAGACAGCATCGATTGGCATTTCATTCCGTCTCGCTCTCCGCATTTTGGGGGATTTTGGGAAGCAGCAGTGAAGGCGGCAAAGCATAATTTCTATCGCTCTGCTGACCGGTCTTGGCTTAGCTTCGATGAACTTCGCACACTTGTCTGCCATAACGAACTATTCTTGTTTTAAAGTTGCTTAATATATGGCTATGTAAATAACATATGTAAAATGTAAACTCGGCTTCGTCAACTCGGCTCTCTATTACTGTTGTTTGTCGCTCTGCAAACACTGTTGCAGGCCTGGAGATTGAGGTAGCAGTCGGTCGTAGTTAGTCGTCACTAATCTTTTATCGCATACGATTGCATCGATGCCTTTGTTCGTAGGCGAAGCCAAGAATTTGTTCGAAGCCACAGCCACATATGCATACGAGTGCATAATTTCTTAAATAAACATTTTTGATAACGTTGTTGCTAAAATCTAACTTTGCGTTTTATTTGCACAGGGCTTAAATATTGAACATTATACATCTTCTAAAAAAGCTTAGTAGCTCAACATTTGGAGGCCCCGGCGAGATACTGACAATATTAGGCCGTTGTATTATTTAGTTCGCGAAGTGCATATCATTTTATTGACAAAATTTATATGCAACAACTAAATAATATTTCGCGAGTATATAAGTGCCGTTCGTTCGTTGTCAACTGCAGGTATTATCGCTTGACCTCTCATTCTCTTCGTTCGAGAGTGTTGCGTTGACCTTTGTGCAGCGGTACGAACAAAGGCACATACTATTTGTACATAAGCACCATACTTTCGGCAAAGGGCTATTGTTCGGACGCTTCTTTCACTCCCGCGCTCGTTACTTGCGCTTGTGGTTCAAGTTTGTTGAGTTGAAAGAGCAATTTGTGCGTTTTACATTAAATCATGCTCAGTGCCAACGAAAGTACAGTGCCGGATGAAAATAGTGTACCAACTGATAAGGTGCATTATTTTAAATGCTTCATTAAATGATGAAAGAATTTGATGATTTGGCTTAGCTGAGCTTATGGTTCGTTTGGAGTTGATTGAGAAAGAGAATGGCTTGGAGGAGCTAGATTATTCTGAGATTGGAAGACAGTTACGGGATTTTTATGTTCTAGTGCAATGAACTCTCGACTGAGGGTGCAGATTATTCAATCGGTTCGATCGTTGGAAATTTCCATTGCTAATTATCGTGTAGCTCTGGATGTTTTATGCAAGCGCTTTAATAATAAACGTCTTGTTTTCCAGGCACACATCAAAGAGATTATTGGGCTCAAGAGAGTGGATTCAACGTCTGCTACGAAACTTCACGAAATCTGCATGATTGTGCATATGCTGCTGCAGAAGTTGGATGCTGCAAGTCAGACCAGCTGAGAGGAGAGTACATCGGTGGACAAAATACCATCTGCTGAGGAGTTTTTCACATATTTGGATAAGCGATGTCAAAAATTGGAAAATGTTCAACAAATCAGGTCGGAAAAATTTATTTTAGTACTAATCCCAGTAGAAAGGCTTTTGTTGCTGCTCAATCTGCTGGCCATTTTTTTTTTTTTTCATTTTTTCATGTAGTAGGTTTGGTAATTTGTCGCCTTCCATTCGTTACAAAAAAGTAAAGAAACTTGCCCTTTGCTATATTTGCCTACATGCAATGGAGGCCATTGCCGTGTTTGCGGCGCAAAGCATCACACTCTGGTGCACTATGATGCATCGCAGTCAGCAGTTCCAAACTCAATGACTGGTCTGACAGCACCTCAAACTTCTGCATTTGTAGCATTGCCCTTGAATGACAAAACTCCTGCAGAGGCATCGCATTCTTCTGCCTCTTTTGCTGCCCAGTGTCTTCAGTCTAATGTGCTCCTGTGTACCGCTAGCGTGTGGATTGGAGTGGATTTATTCTATGAACTTCTGTGTGTTGGGAAAATCAAGCTCTTGCTAGGATTGCCACTTTCACAGAAGATTTGACTTGTTTGGCTTGCATTCGGAGCTCAAAGGCAAAGTAACGTAGCATTTTTAGCAGCTCGCAGTGCATCTAAAGATGACGCTATTCACACGGACGTCAATCTTGACGAGTTGGTTCGTCGATTTTGTTGAATTGATAGCTGTGATGAATCTTCGGTCAACGCTAGTAAAAAGTAAGTGCAGTGCGAAGAGCATTTCGTCAACAATTTTTCTTGTGTTTCTTCGATTCTATTGCCTTTGAAGCTCAATGAGGATCTATTAGGAGACTCTTATACTCAAGCATATCGGCGATTTCTCAGTCTTGAACGCAAATTGTTGCGGTATCCACATCTTAAGGAGCAATATTCTACCTTTATAAAGGAGTATCTTGATTTAAATCATATGTCTCGTGTTAACTCTGAGTCAAATAATTTCTCCCACATCATTGTGTGTATGGTAGCGATATTACCAAAACTCCTCTCTCCGGCCAGCTGCTGATTTCATTGCTTTCAATCTAATCTTGGCACGAGAAATCAGTCATCTTTATGTCATCTCCTGATGTCAAAATCAAGAATCGCGCTATTAAAAACCCTCTTAGTTCCAAAGCTAGAATTATGTGGAGTAGCGTTTTGGCAAAACTCATGCATAAGATCATGGAAATGGGAATCTTCGTGGGACAATTATATTGCTGGTGTGACTCTACGGTGGCTTTGTCCTGGATCAATGATGAGCCCTACACGTTGAACGTATTCGTAGCTAATCGCGTGGCAGCCATACAGGAGCTAACTATTTATATGAAGTGGCGTCACATTCTTACGACACTGAACCCCGCGGGCGTACTTTCTAGAAGTGCGCTCTCTGAGGTGATGGCTCAATCTGAGCTTTGGTTTCGTGGCCCATCGTATCTCACGAGCAAACACGACGCTTGGCCTGCTGCTTGCCTTCCAGACAAACCCACTCTTAAATTGGGAACAAAAATGTGTTGTTGGCTAGGTCTCCGTACCTAGATATTACTCCTGGATGCAAATATGCTAACTCCTTTACCTCCATACGGCGTACATTTCCATATATATTTAAATTTATAAAGGGCATAAGACACCACGATATCACAGTTGCAGATGTGCATAATGGCACTCAACTGCTCCTCCGAGCTGTCCAGCTAGCAAACTTATGGGATAATATAAAGGAGCTACGACTGCAGGGCGTTGTTAAGTAAACTAGCTCCATCGCTTCTCTGTTACTATTTAAATATGATTTTGGACTCACTCGCGTTGGTGGTCGGCTAAGCATCTCGTCGCTTGCATATGATGGTCAACATCCGATTATCTTGCCACTTCGTCATCCGATCACATTTGCATCCCCGACTGACTTCAACAAGGTCAACTTACACGCTGGACCGCGTGCGCTGTTCTAACCGAATTTTGGCCAATTGGAGGTCTAACAAGTAAGATGGTTCTGTCGGGTGTGCCCGACTAAAAGTTACCCTGAACCAAGCGGCGGCTGTTGTTATATACATTTAAACCTCTTTGTATTCATACACGCATTCACAAAATCACACATACACACACACACAAACGCACGCAGCAAACTAAGCACTTTACACATTGGCTGTGCTTGGCCCCACTATGGAAAGTGAATTCTTGAATAACTTCTAAACTAAAAGTATAATCGTTATGAAATTTCCAGTGCTTAATAAGAGCATCCAAATCTATGTACAAACCAGAGCGCAAGTAACTGTAGTAATTGATTTGCGTTTTTTTTTTTTGATATGGGGGCGAATGGGGGAGGTATCGAAAATCCAAAATATAAATTCTGCCGAGCACATGTTAAACTTAATTGGATGGCTCTAGCTCTTATAGTCTCCGAGATATGCTAAGAAATCCAAATCATAAAATCGATTTTTATCGATAATAATGAAACGGAATGTACTGCGTATGGTTTAGGAGAATCTATAGTCGAAAAGTTTAGGTCTCTAGCTTTTATAGTTGGCGAGATCGCTGCGTTCATACTGACGGACATGGCTAAATCGACTCAGCTCGTCGTACTGATCAAGAATATATATACTTTATGGGGTCGGAGATACTTCCTTCTGCCTGCTACATACATTTGCACAAAACCGAAGGAAAGATTGGAAACTATTCGAGCGTTTGCCGTCACTGGAGTTGATTATTGTAGCCCCTTTTCCGACAAGTCGGAAGTTCGTACCAGACCGCCCATAAAGTCGTACCTAGCTTTTTTCATTTGTTTCACAAGTAAAGCAGTATATTTGGAACTTGTTACGGATTTATCCACTGCATCATTTATAAGCGTCCTGAAACGGTTTACAGCTACTCGTGGACGGCCCAGTCAAACTTGGTCCGACAACAACTCAACAAACTTTGGCGGTGCCAAGAACGAGCTCTTGGAATTGGAGCGGCTTTTACAATCTGATGCCCATATGGAAGCAGTTCGTCGATTTAGCTTATCAGACAGCATCGATTGGCATTTCATTCCGTCTCGCTCTCCGCATTTTGGGGGATTTTGGGAAGCAGCAGTGAAGGCGGCAAAGCATAATTTCTATCGCTCTGCTGGCCGGTCTTTGCTTAGCTTCGATGAACTTCGCACACTTGTCTGCCATAACGAACTATTCTTGTTTTAAAGTTGCTTAATATATGGCTATGTAAATAACATATGTAAAATGTAAACTCGGCTTCGTCAACTCGGCTCTCTATCACTGTTGTTTGTCGCTCTGCAAGCACTGTTGCAGGCCTGGAGATTGAGCTAGCAGTCGGTCGTAGTTAGTCGTCACTAATCTTTTATCGCATACGATTGCATCGATGTCTTTGTTCGTAGGCGAAGCCAAGAATTTGTTCGAAGCCACAGCCACATATGCATACGAGTGCATAATTTCTTAAATAAACATTTTTGATAACGTTGTTGCTAAAATCTAACTTTGCGTTTTATTTGCACAGGGCTTAAATATTGAACATTATACATCTTCTAAAAAAGCTTAGTAGCTCAACATTTGGAGGCCCCGGCGAGATACTGACAATATTAGGCCGTTGTATTATTTAGTTCGCGAAGTGCATATCATTTTATTGACAAAATTTATATGCAACAACTAAATAATATTTCGCGAGTATATAAGTGCCGTTCGTTCGTTGTCAACTGCAGGTATTATCGCTTGACCTCTCATTCTCTTCGTTCGAGAGTGTTGCGTTGACCTTTGTGCAGCGGTACGAACAAAGGCACATACTATTTGTACATAAGCACCGTACTTTCGGCAAAGGGCTATTGTTCGGACGCTTCTTTCACTCCCGCGCTCGTTACTTGCGCTTGTGGTTCAAGTTTGTTGAGTTGAAAGAGCAATTTGTGCGTTTTACATTAAATCATGCTCAGTGCCAACGAAAGTACAGTGCCGGATGAAAATAGTGTACCAACTGATAAGGTGCATTATTTTAAATGCTTCATTAAATGATGAAAGAATTTGATGATTTGGCTTAGCTGAGCTTATGGTTCGTTTGGAGTTGATTGAGAAAGAGAATGGCTTGGAGGAGCTAGATTATTCTGAGATTGGAAGACAGTTACGGGATTTTTATGTTCTAGTGCAATGAAGTCTCGACTGAGGGTGCAGATTATTCAATCGGTTCGATCGTTGGAAATTTCCATTGCTAATTATCGTGTAGCTCTGGGATGCAAGCGCTTTAATAATAAACGTCTTGTTTTCCAGGCACACATCAAAGAGATTATTGGGCTCAAGAGAGTGGATTCAACGTCTGCTACGAAACTTCACGAAATCTGCATGCATGATTGTGCATATGCTGCTGCAGAAGTTGGATGCTGCAAGTCAGACCAGCTGGGAGGAGAGTACATCGGTGGACAAAATACCATCTGCTGAGGAGTTTTTCACATATTTGGATAAGCGATGTCAAAAATTGGAAAATGTTCAACAAATCAGGTCGGAAAAATTTATTTTAGTACTAATCCCAGTAGAAAGGCTTTTGTTGCTGCCCAATCTGCTGGTTTTTTTTTTTTTTTTATTTTTTCATGTAGTAGGTTTGGTAATTTGTCGCCTTCCATTCGTTACAAAAAAGTAAAGAAACTTGCCCTTTGCTATATTTGCCTACATGCAATGGAGGCCATTGCCGTGTTTGCGGCGCAAAGCATCACACTCTGGTGCACTATGATGCATCGCAGTCAGCAGTTCCAAACTCAATGACTGGTCTGACAGCACCTCAAACTTCTGCATTTGTAGCATTGCCCTTGAATGACAAAACTCCTGCAGAGGCATCGCATTCTTCTGCCTCTTTTGCTGCCCAGTGTCTTCAGTCTAATGTGCTCCTGTGTACCGCTAGCGTGTGGATTGGAGTGGATTTATTCTATGAACTTCTGTGTGTTGGGAAAATCAAGCTCTTGCTAGGATTGCCACTTTCACAGAAGATTTGACTTGTTTGGCTTGCATTCGGAGCTCAAAGGCAAAGTAACGTAGCATTTTTAGCAGCTCGCAGTGCATCTAAAGATGACGCTATTCACACGGACGTCAATCTTGACGAGTTGGTTCGTCGATTTTGTTGAATTGATAGCTGTGATGAATCTTCGGTCAACGCTAGTAAAGAGTAAGTGCAGTGCGAAGAGCATTTCGTCAACAATTTTTCTTGTGTTTCTTCGATTCTATTGCCTTTGAAGCTCAATGAGGATCTATTAGGAGACTCTTATACTCAAGCATATCGGCGATTTCTCAGTCTTGAACGCAAATTGTTGCGGTATCCACATCTTAAGGAGCAATATTCTACCTTTATAAAGGAGTATCTTGATTTAAATCATATGTCTCGTGTTAACTCTGAGTCAAATAATTTCTCCCACATCATTGTGTGTATGGTAGCGATATTACCAAAACTCCTCTCTCCGGCCAGCTGCTGATTTCATTGCTTTCAATCTAATCTTGGCACGAGAAATCAGTCATCTTTAAGTCATCTCCTGATGTCAAAATCAAGAATCGCGCTATTAAAAACCCTCTTAGTTCCAAAGCTAGAATTATGTGGAGTAGCGTTTTGGCAAAACTCATGCATAAGATCATGGAAATGGGAATCTTCGTGGGACAATTATATTGCTGGTGTGACTCTACGGTGGCTTTGTCCTGGATCAATGATGAGCCCTACACGTTGAACGTATTCGTAGCTAATCGCGTGGCAGCCATACAGGAGCTAACTATTTATATGAAGTGGCGTCACATTCTTACGACACTGAACCCCGCGGGCGTACTTTCTAGAAGTGCGCTCTCTGAGGTGATGGCTCAATCTGAGCTTTGGTTTCGTGGCCCATCGTATCTCACGAGCAAACACGACGCTTGGCCTGCTGCTTGCCTTCCAGACAAACCCACTCTTAAATTGGGAACAAAAATGTGTTGTTGGCTAGGTCTCCGTACCTAGATATTACTCCTGGATGCAAATATGCTAACTCCTTTACCTCCATACGGCGTACATTTCCATATATATTTAAATTTATAAAGGGCATAAGACACCACGATATCACAGTTGCAGATGTGCATAATGGCACTCAACTGCTCCTCCGAGCTGTCCAGCTAGCAAACTTATGGGATAATATAAAGGAGCTACGACTGCAGGGCGTTGTTAAGTAAACTAGCTCCATCGCTTCTCTGTTACTATTTAAATATGATTTTGGACTCACTCGCGTTGGTGGTCGGCTAAGCATCTCGTCGCTTGCATATGATGGTCAACATCCGATTATCTTGCCACTTCGTCATCCGATCACATTTGCATCCCCGACTGACTTCAACAAGGTCAACTTACACGCTGGACCGCGTGCGCTGTTCTAACCGAATTTTGGCCAATTGGAGGTCTAACAAGTAAGATGGTTCTGTCGGGTGTGCCCGACTAAAAGTTACCCTGAACCAAGCGGCGGCTGTTGTTATATACATTTAAACCTCTTTGTATTCATACACGCATTCACAAAATCACACATACACACACACACAAACGCACGCAGCAAACTAAGCACTTTACACATTGGCTGTGCTTGGCCCCACTATGGAAAGTGAATTCTTGAATAACTTCTAAACTAAAAGTATAATCGTTATGAAATTTCCAGTGCTTAATAAGAGCATCCAAATCTATGTACAAACCAGAGCGCAAGTAACTGTAGTAATTGATTTGGGTTTTTTTTTTATCGAAAATCCAAAATATAAATTGTGTCGAGCACATGTTAAACTTAATTGGATGGCTCTAGCTCTTACAGTCTCCGAGATATGCTAAGAAATCCAAATCATAAAATCGATTTTTATCGATAATAATGAAACGGAATGTACTGCGTATGGATTAGGAGAATCTATAGTCGAAAAGTTTAAGTCTCTAGCTTTTATAGTTGGCGAGATCGCTGCGTTCATACTGACGGACATGGCTAAATCGACTCAGCTCGTCGTACTGATCAAGAATATATATACTTTATGGGGTCGGAGATACTTCCTTCTGCCTGCTACATACATTTGCACAAAACCGAAGGAAAGATTGGAAACTATTCGAGCGTTTGCCGTCACTGGAGTTGATTATTGTAGCCCCTTTTCCTACAAGTCGGAAGTTCGTACCAGACCGCCCATAAAGTCGTACCTAGCTTTTTTCATTTGTTTCACAAGTAAAGCAGTATATTTGGAACTTGTTACGGATTTATCCACTGCATCATTTATAAGCGTCCTGAAACGGTTTACAGCTACTCGTGGACGGCCCAGTCAAACTTGGTCCGACAACAACTCAACAAACTTTGGCGGTGCCAAGAACGAGCTCTTGGAATTGGAGCGGCTTTTACAATCTGATGCCCATATGGAAGCAGTTCGTCGATTTAGCTTATCAGACAGCATCGATTGGCATTTCATTCCGTCTCGCTCTCCGCATTTTGGGGGATTTTGGGAAGCAGCAGTGAAGGCGGCAAAGCATAATTTCTATCGCTCTGCTGGCCGGTCTTTGCTTAGCTTCGATGAACTTCGCACACTTGTCTGCCATAACGAACTATTCTTGTTTTAAAGTTGCTTAATATATGGCTATGTAAATAACATATGTAAAATGTAAACTCGGCTTCGTCAACTCGGCTCTCTATCACTGTTGTTTGTCGCTCTGCAAGCACTGTTGCAGGCCTGGAGATTGAGCTAGCAGTCGGTCGTAGTTAGTCGTCACTAATCTTTTATCGCATACGATTGCATCGATGTCTTTGTTCGTAGGCGAAGCCAAGAATTTGTTCGAAGCTACAGCCACATATGCATAAATTCTTAAATAAAAATTCATATGACGTTGCTAAAATCTGACTGCGTTTTGTGTGCGCAGGGATTAGATAGTGAATTTTATATAGCTGTTAAAAAAGCTAGTAGGAGGCTTAATGGTTCGGGGCTGTATGGAGGCTGGAAGTATCGGAACGTAAAAATTTATTAATGGAATAATGGATCACAAAGAGTACATCAGGATTTTGAAGCGAGATTTGAAACAAGGTGCACATAATCTTAGAATTGAGTCAAATTATCACTTTTACCAGGTTAATGACCCACAAAACACACATCGATAAGTAGATGTTTGTGGATGGTCTATAATGTGGCCCATTTGCTTACCCCGCCTCCCCAGAGTGCAGACCTCAACCCGATCTAACACAAGGTGGAACAAAACATACGGGGTCATGAAATTCGGAGCAAGCCAGACCTAAAAGCAGCGTTACACAATGAGTGGGTAAAAATTAGTCCAGCATACTTAGAAAAACTGGTAGCATCAATGCCTAATAGACTAAAGTCATACAAATCAAAAAATCAAATGATAGCGTTGAGATGGCTTTATGGAATTTTTCGGCTTGTTCCCTATCATGAATCAAGACACTTTTATTCTACGACTTTTGGAGGTATCCGCTAGTTGGCGGGAAAGCGCTAAAATCCGCTAAAATTTACATCCTCACAGTTTCCAAACCATAGAAGGTAGAGGTATGTGGTATATATTGTTTAAAAGGTATTTTTAATAGTTTTAGGCGTGCCTTGCCTCACATTTTGATAATTTAAAAGAAAACAGCGCCTACGATTTTAATAAATGTATCATATGATGTAGGTTTTGAGTTTCCGCATCTTTTGGTATATGCCACATATAAGGGATAATTCGGTTTGCAGATATTCCTTGCTTATGTACGTATCCTAAAATTTTAAATTAGACATTCAGACATTTACGTTAGAAATATACCCAGTGTTGCCAGTCAGTTTTTTTTTTGTATGCGTTTTTTGACAATATGGGCACTTTTTAGTTTAAATGAATTGATATATTTGTTTGTGCATAACTGTATTTACGTATTGAGTCATCTGATTTTGATTCACTAAAAAAAAAGTTGATGGAATGGATTTTGATTTAGTCAAACATATATATTCTGTTTAAACTGTGGCGCGAACAGCTGACTTTAATTTAAGGTTGTGCCGCAAAACGTAAACAAACATTCCAATGGTTTATTTTACAAATAACAAATTTTAATTTTATATAAAAATTTTAAAAGAAAGTTAAGTTATTTATTATACATATATTAAATCAGCACCGGATCTGATTTTACTTTGAATATCTGTGTACCCAGATAACTGATTGCGGACTGGCCACTCTGCCGCTTTGTTTTGATTTTGTATAGAACAGCTGATTGGGTATGTTTAGTAAAATTGAAATCAAATAAAAATGTAATCAAAATCAGTTGACGGAATTATAAATTAAAAATTGTGAAAAATACATGTTATAGCACGCGCCTTACCATATCAATCTGTAATTGAGAATGGCGTCTACTCAAATAAAATGTTTATCGATATAAAATGTGAATGTCGACGATACTTTTCTTCATTCCCTTATACATTTTCCAAGTTCCATCCTCAAAATATTTGAACGATAGTTTTCGGAGAAATGTATGGAAGAAGCGGATGTCAGGCATCGTTCAGCTAAGATTAGGGGTCGGAACTATGTGCTCTGGTTTTTTATTAGTCAAGTAATACGGGATCGACTCTTGATCATGGTAATGGGGCATATTAATAAATATGAAAAGTAAACACCTTTTGACAAAGTAAAACTGTCAAAAGAATTCCAAACAGCTAGCTGTGACCGATTAGGAGATACCTTGAACGCAGCGGCGACCTGTCGTTACATACATTTAAACCTCTTTCCATTCATACACACATTTACAAAGTCACAAACACACATACACACAAACGCGAGCAGCAAGCTGCACACTTTACACATCGGCTGCGCTTGACCCCAATATGCAAATTGAATTCTTGAATAACTTCTAAACTAAGAGTATGATCGCTATGAAATTTTCAGTGCTTAATAAGAACATCCAAATCTGTATAAACCATGGTTTGCGTTGTTTTGATATTGGGGCGAATGGGTGCAGGTATCCATAATATGAATATTTCATCAAAAATAATATCATAATATGAATATTTTATCAAAAAAATCAATTTTTATCGATAATAATGAAACGAAGAAAGATATCGAAAAAAAATGATAAACTGGTACTGCGTATGGATAAGGAGAATCTATAGTCGAAAAGATTAGTTCACTAGCTTTATTAGTTTCCGAGATCGCTGCGTTCATACAGACGGACGGACAAACAGACGGACATGGCTAAACCGACACAGCTTGTCGTCCTAATCAAGAATATATATACTTTATGAGGTCGGAGATGCTTCCTTCTACCTGTTAAATACATTTGCACAAAACCATTTTTCAATGAGTTCAAGTTCAAGTTATAAAAATTTCTGATATCAACCAAAAACACCTCAACGAAAGCACATTCCAGCCCCAAAATTTCTGATGTATAATTTTGTGAAGAAGGATATTCAATTTAATGTATGATCAATCCCAAATTATTAAAATATAGTAGGGTCTTTGGCACGTTACGCAAAAAGCTTCAGCTTTTGTGAACCTAAAAATAATGTTTTGCGATGTGCCGAATGCCCAACCATTTTTTAATAATTTGGAATTTGTCATATATTAAATTGAATATCTTTCGTCACAAAATTTTATATCAGAAATTTTGCGGATGAAATGTGCCTTTCGCCCCTAGATTGTTACCTCGTGTAGAGGTGTTTTTGTTTGATATATATATATATATCAAAAGCGTACGTTCTCTTCCGTATTGAATATACAGATTAAAATGTTTTAGTTTAAATGTCCATATGTACTTACTTTATAAATTCGAAAAGTTTTATATCTGAAACTTTTATATTTCTTGCTAAATTCCAGCTTAAATGTACCATGGGAACAATACTTTTAAAGCTTTGAAGCTTGTTCCATTCATAACGTTCTATGGCAAGAGAATACTGTCGTGCAGTTAGTGGTCCAACATTCCATGCTATATTATTGCACCACCCTACAGACTGTACCCAATGAACACATCTGAAATGATAAGGTAAAGCAAATAAAAATATCTAGAAGTACGATCTTTATGGATTTTTCAGAACTTAACAAGGGCATTCAAATATATGTACATTCCAATCAAGTCTGTAGTACTTGATGTGCGTTTTTTGTTTATATTTGGGGCGGGAGGTGGGGGAGGTAAACAAAATCCGAAACATTCCTTAATTTTGTGGCTTTGTGCTAGTGATTCTGACCAAAATATATATAAATTAAATGATTATTGTTTTCGGTTAGGTAAATGTTATATTTATTAATATATTTATTACTGTTTACAACATAGCTGAAATCGAGCAGTCTATGAAGGAGTTAATTAGCGCTTGGACTTGCTGTCTCAAGGCATACAAATTGTGAACTGAAACTAAGTTGACAAAAAGAGACTTATGAAGCTACAAAGAATTACAATGAAGAATTATTAAAGTATTAAGTTACACAATGCAAAAATCATAGCGGCTGCAGAAACGCTTAGCTTGCGCCTCGTGCATTGCCTGCTATGTGAAGACATCCGGCCCAGAGCTGAGTCAGCGTCTGTGCTGGAGTCAAACCGAGTCGCGTTAACTTATGTTAACTACTCCCCCTCAAGTCGAGGCCGCCCTCGGCCGACCCTATCTCAGTGATCACCTCGTTCATCCTTCGAGCCGTAGCCTTCTTTTTCATGATCTGTCGATAGGTTAAACCGATGCCAACGACTATGCCACAGGTTATGCCAAGGAGAAGCAACAGTATGATCGAGTTGATGTTACCAATTTCGTCCCTGACCTCTTGTATCGTCTCCAGATTACGTTCATTGAGCCGATGAAGGTAAGGGAGACTGAGAGGATGTCCTGATGGCCTGTGACGTTCAGCAGAGGGGAAGCTGCGATGCCTGGGAACCGGTTCTGTACGCTGTTGCGATTGATGTATCTCGTTCCGTTAATGGTGGCCCAATTGTTGAAGATGATTAATTGCGTGCCACGCACCCAGGACTCGGTGCCGTTATCTACGCAGATTACCGCCGCTGCATCATTGATGATGACAATTCCATCGTCGACCCACGTGACTGCGTCTAGGTCGCTCGGTTGTACTTCGCAATGAGCTACACCGCCCGCATGAAGTTCCTTGGCGCATGAGCTGGCTGTTGACCGTTGACAAAATGTCGTTCGTGGGGTGGCTGTGCAGTTTTCCAGCGCGTAGATTTGATCTTGACATTCGGCGATGATGTTGTTCTCGATTCGCAGCATATGATTTTTGTGGGCGACTGGGTAGACTGTAATTTTCTTGCAGGTGTGTTTAATTTTTGGAAAAGAGATTATAAAATATATCATGTTTGTGGATTGTAGGACTTTGACGGACGAAGCGGACATTAATAGTCGGCTATGGGAGTATCTGTGGGCTCTTCAAACCAAACAGATTTTAAGTCTGCGTGGTCTAAGATGTTTGGACTGACAATGTTGGCTTTAGCCAGGGTTATGGCGAGCATTAAGTTCTGCAACTCCATTGACAACATTCTGTTCCTAGCCAAAAGTGTTTCATATAAGTGGCCTGAATCAATTTGCCTGTCTTTTGAGGCTTTCAAAATTTGGTTGACTGTGAGCGTTAGTTGGTTAATCTGATCCTGTACTCTAGTGTTTATCTGCACCTGTCTATTATTTGAATTTATTAATTGGGCTTCATTAATCTTTATTTTTTCCAAGTCCCCGGCATCTGGAGTGCCTGCAACTACCTTCAAAATTGAACCTAGAAAGTCTAGACTCCTAGCAATTCTGTGGTGTGTGCCCAGGGCCTCCAGCATGTCTCTGAGATGTTCTGAGTCTACATTCAGAAGTTTTTTCATGTGTGACTGCGGAAACAAATCACACAGTTTCACTGTCTCATCCACCATGCGCTCATATTCACAGATATGTTCGCAGAATGTCGGACGAAAGCGAACTCCTCCCATACCAAGACTTGGCCGTCGATGATCGGTATGTACTTAGCGTGGGAATAGTCGGTGACCCGTGCCGAAGTCGTCGCAAGGATAAGTAGTATCAGAAACCCAAGCCTGTGGAATGAAAATTACTTTCTTTTTTTTTTTTGAGGAAAAACGTTGAATAACCCATCACCGAACTTATTTAACTTATAAATGTTATTAAGCAACCTAATACTAAGACCTATCTAAAGCGGGGTGCCAAGTGGCTTAAAACTTATATCTCTAGTAACCTAATGTAAAACAAAAACTGCCAAATGGCACAACACAAAATTAAAAGTAGAAAAGAAAACACTACTTAAGGTTGTCTTTGTGGACTACCCTCCCCTTAATGAGAACTGTAGTTCCCAGGTCGGCTTCCACGGCTCTTTCTTCACACAAAGGTGTAAGTTTGTTTCCGAGCCTGCGGTTAGACTTTACCAAGACTTTCTCTCCTACTTCAAAAACCCTATTTTGTTCGGGAGTCATTTTGCCTAGCTCTGAGGTTTTCCTGCGCTCTTTTAAGCTTGTTCTGAATCTGCGTCTGAGTTTCACCTGGGAGTGAACGGATAACATCGACCGGCCGCTTATCAGTGACCGAATGGATTGTCTTGTTGTACTCCACTGTGGACAACAAAATTACCTCTATGGTGTCACTAATGTTTTTGTCTATTTTTAAGCATCTAGCTAGTTCCAGTAGGGTGCTATGGAAACGCTCGACTTGCCCATTGGAAACGCTATGCAAGGGCGGGGCATTTGAAATGCTGACTCCATAGTTATTCATCAATAGTGAACGGATAGTCTGGGAGTTCAAGGCTGGCTCATTGTCGCAGTAAATCGCTTTGACTCCCGGGAACAAATTCATGAGCTGTAACAAGGGTACTTTCAAGTCCTCTATTGTTCTGGATGCGATCGGTTGAACTACAGCGAATTTTGAAAACTTGTCAATACAAGTTAAAAAAAATTTTTTGTCAGTTGAGAAGATGTCCACATGTAGCATCTCCCCTGGCTGGGTATGAAGGAATCGGCGTCTCACCAATCTCTTGTTTTTTAGGGTGCCTATCGTATTTAGCCCTGGCACAAGTCTTACAGTTTTGTACGATTTCGTTGGCTAATTTGGCCATTTTTGGGAAATAGTAGTCTGAGAGGACCTGCTTAATGTTCTCCTGGGCTGACCTGTGGGCTCTGTTGTGTTCTGCGACGAGAATTTCCCTTCTCTCACTAACACTGAAAATGTCCACAACCCTGTTTTTGCAGTGCCAGAACTTGGTAGTTGGAAATTTCCGCACTAAGTCGTCCTGCACCAGCGCCAAAGTGTGTAAATCGCAGTGTAGCGCATTCACCACATCAGGTTTTACTATCTCCATTAGTTCCTCGAGAAGTGATTCTCTGCATGTAAAACTCAGGGAGTGTCGCCTCTTGTTTCCAAACAGAATAAAGCTACGCTTTTGTGCAAAACGCGCCTCTTCAAGAATTATCTGGTTCTGGAAACAGTTCAAGGGCTTGTCAGTGGACTCGATAGTGTAAGTCAAGGAGACTTCGCTGTGAATCGTGGCAATGCATGATTCATTATCTTGGTGGCTCAGAGCGTTAAGCTGTTGCCTGGATAAGGCATCAGCGACCAGATTTTCTTTGCCTGGCTTGTGAATATGCGCGCGTTGGATTCGTCAATGCGCGCCTTCCATCGCTTGATTTTAGCGTTAGGGTTAGACTCAGAAACGGCAAAGGCCAGAGGTTGATGGTCCGTGAAGATGTTGAGATCTTTCACCCCATACAAATAGTGGCGCAATTTGCCAAGGGCCCACACGATAGCTAGTAGCTCTCTTTCGTTTGTGGCATAATTGATCTCTGGATTCTTTAGTGTCCTGGAGATCATAGTGATGGGACGACCTTCTTGAGAGAGGACTGCCCCTATCCCATACCCCGACGCGTCTGTCGTTAGATCAAACGGCTTATTGAAGTCAGGGTATCGGAGCATGACATCCTCGGATGCCAATATGTTTCGCAGTTTTTGAAAAGCACTGCGTTGGAGATCAGAGAATTCGACAGAAATCTTTCTTGATCTACTATGTTTGCTAACTGACCCATTTTCACCCTTAAGAATATCTGAAATGGGTTTTGCTATTGATGCAAAATCTTTGATGAAGCACCTATAATAGCTAGCGAGTCCTAGGAATGATCTCACCTCGAAAACCGTCTTGGGCTCCGGGAATTCCTGTATCGCTTTGACTTTCTCTGGGTCGGTTGTGGCACCATCGCTTGTGACCACGAATCCAAGAAAATTCACGCTTTTCTTAAAAAATGTGACTTTTCCTTGGACACCCTCATGTTAGCTTCATATAAGCTTTTTAATACCCAATCAACATGTCTGACATGGGACTCCTCATCTTTTGAAAAGACGATGACGTCATCGACATACACGTAACATGTCTTGCCGATCTGCTCTCGCAGTATGTCATCGATCGCCCTTTGGAAAATGCCGGCGGCGTTTTTCAAGCCGAAAGGAAGTCGGCAAAATTCATATTTTCCTCCATTTACGGAAAAGGAAGTCTTCTCCCGGTCGCGTTCTGCGAGCATAATTTGGTGATAGCCAGACTTACTAGATCCAGTGTCGAAAAGTACTTGGCTTTACCCAGGTTTCCCAAAATCATGGATATGTTGGGCATGGGATACCTGTCCGTAATCGTTCTTTCATTGAGTTTCCGAAAGTCCATGACGAGACGCATGTTTCGGTTACCCATTTCATCCGTGCCTTTTTTGTCGACCACCCAAATGGGGTTGTTATAGGGAGAAACGGATTTCTGAATTATGCCATTCTTCAAGAGATTTTGAATCTCTTTATTGACAAATTCGGCTGCGCCCATAGGATAAGGGTACAGCTTAGCGTAGACAGGCTGTTCGTCGACCGTTCTAATGGTGGCTACCACCGATGTGTTGTATGGTAGCGCCTCATTAGCGTCTGCGAACGTCTTTTTTCTATCCATTAACATTTTTAAAAAGTTTTGTCTAACCAGGGGAGGTGCGTCTGTGCAATCTAGGTTAGTGAAATTGACGTCCACACACTTGTAGTATAAAATCGGTTCGGAACTGTTGCCAAATCTGAGTTGGCTCGAGTTTAGACAGAGCTAGGCGAGCCCGACCTCTGTCAACAGATCGAGGCCTATAATTCCATCAAATGTTGACAATTCTGAGAGGAGGAAAAAGGTTGCCTTTTTCCCAAACATTGATACATAGCACTTCTCAGAAATTTCGGTAGTGCCATGAATGGAGTGGGTGGTGAATGGGTTGTCGACTGGGCGAACTCCTTTCAGCCCATGGTGCGGCCGAATGTAGTTTTTCGCTGCACCTGTGTCGATGAGAAACCTCATTTGAGTCCCCGCTACTTCTCGCCTGATGAAAGGCAGCAGGGACTTACCCCTAAAAAATTGAGAACGTCAGAGTCGCCGTCGGAATCATCGGCTATCTGCGCCTCAGCATTTCTAGCTGCCGCTGCATACCCCTCAGCTCCACATTCTTGGCTCTGAGTGGTATGATTTACCCTTTGACGCCTCGGACCCGTTGCTCGGTCAGAGGTGTTTGTTCTTTTGAACGCCTGTGGGTTGCCCGAGTTGACGTAAGCTGGTGCTTGCGATGGCATCAGCATTCTAGACATTGAAGGGTCCAACGTCCATTGGTTGTGGATCATTATTGCCGCTGCTTTGCCTACCATTACGCTGATCGGACTGTTTGGGCTGCTGAGGTTGCTGCGGGTTTTGTTGCCGCGTGTAATGAGGGCTTTTTGTAGGGGCAGGCAGTGTCTCGACTGCTTCTGCGCCCTTTTGCCGTTGATGAAATTGAGGCTTTTGGTCGGGTCTCCGAGCCTTGTCCTCGATACTTTTGGCATAGTTTGCCGCGAAGGTGTATCTCTCATGGTTGGCCTCGATTTCTTGTGCGAGTGCCAAAGCAGAGGGGAGATCGAGCGGGGTGTGCCGCAAAAAGAACATCAGAGAGGCTGCGCTTGAGGCCAGAAACGAATATGCGCAAGGCATCCCCTCTAAACTTCTCGCACATGCCCTTAGCTAGTGCTGCGTCATATGTCATATTTACCTTGTTTATGAGTAAGGTGAGCTTTTTCTCGACCTCATCATAATATTGTGGCAAGGTAAGCTGTCCCTGCCTGAGAGTGCCCATTTCTTGTTCTATGACGTGAACACGGCCTCTTGTCACTGTAAGTGAAATCTAAGCGGTTGATAATGGCATCAAAATTTAGGATCGTGGCAAACGAAGACAAAACTGCGTCGGCCGAACCCCTTATTTTGCTTCTGATGATTATCACCGCTTGGTAATGGCGAGAGCTGCCATTATATCGTCTGAACATTTTATACGCTGCCATTGCAGCCTGTCGCCATGAAACATAAGTTTCTTGCGAGCCTGTAAACTCTGAGAGACACTTGACCGCGTCTAGAGGCTCGTCGCAGCGAACTTCGTCCACGATTTGTATTTCTTCAAAAGTCTCAATTGGAGGTGCTGTGACGTTCAGCTCTGTTACTTTTTCTGTCAACTCGGCAATTTGCCGGTTGAGGCTCTCTTTAAGAGCCGCATCCCTCTCCCTGAATGCCTCCGCCTGTGCTTTGAGCGCACCCGAAACTGCCGACTCAACCAAAGCCCTGAGTTGCTGGGGATCCATATCTGTTTTGTTAGAATGCACTTCTTTGTATGGGTCTACCCTAATATCGTTGCTATCTGAGCCCTCTGAGTCAGACTTTCTCAAATAAGGGTCTCTATATTTTCCGAACGCCTTTCTCATTAGTTAAGGAATATGACAACTAGCCACAGAGTCAGATTAGCATCATTTATAAAAAATAATCAAAACAAAGTATTTGTCGAAACGATAGAACAGTCAATGGTCAATTGGATTTGCAGAACAAAATAATCGATGTGCAACAACACAGTTTAGTTAATTATTCAATTTTTCGAGAGAGAAAAAAAATATTTGTATCTACCTCACGCAGTATTTAAAATTTGTTTGAATGAAAAGCTCACTTACATGATCTTTATGAAATTATGTGGTAACACTAATATTCTAATATCCGCAGGTGATGCTGTCTCCCTCGCTGCGGTCACGCACAAACAACTTTTTAGCGCTGCCCAGATTAGCTCGCGCGCTATACTGGTGACACACCGCTGCCCGAAGAGCTCCAGCGGCTTCGGTGTATAAAGAAACAATTTGTGTAATTCAATACACTCGCACTGACCGAGTTGACGTAGGGTCAGGTACACTGCACAGCACTAAACGTAAATTACGCTATGCCGAATTTGTTGTAATGTTTGGCGCAGATTTAAATGTGAGCGCCGTTAGTGTCAACACACAACACAAGTTCAGATTTAATTTTTATCTGTTTTAAATATCTGTTTAAATTCACGGCTACGCGACTTGGGACGGAGCGCGAGATTCGTTACCGTTGGGCGCCAATTAAATGATTATTGTTTTCGGTTAGGTAAATGTTATATTTATTAATATATTTATTACTGTTTACAACATAGCTGAATCGAGCAGTCTATGAAGGAGTTAATTAGCGCTTGGACTTGCTGTCTCAAGGCATACAAATTGTGAACTGAAACTAAGTTGACAAAAAGAGACTTATGAAGCTACAAAGAATTACAATGAAGAATTATTAAAGTATTAAGTTACACAATGCAAAAATCATAGCGGCTGCAGAAACGCTTAGCTTGCGCCTCGTGCATTGCCTGCTATGTGAAGACATCCGGCCCAGAGCTGAGTCAGCGTCTGTGCTGGAGTCAAACCGAGTCGCGTTAACTTATGTTAACTTATATACTTTATTGGGTCTTAGTACCTTTTGCCTCTTACATACATTTGCACAAAAACATTATAGCCTTTTTATCCATTTTCGATGGGCCCAGCGTATAAAACCTTCGCGTATAAGTTTCGATAACAGGACCTACAACAAACGTAAGGTCCGTGTTAAACAGCAGCGTCACCTACCAATTAGTTTCTGTATGAAGAAATTAAACTTAAGTTATCCAACAAGAATTCAACACAATCGCAAAAACATGCAAACCCCTTCTAATAAGGAATGCAAATGTATGTACATATGTGTGTGCTTAAGCTTGCTGAATTGGCGTTTGATGGGCGTGGTCAAAAAATGCACGATCTTTAGAGGAGGTTATCAGTAATCTGTCTGTAAAATTTGGTGACTAGCTCGACTGATGGAGATATATAGATTTTCGCGGTTTGATATAAAATCATAGCACTTTATCTTACGCAGGTAGGTATAGTTTAGTGTACCTACTTTTAATAGTATCATATAAGTACAATAGACTTTCATATTGGTGAAAAAAAAACATTGTTTTCACTAAATATTTATACCCTGAACCCATTGAAAATAGGTAAAAAGGGTATAATGGTTTTATGCAAATGTATGTACAAGGCAGAAGGAGTCATCTCCGAACTCAGAATGTATATAAAGCTGTTAACAACTAATTGGAAACAAGCTTCTTGATTTTGAATCTTCTGTACTAATAATAACACTATTTTTCATATTTTGAATAATTTTGCAAATATTTCAGTAAGTTTTTATTGTTTTTACAACGTATTTGTAATCAATTTTGGTTATTGGAACATTGTCAGTCATGTCTACTGGGGAAAGCTGAACTCCAGCCATTCTTAAATCAATTATAAAGCTTCGGAGAGCCTGAAAGGCCAATCAAGCTATACCAACTCAATTTTATCAATCAATCAATTTTTAATGTAATTGAACATTTAAAAATTTCTCAACGATTTTTTGAAGCTGGACTTCGTGGGCGCATTTCACGGACGAGGGTATTAGTGACTATCAGAAATCTTAGAATAGAATTCTGCTAAGATTGCGTTCCCAGCATATAGAAATATGTTGACATACCTAATAATGTTTTAAAACCGTGGACGAATAAAAATATACTAAGTTTTTGGACATTCCACTAGGACAATGATCCTAATCATACCAGCGCATCTAACGAAAACAAATGCATCTAATGCTAACTCCATGGCTGTTCTCGAGCAGCCATCGACGAACCCGGACTTAAATCAAATGTAACATAAATAGAATAACGTAGAAAAAGTCGTCACCAAGCAGAAAATAAGGGGTTTGATATGTCAACCCAAAATGTTAAGGATGCATGGTACCTCATACTGGTAGAAAGGTGCCAGATCCTTATTGATGAGCTAATAACCAAAATTGATTTCAAATACGTTGTAAGAACTAAAAATATTAAAAACTTGCTGAAATAATTGCAAAGTTATTCAAAATATGAAACATTTTTCGCCAAATCAAACTTGTTTCCCATTATTGTCACGCCCTAATCACGGGTTGCAACGAACTAATCACAATTACTAACAATGCAACCAAATAGTAAAAGTGTACCCTATAAACATATAATATAAAACGATTAGATAACCCTGTTCCTTCATTATTCCTACTTTAACATTGAATTATTATCATTATTATTTTATCACATCAATGGATATATATATATATATATATATATACATATTTATTTATTTTCCCCCGCGGTAAAACACAACATAGGTCATGTTTGAGCAAGTTGTAGATAGACTTGACGCCAAATTCATCGCGGGCGGCGACTTCAATCAATGCAAAAAAAAACCTGGTGGGGATCAAGGCTCACGAACACCAAAGGTCCATCTCTTCTGAACTGCATCTGGAGCAGAAACCTGACATTCCCCTTAACTGGTGAGCCAACCTACTGGCCCACTGACATCAGGAAATCCCCAGATGTGCTGAACTTTGCTATCGCCAAAGGTTTTCTATCCCAGGCCTTAAGTTTGCCACACATTTCCAGAACACTCCCTTCGAGCTCAGCGAGGCGTCGACTAACATTTAAGTCTGCAACTTTTTGGATACTGCTTGCCAAATAAGCCTTCCAATTGTGGAAACTGATGCAGACGAGATTCAGTAGAAATCACTACCAAGCAAAAAATCTCCGGGAAACGCTTGGGTCAACGCGCTTGCCATTAAGCACTGCTACCAAACTTACATACTGATTTCCAAGCTTTTCAACGTGATTCTCAGACTCAGCCACTTCCCCTCCCAATGGAAGTGCGCTAAGATCATCATGATTCCCAAGCCCGGCAAGCCTGGACATCTAGCCAGCTCATACCGTCCCATAAGTCTACTGGCGACTGTCTCCAACAAATTTGAACAAATATTTTTGCGTAGACTTTAGCTCGTACTGGAAGCGCACCAACTCATATCGGACCACCAGTTTGGGTTCAGAAGGCACCATGGCACACCCGAACAGTATCACAGGGTCGTCCAATACATATTGGATGACTTCGATAACAAGAAGCATTTCTTGACGTCCAAGCGTTTGATAATGGCACGCAGGCTTACTGTACAAGCTTAAGGAAAAGCTACACACGCCATACTACATGTTTTACGTCTGATGCTTCAATGCCGAGTCTGACCTGATGCCTATTTCAGCTGGCGTGCCCCAAGGCAGTGTTCTTGGGCCAATTTTATACACGCTCTACACGTCAGACCTCCCGGTTATCAACCCAGACCACTCTCTTACCGCCACTTGCTCTGACGACACTGATTTCCTTGCCTAGCCAACAGCCCTGCTGCTGTATCGAGAAAACTGCAGATGCAGTTGTCTGCCCTGAAACCATGGCTAACTAAATGGAACATCGAAATTAACACCGAGAAGTCAGTCCAGGTCACTTACACACTACGACCCCACAGGTGCCCAGTTGTCAGCGTCTATCGACAGACGCTCCCCACAGCCAGTAGTGCCAAATACCTGGGGCTTACCATCGACAAGCAGGCTCACTTGGAGGGACCACCTACGCAATAAACGTGCACAGCTCAACTTCAAGCTCAGGCGGCTTAACTGGCTGCTCAGGACGAGATCACGCCTCAGCTTGCGCAACAAGCGGCTAAAATACACGAGTGTACTAAATCCGATCTGGACCTATGGCATTCACTACTAACACTTAGACTGATTCAGGTGTTCCAATCCAAAGTACTACGCACCATAGTGTGAGCGCCTTACTATGTTCAAAGCGCTGTCACACATCGTGACCTCAAAGTAGCCACAGTGCAGGAGACCATAGTGCTAGCATATAGATAGCAGCTAACAACGCCGCAGGCTTGTAATAAAATTGTATGTATGAAGATTAGTAGGCGGAGTTAGTTGATAGCTGTACTTAGTTTTGTTTTCGGTTACGTCCATATTTCGGCAAAAATATACTATATACTGGTTTGTTGAATTGATTGATTGATTGATTTGAGGTATTTGGATATTTTTAAAAAGAAGAGTGTTAACATTTCCTGTGAAGTTTGTATTGTTATTAGATTACGAGTTGGTCGTTGGTCGTGGCCCAGTTGTCGAAAGAAAAGTCATAAGAAATCTCAAAAACGTAAGCAAAAGGCTGAAAGTGCGGAATTACAATGCAGGAAGAGGACAACCTCTGAGAAATTTAACAAACTTCTAACTTGGCAGTAAAAAAAAACAATCACGTTCCTTTCACAAACCTTTCACTAGTCCAGTACAAATAAGTAAGATGGCTCTAGTCGGGACGCCCCGACTATCAGATACCCTGAACACAACGGCGATCTGTTTTAACATACATTTAAACACCTTTGCGTTCATACACGTTTGCGTTTGCAGCGCATTTTACTCTCAGCAGTTACGCTTGGCCCACACTATGGAAAATGAATTATTGAACCAAACCAAGAGTATGATCCCTATGAAATTTTCGGGATTTAATAAGAGCATTCAAATTTATGTACAAACCAAAACGTAAATCTGTAGTACTTGAATTGCGTTTTTTATAGTCGTTCACAAAGTGAAACTAGTATATTGGGTTTGTGCAATGTTGTCATCCTGTCCGTTCGTCGGGCAGTCCTTGCTTCTGTCCGGATGAACGCAACTTTTTTCGACACTTCTGAAGCTAGAGACTTGAAACTTGAAATATATAATTGTAGCTATCTGCTTTAGACGAAGTGTTAAGATTTATGTCCCTCGCCCATCTCTCGCAGTTCTAGAGCTAGATAAAATCGACACATTTTTATCGGTTTTAAAGCTAGCTGCATCATTTTTCAGACAGCTTACTAATGAGCTCCTCCAAAGATCGCATAAAAAATGTTTAGGTTTGGGTATATAGTTTTTGTAGCTTCCAAGATCGCTGTGTTCATATAGACGGACAGACGGACGGACAGACGGTACGACGAACATGGCTAAAAGGACTCCGTCCGAGCTGTCAGCTAACTGGTGTGCAAGGGAACTAACGTGTAATTATTACTGCACACACTGTTAGAAGTGCGATTATACTCTACTCGTGAGGGTGACTGACAAATGGTAGTCGGGCAAAAAGAAGACAATTCTTCAGAAAATTACCCCAATCTAAGGTGGAAAAGCATATTCCGAATCATTCATGACCGAGGGGGTGCCTATTTCTAGCACTGCAGCTGTAGGGCTGCAGGCCTCCATTCTCCCAAGCGGTGATGCTCGTCACCTAGGGAAGGATCCGGAAAGACCACCAACTTCCTTGGATAAAGAGTTGTAGTGGACCCCGGCAGGGTCTGATAGAGGCATTGGTCTCTGAATCGAAGTCTGACCTCACACTCACTGATCTCGACGAAGCATCCAGTGAGATCTCTCAGAGATCCGGTCTGACGAATGCAGGCACTTAGCACGTTCACATTTAAACCCTGAGATCGCCTTTATTAAGATGACAAACCGCGAAAAGAAGCTGTTCAAGCCAGCTATCGCCCCTGAGCAGCTGCTCTAAAAGCTGCAAAGGTGCCCCCCGTTGACGCCAATGTCAAAAGGTCACTCAGACGAAAAGTCTCCGGAACTCGGTTTGTCAAAGAAACCGAAATATACTTATTCAGAGTCGACAGCGCTACCATACAGTCAGTCGCATGGCGAGCGGTGTCAAGCTCGGTTTCATCGCGGCAGATAGATCGTCACCTCTGACAGCGGATAAAATGACATCGCTAAAGGCGGCGATCCTTTCGTCCACCGTGACGTGTGTGACGGCAGGTGTGAAGCCAAACATCGAGGATGTTGTTCCGAGAACAGAGTGGCTCGTGGGGACGACTCACGACAAGGCAAAAGCGATTACCTTGTCCAACACTCCGTGAAGGAGGAATAAGCACAATCAAGGTGCTTCAGCGAACCTGCACCACGCTAGAGGAGCGTCGGCCACCATGTGCAGGATTTTCGCCGAGCAAAACATCAACCATTATGGTGACTACGGTAGAAGGAGCGGAGAAAATTTTAGCCACACCGACGACGCACTGCCGACTTCTGCCGAAGGACGAACAAATAAGCTAGTCATGGGCCAACGCCCTTCATACTACCTGGGGTAGTAGTAATGTCAACAAAAGGGGGAGTGCCTTCTTGAATATCTTTTGTGTAGTCAATTAGATGTATCAAATAGAGGGTGCAAACCCAGGGAAGCGGTACTAGACCTCACTATGGTTAGCAGTCCACTCTTTCAGGTCACCAACACATCAGATTTGATCTACAGGCCCAAAGAAAACAAATTGGGACTTGTACAAAGCCTTAGTGGCTTCGAAAGTTGACCAACTTCCTTCCAGCTTTAACTTTACGAGGGAGATAGAATTGGCGTCAAGACAACTTCAAGATGTGCTTTTAACCTCCTACCATGATAGCGACCCTAAGACCCCATCACGTGAAACATGAGGTTCCCTGGTGGAGCGAAGGCCTGCCAAATCAAAGGAATGAGGTCAGACGGCTCTTCAACAGAGCTAAGTCAAATGGAGTCTCGTGGCTCACTGAGTATAATAGGAACATTAGACGCGCCAAACGTGATACCTGGCACACCTACTGCGAAAGTGTGGAGTCACTTCCAGAAGCAGTGAGATTGCAAAAGAGGGTCATATAATAGTGTGGGTCTCCTAAAAAGATGGTTCTTACACACAGGATCGACGGGAAACGAAAGAGCTACTCCTACAGGTGCATTTCCCTGGTTCTGTTATAAGCCCGGTAAATGGGGGTTACTGAACCACCAGCTAAAAGTGGTTACAGTGTGTCGGGTGTTATCCTCGACGCTGAGAAGGTCAGGTGGGCCATTAAATCATTAGCTTCCTTCAAAGCCCCGGGGTGACCAGATTTTCCCGGTCCTGCTGCATCACAGCCTAGAAGATATACTTAGTCCACTTCTTAGGGGGAGCTTCACTTATTGGTACATTCTGCTATCTTGGAGGGAGGTAAATGTGGAACTTATTCCCAAGCAAGGAAACTGCCCTTGGATCAACCTAAGTTGTCTAGAACAACTAGCCTTACATCGTTTCTGCTTAAGACCTCAGAACGCCTGTTGGACTTGCCTGTTGGATCCCCTGTACCATACACAGACAGACAGAGGTCGCTCTACATCAGATAGTCAGTAAGATTGAAAAGGCATTCGAGGCGAAGAAAATTTCTTTGTGCTCCTTCCTAGACTTCGAAGGGGCCTTCGACAACACTGACTATCAGTCAATAACCAATGCCTTAGCATCTACGGGGGTTGACTCCTTCTCTATTACCTGGCTAGCTTATGCACAGAGACATTAGATCTTCAGTGGACGCCACCCCTGTCCGCATCCGAGCGGTCAAAGGGTGTCTACAGGGCGGGGTCGTGTCTCCCCTTTTTTGGTCCCTATTGATAGATGAACTACTGGTGAAACTATCAAAGCTAGGCATCGACATCATCGGGTATGCAGATGACCTGGCAATAATAGTCTTCGGAATGTTCGGCTTAACTATCACCGAATTTATGCAAACGGCACTCAACACGGCCCTAAGATGGTTCACAGATGTTGGTCTCAATATCAACCCACAGAAGGCGATTATCGTTCCCTTCACGAAACGGCACAACATCGATGTCGACCAGCTCTACATCGGTGGGACACCCGTCTAGCTCTCCAGTGACATCAAATATTTCGGTGTAAATCTGGAGAAGAGACCTAATTGGAACTTGCACTTAGAAGGTACTCATGCCATGTGGGCATGTCATCGGCTCTTCGGTAAAACGTGGGGCTTAGACTCCTAAGCCATCAGATGGCTGTACAGTATGATGGTTATAGATAGTATAGTAAAAACTATTCCAGGCTTTAGAATCTGCGGCAGAACGGATTTTAAGACCACGGAATTTTTCTCCGGGGCGAAATTTAGGACTATTATTCCAGACCGTAGGGGATGGGTTGATGGCAACCCTTGTAAATATCGCATGAGACTGCAGTGGTTCAGACGGATCAAAAACTAATCAAGGTTGGTTCGGCGATCACAGGACCCAACACCAAAATCTCGATTGCAATGGGTAACTGGCCCAGTGTTTTTCAATCTGAACCGCGCGTTAACCATTTAGTTTAAACTGTGACGCAATTCAAGTTAAGTTATCTAATAATAATTATACAAAAAAGAAAATAATAAAATTGTTTGGATTGGTAGGAAACTGAAAAAATTTTTAATTATTAGAAAAATCAAGGACAACCATGCGTCAGGAGCGGGTGTCGAACTTGAGACTCGCGCAACAAAAGCGCGTGTTAGATTGTAGCGCCACCGACTACTTGTTTTCAGTGTGACGAAATTCAACATAAAAAAAAAACAGAAAAAAAAGTTCCTATCTGATACGGGTGGGACCGACAGTGATTTGAACTCGGGACTCTAACGCAGGACATACTGCAAAAACATAACATCAAGTTAGTCATCAGCACCACCAACCGTTAAATTTCCCATGTTTCTAAATTCGGCTTAAGTTATCCAACAAGAGTTGGAGGCAACCTTAAAAAAATTGCAAATAAATTCTAGTAATGAAAATTAAAATTGCTATTTAGACCGACACCATCGGCGCATATTACTTTTTTTATGCAAAATTAAAAAAAAAAAAAATAAAGATTCAAAATAATACACATCGAATACTACATATAGAATTTTATGCTTTATGAAGGCGGGAGTGGTGTAGCCAAAAAATTGTTTTGCAATCTTTAGAGAAGGTTATCAGCAATCTGTCGGTATACATTTTAAGCATTTATATTTAAACGACAGTTCCATGAAAATATACATGGAAGAAATATAAATACCAAAACTAAACACCTTTTGAAAAAGTAAAAGTAAATGTAAATTTATTTCCATAAATTTTTGTACATCAAACAAAGACACTTCTACACGAGGTAACAATCTAGAGGCGAATGCACATTCAAGCCATCATTTCTTGAAATTGTTTACATAATAAATTGAATAACCTTCGTCAAAAAATTTTATATCAGAAATTTTAATGCTTGAATGTCCTTTCGCCCCTAGATTGTTACCTCGTGTAAAGGTGTTTTTGTTTGATTGCAACTTACCCAGCATTTACCCAAACTAAGTCTCCGGGCTTCTGTATAAACCGGTACACTGGTATGTTTTCTTTATATAAGTCTTCTAAAACCGGCCACCACGATCCGTGCAGGTAGCTAATATTATTTTTTTCACACAGGCTATGAATTCCACCCCAATATGCATCCGGAACAGCGAACCATTCACAATCGCCTGGTCCAATATTTATATTAATTGAGCAAAAGTTATTATTCTCTTGATGCCCAGGTGTTCTACTCCCAGGCACTTTCATATATAATTGCACAGTATTCATTCCCAATATTACGTGGCCTACATGAGACAACATATTGGCTGCGGAAATTACTCTAGCAAAGGCAGGCAACTTTTGTAATTCACTTAATTGTGGCTTCCACTTCCGCTCATCAGATAAATCAACATTGGTTCCAAATCTAAAAACCAAAGAATTTGTTATATCAGTAACTACATTTGAATAAGATTTGTTTGTATACCTTAGCATTTTACTTCCGTTTTTTGGTTTTTTGCGTTTTAAATTAATATTTGAATTAGATACTGAATCCTTAGAATCGGAATCGGACATCACTTGGGAGCCTGCGGAGCCTTTATCACCTTCATCCTTAAAATTAATATTGTATATTTAAACTCGTTGATTCTAAACATAATGTATTGTTTATTTATTTATTACCTTTAAGCTATCTTGAAAGCTTGATGCCTGATATTGAGCATATTTTGCAATCGTTGTATGAGATCGGTGTGATATACAAGCCCAAACCCTCTTTGCTTGAGATACATCCCAATTTTCGTCGGGAGACTGGTTTACTTGAGTTCTGACTTCCACGCTGTGATCAGGGTTGGCCTCAACAAGAGTTTTGGTTGAAAAGAGTCCCAAATCTAACTTTAGTGCACCAGCCAAACCTCGCACAACTGCAATAGGATGCTTTAGACAAAACTCTTGCAACTGCGGGCTAAAAGCATTTTTTTTATTTTCCAAATGAACTGATGGAGTGGGTGGTAAAAGCTGCTCTCTGGAGAGTTTCTGTGGCGGGCAATCCGGTGGCGAAGGCGGAGGTGCGTTTCTCGTTAGCACTGTAAAATTTATTGGTGGATCATGAACCGATAGAAGCTTTACAGCAGACCACAATTGTTTAGAGTCCATTTGTATATTGATAGCGTGTGATAATTCGGTGTCATCATATTCAGATTTGGTCTTTTGTTTACAAATATTGTAACTATCATCATTGTTTTGTGCTAAACTCTCAAACTTGACGGGCTTTTTACTATCTTCATTATTACCTATACCCGTGCTTTGGCAAATATCTTTCACTAACTCCGTTGATATACTTTGACAACGTTCATTTATCGTCTGACCATTTACTCCTATGGGATATACAAAAATTAGATTTTTATAAATAGTATACAAGAACAAGTGACATGGCTCTAGTCGGGTGTGCCCGACCAGGAGATACCCTGAACCCAGCGGCGAGCCGTTACATACATTTAAGCCTCTTTGCATTCATACACACATACACACGTTCACAAAGTCACACACACACACATACACACAAAAGCACACAGCAAGCTGCGAACTTTATACATCGGCTGCGCTTGGCCCCACTATGGAAAATGAATTCTTGAATAACTTCTTAACTAAGAGTATGATCGTTATGATTTTCAGTGCTTAATAAGAGCATCCAAAATCAATGTACAAACAAAAGCGCAAGTCTGTAGTATTTGATTTGCGTTTTTTTGATATGGGCGGCGAATGGGGGGAAGTATCCAAAATCCGAAATATTCAATACCTACGAGCACATACTATACCACATTTTATGGCTCTAGCTCTTATAGTCTCCGAGATATGCCAAGAAAACCAAGTCTAAAAATCGATTTTTATCGATAATAATGAAAAGAGCAAGATATCGAAAAAAATGATAAACTTGTACTGCACGTGGAGTAGGGGAACTATAGTCGAAAAGTTTAGGTCTCTAGCTTTTGTAGTTTCCGAGATCGCTGCGTTCATATAGACGGACGAACGGACGGACGGAAGGACGGAAGGACGGACAGGGCAAATCGTTGCAGCTCGTCGTCCTGATCAAGAATATATACTCTTCATGTGGTCGGAGATGCTTCCTTATGTTTGTTACATACATTTGCACAAAACCATTATACCCATTTTCAATGGGTTCACATAAACCGAACCTTGAACCGAACCAATAGCCCAAAAATTCAGTTGAATCTTAAGAAAACGGTTTCGGTTTACTATCTCGGTTTGTAGTAGTTTTTTCAGTCCCTAAATTTGAAGTTATATTTGTTATGCAACTCTTAAATTAATACAACTTAACCAATTTTTTTTATATAAAATCAGAAAATAACGTTTCAATACGAAATAAAACTTTGTTTGTTATGGTGGACCTTGTTAATAGAATTAAAATATTTTTCTTAGATAATATTAGAAAATAACGTTTCTATCTGAAATTAAAAATTTTTTGTCATAAGTAAGGTCGAGAGGATTTTACGTGAGCTCCTGCCGTGTTGGCTTAATCCCCCGATGGCCCGCAACCAAAAAAACCAGGACGGAACAAATTCCTCGGGCTCCTGATGACCCTTGGTACCAAATCAACAGTTCACAGGTAAGCTGTTCGCAGCCGAAACTGCTACCCATTTCTGTTTCCGACAACATGGAATGGGTAATCCTTCGCCGCTCCAATTAGCTACTAAGCAGTCAACCACAGTCTGCCGAGTAACCGATGGAAACCCACATGAAGCCCACATATTTAGTGGACACCATGTGTCTACGAGTCGACTTGACATTGTGACCAGACCATTAACCCACATTGTTCAAAATCGTCGCTCGAATTAGCTGCTGAATTAGCTACATTCTGCCGAGTAACCGATGGAAACCCACATGGAGCCCACATATTTAGTGCAACACCATGTGTCTAGGAGTCGACCTTTCTGCACCAGTTCATTAATCCACGTTGGTTGTCACATTAGTCGCCTCTTATGACAAGTAGTGGCATACTGTGTTGGTAGCAATGTTGAAACAAATAATACGACTGTTAGTGAGGAGCGATTGTTAAATAAAAGGGCTTAATCGACTCAGCTAGTGATGCTGATCAAGAACATATAAGTTAACAGAAGTCAACGCAAGTGCAAATGTAATTTGATATCACACCAGCCACAGAAGCTGACTTTGCTCTGGGCCGGATGTCTTGCACAACGGCAGCGCACGAGGCGCAAGCTAAGCATTTTAGCGGCCGTTGTGAGTTGAATCCAATAGCTTAAGTCTTTTCTATTTGTATCCCTTAGTTTTAGCTTTATTTCGGTTTTTGATTGCGGCGCATCGGCCCAATGTAACTGATGGTTATCTTCAATCACTGGTCCGAGCGACCTAGTGATTAATAAATGATTAATAAATATTTAATTGGCGCCCAACGTTTTTCGAACCATTTTATAATTTGGACACTCTGTGCTGTGCAGTTGTCAAATAAAATAATCGACCCACCAGTGCGAATTACAAAGCTGTGCCTGACCTACGCTAATTTTGGTCATTGACACAAGTGCAATTAAAATTCCCTTGTTACACTGAAGCCGCTGGAGCTCTTCGGGCAGCGACTTGTCACCAACCTAGCGCGCAAGCGGGTTTGGGCAGCGAAGAACATTGTCACTCATAGGCGGCAGCGGGGGATCATTCGTGACCGCGGCGTGGGAAGCAGCAGCAGTAGTAGTAGCACATAGAGCCCTGCTAGGACCAACTAAAATGTAAGTGGGCCGTCACTTGGCGTAAACTTTTTTCAATCCGCGTGAATTTAAGTTAGAAATCTAAAGTAAAAAAATCAAAAAATACATAAAAATAAAAATTGCAACTAATAATTGGGCTCCCAGTTCACTTTTGAGTGACGTTATTCTGCATTCATCAGCAACTTTCGATAAGCATTCGTTGCCAGTATTTATTTAATTTGCTGTGGTTAATCTGCCCTTGAAAGTGTGTTGATATTATTGTTGACAGCGTAGCCCATGAACAACACGTTTCGCTGTTACAGGGACCGTTTAGCGCGGAGATCAGAGTCAGACGACTCCGCTACTATATGTAGTGAAACAGAACCGCAGCGTGCTCTCTCGCGAGAAATCGCGGACAACAAACGAAAAATAGGAATGGATCCAGACCAGCTTAAGGCTGTGGTGCAGGCCGCAGTGGTCAACGCCTTGGAGGCACAGAGCGTACGTCAACTCTAGCGCTCCTCAAGCCTATAAAAGAATAGCCACGTCTGGACGTTTAAGCAGCCAACTCAAATGTGGCTCAGTAACGGAACCAATCGAGTTCCACAGGTGCGTGGACGTTAACTTTACATATGTTGATTGCGCCGACGCGCCCGATGCAGTAAAAGACGCATTTCTTAAGATGCTAAAAAGTAGACACAAAGCCTTTGCGGATCGGGAAGAAGCACTTCCCTACAATACGTCAGTGGTGGCCACTATCAGGACCACTGACGAACAACCAGTTTATGTCCGATTGTATCCCTATCCTATGGGAGCAGCAGAATTTGTTAACAAAGAAATACAAAGCCTTCTAAAAAACGGCATCATTAAAAAATCTGTTTCCCCCTATAACAACCCCATTTGGGTGGTTGACAAAAAGGGCACAGATAAGTTCGGCAACAAGAACTTGCGTCTTGTAATGGATTTTCGAAAACTCAATGAGAAAACCATTGCTGATAGATACCCCATGCCAATGATCCTTGCGAATCTTGGTAAGGCCGAATACTTTTCGACACTGGATTTGAAATCCGGCTACCACCAGATCACGCTAGCAGAGCGTGATCGTGAGAAAACAGCTTTCGCTGTTGACGGGGGAAAGTACGAATTTTGTCGACTTCCCTTCGGGTTGAAGAATGCAGTCAGCATCTTCCAAAGAACTGTCGACGACATACTGCGTGAGCAGATTGGCAAATCTTGCTATGTCTATGTCGACGATGTCATAGTCTTCTCGAAAGATGAAGATTCCCATGTCAAACATGTGGAGTAAAGTCTTAAAGAGCCTGTACGAGAGTCTCCTAGGAAAAATCGAGTTTTTTTAAGAAAAGCGTAGGTTTTCTTGGTTTTGTGGTAACCAGCAACGGAGCCACAACAGACCCGGAAAAGGTAAAAGCAATTAAAGAGTACCCAGAACCAAAGAATGTTTTCGAAGTTAGATAATTTCTTGGTTTGGCCAGTTACTATAGGTGTTTCATCAAAGACTTTGCCTCAATAGCAAAGCCCATTTCTTACGTCCTAAAGGGTGAGAATGGGTCAGTTAGTAAGCATAGATCGCGAAACATCCCGGTAGAATTCTCCGATCTTCAGCGTCACGCTTTTCAAAAGCTGCGCAACATTTTGTCCTCAGAAAACGTCATGCTCCGATACCCTGACTATAAGAAGCCGTTTGATCTAACGACAGACGCTTCAGCCTACGGCATAGGGGCAGTGCTTTCCCAGGATGGTCGCCCCATCTCAATGATTTCCAGAACATTGAGGCCCTCAGAGGTGACCTACGCCGTTAACGAGCGGGAACTATTGGCCATAGTTTGGGCTTTTAGCAAGCTACGTCACTACCTATATGGTGTAAAAGACAAACATTTTCACGGACCACCAGCCGTTAACTTTTGCCTTTTTTGAGTCAAACCCGAGCCAAAATTAAAAGAAAGCGCGCATTGAGGAAACGAATGCACGAATGTTTTATAAGCCAGGAAAGGAAAATTTAGTTGCTGATGCGCTGTCGCGACAGCAGCTCAACGACCTAGATGAACTAAATGCCGCTTCCTGCGCAGACACAGTTCACAGCGAGCTGTCATTGACCCACACAATTGAGTCGACTGAAAAGCCGCTCAATTGTTTCCAAAACAATTCAACGGCCAAATACCCGAGAAAACAGGAGCCAGGGGAGACGCCGATTCCCAAGACTCCTAGTGATCTTCTGCATATTGATATTTTTTCCACAGACAAAAAGATTTTTTTGACATGTGTTGACAAGTTTTCTAAATTTGCAGTCGTACAACCAATTCAGTCGCGCACTATCGAGGACTTGAAGACACGCTGCTGCAGCTCATGAATTTCTTTCCGCGAGCCAAGACAATGTATTGCGACATCGAGCCTTCACTGAATTCACTGACAATAAAGACCCTGTTGTTAAACAACTACGGAGTCCATATTGCTAATGCACCTCCGCTGCATAGCACCTCCAATGGCCAAGTCGAGCGCTTCCATAGCACTCTGGCCGAGCTTGCGCTTTGCCCCGAGCTGGACAGAAACGCTAATGACTCAGTCGAAATCATAATGATGGCTACGGTTGAGTATAACAAGACAATACATTCAGTTATCAACAAGAGACCTGTTGATGTCATCCGTGTGCCCGCAAGTGAACCTCAGGAGGAAATATCAGCAAAGTTAAAGAGTGCGCAAGACGCGCTCCGAGCCAGGCTGAAAATAGGGTTTTTGAAGTAGGAGAGAAACCGCAGGCTGGGCAACAAGCTCACGCCCTTGTGTGAAGAACGAGTCGTAGAGGCAGACCTTGGCACGACCGTTCTCATTGGAGGGAGGGTGGTCCATAAGGACAACCTTAAGTAGGGCGAGAGCTAAAATTAAATATTGACCCTACGCAACTTGACATTAGTTTTAAGTTTCAATATTTTGCGCCATTTGGCATTACCTTTAAGATTTTAAGCCATTTGGCGCTATCATTAGGATACACATATCAATAGTACAGTCCGTTTTGTCTGTTTTCCGCAAGTCTGGGTTTCTCTCTTTCTCGTGGGTGCTGCGGCGCGAGTGACCGATTACTCACATGCCAAATATATCCCCATTGTTGAGGGCGAAGTTCTGGTATGGGAAGAATTCAGCTTCGTCAGGCACACTGCAAACATCTCTGAATATGAGAGAATGGTGAAGGAAACAATGGGGCTGTGTGAAATGTTTCCGCAGTCGCACATGAAGAAGTTTCTAAACGTGGATGCTGTCCATCCCAGGGATATGGTAGAAGCTCTTGGAGTGCACCACAGGATAGCAAGGAGTTTGGATTTCTTGGACACAGCCCTCAATGTAGTTGCAGGAACACCTGATGGTAGTGACTTTGAACAGGTAAAATTCACAGAGTTACAACTGGTTAACTCCAACAACAGGCAGGTAGCTATAAACACGAAAGTTCAACAACAAATCAACCAGCTAACGTCAACCGTCAACATATTATTAAAAGCTGCAAAAAAAGAGCAGATAGATTCCGGGAATTTGTACGAGACGCTCTTAGCTCGGAATAGGATGTTGCTAATGGAAATGCAGAATTTGATGCTCGCGGTGTCCCTTGCAAAGATTAATATCATAATCCCAAATATATTAAAACACGCGTATTTGAAATCTGTTTGGCTAGATGAACCCACAGGTACCCCAATAGCTGACCTTCTGTCCGTTGCGTCCGTTAAAGTGCTACAATCTGTTAACGTCCTTCACTTTATCATTAAGTTTCCAAAAATCAAAATGGCTTGCAGAAAGGTGACGTTGTATCCAGTCGCTCATGAGAATTCTGTACTACAAATCGACGACAACATTATAGCTGAATGTGGAGATCAAGTGCTCGCTCTTAAAAATTGTACTTCAACGCCTGGAGGAACCTTTTGTCAACTATCACCTAATAGCTCTTGTGCCAGAGAGCTTCATGCTGGTGGTTCGGCAAGCTGTCAGATACAGCCGAGTCATCTGGACCCGATCACATGGGTAGATGACGGAATTCTGATCATCAACAATCGGCCTGCTACAGTTTGCATTGACAACGGCACTGAGACTTGGGTTCACGGAACAAATCTAATCACGTTCAATAAGTGGGCTCTAATCAACGAGACTAAATATCTGAATCTCAACAGTGTTCAGAGCAAGTTCCCCGGCATTGCAGCATCTCCCCTTCTGAACGTCACCGGTCACCAGGACGTACTAAGTCTCCCTTACCTTCATCGTTTGAATGAACGTAACTTGGAGATCATTAAAGAAGTCAAAGACGAAATCGGAAGTGTCAACAGCGTTGTAATGGCCTTTCGGTTGGGAGCTGTTTGTTGCGCTATAATATGCGCCGGAATCATCTATCATCGGTACAGGAAGAGCGTGGTCACAGCCAAGAACATCAGAGAGGTGATCGCCGAGATAGGAACGGCCGAGGGCGGCCTTAACTTAAGGGGGGAGCAGTTAACAGAAGTCAACGCAAGTGCAAATGTAATTTGATATCACACCAGCCACAGAAGCTGACATTGCTCTGGGCCGGATGTCTTGCACAACGGCAGCGCACGAGGCGCAAGCTAAGCATTTTAGCGGCCGTTCTGAGTTGAATCCAATAGCTTAAGTCTTTTCTATTTGTATCCCTTAGTTTTAGTGTTATTTCGGTTTTTGATTGCGGCGCATCGGCCCAATGTAACTGATGGTTATCTTCAATCACTGGTCCGAGCGACCTAGTGATTAATAAATGATTAATAAATATTTAATTTATACACTTCATGGTCGGAGATGCCTCCTTCTACCTGTTATAGGGTGTTTAGGCCGGGGTCGCTACCGTAACTGCAGTGTGATTTCGCAATTGCCGAATTTGCCCCGTAAGATATACACGGGTAAGTGTGTGTGTGTCAAGCGGTCCGATAGTTCGCTGTGGTCGCTGTGGTCGCTGCTGCGGAAATATCGGCAGGGCTGCATTTCGATTTTAGCTCTAAACATTTAGCAGTTCTAGTAAACTAAAATGTAAGTGGGCCGTCATTTGCCGTAAACTTTTTTCAATCCGCGTGAATTTAAGTTAGAAATCTAAAGTAAAAAAATCAAAAAATACATAAAAATAAAAATTGCAACACATAATTGTGCTCCCAGTTCACTTTTGAGTGACGTTATTCTGCATCCATCAGCAACTTTCGATAAGCATTCGTTGCCAGTATTTATTCAATTTGCTGTGGTTAATCTGCCCTTGAAACTGTGTTGATATTATTGTTGACAGCGTAGCCCATGAACAACGCGTTTCGCTGTTACAGGGACCGTTCAGCGCGGGGATCAGAGTCAGACGACTCCGCTACTATAGGTAGGGAAACAGAACCGCAGCCTGCTCTCTCGCGAGAAATCGCGGACAACAAACGAAAAATAGGAATGGATCCAGACCAGCTTAAGGCTGTGGTGCAGGCCGCTGTGGTCAACGCCTTGGAGGCACAGAGCGTACGTCAACTCTAGCGCTCCTCAAGCTTATAAAAGAATAGC
Organism: Drosophila colorata; assembly: GCA_035041545.1. Taxonomy (NCBI): domain Eukaryota; kingdom Metazoa; phylum Arthropoda; class Insecta; order Diptera; family Drosophilidae; genus Drosophila; species Drosophila colorata. The sequence goes on from JAWNLD010000463.1 coordinate 733,193, forward strand.
CACGTCTGGACGTTTAAGCGGCCAACTCAAATGTGGCTCAGTAACGGAACCAATCGAGTTCCACAGGTGCGTGGACGTTAACTTTACATCTGTTGATTGCGCCGACGCGCCCGATGCAGTAAATGACGCATTTCTTAAGATGCTAAAAAGTAGACACAAAGCCTTTGCGGATCGAGAAGAAGCACTTCCCTACAATACGTCAGTGGTGGCCACTATCAGGACCACTGACGAACAACCAGTTTATGTCCGATTGTATCCCTATCCTATGGGAGCAGCAGAATTTGTTAACAAAGAAATACAAAGCCTTCTAAAAAACGGCATCATTAAAAAATCTGTTTCCCCCTATAACAACCCCATTTGGGTGGTTGACAAAAAGGGCACAGATGAGTTCGGCAACAAAAACTTGCGTCTTGTAATGGATTTTCGAAAACTCAATGAGAAAACCATTGCTGATAGATACCCCATGCCTAATATTCCAATGATCCTTGCGAATCTTGGTAAGGCCAAATACTTTTCGACACTGGATTTGAAATCCGGCTACCACCAGATCACGCTAGCAGAGCGTGATCATGAGAAAACAGCTTTCGCTGTTAACGAGGGAAAGTACGAATTTTGTCGACTTCCCTTCGGGTTGAAGAATGCAGTCAGCATCTTCCAAAGAACTGTCGACGACATACTGCGTGAGCAGATTGGCAAATATTGCTATGTCTATGTCGACGATGTCATAGTCTTCTCGAAAGATGAAGATTCCCATGTCAAACATGTGGAGTAAAGTCTTAAAGAGCCTGTACGAGAGTCTCCTAGGAAAAATCGAGTTTTTTTAAGAAAAGCGTAGGTTTTCTTGGTTTTGTGGTAACCAGCAACGGAGCCACAACTAAAGGGGGGAGCAGTTAACAGAAGTCAACGCAAGTGCAAATGTAATTTGATATCACACCAGCCACAGAAGCTGACATTGCTCTGGGCCGGATGTCTTGCACAACGGCAGCGCACGAGGCGCAAGCTAAGCATTTTAGCGGCCGTTGTGAGTTGAATCCAATAGCTTAAGTCTTTTCTATTTGTATCCCTTAGTTTTAGTTTTATTTCGGTTTTTGATTGCGGCGCATCGGCCCAATGTAACTGATGGTTATCTTCAATCACTGGTCCGAGCGACCTAGTGATTAATAAATGATTAATAAATATTTAATTTATACACTTCATGGTCGGAGATGCCTCCTTCTTATAGGGTGTTTAGACCGGGGTCGCTACCGTAACTGCAGTGTGATTTCGCAATTGCCGCATTTGCCCCGTAAGATATACACGGGTAAGTGTGTGTGTGTCAAGCGGTCCGATAGTTCGCTGTGGTCGCTGTGGTCGCTGCTGCGGAAATATCGGCAGGGCTGCATTTCGATTTTAGCTCTTAACATTTAGCAGTTCTAGTATATAAGTATTTTTTTGTGCTGTATATTGGTTTGAAATGAACAAAGGATGAGTTTTTATTGGGCGCGAAATGGACACGCAAAGATCGAAGCGATGGCTTCGGCCACCAGATTGCAGACACTGGGCGTGGAGGTGCTGCCAAGTGAGGTAAAAGTGAAGATCGACAGGTAAGTTGATTTATTATTTATAAATAGTAAATAATATTTATAATTTTGCATTTAAAATAACTTATTATTACTATGATTACCTAAGTATGTTGTTTTATTTACTCACATATTGCTACACCTCTCTACCAGCATCACCCAACAGCGACACTATAAAAGTGTTTGGCATTGCTGTGCTAAGAGAGCTGAGAAACATGCATCATAACAGCAAGTGCCTCGTCATCCTCGATGTCGGACGGCAGAAAGCAGGTCCACGTTTTGATATTTCACTTTAATATTACTCATAAAATCAATATTTTATACAATTTTAATTTACGCCGACACGCAGCGTTAATATCGATCAGCTGTTTACTGACTGCAGTTGCGGTAGCGGCTGGTGTAAACAAGTTTTTCAGTTGCGACTTTAACAGACTCTGTTAAGACCGGTGTAAAAACCCTATTAGCAAATTAAATAATCCGATTGTTAGTGAGGAGCGACTGTTAAATGATACGACTGTTAGTGAGGAGCGACTGTTAAATGATACGATTGTTTGTGAGAAATGACTGTTACATGATAAAACTGTTAGCGAAGAGCAACTGTTAAGAAATAAAACTCTTAGTAAGGGGCCTCCGTTTAGCGATCAGACTGTTATTGGACAACAAGAAAGAAGTAGTAGAAAGTAGTAGTAGAAAAATGTTAATAGATGAGCAATGCTGTTGCGTTAACGGTAGCGAAAATATGAAAGAGACTTTTGACAAAGACATGTTTTACATCAATGTAGTGGAGGATAAACGTATGAGTTACAACTGTGAACAAAGCATAAGTTATGGAAGGAAATGTCGATTCCAAAAAATATTTGAAGAAACATATATGCATGCAGAAAATCCAATCGAACCGCTGGTCAAAAGCAAAATAAAAACCATCGTTTTAAAAAAAAAAAAAAAAAAGGAATTGTGCATCTAACACCGAAAGCTAGACAAGTACAAACAGTGCTTGTCTCGCTCTCACTTTATGACATACTCTTGTACTTGTACATTAATCTGTAAGCATAGAAAACGAGCGTCGAGTCAGGCTTGATCACATTGAATTCATTTTGAAATCCGAGTATTACTTGCCTTCCACAATATATATTTAACAGAGAATGCGAATAATTAAATTAATAATTTTAGCTGCATTTTATACTGCACCATCACTTTACTAGTTAGTTAGTTAGTTAGTTAGTTGATCAAGTTGTGACAAAACCCAACTCAAGTTACATATACGACGAGTGAAAAATCAATCAGCAATCAGCCCCATACAAATTCTAAGAGTTCGAAGAATTGTAGCAGTCAGAGTCTGTAAGCATGCAAAACGAAACAACTCTAATTACCTAAAGAATGCAATAGATGGCGCCAGCAATGTTGCACTGGCGGTAGTGGGCGTAGCCAAAAGAGTTTGGATGCGATCTTTAGAAGAGGTCATCAGCAATCTGTAGGTACACATTATGCATCTAGCTTTAAAAGTGAGCGAAAAATATAGATTTAATCGAATTGCCACGCCTCCAGTGAGCTCACGCCGAAATCCTTAACATTATCTGACGTGGGTATACACGACTATACATTTTAAATTTCAATTTGGCATCTATTTAGCAAGTAGATTGCAGACAGTTTGTATTCGGTTTTTATGTCGCGTTTCGTGTTGTACGTTTTACGACTGCGCCCCTCAGTCGGTTGGGCAGGAGGTGGGATGCTGTTTATAGCATCTAAACTCGCGCAAAAAAAAAATAAAATAAAATGAATGTGGAAACTATTCACCTTTAATGGATTTGGTTTTTTAAGGTGTATCGACATGTTATCGAAATGCTAGCCTCCTATTGGATGTGGCACAAAAATCTTACCGCTTTTTCTAAAGCAGATAACCACAAGTATATATTCCAAGTTTCAAGTCCCTTGAAACGGGCTTAAAAAAACAAAAAAAAAGAATTTGCTCCGCGAACCCGACCTCAGGAACCCGGGCCTACAGAACAATAAATACGCGTACACCCCGCGTTAGACACCAACGCCACCAACCATATAAACTCGAGCGTGGCAAAATTAATGTTAAGGTATTTAATAAGAATTATACGAAAAATTCTAACAGAAAGCTAAAAGAATATAATAAATATTTAAGAAATTATTAAGAACTGGAAAAAGTTTGATTTATTAAAAGAATCAACACCAACATCAGGAGCGCAAATTGAACCCGAGCACCATCGATCACTTGCTTTTGGTGTGACCAAATTCAATATAAATGCTAAGAAATTAGTTTTTTTTCTGAAATTTCTTAGGTAACCACCATTTGTTTGATAAAAAAGAAAATAGTTAAATTTTAATCCTATAATCACCTGTCGTATTACTTTGTCCAAGAGTGTTTACAGATATAATAGAATAATTAATTAGAAATAATTATTTTAGCTACATTTTATACTACAAGGTGTGACGACTCTCAACTCAAGTTATATGACAAGTGCACAATCGCAAACATCGCGCCATCTTCCGGCCAGTGATCAGTGACCACTTAATTTCCCTTGTGACAAACTAATTGAAATGTTATCCAATACTATTCTTATGAAACCAAATAATAAGTACCAAAGTATGCCAATAGATGGGGCTAGCAATGTTGCACTGGTATAATTGATGTTGTGCACATATCGAGTTTTGGACATTATGGGCGCGGTAGTGGACGTAGCCAAAAAAGTTTGGATGCGATCTTTAGAAGAGGTCATAAGCAATCTGTCGGTATACATATATTATGCATTTAGCTTTAAAAGTGAGCGAGATATATAAATTTAATCGAATTGCCATGCACCCAGTGGGCGCACCCCGATACCCGTAACCTTTCTCTGACGAGGGTATGCACGAGTATATGTTTCAAGTCTCTGGCTTCAATAGCGGCGAACAAATTACTTTCATACGGACAGACGGACAAAAAGCAAGACGGACATTGCACAAACCCAATATACTATCGATTTTTATCGATTTTAATGAAACGGCGTTAGCTGCAGAAAAAAAATTTTAATCCGTTCTCGTATAGTCGAAAAGTTTAGCTTTTGTTTCCGCATTAGACTCTCGATCGACTCAGCTCGTCGTCCTGATCAAAAAATATATACTTTATGGGGTAGAATATATTTTCTTCTGCCTGTTACATATATTTGCAAAAATCATACTCTTTTTAAAAAATATGTATCGATACTGACTGTTGAATTTTGTATTGGCTTGCCAAACTGTACATATGTCAGCATTGTCGTTGGCAAACAATCAATGTAGCAAGCAATCAATGTATAGCTATAGCCGAGAAAATGCGACTAAGAGATAACCTGAACCTTATTCAAGTTTTGAGTCTTCACGATAAAGCTAAACACGTTTTCTTTAAAATGTATGTGTTTCTTGACCAATTTTGATACAACTTTTGCAATAGATTCTTTAAGTGGTTTATGTATTCAAATATTCATTTGAACAAAATTTGGTGTCTCTAGACACCAGGGTTAATCTACGAAATAAGCTTAATAAATTAGCGATCATTTGGAAAAAAACAATCTTACAGGGTAGATAAATTTGCGGGTAAGAGAAATCTAATTTTCACATAAAAACAATTTAGTTAAATCCAGGTAATAATTTATAGGGCAGATCACGCACCCTATAAGTGCTTAACACCGAGTTGACAAATATGGCAACCTAGATTAGTTTTCAGTGTTGCCCACTCGCCGAAGTTCTGCATATGATATCGATGGTGAACCTTTGTTTTTGCACCTTTTCCTTTTCTCCCGAGTCATTATTTTATTAAAAAATTGACAATTCACAATCAAATGTCAAGCAACCTTTTTGCGCGGACTGGCAGTTTTGCCCATTTTCTACTCAAATTGGCAGCATTTGCTTGAGTGTGGTCCGTTTTGCGGCACCGAGATGCCACATTGTCACAAATTTTAGACTAGTTTAGTGTAAAGCGTACTATAGCTACAGTACACTTTATTGGCAAGATGTGAAAGCGGGCCTTAAATTATAAATAGTAAAAAAATAGTAAATAGTCACGATAAAATGGTTGAATAATGTTAAAAAGTAAAAGTCTTATAGTTATTCAAAAGACAGGGTTGGTGTACCCTTAGTTTGGCGACACACTGTAAATATTTAAGCGCATTGAATATTTCTGTTACTTGCAGCAAACAAAGTGTATATTATTATATTATATTATTATTAGTTATTATTTGTTTCAAAGACTTCGCGAAATAATTTAAATAACCGAGAGAATATAAAGTAATAATTAAATTATTGTAGGATTGTATGAAGTTATCACATACCTAATGAAACCAGATCATTTGTAGAAAAAATACGCTCTATATCAGTGGATTCCTCTTTAATTGTTTTACTTGATATTGCTTTGGAACAATATATATTTGTTCTTTCTGATATAACATCATTTGTCTGTGTAACTGATGTTACACATGAAGACGAGTTGTTTGTAAGAGTTTGGCGATTTTGAACGGATAAATGACGATGCGTAAGTTGTTCCTGCTGTTCATTGAAGATTTTTTGATTTTGTTGTAAAAGCTGTTGTGTATCAATTTCCTGTTGACATAGACTGTATATTTGCTGCTCCGATCGATTTATTAATAAGTGTTCATTGTCGTCCTTTGACCGTTTTGCAGGTATTGGATTGTTTTGAGTTCCATGGTTATGTGGGTAGGGTGGCGGCGGTCCCTAAATATAAGAAACATATCATAAAAAGCACTTCACAAATATTATATATAAATAAAAAGAAAAAACAATACTCTAGTTTTGTTTTACAGGGTGTTTATAGATTTTGAAATACTAGATATCAGGATACAAGATCTCCAAGTCGGGTACTCTACATTAGATACCTCTTACATATTTATCTACTCAAATAACCAAACCTTTAAAATACTTCGAATACTCATTACTGTTTATGTAAATTACTTATTAAGTTAATAATATTATGATTGTTTTGCTTTTAAAAACTTAATTTCAACCATTGAGAAACTGCATTAGAGACCTTGGCACGCTTTAGCAGCTAAGAATATAAATCGACCAAGAGGTTCTGGCAAGACTTTCCGCGCTGCGGTGACCGCCACAGTCCTCCCAATAAAGACGAATTGTTGTATCGCAGGCTGTTTTATCTCTGAGACTAATCACCGGAGGCCGGTGGTAGCTCAGATCCAGAAGTACAGACAGAGATTTAAATGTTCCCATGGTTGATAATATCTTATATATCAACATCAATCCCTCAAGTATCTAGCAAGATTATCTGTACACGTTGGAGACTACAACGGATCGATCCAACCGACCTTGCAATCCAAAAATTAAATAATAATGCTGAAATACTGTACTGAAAAGTATTAACAAGGTAGCTCAATAAAAAGGGTGAGGGGTCATAAAATACAAATGAGCGTGCTCTAGTCGGGAGCACTCGACTACCCTGAACCCAAAAGCGAGCTGTTGTAACACACATTTCAAACTACTTGCACACACATATACATAAAATTACACAAACGCACGCCGCATGCTGCGCAGTTTATTCAGTTGTTGCGCTTGGACCCTACTATAGAAACTAAATTCTTGTAAAAATTCTATATTAAAAGTAATCTCTTTAAAAAATTAATGGATTTAACAAAAGCATTAAAATCGATGTACAAATTAGATGTGGGTATGGCTCGTGTCGGAATTTGTGGCCCATGGGCCTTTATAATGTCTCATGCCTCATGGCTCGTGTCTTAAAATTATGCAAACGCTCCAAAGCCCATAATATTAACAAAATAGAGGTGAGGATATATGATCTACATTTTTATGGATTTTAGAAAAACGGTAAGAATTATTGATCATTTGAAACAACATTAATCTGCGCGTGCCATGGACGAGTCTACAATCAAAAAGTTAAAACTCCTATGGTTTCCGAAATCGACGCATTCATAGAGATGGACTCTAGCTTGTATAGTCCCCGAGATAGGCCAAGAAACCCAAGTCTTAAAATCGATTTTTATCGATAATAATGAAACGGAGTAAGATTTCAAAAAAAAATGATAAACTTGTACTGCGTATGGATTAGGAGAATCTATAGTCGTTTAGTTTAGGTTTCTAGCTTCTGTAGTTTCCGAGATCGCTGCGTTCATACTGCGTTCATACTAAATCGACTCAGCTCGTCGTGCTGATCAATAATATATATACTTTATGGGGTCGGAGATGCTTCCTTCTGCCTGTTACAAACATTTGCACAAAACCATTACACCCTTTTTACCCATTTTCAATGGAGTCAGGCTTCACTAAGCGGCTGCGCTTGAAAAACTACATAATCGCCTGCGCGTGGTGCTAATTGACTTGTGAAATGTTCTTAATTTTACCATATGTTTTCTTTAACAACTTCTGTATTTCTTCACCGATCTTGATGAAACATTCTGCAATAGATTCGTTAAGTACTAAGGAAATTCAATATTTTGCTGCCCCTAGCTCTAATTATATAAGAAATAAACTTAAATAATTTGAGGTTGTAGATTTTGGTCTATTTTAGAAGAACGGTAAGAGTTATCGATCATTTGAAACACAATTGATCTGCGCGTGCAACGGACGAGTCTATTCGAAAAATTAAATTCTGTAGCTCATATAGTTTCCGAGATTGACGCGTTTATACAGACAGACGGACGGACAGAGGGCTAGATCCACTCGGCTATTGTTTCAGATCAATAATTTTATCAATTTTATCAGCATAAAACAAGTAAGATTCAGGAGTTCCCGACTAGGAGATACCCTGAACCCAGCGGCGAGCTGTCGTTACATATATTTAATTAAGCTCTTTTGCATTCATACACACGACACCACAGCCGCACTTAGTGGAATTCGGCCAATTTGCAATATATACTCACATAAAACTAAATGCTCGCGCTTTGCAATTTCTATATTGAAAAAAATTTTAGTATGTTTCAAATCGCCGGTGTCCAGCATTGAGTTGAATTTGTACCTTGAAGGTATGTTAGGTTAAAAAAAAAATAATAAAAAGCACAAAAGCCCGGTTGACACATCGACGATCCGAACACCTCTACTACCGAGCTATGTCAAAATCTGAGCTAAGAAAATAGCATACATACAATCGTTGGCACTTGCCACCACGTGGTTTAGCCAATATTCAAATGCACTTTCTTTAAAAACTTCTGTTTCTTAACCGATCTTGATACAATTTGTTGCAAACTATTCTTCTTGAACTACAGCACATTTATTATTGACGAGCAGCCTCAGTAATAAAAATTGTGGGTGTAAATGCAATAACAAATGTTTTTTTTATGAATATGGGAAGATGGGGGGAGGTATCCAAAATCAGAAATATTTATAATCTGCGTATCCTTTACGAAAACATATTAAACAAAATTTTCTGTCTATAGCTCTTATAGTCTCTGGAATATGATCTAAAAGCTGGATCAAAAGACTCGAAAAAATACCGATAAGTAAATGGGGCAGGTTATCGATAATTTAAAATAGCCGTGACCAGCGTGTGGTGTACACAAACTTAAAAAACCAAACTTTAATCCCAGGCTCTTATTACAGCACTTGCTGCTAAATTGGATTGTCAAATTTTACCACACGTTTTTTTAATAACTTCAGAGTTTCTTAACCAATTTTGATTAATATTAATACAGTAGGTTCTTTAAGTGCTATAGTATATATTAATATACATCCGAACCAAATTTTGTGTCTCTAAGTCTCTAAATCTACAAAGCTTAAAAAATTTGAGGGTGTTGTGGATTTTTATAGATTTTAGGAAAACAGTGTGGGTTATCGATCCTTTAAAAAAAAAACTTGATCTGCGCATGCCATGGACGAGTCTATATCCGAAAAGTGTCTAGCTTTTATAGTTTCCAAGATCGACGCGTTCATACAGACGAACGGACACACAGACACAGCATGTGTAAGTTAACATAAGTTAACGCGACTCGGTTTGACTCCAGCACAGACGCTGAGACAGCTCTGGGCCGGATGTCTTCACATAGCAGGCAATGCATGAGGCGCAAGCTAAGCGTTTCTGCAGCCGCTATGATTTTGAATTGTGTAACTTGATACTTTAATAATTCTTCGTTGTAATTCTTTGTAGCTTCATAAGTCTCTTTTTGTCAACTTAGTTTTTAGTTCACAATTTGTATGCCTTGAGACAGCAAGTCCAAGCGCTAATTAACTCCTTCATAGACTGCTCGATTCAGCTATGTCGTAAACAATAATAAATATATTAATAAATATAACATTTATATAATCATTTAATTGGCGCCCAACGGTAACGAATCTCGCGCTCCATCCCAAGTCGCGTAGCCGTGGATTTAAACAAAAAGTTTTCAAATCAGATAAAAAGAAAAATCTGAACTTGTGTTCTGTGTTGTGAACGGTGCACACAAAAAAAAAGCAACTTAACAAGAGGCATTTAAAACAGATAAAAATAAAATCTGAGCTTGTGTTGTCTGTTGTGACACTAACGGCGCTCGCATTTAAATCTGCGCCAAACGCTACAACAAATTCGGCATAGCGTAATTTACGTTTAGTGCTGTGCAGTGTACCTGACCTACGTCAAGTCAACTCGGTCAGTGCCAGTGTATTACACAAATTGTTTCTTTATACACTGAAGCCGCTGGAGCTCTTCGGGCAGCGGTGTGTCACCAATAAAGCGCGCAAGCTAATCTGGGCAGCGTTAAAAAGTTTTTTGTGCGTGACCGCAGCGAGGGAGACAGCATCACCTGCGGATATTAGGATATTAGGGTTACCACATAATTTCATAAAGATCATGTAAGTGAGCTTTTCATTCACACAAATTTTAAGTACTGCGTGAGGTAGATACAAATTTTTTTCTCTCGAAAAATTCAATAATTAACTAAACTGTGTTGTTGCACATCGATTATTTTGTTCTGCAAATCCTATTGACCATTGACTGTTCTATCGTTTCGACAAATACTTTGTTTTGATTATTTTTTATAAATTATGCTAATCTGATTCTGTGGCTAGTTGTCATATTCCTTAACTAATGAGAAAGGCGTTCGGAAAATATAGAGACCCTTATTTGAGAAAGTCTGACTCAGAGGACTCAGATAGCAACGGTATTAGGGTGGACCCATACAAAGTGCATTCAAACAAAACAGATATGGATCCCCAGCAACTCAGGGCTTTGGTTGAGTCAGCAGTTTCGGGTGAGCTCAAAGCACAGGCAACCGGCAAATTGACGAGTTGACAGAAAAAGTAACAGAGCTGAACGTCACAGCACCTCCGATTGAGACTTTTGAAGAAATACAAATCGTGGACGACGTTTGCTGCGACGAGCCTCTAGACGCGGTCAAGTGTCTCGCAGAGTTTACGGGCTCGCAAGAAACTTATGTTTCATGGCGACAGGCTGCAATGGCAGCGTATAAAATATTCAGACGATATAATGGCAGCTCTCGCCATTACCAAGCGGTGATAATCATCAGAAGCAAAATAAGGGGTTCGGCCGACGCAGTTTTGTCTTCGTTTGCCACGATCCTAAATTTTGATGCCATTATCAACCGCTTAGATTTCACTTAAAGTGACAAGAGGCCGGTTAACGTCATAGCTAAGGGCATGTGCGAGAAGTTTAGAGGGGATGCCTTGCGCATATTCATTTCTGGCCTCAAGCGCAGCCTCTCTGATGTTCTGTTTGCGGCACACCCGCTCGATCTCCCCTCTGCTTTGGCACTCGCACAAGAAATCGAGGCCAATCATGAGAGATACACCTTCGCGGCAAACTATGTCAAAAGTATCGAGGACAAGGCTCGGAGACCCGACCAAAAGCCTCAATTTCAGCAGCGGCAAAAGAGCGCAGAAGCAGTCGAGACACTGCCTGCCCCTACAAAAAGCCCTCATTACACGCGGCAACAAAAGCCGCAGCAACCTCAGCAGCCCAAACAGTCCGATCAGCGTAGTGGTAGGCAAAGCAGCGGCAATAATGATCCGCAGTCAATGGACGTTGACCCTTCAATGTCTAGAGTGCTGATGCCATCGCAAGCACCAGCTTACGTCAACTCGGGCAACCCACAGGCGTTCAAAAGAACGAACACCTCTGACCGAGCAACGGGTCCGAGGCGTCAAAGGGTAAATCATACCACTCAGAGCCAAGAATGTGGAGCTGCAGCGGCAGCTAGAAATGCTGAGGCGCAGATAGCCGATGATTCAGACGGCGACTCTGACGTTCTCAATTTTTTAGGGGTAAGTCCCTGCTGCATTTCATCAGGCGAGGAGTAGCGGAGACTCAAATGAGGTTTCTCATCGACACAGGTGCAGCGAAAAACTACATTCGGCCGCACCATGGGCTGAAAGGAGTTTGCCCAGTCGACAACCCATTTACCACCCACTCTATGCTATGTATCAATGTTTGGAAAAACTTTTTTCCTTCTCTCAGAATTGTCAACATTTGATGGAATTATAGGATATCAGATTTGGCAACAGTTCCGAACCGATTTTCTACTACAAGTGTGTGGATGTCAATTTCACTAACGTAGATTGCACAGACGCACCTCCCCTGATTAGACAAAACTTTTTAAAAATGTTAATGGATAGGAAAAAGACGTTCGCAGACGCTAATGAGGCGCTACCATACAACACATCGGTGGTAGCCACCATTAGAACGGTCCTATCTACGCTAAGCTGTACCCTTATCTTATGGGCGCAGCCGAATTTGTCAATAAAGAGATTCAAAATCTCTTGAAGAATGGCATAATTCAGAAATCCGTTTCTCCCTATAACCCCATTTGGGTGGTTGACAAAAAGGGCACGGATAAAATGGGTAACCGAAACATGCGTCTCGTCATGGACTTTCGGAAACTCAATGAAAGAACGATTACGGACAGGTATCCCATGCCCAATATATCCATGATTTTGGGAAACCTGGGTAAAGCCAAGTACTTTTCGACACTGGATCTTAAGTCTGGCTATCACCAAATTATGCTCGCAGAACGCGACCGGGAGAAGACTCCCTTTTCCGTAAATGGAGGAAAATATGAATTCTGCCGACCTCCTTTCGGCTTGAAAAACGCCGCCAGCATTTTCCAAAGGGCGATCGATGACATACTGCGAGAGCAGATCGGCAAGACATGTTACGTGTATGTCGATGACGTCGTCGTCTTTTCAAAAGATGAGGAGTCCCATGTCAGACATATTGACTGGGTATTAAAAAGCCTATATGAAGCTAACATGAGGGTGTCCAAGGAAAAGTCGCAATTTATTAAGAAAAGCGTGAATTTTCTTGGATTCGTGGTCACAAGCGATGGTGCCACAACCGACCCAGAGAAAGTCAAAGCGATACAGGAATTCCCGGAGCCCAAGACGGTTTTCGAAGTGAGATCATTCCTAGGACTTGCTAGCTATTATAGGTGCTTTATCAAAGATTTTGCATCAATAGCAAAACCCATTTCAGATATTCTTAAGGGTGAAAATGGGTCAGTTAGCAAACATAGATCAAGAAAGATTTCTGTCGAATTCTCTGATCCCCAACGCAGTGCGTTTCAAAAACTGCGAAACATATTAGCATCTGAGGATGTCATGCTCCGATACCCTGACTTCAATAAGCCGTTTGATCTAACGACAGACGCGTCGGGGTATGGGATATGGGATTGACAAATTGCGCCACTATTTGTATGGGGTGAAAGATCTCAACATCTTCACGGACCATCAACCTCTGGCCTTTGCCGTTTCTGAGTCTAACCCTAACGCTAAAATCTAAAATCAAGCGATGGAAGGCGCGCACTGACGAATCCAACGCGCGCATATTCTACAAGCCAGGCAAAGAAAATCTGGTCACTGATGCCTTATCCAGGCAACAGCTTAACGCTCTGAGCCACCAAGATAATGAATCATGCATTACCACGATTCACAGTGAGGTCTCCTTGACTTACACTATCGAGTCCACTGACAAGCCCTTGAACTGTTTCCAGAAAGAGATAATTCTTGAAGAGGCGCGTTTTCCACAAAAGCGCAGCTTTATTCTGTTTGGAAACAAGAGGCGACACTCCCTGAGTTTTACCTGCAGAGAATCACTTCTCGAGGAACTAATGGAGGTAGTAAAACCTGATGTGGTGAATGCGCTACACTGCGATTTACACACTTTGGCGCTGGTGCAGGACGACTTAGTGCGGAAATTTCCAACTACCAAGTTCTGGCACTGCAAAAACAGGGTTGTGGACATTTTCAGTGTTAGTGAGAGAAGGAAAATTCTCGTCACAGAACACAACAGAGCCCACAGGGCAGCCCAAGAGAACATTAAGCAGGTCCTCTCAGAGTATTATTTCCCAAAAATGGTTAAAATAGCCAACGAAATCGTACTAAACTGTAAGACTTGTGCCAGGGCTAAATACGATACGCACCCTAAAAAAACAAGAGATTGGTGAGACGCCGATTCCTTCATACCCAGGGGAGATGCTACATGTGGACATTTTCTCAACTGCCAAAAATTTTTTTTAAACTTGTATTGACAAGTTTTCAAAATTCGCTGTAGTTCAACCGATCGCATCCAGAACAATAGAGGACTTGAAAGTACCCTTGTTACAGCTCATGAATTTCTTCCCGGGAGTCAAAGCGATTTACTGCGACAATGAGCCAGCCTTGAACTCCCAGACTATCTGTTCACTATTGATGAATAACTATGGAGTCAGCATTTCAAATGCTCCGCCCTTGCATGGCGTTTCCAATGGGCAAGTCGAGCGTTTCCATAGCACCCTACTGGAACTAGCTAGATGCTTAAAAATAGGCAAAAACATTAGCGACACCGTAGAGGTAATTTTGTTGTCCACAGTGGAGTACAACAAGACAATCCATTCGGTCACTGATAAGCGGCCGGTCGATGTTGTCCGTTCACTCCCAGGCGAATCTCAGACGCAGATTCAGAACAAGCTTAAAAGAGCGCAGGACAACCTCAGAGCTAGGGAAAATGACTCCCGACAAAATAGGGTTTTTGAAGTAGGAGAGAAAGTCTTGGTATAGTCTAATCGCAGGCTCGGAAACAAACTTACACCTTTGTGTGAAGAAAGAGCCGTGGAAGCCGACCTGCGAACTACGGTTCTTATTAAGGGGAGGGTAGTCCACAAAGACAACCTTAAGTAGTGTTTTCTTTTCTACTTTTAACTTTTACTGTGCCATTTGGCAGTTTTTCTTTTACATTAGGTTGCTAGAGATATAAGCCACTTAGCACCCCGCTTTAGATAGGTCTTAGTATTAGGTTGCTTAATAATATTTATAAGTTAAATAACTAGAGTACAGGATCAGATTAACCAACTCACGCTCACAGTCAACCAAATTTTGAAAGCCTCAAAAGACAGGCAAATTGATTCAGGCCACTTATATGAAACACTTTTGGCTAGGAACAGAATGTTGTCGATGGAGTTGCAGAACTTAATGCTCGCCATAACCCTGGCTAAAGCCAACATTGTCAGTCCAAACATCTTAGACCTCGCAGACTTAAAATCTGTTTGGTTTGAAGAGCCCACAGATACTCCCATAGCCGACTTAATGTCCGCTTCGTCCGTCAAAGTTCTACAATCCACAAACATGATATATTTTATAATCTCTTTTCCAAAAATTAAACACACCTGCAAGAAAATTACAGTCTACCCAGTCGCCCACAAAAATCATATGCTGCGAATCGAGAACAACATCATCGCCGAATTCCAAGATCAAATCTACGCGCTGGAAAACTGCACAGCCACCCCAAGAACGACATTTTGTCAACGGTCAACAGCCAGCTCATGCACCAAGGAACTTCATGCTGGCGGTGTAGCTCATTGCGAACTTCAGCCGAGCGACCTAGACGCAGTCACGTGGCTCGACGATGGAATTGTCATCATCAATGATGCAGCGGCGGCAATCTGCGTAGATAACGGCACCGAGTCCTGAGTGCGTGGCACACAATTAATCATCTTCAACAATTGGGTCACCATAAACGGAACGAGATACATCAATCGCAACAGCGTGCAGAACCGGTTCCCAGGCATCGCAGCTTCCCCTCTGCTAAACGTCACAGGCCATCAGGACATCCTCAGTCTCCCTTACCTTCATCGGCTCAATGAACGTAATCTAGAGACGATACAAGAAGTCAGGGACGAAATTGGTAACATCAACTCGATCATACTGTGTCTTCTCCTTGGCATAACCTGTGGCATAGTCTTTGGCATCGGTTTAACCTATCGGCAGATCATGAAAAAGAAGGCTACGGCTCGAAGGATGAACGAGGTGATCGCTGAGATAGGGTCGACCGAGGGCGGCCTCGACTTGAGGGGGGAGTAGTTAACATAAGTTAACGCGACTCGGTTTGACTGCAGCACAGACGCTGACTCAGCTCTGGGCCGGATGTCTTCACATAGCAGGCAATGCATGAGGCGCAAGCTAAGCGTTTCTGCAGCCGCTATGATTTTGAATTGTGTAACTTGATACTTTAATAATTCTTCGTTGTAATTCTTTGTAGCTTCATAAGTCTCTTTTTGTCAACTTAGTTTTTAGTTCACAATTTGTATGCCTTGAGACAGCAAGTCCAAGCGCTAATTAACTCCTTCATAGACTGCTCGATTCAGCTATGTCGTAAACAATAATAAATATATTAATAAATATAACATTTACCTAACTAAAATCTATAATCATTTA